>OZ010652.1:105950221-106575221 GCA_963932375.1 Phania funesta
ATTAAGTTTGTATTTTTTGTTGTTTCTTTTTTATAGATTTTAAATAGAGGTTGTTGATTGGTTGTTTTTAATGCAACATATCATGACTCTTTGTGTCTTCCCTATAATGCATATATATATATATCAATTGCATTTTTCTGAAATACTTTTAGAATTTAGAAGCCAAAATTTATTATATTTTTTTCTGGAATAACTTTTCATTTATTAAGCTTAAATAATTTTTTCATTTCACTTACACTTAGTAAAATAAGATTTTCAGATTGACGTAAAGACAACCATGTAATTTTTTAAAATCTGATCAGTAGTCGAAAGGTTTAACTAAGTCCATTCCTTTCTTTAATTGAAGTTAGATGAACCGAAAATTTTCTTTTTAAGAAAAGGGACAAATTATATTTATATAACTTTTTCTGTATTTAAGAACAATCCCCTGCTAAGGTTGTCTGTAGTCCATGCATGCATGTAGACTCCAGAGATAATACAAAAGTATGAAGTAACTGTGGTTCATTCAATTTTACCATATTGTAATACTACAAAATCCAGCCATGGATAACATAGCAGTAACTCAAAACTAGTCTGCTTCATTACTTTAGGGAGCACTTGCAAGCAGGTCATTACGTTTATCAAGACTGGTCGAGTAAATAAGATTGTAGATGAATGCTTTACATAGGCGCATGTCCACTTTAATTAACTATAGAACAAGTAGTCTAGGGATTTTTGCAAGATTACATTTTACATTTAGATGTTGAAAGATTTCAGTAAATTTGATTTAAAATAACATGAAGAAATGATAAAGTTTCTAAGATAATTAGAAATCGCAAAACACCGAAAACATTATTGGATATAACAAGAGAACTGGCAATCTTATATGGCTGGCGTTTGTGAAATAATATGTATTTCCATTTTTTTTACAAAATGGTTTGGTTACATTTACCGGAAAATATCATTTGACTTTGAAAATCGGGAAATAAATTTCATTATCTCTACATTCAAATTTAATTAAAATTTTTTAAGCGACTTTTGAAATTTGACATGGCAATATTGCGAAACGCAAACATTACCACACAAGCACTTTTTTTGAATGCAAAAGGTCTGGCAGCTTTACAATTGCAAATAAAGCTTTGTACTAGCTTTGCGCTACACTTCAAAAAATTTTCGCTTAACAAATAAAAAGGTATTCCGATGTTCTGTTGATTTCTAATAAAAGTTTTTTAGTCATTCTTTTATTTTTAAATAAAAACTTATATTTAATTTTTGAACTAAGGATGTTTAAAAGTTTTTTTGTAAAATAAAAGGTTTCATAAATTGAATTTTTTTCAATAAAACAAAAACCATGTTAGAATTGTGAGTTAAGACTGAATGTTTATCACAAGTCTACTATTGCAGTTTAAATTAAAGAATTAAAAAATTTATATTTTTTTGCTGATGTTATTGATTCCACTGGATAAAGTGTAATCCGTGATAAATTTTTGTTGGTTTGTTGGTTTTTTGCGTCCAAATAAGTGATAAAAAGTTTTTCTTTTAGTGAAATTTTTCTAAAACAATTTTCAAAACGTTAATTTTGTTTCATTTAATTTGAGCCGAATGCTTGATTTCTTATGAAAAATTTTGTCATCGCGTTTGCTACTAAAAAAACGCAATTGTTTGTACATACGTATGTATATACTTTATATATTTAGCTTGTATTTATCGAAACTTTGTCAAAAAGTGTATTTTTAAAGGAGTTTATTTTTGTTATATTTTCTTATATTATTTTCCAAAACTGCTTTTTTGAATTTATTTTTGTTAGATTTTGTGTTTATTCCATTTTCGTTTGGATAAACGGAATTTTTTCTTAAGCAATTTGTGATCAGACCTTTTTATTTTATTTTTTAATTAATATAAATTAGGATGTGTAAGAAACTGAAAATTTTATATTAGTTTAAAATTTTTTAGTTTAACTATCAAAATTTTGTTTTTCATGAGCCAAAATGTCAATTTTTTATCTTGATATATATGCATTCCTTTGAGCAATTCTTTTTTGTTGTTCCATTTGATGTGAAATCCTGGTTGGCAAAATGCCTGGCACTCGTCTGTGATTAGATCATAATTTGTACTATTTGAGTTTGTTGTTTGACAAAATAAGAAGTTTTAAAAAATTGCTAAAAAATCCTGGTTTGTTTGTTTTTGGTTTTTGATTCAGTGATATTTTTTGTGGTGTATTTAGTTTTAAATAGAATGATAATTATGTATATAAGTATTGATTATATGATTTGAGTTTTTTTTTTCTTAAAATGTCTGATATATACATAAATTTAAATATATCATTTATTGCAGAACTTTGAGTTCTATGTAGGGCTTACATTTTCAACATTGCTGAGACTATGTGTATAGAACCTACTAATAATTCTGCTGACTGGTAATAATTTTTATTTCAAAATAATTTTGGCTTTGAATAACGAAAAAATTTAAACGTTTTTCAATCTTTGCTGAGTGGGGCATATTTGCCACTTTGTTTTAAGGTTATGTCCGGTTTGTTTTCTTGTTTTGGCTGGTATTTGTTTGCTTTTTAATATTTAGTTTTTAATGTTGAGATTTCGTGGGAATTTTCTTTAAATGGAAAACTTGTATCAATAACTTTGAAAAATAATTTTTATTTTTTGTTTATTTTTTTGTTAAATTTAAGACATTTAATAAAAATCATGTTTGTTTCTCGTTAAATACCTATAGACTTTTGGTTAAGCTTTATTTTGTTCATTTTAAATTAAAATTGTTTGTTATATTTTTTTGTTACTGTGTAATGAAGACGGAAATTCTAGTTTTTCTTTTGTTTTTAGATGTTTGGTGTTGTTAATTTTCTTACGTTAAACAAATGGAGTTCGTTTTCTTTTTTTTTTTTTTTGTTCAATTGATGTTAAAATGTGTCACTTTTCGGCTATGAAGTGTGGCTTTTCGGTTGTAAAACTTTATTTTGTGTAGTATAATTTAAGAAGGGTTTTTAATATGCCCCGTTTTAGTGTAAACTGCATTGCCTGAGCTTCAAGCTATTTAATAATATTGTGTTTGCAAATAGGTATGAGAAATATTTTTGAAATAAACTAAGTAAAAATGTTATTAGGCTATTGTAAAGACTAGACTAGCCAAGCCGGGGGAGTAGAGACAAAAGGTGGAAATAAGATAATGTTAAATTTGTGTAAAATATTTTTGTTCGTGCTTAAAATCCTTCGAAGTAACTGTTTTAAACGGTTGTTTGAGTGCGTTAAAAATTATTATTAAAATGTTAATTAATAATTATTTAATTTTCTTTATAGATACACATTTCAGTTTGTATAGAAATTTATATATTACAAATTTTGCTTACTCTAAATAAAGCCTTGCGGTGAATTTTATTCACTAATCGCGCTAAGAATTTATGCAAATATACAAAAGATTCATGTGAATTAATCTGGCAGCACATTTGTGGCCGATTTAGAAAAATAATGGGTAAAGAGTATCCATTTACTGGTATTTTTCAGCTTTACACTGTACAAAATATTAGCTTTAAAGCTTTTTCGTAAGTAATTTTTATTAAGGTTCAATTTTTTTTTGGATATCTTTTAGTTGTAGGATTGTTAGAAACTGTATGAATGTCTAAAGAAATTCACGCCGTTAAATTTTCTGGTAAAAGTTTTTCTTTTACAATATTTTACTAAATCACTTTTATATTTGTGAGCACAATGAATAAAATGTTTAGTTCATTATTTCGGTAAAACATCAAAGGCATGTTTTTGTTTTCAGATACTTTTAAAAGAAAGTTTCCACAGTTAAAATTCAAAAGGAAAGTTATATATTTTCTTATTACGTAACAGTAATTGCGAAACCCATGTAGAACCCCTGCTATGTTTTTAATTTTGATTTTATTTTCGAGAAGATTCGAAAACTTACTTATAAAATAGGACAAACAGATCTTATCCCTTGATTGATGGTTCTTAAAATAAATGTCAATGTTTTTTTTTTTGATAATTAAATAAAACTTTGTGATAACAAATATTTATAGAAAATCCATGAGTCGAGGAAATATTTTTGAAGAAAGATTTTCAATCTTATTACATTTTCACAAACAGCTGTAAGTTGCTTCTGCTTTTTAAACAATTAGTGAAATCCTGAAGTCCTTAAAACATTATCTCATTATGTTCCACCTTGTTGTGTCTCTCTAATGCCCGCTGCTTTTAAGTTTAGTCTTTGTTTCTGTATCGAAATTTTGATTTTATCCATTTAGACCTAAAACTTGTTTTTAAACTTAAATTCTTTAATTTGGCGCCTTAAAAGATTATTTTGATGGCCAAAAGTTTGGTACATATATATATTGTTATAAGTTAAAAATAGATAATGAAATTATTTTAAAATACTTTACCCTTTTTCGTTCGTGCTGTAGTTGTTGTTGTAGTTGTTTTAATGTTGAAATCGTGTTTGAATTGAAAAACTCACCAATTTTCATCAAAACCATCCAAAACAATGGATTCTTTGTGAATTTTTCTCTTAACAATTTTGAAAAAAGAAATCAATCCAAAAATTGTGATCTCTATAACGATCGATGTAACCATAATACCCGATTATTTCTAACAGTGTATAGGGATGAGTATAATATTGATAAGTGTACATAGAGATGACAAGTGTATCACAGAGAAAAAGAGAGAGAGAGAGTGATAGAGAGATAGTTTGTTTTACCTGTCCTTAATCATTAAATGATGTATAATAATGCCAGATTTTTATTATAAAAATTGTTACCAAAAGAGGAGAATTTTGAGGCCAAATCGTAAGAGGAATTTATCGAAATAAAAACTGTTTAAGGTGAATTTCGAAAAAATCAAACAGAGTTTCTTCAATGGAAATCTGTTTGTAATCATTTTGAAACCAAATTTTAAAATAATACAATAAAAATAGCATTTTTGTTGTTTTCTTTTTCAAAATTTTTTATTGTTTTTTTTTATTCCAATTATATGCGAAATAGGTTAGATGTAATTTTATTTCCAATTATTTTTTGTGTATTTTTAAGTTTATGTATATATAATTTGTATCGTATGACTTAAAATTAAAAAAAAATTATGTAGGGATCTTTTCTTTGCTTAATATGTTTTTTTTTTTTTTTTAATTTTCAAAAAAGGATAAATGTAAATAACAAAAAAGTGTTAAAGTAAAAGATTTAGAAATAAATGTGTAAATACTTATAACTTCTCTGTAAATGACTATATGTGATTAATATAAGGTTAAGTGTAAATATATTAAAATATGCAATGTGTGAGCTTTGTAAGGTTTTGTACTGCTTTTAAATATTCGTGAATATTTGAAAAAAGCCCAAAAGTTTAGGAAAAACTAAAAACTTATACTCCAAATTATGTTTTGATATTTTTCTTCCAAAACTTTCGGGTTTAAATAAAATCAGTTTTTTGGGTTTGTGTTTTAAGGTTGCATAGTTCATTACACTGACCAATACACAATGTTGTATTTAACTGGGTTTTAAAGCTGCACTAAAAATTAAGTAACCTGGACAGATGTTGCATTTTTTATTGTAAGAATTTCTTTTAAAGATTTATGAATTCCACTGATAATCCATACCTTTGTGGAATTTTTTGGATATTAAGAACAAATCTTAATTCGAATAAGCGCTAGTTTTTATTTTTAAAGTTAATATTATATTTCTTTTAAATTAATTACGAATATTGAGACATTAATTTGGCAACTCTAGGAAAGGCTGGGTTATTTAAATTGTTTAATGACGGATGCACTCCTATCCTATGCCGTTGAAGCATTCGCTTTCAAATTCTGAGTTCCGCATCTACTTGGAACTGGGTTATCAGAATACAATTTAAGTGACACCAATTTATAATACAACATGATGTATTGTTTGACTAAATCGTTATACCAAATATTTTTTTAATAAATTAAAATAAAAAACAAAGAATTGATAATTAATATTAAAGCAATAGATATCCAAATATATTCCTGATTCTTTTCTAAATATGTTTTTTCTCTTAAATTTTGAATTTAATTTTTTTTCTTAAATAATAAAAATTTTGCCTAAACGTTTTTTTTTTTAAATTTAAATCCAAAAGGTTTGTAATTTTTTTGGTTTCCTTATTATAGAGTTTATTGTTAATATGCCTTTTTTAATTGCCTAAAAGTTTTGCACAAATGTTTTAATTTAGCTATTTTTTTAAATAAAATTATAAAAAACTTAATAAAAACCAATTAATTTTGTATAAACGCTGCTTTTATCTAAAACAGGCCAAAAATTTAGAAAAAGCTTAGAAACGTTTATTTTAAGTAATTTTAATTTTATTTTACACAAACTAAAGATAAAATTATAAGTTTAATTAATATAATTAAAGTTTTCATTATCACAAACTCAGTTACATTTGTATTTAAAAGAAAATTAATTTTTGTTATAACATAAATTTCTATATAAAAATTTTGACAAGGCATTAACAATTAACGAAAATTTTGACAAAAAATGTTGTGTGATTTTGTTTTGTTGTTTTTTTTTTTTTTGGTTTAATTTGGTAAACGGCTATAAAATAAAATCGGAAAACATAAAAATATAATATTAAAATTATAATAATAATTTCCAAAACTTACTTGCTAAAATAATTTTGATAATTCTTTTTTTAAATTTCGTATTTCTCGTTTAGTGTTTTGTTTTATTTTGTAGATTAGGAAACTCACCGTTTTGAGGATTTATGTTTTTGGTAAAATTCAAGTTTTGGTTAAAAACCATAAATTTAAACTTTAGTTACTTTGATCGAAATTTAACTATTGTTGCATTTGCTTTTTTCTTTATGGTTTAGAATTTCGTTTAAGTTTCAAAAGCCAAAAATGTTTGTAAAAATTTTAAATTTCATGCGGCTTGTTTTCAATCTAATCTATTTTTTTTTTAATTTTTTGTGAAAAAAATTGCCAATTTATGCTTTTAACAATTTTGTAGCCAAAGGTTTTATAACTTCAATTTTATAAATTTTTTTCAAACACAAAGTTTTGAGCTTATGTTTTTTTCTTTAAATTAATAAAAAAAAAATTATTATTAAGTAAAATTTTGTTTTTTTTCAGTGTATTTGCCTAAATCCGAAATTCTTTGTTTCTTTACTGGGATGTTTTTCTGGGAAATATTCTATAAATGGTTAGATTTTGATTTTTTTCGAAACATTTTGTTTGGTTTTTCCTAGTTTATTTCAGCTTGATGTTCTTCGTTGGAAAAAAAGATCCAACAAAATTTTTTTGTTTAATTCTGCCTAATTGTGTGTGTGTTTTTTTAAATGTTTTAAATATTTTTTAAAGAAAACAATAAGGCAAACGTATCCCTCTTAACCCGCCCACAATCCAAAAGAATATATAATTAAACATAAGTTTAAATAAAATAATAGGGAGCAAGTTTTATAGAAAATTAATTTTGAATTTAAGATTCTAACTTTTTTCACAATAATCATAGACATTTCTTATGAAACGTGTCATTTGAATTAAAGAAAACAATATTTAAAGTGTTACTACTAACACCTTTACTGCTTTTATAAAAATTGTTTTCACAACATCGGACACTATAAAAATGCTTTCAGCCACTTTTTAATAATGTCTTCTATCAATTAAAATTTGTATGTGTCAGAAATGCTTAAAGTTGGCTAAACTGTTCTAATCTCGTAATCGCCCTCTAAAAGTATGCATGAAATATAGAAGACATATAAAATAATGCTACTGTCTGGCAGCATTTTGAATATACAAAAGACTATACATTATGTAATATAATAGAAGCATACTTTTAGGATCGATATGCGATCGAAACGACAAGTGTGGTTATAGGGTATTTTGTGATTTTGTGAAGAGAAAAGTCTTTTTGTAATATTTGTATGAATATTTTTCCCTTTTGATAAAGGTTTGGATCTTTACTATTTAATGGCAGGGGTGGAATCACAATAAATTTTGTAAGCTATGAGCCGGGTTATATTTCACAATTAAAACGATTTCAAACGTAAGAATATTTGATTTAAAGCCAGCCTTAAATCATAAATATCACTCTGTGCGCTGTAAATTATTTATACACAGAACTTAACAATTTCAACGCAATAAGTTGGACGTGTCTTTTAAATCCTAATTTGAATTGAAAATTCTTTTCTATTGAGAAGCTTGTGAAGTGAATGAATTTTTGTGTTTGCAAACAAGCCAGATTGCAGGTGTCTGTACTCATATTTTAAGAATCTTACATCAAAAGTAATTTCAGGAACACAAAACACTTTAATTGATTGTTTCTCTTAAAAGTATATTGCAGCGCCTCTGGATCTATAAAACTAATACCGCCGAAGGAGTTTTAATAGGAACTAACAATAAATGACAATAATGCTTTAGAAGTCAAAGAAGCAGACCACGTCAGTATAAGCTTCTCTAAATCCCTTGAGCAAATAAACTGAGTTGTTGGTCTTAAAGAAAGTGTTTTTTTTTCTTTAACACCGGATACGGTAGATAATAAAAAAATAAAACATTTTTTATATTTTTCATAAATTATTTCTCTTTTTGATTATTTGGTGTGTGAGTGTATTTTTCCATAAAATTAACATAATATGAATATATTAAAATTTAAGGCAAAAATGTTATGTTATATATAAAAAATTATTAACTAATATTTAAGCATAAAATTAATAGAAAACTAAAATTTACTAAATTAAAATTTTGGAAAAATTATATTTTAAAATAAACACTTATTTACATTTGAAAGTTAATTTAAAATTTAATTTAAAAATTATTTAAAAAATAAGAATACTAACAAAGACTAGGGGGTGAGACCTTACAACGTAACAAAGTTTAATTAATTCAAATAAACTTTAAAAAAATCGTGCTTTGGAAATTTAAATAAAATTAAATTTAATGTACAAATGTATAATAACAATTATAAAAATTATACAAGTAAACTTAGACAATAAACTTTGGTTTTTCAAAAAAAAAAAAAACATACGCTCAAAATATCTTGTTTGTTACCTATAGAAAACAATATTATTATCTCCCGAACTTATTAATGGAAAATAGTGAGTTAATACACATAGACACAAATGCTAATATTATAATAAATCTTTAAAATATATTGTATTTTTTGTTGTTAATAATTTTTTCTTTTAACAAACTGTACTTTGCAACCTTGGATTTGTGGTGTTAGAAAAAGTGGTATTTTGTAAGGGTTTTTTGGTCAAGGGTGAAGAAATGTATCTTTAAATGTCAACATATGTGCCACAGGGCTGGGCACTTTAATATGCATTTATATGTATGTATATGAAACTTTCTTTAAAATATCTTTTAATTTATAAAATATTTAATACTTTTGTATATTTTTAAGGTAGTTAAGTTAGTACAAATATTTTAGCTAGATTCAGGTTTTACAGTTTACACTATGGTTTGTTTGTTGGGTTGATTGTTTTCGTTTAAAAAAGTGTTTGTATAGACTATATAGATAAGTAAAGGATGGTGTCTTAGCTAGAGGATTTTTGGTATGCGCCTAAAACTGAAGTAAATGGTTCGTGTATTTGGAATGTTTTGAGCTAGAGTTCAATAACTATGTCAAAGAACACTCATTTTATCTGAAAGATGAAAGAAAACATTTAGTTTTCAAATCTTTTTAGGTAATTTGGCATTTTATACGTTTTTATCATAATTTTTATGTAAAAAAAAAATTAAATTTCTAAAAAATCGTATGAAAACTTAAATGATTTGTTTCAGAATCTTTTTTTCATAAAAAACTTTACGAACCATTTTTTTGTTTTGATATTTCGGTTTTAAGTTCAATCCTTGAAGCGTTTCTTTGTTTTATACTTAAATTTTCTATTTAAGAAAATGAGAAGGGTGTTTTAAAAGGAGTAATGCTAGTTGATTGATTGCTTGTTTGGTTGGGTTTCTTTTGTTCAATTAAAATTAGATATAACTTGGTTGTTGTTGTAATTGTTTTTGTTATTGTGTTGTATGATAGAAATCTGTTAGTTTTACTCCAATTGTTCCAAAAAATTTGGAGATTTAAAATATTCTGGTACTGGATCATCGAGACGCGATATAATTTTATAAATTGATTTCTTCCACGATTGTTCTGTGTCTTTGCCACCTTGTATAGCGCGGAAAAATTCACGTAATGTTTGCTCCACTACAAAACGGAAATTTTGGGGAACCTTTTTTTATAAAGCAACAAAAAAGAAATAAGTTAATAACTGTTCTAAACAATGCGAAATATAAATTTTAAAGAGATTGATGTACAGTATGAAAATAATTACCTCGATATGATTGTTGCGATTGTAGTGCAAGTTCAATACTCTGTATAGTTCACTGTCGCCGCTGATGTGTAAATCTTCGGCACATTTAACACCTTCGGTAACGGCTTGACGCGCATATTTCTCCATTTGTATATAGTAAAATTCTCTGTAATTGAAAACAAAATCGTTCAGTTAATAAACCTTTTTAAAGCAAATAAGTGTTTCACTAATTGATAGCCTGCTTTTAGGCTTATTAAAGTATTACGATCTTGAAAGTATAAAGCTTATGTTAAGACAAATGTATAATTTTCATTTAGAGTTAGTTACATATATAACTTTTCCAAGCGTAGTTTACATAAGTTATACATTGTTTACATCACATAAAAAAATTAAACTCGGAAATTTACCACAAACTTCAAGTTTTTTTTAATCTTTTAAAAAGGAAATCTAGTTAATATAAATATATTACAAAATAATGAAAATTTCGACATGTTTTTTTTACCAGATGTAAAAAGTGTTAATTTTCCGATCAAATTTACACAAATTATAATTATAAAAACTTGATTGCAATTTAGAGGATAATTTGCATAACTAAAAATATTTAAGTCTCGACAAATCAAAAATGTCAACATAATTGTTTTCTTTAATTTTTTTTACATTATTAACATGAAGTAAACAATTTGATAACTGAAGTTTTACACAACTCTGAGCAAATATTGTGACAAAGCATGTATATTGAATTATTACACATTCCCACATCATGTAAACAATTCATAGATTAAACACTGCGACATATTTGTAAAAATATAAATATATAACTTTACTTGTGTAAACATTTAAAATCCTTTGATTTTACACAACAACTAAGTTTGCTCAGAGGAATTAATATTCAATCCATATAAACAATTTAGTGTTGGAACCCAAGGCAAATTTTATTTTCAATTTATATTGTAACATATCTACGTTACACTGTTTATGTAAAAAAAAATGATGTATCGTCTTAATTTTATTTAATTTTAACACTAGTAACCGAAATTTGGTTTTTGTAGGTTTAAATTCGAATGCTTTTTCTATGCCGCTACACACGTTTTCCACATTGTTCGTGCCTTTTCTACTAATTTTGTGTCAACTGTAAACATCATCTATTATTTTTCAATTTTCATGTTCTTGCTTATTTTTTCTCGGGTGAGAACGAAGTTTACAACACTCTTTCCTTTGTCTTTTTTTAATAGAAACAATAAAGAAAACGAACTTAAGCCTAAAAATTAAATTACTTAATATTTAAAATTTTCCATTATCTACATAGTGTAAATTATTATTGCCTTATTCATCGAATTTTGGATTTGAAAAATGTATTTAATTTCTTAACTCATAACCTAAAGTTATTAATTTAAAGCTCTCATTTATATACAAATCAGCTACCTTTTAATTCAAGAGCCTTGCACAAATTAACAATCTCGGCTCTTTATGAAATTACAACAAATTGAGCCTTATTATTATATTTAAGCACCTTTCTTATGCTGCTGTATAAGTTTTGCAGCACTCTTTAGGGTTTCTTTTCATGCTCACAAAAAGACTTAATGAAGTAATTGGCAACTGTTAAAAAAAAAAAAAAATAAAAAAGAACGACACGTACGTTTACATACATTTATTACAAAAGTACACTTAACCTCAAAAACAAACATATGCACACACACATGTACACACTTGCATAGATATGCATCTTTTATAAATGCAACCTTTACAACGGTGTGCTTGCTACTCAATATAAGGACCTAAATATATGAATAGCAAGAAAGAATGCAAAAAAACCTTAAGTATCTAACACTTAAACACTTATACAAACCCACTACTGCCGCGACTATTTTTAGCAGCTTCTTTTTACAAAATATAACTGCATATCAAAAAAAAAAAAAAAAACGTTAAAATAAATTTCTTTAAATAGACAGGTATGTGCGAGTCAGGGAAGGTGGTATATCTAGAAAATAAGCCTCAGCTTTGGTAGGGGTTGCAGTGTGTGTGTGTGTGTGTGTTTGTTTTTAATATATTAATAAGGAGCCTCTTTTCTACACAAAATTTTCCACCATCTTAAATAAACTAATTAGCTTGTGTTGACATTTTGTTGCATCCTCTCTATTTCCTATTAAAAAAAAAAAAAAAACAAACAACGTCAGCTCTTGTTAACAAGTGAGCTTTTGTGTCTTTATAACTTTAACAACCTCTTTAGATTGTTGCTAAAGCAGCTGCTGTTGTTGCTCTAGTATGTATAGCGTTAGTGAAAGGCTTATTTAGATATGCGTGTTATATGGCTCCTAAAAGTGTGCTCTATATTATATGTTTATGTTTCATAAAGGTGTGAATTGCCGTCTTAAAAGGAAATTTCTACACCACTTAACTTTGTTTACGTTTTAAGTTTAGTGTTAAAATAAACAATTTTTCTACAGACCAATAGCTGCTATTAACGTTGATGTTATTTTTATTTTAACAACATAATGGCAACAACGGCTTCTATACACTTAATTTATAAAAAAACAAATCTCATACCCTTTTCTCATATGCTGAAGGTGTGGCTTGGTTGACTCACAAAGATTTCTAAATCAAGTATCCTTTCTAGGTCCTTAAACTAAAGAGCTTGTGTTTCTTTTTCATTTCCCTACAAAATTCATGTTCATTTTGTGTACCACTTGTTAAGCATAAAAAAATAATGGGAAAAGACATACATACTCGTACATACAAACACACTTTGAAATATTTAAGTCCTTTTGTTATTTTTTCTTATTCTTTCTTCTTGTACTTTTGCTAACATTTAATGCTTGGCTGCTGTTTTATAAACTGACAGCCAGCATATAGACTTAATGCATTATATATTGGATTGTTATACAAGAAGATTAATATGACATTATTAATAATTTGCAGCATACTTTTAGGCTTTATTATCATTCTACTCAAACATTATAATTATCATTTCCTTTTTATATAAATTTCAATAATATTTTCTCATTCTTTTCTACTGCGACTTCAGCACCAGTCAGCAACTGCACTTGTAGTGTATTTGTGTGCAGGTTTTTTTTTATTATTAAGTCCTTTTTGCAAATTATTAAATCCTTTATGTATTGTACGGCAAAAAAGCAGTAATACTTCATGTTTGGGTATTACTTTTCTTTGTCTTTGTGTAAAGAATTTTTAATAAATCTCAAATGTGCAAAACTCAAAAAAAGAAAAATATATATTAATAATAATAAAAAAATCTCTCAACTGTTAGAAAATGATTGCAGTTCTTAAGGGGGTTTCTTATGCTGTTATTATGCATGTCATTTGTAAACACAGTGGTAGTATGAAAAACCTCCAGATCCCCGAACTCTTAAATATAGAAAAAACCACAAAAGTATGCAACAATATTTGCAGTATTCTTAATAACTCATCCAATGAGTTTGCCAGGGAAAGGGTAGTGGGTGTAATGGTGGGATTTAATTAGACAAAAGCTTTAGGCATAGATTAGCTTGCAAGCGTAAGGAGATGCAAAACGTAAAAAGGAGAAGATAATAAAAGAAAATTTATCAAGGATTGAAATAATTAATTAAAATTGTAAACAAGAAATGAGAAATAAAAGTAGTTAATTAAGGACTTGGAAAGGTAAACTGCAGAAATGCAAATATTTCTTTAAAAAAATTTCAGATAAATTAAATTATGTAAAACTGAAGTCGGCTTCATTAAAACACTTTGAAGAAGACCAATAATATAACAAAGTGTTTTAGAAATTACTGCATATCTTAAGGATATAAGTAAGGACACATATAAGCCTAACTTTAAAAGTTAGTAGCCTTGGTTTACATGGTACCCTGCTGCACGCAGGCTGTTAAGTAAGGTCTGAATGATCCCGTCATTAAATTAGTAGCCTAATTTAAGGCTTCCAATTTTCTTATACAATATATTCAAGCATATTTTAAGGATTTCGGCAGGTAAAAACTACTACATAAAAAAGTAAAATCAATATTGAATAAAAAAGAATTGCAAGAAGCTAGAAAAGGGTAGCAACTCCACAAAGTTAAATATATACATATGTACACGATATAATCATTAAAAAGCTGTAAAAACAGTCTAAGTGTAAACTGCATTTTTAACAATTTATTTACACCTTTTAACTTTTCCTACATTATTAAAACACTTTAAAATTACCTACATACTTTACAAATATGTATAACAAGTCTATTCGCAGGCTGTAATACTTCTTAAATAAATAGCCTAATGTGAGACATAAAACATTCTTCGTTTAAACTCATGCACACTAATTAAAAAAGATATCTCCCAATTTGCAAGCATTTCTATAAGCCTCCCTCACACAATTTTTTGTAATGTCAACATCATCTGTTAATCGTGCTAATTTTCAAGATTTCCCTAAGCTCTATTGCATCTTGTTTAACGTTTGTTAAATGCAGCAAATGCCGTTTGATTTCATTTTTATATGTGTTGCAGAAAATTCTTGTCATTTTTTGTCATTTCCAAACAATAAATATTTGCCGCTATTGCCAGCTTATTCACATACTCGTACATACATTCTCTCTCTCACACACACACACACACAATTATATAATTCACACATTGAAAATTGCGCCAGAAAAACTTTTTATTGCTGCTTAAATAGCAGCAACAAACAAATAAACCAAAGAAAGAAAAAAGTGATAAAAACAACTGCGACACAACAACTACAACAAAAGAATTACAATCTCAAACACCAAGCAGTCAGTTTTCTTTTATAGTCAGTACTGGCTGCTGTACATGGCAACATGACAACTTGCTAGATGTCAAATTATAAACGCGCTAAATAACAAATTCCCTCTGGTATTATAGAAAAAAAAATAAACAACTTTTTACCATTCTCTCTCTACAGAGGCTTATAGTGATTGCACCTAAAAGTAGGCAGCATTATCGTAAAGAAAAACATTTTATGATTGTAAATATACAAGAGATGTCTAAAAAACAGTAACTGAATTGTTGTAATGACGCTACAAAAATATGAATTCTTATGAAACATAAAACGTAGCAACAATTTGAGTCCTTTGTCTGCGGTTGTGTGTAAAAATAAGAAGAAAATTATCAACATAATTATTTCGATATTGTTGCACAAGCCTTGAAGTATGCAATATAAAAACAAGTGTAGTATGAACAGAAAAAGAAAATAATCGATACTAAAGAAAAATGTTTGTGTATTCTTTACAGACCATATTTATATAAGAAAATAATAAGATGCAGTACATATTTAGTTGGTAAAAACTCTTCTTATGGAAATGATTAAAAAGTTACAAGCAAATAAAAAAAAGCAGAAATTGTCAGCTACAGATATTTAATTGTCAGCAAAATTGCAAAGCAAAGTGTTAAAAGGTTTTGTATTTTTTTTGCTAAGTTTTTGAAGATTTTTTTAATGAAACATTTTTTAATTTACCTTGTGTAAATAATGTAAATAACGAAAAAAATAATTTAAATAAGTAGGTTTGTCTAAATTGCATGGGTTTGCAACACATTTTTTTAATTATATGTGACTCTATTATGATACCTTTAAGGGATTATGCAAGAGCTCTGGACAAGCACTGGAGGTTCATTTAGTAAAAAATGCCAATACAGCATCTCTTGTGTTTCTGAGTTACTACCGTATTCTGCTACTGATGACAGCCCTTACTTTTTGACAGTTTTTATCATAATGCTTGATTATTACAAGACGGCGTAGCTGCTCCCGAAGGGTCAACAATAAAATTGCCACTTCCTCGAGGTCATATATAACGACACTAAAATTAATAACTAATAATCGGTTATTAAGTGCGATTAATTATTTAATTGTATCGAAATATCTCTCGCGATTAATCGATTATTTCCAAAATAATCAAAACAAATTCAAAAACAATAAAGGCCTATAACATGTCGTGAAAAAAATATTTTTCCTAGTACAATACTTATATATTTGGTGGCAAATCAATTAAAAAAGATCACTTTGAAGAAGTTTGAACGCGGGTTTACGAATCTTGAACAATCCTTTATACTGACAGTATCAACTCTACTAGAAGCCAAATGTGCAACAAATCCATTTCTAAGGTCTATTAATATTGAATTCGATTTATTTTTTATTTTTGGCTATTTTTTAATGAACACAGTGCACCCTAAGTTTTACACACTTGCACAAAAACATTTTTTTCTGATGAGAACATCTGTAATATCAGAGCACATTCTTCAAACCACTAACTATTTAATTCAAATTATGTTTAAAACAAATCAATTAAAAAAAAAACAAAGTCTATTAATAAACTTATGGCGTTTTCGTTTCTTAAATAAAATGCTGCCTAGTTGAGGACTACATTCTTAACACATCCCTTTTATTTGGGCAATGCCTTTCGCTAAAAAATACAACCGCTTGGGGGCCTAAACATAGTATAACAAAAGGGCAACAAATGTTACATTTTCTTTAGAAAAGAAAACATCATTATTAACATACTGTACATAATTTTTTGTGATTTATCATAATTTTCAACCTTAACCAAATTAATCGATTCGTTTTTTCCGATTAATTGCAAATAATAATTTCTCAGTTCGATTAGTCATACGATTAATCAATCGATTATTGCTTTTTTGCTATCACTAGACATAGTGATGTGAAAAAATTCAAACGTGAAAGAATTTTGCATTGTTTGCAAATTTACTTATTCTGCATAAAAATGTAAAATTTATTCAAGATTTGATAATGCAACAGGTTGATTTCGGTCATTCCTGGTCAAGTTTGGTTTAGAGACAAACCGGATTCGGCTATGTGCCATCTTCAGAGTCATTTTTCGTTCTCATAACCAAAATTGAAAAGAGTATTCGTTCCAAAAGTCTAAATGTAAACTTTAAGGTAACAATCGGAGAGTGTGGAAATATAGTGTTGATTTTAACAAGTTGTGATTAATTTTTAGTTAAAAAATATATTATTTACCTTAAGTAAACAATGGCTATTTTTGTGTCAAAATCTTAAGACACCCTGGTTTTTTAAGTTTTTTGTGGTAAACAGCAGGTAAATATTTTGAGTAATTAAGCGAATAATTTATTTTTGATCAAGTTCGTCGATTATTTTTTCATGTAAGAAAGACATAGAGAATGCGTATATTGGCAGAGAAGAGACATGCATTCCTTGACTTAACTTTTTCAGTATCTAAAAATTATAGTATTAATAAAAATAAATTTTTCTTCCTAAATTGAGAGAACAAAAACCGGAAAATTCAGTACGATAAAATGGTTCAAGCGAGTAAATAACTTTAGCTAAGGTGAGCAACGTAAAATAATAAGAAATGTAAAGGATTGCTTTAATAATATGACGTCAAGATATCATAAAATATTTAACTTTGAAGCTAAATTTATTTCAGTTCTAAAACATTGTTTACATAATGTAAAAATTAGATAAACATAAGGTAAATATCATGTAAACAATTCAGTAAAGCTGATATAGTTGTAGATTAGTTCTGATTTTCATGATAGTTAGTTATAAAATTATGAAAAGGTTGCTATTGAAACAGATTTTCTTAAACTGTAAAGTTTTATTTGATCTTTGATTTGATATTCCGTCAGGGTGATTTGATGTAGATTTTTGAAATGAATTTCCGTCATCCCTTGTCACGTTTGGTTTGGTGACAAACCGGTTTCGGCTATGTGCCGTCTTCAAAGTAATTTTGTTTCGTTTTATTTCTCTGTGTTGTATGTTACAAGTTCGTTATTTTTTTTAAGATATACAACTTTTATATTGTAAATTTTTATAAAAATATTTAACATTTTTGTTACTACATATTTGGAATTTTGTTAAAGTACTTTGAATATATCCAGTTCTGCGGGTTTTCTTGGTTTTCTGCTTTTTCTTCTGCTTCTTCTTCCTCTAAACCCTAAGTTGTTTCATTATAAATTTTTCTTAACAATCATGTGTCTTATAACTTTCCATTGTAAACTAACAGTTTGTCTTTTTTGTGTAATAACACAGAAGTTAAAACCCGCATTAGTTGAGAAAAAATTGCATTGACATACATAATACTCAATAGATAAACTCCTTTCCATATAAATACTTTAAAAATTATATATGCTTAAAATTGAAATTGAAATGAAAACACTAGCTACCAGCAAATATTTCCAACAAAAAAAAGTACGCGCCAAAAGTATGAAATTTTCGAATAAACACAACCAGCTGTTTGACGTAAAAACCCAATTTAATAGAAAGTGTGGCACACGTATTAATTTTTTTTTTTTACCAAATCACCTGGTTGGTATGTGATTTGAACAATTCTTAAGACACTCTGAATACAGCTGCTTTAAACGTAAACACACATACATACATACATATACACATATTCGTTTCTTTTAAAATGTCTTAAGATCAGATTCAAGCAGAAACTAAAACGCTCGTGTGAATTTGCACCTTTTGATTTCTTTTCCTTTTCTTTGTTTTGATTTAATGCGCAAGTCTAGGGTTGTTTTGCTTAAGTTTTGTTAAGAAAATTTTAAGACATTTTTTCCATTGTCTTCGAAACGTAAGACGTTTTGCTTCTTAAGATTTATAGGAATTTTAAAAATCAACCGTTTTTTTCCTTTGGGTAGGTTTGGTTCTTTGTGACTGTTAAACAAGTTAGGGGTTGTTCGAGCACTTTTCTTTGATTCTTTGCTGTTGTATGGGAATATACATATTTGTGTTTCTTGAATATTTGTCCATAACTTAGGGTGTTTTGTTTCTTTAGAGAGGGTTAGTTAGTTTCTGTGGCGTATGTAAGTTAAAATGGGTGGGAATTTCTTTGGCCTTACCTTTTATTTCAATAAACGACATTTGCGTTACCGAAACTTACAATTATTATCTTTTTATATAAAGTTAAACCGTTTTCCGGTGTGAGAAAATTGTATGTCCTTTAAGGAGTTTGAATAACAATTAAAGAAAAAAAGTAACGGCTTTTTTCCCTAAAAGGGGGAATAAATCAAAAAGTTAGTTTGCTTTGAGAAAATAAAAGATCAAGAACGCGAAAAAAAACAAATCAGGTTTTGTATAATTAAAGTTGTTTTTAAAAAAGTTCTAATTAAATTCTCTCATTTCCTTAGTTTTAATAATATCCCTTCATATATATCCTAACATTAACATTAAAGTGTTTGCTAAGACTAAGAACATGAGCTTGTGAAAAAAACATTTATTAATTTATAAATAAAGCAAAAATAAAAAGCCCCACACTTTCGTTTTATTTATAATAAAGCTCACACTTGTAACCCTGGCTTCTGCTCCTCGCTCATTGAAGCACAATAATGATAACAACAATAATAACAGTATCAACTAACACAATTGACAATTAACATATTGTTATATTTAGTATAAATATAACTGCATACAGATCTCACCCATTCAATTGTACTCACACTCTCTCTCCCTCTTTCTCTTTTAACCAAACACACTCTGACTCACATACATTTGTCATACAGAACATATGAGAGGAGTAAATAAATAATAGATTGCACTTTTTTATGTTCCTAAAAACCAAAAAAGAAATAACGGAAGGATTTAGCTTACTTGCTCAGGTGTATGTGTGTGCGTGTAGGCAAAAGTACGTAAATTTTGTTATTGCACAAGTATGAATAAGAATGCAGAAGGGAGTTTCTGTGTTCAAATATTTAGGGTTCTGTTAGAATGCCATGTGGAGAAATAGGTGTGTGCGTGTGTATATGGTTGTGTGAGTGTGTATATTAAACAGGGTTTAGTCACTTAAAATTGTTTGTGTGTGTGTGTATGTTTTAAATAAAACAAAAAAATATGTATGAAATAAATTCATAGAAAAACAATTTTGTATAGAATTTATTAAGCTTTTGACACCTTCAGCTATTATTGTTGGTGTTTCTTTGCACGCATACAGGTATGCAAGTATGTTTTTCACTATATGGGAGAATTTAAAACGGAAAAAGCTAATTAGCTTCTCATTAGGAAAACAAATGCAAATTATTATTTATAGTTTTTGTTAAGATTTAATAATCAAGAGGGGTTGCACTTAAAGAATGTTTTTTTTTTCCTTTCTTGTGTAATAATATAAAAATATTTTAAGGAAGTTTTCAATTTGGCAATTATTACATAAAGAAATATAAATTTTAATTAATTAATTTTTAAACTCTAGGTGCTTAACAAAATTTTTTTTTATAAAATAAAGTTATTTATTATATTCCATATTTCGCTACGTCTTTGCATAACATCATTGGGGAATGAATTGTATTAATTTTTATAAATTAATTCAATTTTATGAGAGACCTAGAGCTTCAGAATTAATTAATTAAAATTTTAATAAAAAGACCACAAAATAAATAAAGTATAAAAAAAATATTTAATTCAAAATCATTTGAAATGTTTTGTTAGTTTCCATTGAAGTCCTACACAATTATTTTTAATAAAAAACTTTTTTTTTTTTCATGATTATAAAAATGTGAAAATTATTTATGGTTACTTACCGGAAATTCGAGAACCATTTCACCAATTGTGCTGTATTATTTTTATTGAATTTGATATCGGGAAAATACATTTTCAATACCGATGAGCTCGGGTAACGCACCCAGAAGAACATTAGCTTGGCCTTCCTCAAATGCATCGGTGTTAGGGTTGAGGAGTGCGATGTGGTTAATGAATCGCTATTTTTGCTAAAGTTGAATCCCAAAATCAAAGTCATTTTGAAATTTCAAAATATCAACAAAAATTTTAAAATATTTTTTAATTTTTTTTGTTAAAAAATTTGAAAATCAAAATGAGTCGTTAGTAAAGCACAAAAAGAAAAGGACATGGAATAAGAAGAAGAAGAATAAACACAGCATATTAATATTTTTATTAAGGAAAAAACGGAAACTATAATTACAAAAATTTTTTCTCAACATCAGCACGAACTCTTTAAAAAAAGGTGAAGAAACGATTTTCTATCAACTTTTTTACTTTTTATTGATTGATTGAAATGTTGTAAATTGTATAGAAATTCATTTTACATTGAGTTGTGAATGAATGAAAGACGACTGTTAAATAGACTGACTGCAGCTACTATAAGCAGGGCATGAAGAGTTAGAAGAAGATAAAAAAGGCATAAGATATGCCAAACTCAGCAGCGGGTTGTTGGCCAGGAGTAAAGCGCTTAAGCAAGACATGAAAATCAACCGTGTTCTGTTGTAGTTGTTTTTATATTTGTTTTGCGTTTATTTTATTTGCTGCTATTTGCATTGATTGATTTTGAATGCATTGCACCTTGAGTAGTTGTGTGCAGGTTGGTTGTGTGTGTGTGTGTGTGTTATATGGGGTGTGAGGTGGGGTGGTTGATGTTTTCGTAGTGTTGCCTCCAAGATTTGTTGAGGCTTGCAATAATCAATGGGTTCTTTAGCCATTTGCTGCACTGAGTTTTATATTTAAATTCTTAAGTTTTTTCGTGTAGTTAGTGATTGGGGTTGTTGAAATAAGGTTTTGATTTCACTACTTATTTTTATAAGAGAAAGACAAGAGATTGTGTTCTTTTTTTCAAATTTCGTTCATGCTGCTTGTAATTGAATAAATGCAACTACTTAGAGTAGTTGTAGCAGAAATAAAAAAGAAATTATTTATATTATACTACAAGACACTTGATGGGTTTCCTTCTTAAACAATCACAACATATCAATCAATTACATTTTTTTTTTATTAAGTCTTTAACAATTTCTTTGCTGCCCATTTGAAAAAAAAAGAATTAGGGAAGATTCTAAAATATACTCACATCATTTGTTGTTTCAAAAAGGATATGGTGGGTTGCATACCCTCAAATTGCATGTCGGCTGAATTGCAATCGGAACTGCGATCTTGGGCATCCATGGCGGCACGCAAATGAGCACTGTAGTCAGGTGAGCCACCGTGGTGGGCGGCCGCTAAGAGGGCGGGATGGAGCATGGTGGATGGATGAGGCGGCAGTGGTGGTGAGCCGTCGCGTGCGTCCATGAGACTAGCGAGACCGCCAGGTGGTGAGGCTGAGAGTTTCATGTGATGCATTTGAGCAGCTGTTGGCGGGGCATGGGGACCACTGTGCGGGCCATGGGGTGGCGGTGGTGGTGCATGCGGTGGATGTGGATTAAAGAATGGACTGTACGGTGAGAAGACTTGTGACTCGTGCAGCGAAGGATTTGGTATAGCGACCGAGGTGGGCAACGAAACGGGCATCATGGGAGGTGGTGGTGGTGGCGGCGCCTGTGCATGATAATTAGCGAGCGCTTGACCTCTAGGAGAAGGACTTTGGGCGGGTGTTGTATTGTTATTACTAATGTTGCTGCTGTTATTATTATTATTTAGTTGCTGCTGCTGTTGTTGTTGTTGTAGGCCATTCACATTTAATGAATTATTGCAAATATTATTGTTGTTATTCATATTGTTATTGCTAAGCGAGGCGGGATTCATAGTGCTATTCATACTATTATTGCAGGGTCCATTATTTTGATTCGATTGCAACTGTTGTCCATTGTTTTGAGGGCTGGGCGGTACCATGCCATCTTGAGCCAATATTCTGCTAACCGTACGCGGCGTTATGCGCGTATCGGTGACCTTATGACGTTTCTTTTTGGGTGTCACCACCAAACTCAAGGCTTCGTTTTGTTCTAACAGCTGTTGCTGCTGCTGTTGTTGTTGCTGCTGTTGTTGCAGCTGCTGTTGTTGCTGCTGCTGTTGCTGCTGCTGATCCCTGGGCTCTGGCATGCAGAAGGGATTGGGTTGCATGGGTCCAACTTGGCCTCCGGTCATCGAATTGTAAAGAGCTGCTGCAGCCACGGGATTCATCCCTTGTGGTGTCTTGGGTGCCTGAAACATTGCTGCCGCTGTGGGCGAAGGTCGTATATGAGGTGGTGGTATATTTATGGTACTTAAGCTATTGTTGTTAGTATTGTTACAGTTATTATTGTTATTACTATTATTATTGTTCGCATTCATACCGTTCAGATTGTTACTATTATTATTACTATTGTTACTACTAAGATTGGCCATGTTTACATTGACATTATTGGCCTCATTGAGAGTTTGTGCATGATGCGCCTGATTAAGGGCCTGCAGGTTTTGCTGTTGACCAGAGGCAGCAGCTGCGGCTGACATAGCAGCCGCCGCTGCTGCATGATGCATTTGTAAGCCCATCGCTGCAGCAGCTGCTGCTGCTGGCGAGGGAAATGACAGTTGGCTGCCGTTGAGGCGTGGTGCAGCTATGAGACTTTGGCAAGTCTGAGCATTTAACTGTGCGGCCATATTTGGCGTAACAATTTGATTCGTGGTTGTTGGGGCCAGTGTTTGGCAAGGAGTGTTCATGTGCTGTTGGGACACATTTACATTGACATTGCCACTGTTAATCGGTCCTGCCGTAAGCAGAGGTGGGCCTGTGTTACTTACATTGTTGTGCAAGTGACCCAATTGTTGTTGTTGCGTTTGTTGTTGTGGTATATTGGAATTAGAGTTAGTATTTGGATTGTTATTTAAACTATTCGTTGAACTATTCGTATTATTATTACTATTATTAACTAGGAGTAGAGTACCATTATTACCTGCATTAACTCCTGTTGTTGATTGGGCGGATTGAGAGCTGTTCGTGCTATTGTTGTTCGATCTGTCGGACTGTTTGGTGCGTGGCGATTTGCGATCTAAGATTTGTGAGGCCAACAGCAGGTCCTTATTCAGTTGCTCAGCTGCGGCGGCCACTGAGTCGGATTGTTTGCTAAACAGCCGTCTTTGGTGTACGAACCTTGTTACAATTGTGTCCACTAAAGCTGAGAGTGAAGTGGTTATTTCAGATTTCAAGACATCGGCGAGACCCTCTAAATCTGCACCGGACATACGCATAACTGAATTAGAACTCGAACGAAGCATATTGAATTTTTCGGAAAGTTCGGTCTTTAGGGCGGTATTGTGCCGGCCGTGATGTCTGTTGTGATGTAGTTGAGGTCTGGTAGGTTGTTGCATGGTTTGCTGTTCCTGTTGTTGCTGTTGTTGCAGTTGCTGTAGCTGATGTTGCCTTTGTATTTGCTGCTGTTGTTGTTGCTGCTGCTGTTGGGCTTGCTCTTCTTTGCGTCTTTGCTGCCGCTCCTGCTCAAAGCGTCTTTGTTGTTCTTGCTGCTCTTGCTGCTGTTGAGCTTGTTGTTGCTGCAAATGCTGCTGTTTCTGTGCTTGTTGTTGCTGCTGTTCAGCCGCTTCTTTGGCCATTCTAGCTTCCTGTTCAAAGAAAAATTGTTGGCCCAAATACATTGCAGCCGCATTACTAATTGCGGGATGAGGTATACCACCTTCAGACGTCTGCAGTTGCGGCATATGTTGCAACAGAGGTAGGGGAGCATTAAATGGCTGTTGTATGTGAGTATGCTGCACTAAAGGGTTGTGCAATTTACCACTTATCATTTTACTCATCATTTGAGACAATACATTATTGGGATTTCCTTCTAAATTTAAAGAGGAATCGGAGGCACCCAAATGCTTATCATCTTTCAAGGTCAACGAAGGCGAAGCTGAAGATGCCCTTTCATTGTCAACGTTCTGTTTAACATCAGTTAAAGAAGGAGATGGTGAAAGGTCGCCGTTGTTATCTTCCTGTTCCATGCTGTCACTGTTATTATCTTCGATTTCTTGACAATCAGATTCTTGTTCCATGCGTGAGCATAATTGCACATACTTTTGTTGCATTTCTGCCAATTGTTCCTGCATGGATCTCAATTGAGATTTGAGGGCGTTCTTTTCATTGCGTTTTTGCTGTAATTGAGGAGACTCATTTTCATCAGAGTCACCGTCATCGGTAAGCATCATACTTTGAAGATTAAGCCCAAAATTAAGACCTGCAGCAGCAGCCACATAACGTTCCATGGCATGCTGTTGAGGCTGGTACAGTTTTCGTTTTTTGCAGCCATTTACTTGCAAGTGTGTTTGCGATGAGGGACTGGAACGCATGGTAGAAACTATATTCTCTACACGAGCACGTTTTAAGTCCGATTTCTTGTTATGACTAGGATTCAAATCCTTATCAATTTCCTCTTCCAAATCATCTTTACTATTTTCCAATAACATCATATCTGATTGGCTAGGAGAAGCCAACGACTCCAAATCGGAGCGTGAATTCAAGCCCATCAATTCGACATCCTCTAAGATGTCATCGGCTTCCTTTTTGGTAACTTGAGCAGGCAAATTCAAATGATCACTATTATTTTGTTCGTGTTCATTATTATCCAAATGATCTGCTTCTGACTGATGATCCTCAAGATCGTGTTGCGATTGCAGACCTTCGGAGTCACACGATTTTCTTCGCTCTTGTGTTACTGAACCGTTCATTAATTCTATTGGAGTGGGCACCGTTAAAGGTTCACTTTTGATTTTTATTTCGGACATAGAATCTTCTATTAAATTAATAATATTGGAGGAATTTTCTTTGCTCTCAGAATTATTATTGTTGTTGGCTAAAGAGGAATTATTATTATTGTGCTTTAGCGTGGAGTCCTGGGTCTCTTTCATTTGCTGCTGCTGACTGATGACCGATCTTAACTCTTGGTCCAACTGCATGAGCTCTTTCTTACCCTGCAAAATATTGCGCAACATATGATGGGCTAAATCATTTTGTTGCTGTTGTAAAGATGGAGAATTTGGAGCTCCCGAGCTGGTGGTGACTACACCATTAGTAGAACTATTACCCATTGAGGGTGTTCGGGGCGGTGAGTTAAGCATATCATGAGATCGTGACGCCAAACCATTTTCCTCCAAAGACCTTTCACTGCAATTACTTGTGCGACGATTTTTGGTAGAAGAAGCTTGAGGCGAAATTTGTTGGTCATTTAAGTGGTTGTTAGTATTGCTACTACTGATGTTGTTATTGTTGTTATTGAGCAATTTATTAGAGTTGCTTAAACCCAAACTATTTACCAAATTGGCGGCACTAAGAAGTTCGGCATTGGTGGCCGATTCCATGGCAGCAGCTAGCATGGCATTATCCAAAGAGGTGGGCAAACCACTAGTAGCATCCTGGGCCTGCTTCATTTGACGACCAAACAATTCGTTCAACATCTTCGCCGAACCGAAACCGTTAGCGCCAAACAAATTTCCCAAGGCGGCCGTAAATTGACCTGTTAATAGAGACGATGTAGGCGATGACGATACCGAACCTGAATTAGGCGAATGTAACGAGTGATTGGTATTGTTAGTACACGAAAAATTTTTATTGTTTAAAGGTGAGGATGAGGTTGAGGATTGCTGTTGTTGTTGTTGTTGTTGTGAAGAATTCAATAGGGCCCCATATAGAGCTTGTCCAGCGGCACCCGCGGCAGCCGCAGCAGCACTACTCATTAAGGCAGCAGCTGTTGACGGCGTTAACACGGCAGGCGTTTGGCCGAGCAATTGTGGACTTGTCGAATTTTGCAAATGACTTATAAAATTTGGCAATGAAGAAAAAACACTGAAATCACTTTTTTGTTGTTGCTGTAAATCCTCTAACGAATTTATCAAACAATCATTAGAAGAATTATTTAAATTTAAATTATTTCCATTCACATTCGTTAATTTCGAACAAAAATTATTCACTTGTTTGTTGCTTTCACTAAATAAATTATTTGCGTTTGCAGTTAAATGGGAATTTGAATTTAAAGGAGACTTGGGTAATTTTATTTTTAAGGACGAGTTTAACACGTTATTAGCTCTGAATTTTGTTTCCTTTTTATTACTAACACTTGTGTTATTACTGTTACTATTCAGTTTATTTGAATTTTTTACTTTTTGTGACGTATTCAAGGAATTTTTAAAATTTGTTAAGCCGCACGACGACAATTGCGATGTTGTCTTATTGACGGCTCCTTTATGACTACTTTCTAAGTTATCATCAACGTCTGTTACGACTTGTTGTTGTGTATTATTTGTGAATATAGATGATGATGTCGTATTATTCTTCGTCGTCGTCGTCGTTGATGTCGTAGCCGTGCTTGTAGTGGTCGTTAGGGTCGTTGCTAAATTTGAAGCAGTTGCTGTGTTTTTATTATGGTTAGTTATGCCTGAGCTAGTGTTGGTAGCCGTCGCACAAGTAGTGGAAGATGTATTAAGAGTGTTATTTTGTTCTTGCTGTTGTTGGTCGCCGAAGAGAAATATAACTTCGTCGTCTCCTTCGTCGTTTGTGCTGTTATTATTAACATTAACACTGCTTAAATTGTTCTCCCCTTCCTCCTCCTCTTCGTAATCAACGTTATTGCTGCTGCCTTCGTTTTCTCTTTGATTTTCGTCGTAGTGGTTTCTTGTTGTTGCTGTTGTTGTTGCTTTCGCTAAGGTAGTATTTGTAGTATTAGTATCTCTTGAGTTTGAGTTGAGTTTTTCGCATTTTTCTTCTTTATAGAAAAGATCGTTAGCACCGTTAGTTAATAATGGTGGCTGTTTGTTATTTATATTCAATTGTCCTTGTTGCTGTTGTATTTCTCCCAATTCATGGGCATTCAAATTCAATAAGTTTGGTGAAGTTGTTGAAGTAGAAGAAGGTATTTCTAATTTTGCCGTCAATTCGGAACAAATTGCTGAAGATGAAATATCTACCGCTAAGGGTGGCGGCGTATTGTTAGCGTTTAAGCCCAATGTGGTTTTCAACAAAGACTTGTCATCAGTAAACAACCCAAAACATTCGTTATCCTCCTCTGATGACATCATAAGATGCCACCAAATATATTTGTATCAATTTAAAAGGAACAAAATATCCTTAAAGATTAGTTTTGTTCGTTGGTATTCTATATAGTTTTATTTTCAAACTCCCCTTTAAATATCTCTTTCGCTCACTTTCAGCTACTCTAATTGCTGCCTGCTGCTTATTGCTCTAAGTCTCCCTTAAATAAGTAATTGCAAGCAATGTAAATTTCGCCTAAGTTCTCCTTCTTTGTTTGAATAAAAGTAATAACAATAAATTCGCCGTTGCACAGCACACATACATAAACATAATCTTGGTAAATATTAAAGAAATTTATATAGAAAAGAGATGTGTGCGTGTGTGTGCGTTCGGTTGTTATACAAAAGACCAATATTATTGGTGGCTGGCTTAGAACTTAGCTGAGAGATAATTGTGTGCAGAAGAGTAAAGCAGTAAGTGTGTATGGACTGGTCGTGATATGTGAGAGAATCGACTTAAGCAGCTAAACCAGGTATTTTAGGCAAAGGTGTAACTAATACATGCACTGCTAATACCTTCACACATTCAGTCACTCACAAAAAAATCTCTTTTACTTAGAGTCTTGTTGTGCTTTATTATCTTTGTTTTTGTTGTAGGGGTTCTCTTGGCTGTTATGTTTTAGCTAAGTAAAAACATGAACAGGGTTGGGTTGTTGAAATATCAGTTTTTTGTTTGTGTTTGGCGTTGAATAAAATATTTCGCCGTGAATATTCTTTCTCCTTCTTGTAGTTGATTTTGTTAAAATTCACAACAATTTTAAGCAGCGGCCTTTATTGCAGTAATTTCTTTAGTAATTCAGTTGAAAAAGTTATAGCAGAGTTTTGTTTTCTTTTGTCAGTCTAGTTCTTGTTTTTTTATAATTTCAAGTATTTTTTGTGTTTTGTTTTAAGTTTGCAATGGCTGTGTGTGCGTGTTTCCTTATTTTGGCGTTGGTTTTTGTGTTTTCTACTCAAAGACCTGTTTCTTGAGATTTTGCGTTCGTTCTCCTCTCCTAGTAGCCGTCCTATAAAAAGTAATAAATTTCGCCAAACTTAGAAATTTTGATTCAGAACTTGCGTTTATTTTTCTCCTTTTTAGCCTTCCGGTTCAAAATGCGACGCTTACGTTTTTTCCGTTTTCTAATTGTAAATTTTGTTTTGAATCTTCTTTCCACCACCACACACATGCGAATGTCTTTAGCATTTAATTTTTAAGATTTTTGAATTTTTAATTGTTTTTGTATTGTTTTTGTTAAAGATTTTTGTTCTAAATTCATTAATTTTTGAATAGAATTAAATTAAAAAATATTAATTTTTTGTTGGAATTTTTCTCTCTCTCCTTACGCGCGCTTAAAAGTCTCTCTGTAAAGATAAAATTTTCAAAGAAAGGAAATTAAATAATTTTTTGTTTAACATAAAAATTAAAGTAGACAAAAAGTTCTAACGTTTTCAAAAAAGCTTTAAAGCTTTTTTGATTTGTCCGTTTTAAAGGGTGGCTGCGATGCAAGGGAGTTTTAAATTAGATAAATCTTTAACTCCTTTTTACGAGATTCTAAGAGTTTTGCCTGTAACATTTTAATATTAAATAGATGAGTAAAGTTTCCTTTTTGGTCAAAAAGGGTGGTTAATTTCACTGTTGAACTGTTTAAGCGGGGAAAAGACAGGTGAACAGGGGTTTTCTTCAACTAAAACTTGTAATAAATGGGTGATGCTTTTTGCAAAAAATTTACACTTAGATGGCGCTTAATGGCTTAAATGTTTTATTTAATGAAAAATAAGAATTTTAAACTGTCACAAATATAATGCGAAAAAAATATTGCTATTGTGGCTTTAGGTTGCGATTAACAAAAAAGTATTAAAAAAAAATTAAAGACAAATATTTCAGTGCATAACTGTTTCAGGCTGCCAGTGTTTTTCAATTCGACTATAAGTAATAGAAGATTTTTTTAAGGTGAACCCATTTGCGTTGATATTGTATACGATTCGTTTGCCGAATAAAATACTTAATAAATAAAAATTATATTTTCCCATTATTTTTTATGAAATATTTCTTTATCAGTTATAGAGTTTTTTGTTTGTCAGACGGCCAGGCTGGCATACCATTTGTTCCATGAAATATGGGTTTAACTTTTAAGACAAAATACCAGTACAAAACCAACTAACAAATTTCTGTGATTTGATTAATAATTTTTGGGTTTGGCGCTGTAGCCAACGTTGCCAAACCTGAAGATTTGTGGGATTTTGAAGTGTTTTGATAGGCTGGAAAATGTCCGCTTTTAAACAAAGTCATGCACGCAAAATTGAAAAAAATGGAAGTATTTTTTCGATTGTATTTCTTGAAAATATTGGTCGATTCATTATTGTTGAAACGTACTAAAGATACTGCTTAAAAGTTAAAAATGGCTGTAAAAATTACAGTTTATTTATTCACGAAATCGCCAAAAATCGCATCGATCGAATGTCTAAAAATGAAAAAATGATCTACTCAAGCCGGCCTACAAACCTGCACTCGTCCATCTCAAAAGTTAATTTTTACTGTCGCACCGTGTAGTCGTTAAGTAATCGAAACAAAGTAAATTGCGTAAAAAAAGCCACAAAAATTGCTATTTATACATCAAACCCTAAATCGGGAATTCACAGTAAATTTGTCATAAAAAAAAAATTCCGGGAAATAGAAAAATTATCAAACTTAAAAAACACAAGAATACGTCAAGTAAAAAATACCAATAAAACAAAAAGGAAAAATTGATGAGCTAAAAATGCTAGAATTACACAAAATCCTCAATTTACAAAAATTGTATTGAGAAAATAACAGAAAAATGTAATATAAATGTTGCGTACTTAAAACCTTTCTAACAAAACAAAACACTCTCTTTACACTGTTTGCCTACACTAATCTGTAGAAATGTAACAACCCAACAAAATGATAATTTTCAAAGAATGCGGAGAGCCAAAGTTTCATCCCAATTTTTATCAGATTTTTACACTTTAGTGCTTTCACATTTTATGCGGGTTTCTTACACATTTTTACTCCTAAATTATCAACTTCTGAGCTGATGTCCGCATCTTAACTGTTGATGCACATAGTGCAGGATTTCTCCTTTGCTCAGTTCAGTGTCACTTAATTGCTCATTTTCAAATACTTCTTCCTCTTCACTCTCTTTATATTAGAATTTCAACTTGATTTATTTTTCAAAAGATCCGCTTCAAGCATTTTGTGGATTAAGCTCATAACTAAAACTTAACTAATTTGATGTAGATTTGAGGAACGACTATAACACTGCAGATGGCACATAGCCGAAAACGGCTGGTCTCCAAACCAAACTCGACAAGGGATGCCTCGAATTTTATTTAAAAAATCTACATCAAATCGCCCTGTTGGAATATTAACTCTAGAATTAACTAATTTGCTTTCCATTAAATTCCTTAACACAACAAACCAACTGTTAAAAAATTCAGTTCTAAACTGTCCTACTACAACTCTCCCTTGCCCCAAAATGTATGCAACTCAACAATTGTAGCTTTATTAACGTCAGAAATAACTGTACAGTGAAGTAAATGTCTGTAGCAATTTAACAAAGAATTTTTCATCTGTCAATAAATTGTATAAACAGACCGAAAGAACAATTATTTTTTTCGAAATAACTACCCACCACCTTTTAATGGAACTTTCTATTGCAGTCGAAAGGACTGCAACCAGTAGTTACTGCCACCCTTTAAAAAGGCAAATAAAGAAATGCATTTTGCTTTTTTTTTGTTGCTTAAATATCTCAATATGACGTTCTAGTGCATTTCGTTTGAACGGCTGATTTGGAAAAAATTTAAAGAACGAAATCGTATATTGATAAAATTTTATTGCTGATTTTTTGTTTTGTTCTTAGTTGCTAATTTAGTTTTAGTCTTGGAGCTTGAAATTTACCACAAACAAAGCGTTATTTATCTCTGTCGTCCATCATTAATCCTCCTAAAAAGAGAAGAGAACAAGAAATCGTACATTAGAAATATAGAGAATAAAGAATATATTCGTGTTATTTTAATTTAATAAACATTTCGTTTTTTTTTTAAATATTTTAATTACACTTTCTAAGAAAAGAAATTTGTTTTTGTTATTTTTCAAGTGGAAATGTGTATAAAGAAAGTTTGATAATAATTCGACCCTAGGAGAAAAAGGTTAAATGGTCATGACAATTATATTATGTTCTCGGCAGCAATATATGGTTACTTCAGTTACGACCAATTTGCAGCGAAGTAAGAACCCAGTTTTTCATAGTTGATATTGTACCACACATAAGCCATTTCGATGGCATTGACTAGAAATTCGTAGGAAATTTCGCTTAGATCGTCGGGTTCCTATAGCCCTAAAATAGATTTTTTTTCAAATCGAGGTTTATAAAGTAGAGTGCACAGCAATCATAACCCCATGAAGAGCATGTCTACGGATAAGAGGCAAATAAAGTATTCCTTTTCGTAGCCTGCACTTTAAATCATTTAACTCTTGCTCTCAGTGTGATTATTTACTTGTGTCAGTAGAATTCCTTTAGTGTTTTTTTCTCTCTCGAAAATAGAAATCTTTCTTATTTACTCTCTCCCTCAACTAAATCTAATTATACACATGAAGTCTTCATAGTGTAACCAAATACACACGGACATTCACCGGTACGTTTTTCAGTAGTTATGAGACGGTGCGTGCCATAATTTATTGCACACCTGGACTTTATGCCGCAATACTCATTTAGTTACCAAAGTAATAATAATGATCATAATTGTATATTGTTGTTGTTTTTGTTATTTTTGTTATTTCTGCTCTGCATGTAGGGTTTGTCTGTTTGTTTGTTGCATTGCAAAATGCAACTAAAAAATATTGAAATAGTAAACAGAGACAATTGTCATTAGTTCCGATTCATACCTGAAATAAATAAACAAGAACTCTGTGCAAAATCGTGTCTTGAAGTTTTAGATCTCGCGAGAAATTGTAAGTGTCCTAAGTACTAAAACGAGTGGATTGGCCAGCTAGTAGAGATTACCACAAAGTCGTCTGAATCTGCGTCTCAACACTTGTTTCCTGCTTGTCTTTGTCAGTTTTTGTGTATGACAATGATTAATCTTCGATGAGATGTGTGGTACTTTTTCGATAAATATGATTTTTGTGATAGCTAGTTTCGTTTTACTAGTTTAAAAGTAAGTTTACTCATTAGGTGGCAGGGACAAATCCGGCACTTACTTTACTATCATATCTGTTCCTATGAGGATGTAGTTAGTAGTGTCCATATTTAAGTTTTTTGCAACCAAATCACCAGCAGTTTTTTAGAGCACTACCTACCCTTTGATCCTATAAGCTGCATAAAGTGCATCTTGACCTTAGTACGAATGAATTTAATAAAAATAAAAACGCGCCACAATTAAAGGGGTAACATATTTTTAGAGAAAGAATACTGAGTTGAATTTTTTAAAAGGCCAAAAAAATTTTTTTTAAAAAAGAAAACTAAGATTTAATTATAATATCTTTGAGTCGTGGATTCATTTTGTTTACAAAATTTTTATTAATAATTGTAATGATACTCCCTACTAGAAAACTATGTGCTTCAGCCAAAATGCCTGAGGCATGAGACAAAAAAATCTGTTCGAGAGAAATGTTACATCTCCTTGACTAATACAGATCTAATAATTTTATTGAGACATCTTTATCGGAAAGAAAATGAGCAGGCAGACGGTTACTAAAAAGTGTTTTGGTATGCTTAAAAAAAGTGAAGAGAAACGTACCTATTTCTTCCCTTTTATTGCTTCGCTTATGGAAATATTTTTTCTATGAATAACACTATGTAACAAATTGGAAAAATTTTCTGCCAACTATATTTTTTTATATATTGTGGTTGCCTAACTACAAAAACCACCTTTATTTCGAATTCTATGGATAGGTTTTTTTTATAATTTTTTTTTTTAAATATGAGATTTTTGAAAAGGCCGCTTCACATATCTTATCATAACTTTCAAACGCCTAATAATACTATCTTTTACTATACCCATTAGTTTTAGAGTTATTTCGAATAATTATTGACTAAGAACTGAGAAATCACTGAAGAACCTAGAGATTGCATAAAGGACACAAAATCACAATATATCCCAATATATTGTAATTTTAATTTATTTAAATCCATTCTTAACGTCTTCCTTCAACCATATTGGCTTCTTTCTAGCAGTTTTTAATTTTTATTTCCTCTTAAAAACAAACTGTTGTAGACTAAAAACACATGATCACATGTTTATTTGACATATAAAAGAAACCGTTTATATCCTTATACGACTGACAATTTCCATAAAAGCCGCATTATATGAGGAAATTGGCATTAATTCTTGCGCAAAACTTTGGCGTATTATACGAGTACACACTTACATTGTTCACACTAATTTACAAACGCAGCAGAAACTACCAAAAACTATATTAAAGTTGAAAAAATACAAGTTATGAAAGAAAATTATTCGTACATTGTAGACAACAATAATTTTTGAAAGATTTTTATGATTATGGGAAAAGTTTGTCGGTTGTAAACTAATATGGTTATTTCTTTTAAAATAAAAATACAATAAAAACATTTATACAAATGTTGATTAGGGTGGTTCGAAAGAGCCTTAAAAAACATTTAACCAACATTTGTTAATTTGTGTCTTGCAAGAAATTCTTAATGACCTGCTGGCGAACGAGTATCAAGAGAAATTTTGAAGTAAATTAAATTTTTGATTTTAAAAAAGGAACACACCTAATATGCACATACGAGTATGTACATGTGCGTGTATGTGTGTCTTAATATCTTTGTATCATTTTTAAGGATAAGGCAAGTCTATTATAACCGCCAAGTCTTATAGGCATTAATTTTACACTTACGAGCAGAATTACAAGAAAATTATACAAGTTTGTCTTTCAACTGTTTTTATTTAGCATTGAAGTTTAATTTTTGCAAATTAGTTGGATAATTGTTGAATGTGTGTATTTTTTTTTTAGGAAATACTCACAAATGTATAGAAAAATTTTACAGCGATTACTCCTTTGCTAAAAAGATAATTATAAAAGGGTTAACAATAAGACACATATAGAAAAGTATGCCTGTTGAAAACTCAGTTGATGTGTCGAACGGGGCTAAATAGTATCAGAGAAATTAATTGACGGCGCCTAAGAATCGAAACCAGGCGGCTAAAGTCATGACATGAGCGCTAACCAATTAAGCTACGCCCAACTAGTGAACTTTGAGCACTAATATAGAGGTTGTTGATTTTTGATTGAGAACGAAAAATAACACTGAAGGTGGTACATAGCCGAAACCGGTTTGTCTTCAAACCAAACTTGACAAGGGATGACGGAAATTCGTTTCAAAAATCTACATAGAGATTGTTCTTTGTTAATGAAAAAAGTTTGGCATTCCCTTTGTTTTTATTCGGGTCTATATAAGGAATATATATATATTTTTAACCCATATGTCCATTCCTGAATGGATTCTTATATTTCAGAGCGCTCTAAAAAATTAAAAAAATTAGCCAACAAATGGCGGAGATGAGGGAAAAGAAATTTTTATAATAGAAATGATTTTTGGAATCTGTTCTTTAAAAAAAGAAGCAAACAACCTACTAAACGTAGTAGGGCAAGTTAGAAAAATAAAATAAAGTTTTGTTGTTGTAGGGGCATTTTGTTCAAACTTTGATGTTTTTGTCTTGATTTTCTTTGGATTTCTCATTCAAATTTCGAGCATTAGACGTTTAAGCTTTCCTTCAAAGCATACAATGCTTTCCTGATGAGATGACCTAAGCAACCAGCGAGATGCGCAGACTAGCTTATCCACTCTCAACAAATAAATTGCATTATTTATATTAAAATGAGTCTAGAATAAAATTAGCTAAAAATAGAGTTTTAAATAGAAAGAATAAATTCCCAAAAATGCTTCTCTTAAAATTTGTATGTTAGGGTTTTTGAAAACTTATCTTGAACTTCTTTAAACATCTCATTTGGTTTGAAGAATTTTAACCATAAGAGATTTCTAGCTTTTCTAAATATTTGGTAACAGTTTTCTGATGAACCAATAAATTGCTAATTAATAGTAAAATTAATAACAAAATCTTTTATTGTTACTCGATTTGAAAATCGTTAATGTTCTTCCTGATAAACTGGCATAAACAAGCCCATATATAACCCCAAATAAATAAATGGCAATTTTATAATAAAAAAATCATAATTAAAATAATTTCGTAATCAACAGTTTCCCAAAAAATGTTGATTTTATCAAAAATTAGTTGACCCGGAGAACGCGTTAACTTTTAGCAAAACTTAATTCAGGATTTTATTAAAGTAATAGAATAAGTACAAAAAATTTATCCTATTTTATTTTAACCTTCATTTTCTTGTTATTCTGCCATTCGAGGCGGAGGCGAATCCAACAAATCAGAAATCATTAACATCGATCCAACCGTTTTTGAATTATAAATTGTCTTACTAGACCGACTTTGTTTAAAGTGTTAAGATTAAAAAAATTCAATATTGCCAAATTAAGCTAACAAAAAGTTTTAAAATCAAAACAAATTTTAAATTCGTGGAAAAGGGTAAACAATAAGAATGGGGAGATAAAATTTGTAGACTTCTACTTGCATAGCAACAGTTTTATGGGATACATATCGTGTGGACGGCGGGCAGTGGGCGTGTCAGATTTTAATGAAAATCCATTTTGTCCTAATTTAGTCAATATAATGCTCGATGATGTATGACCACCCCTTGTAATTTTTGCCCTAAAATTTATAAATCTATCCCTCTGCGTGTTGTCGTAAAAGAGAGAGAGATAGATGGAAATTTGTTTGAAAACTTCTCATTCCGCTTATTGTTCCACTTAGAGTAGCTTTAGTGATACCTAAAATATCTTGTGTTTTTGCTGCGGTTACCTTATAGATCATAAAAGAAGTCCGGTTTAAAGAAAACATCAAGCACACAACTAGAACAGGCGTTCGAAAGAAGTACACATTTCCAGACTTTCAATTACTTATGTTTGTATTCATGGCCTGTAAAATCTTTAAAGTTATTTATTTCTTAAATAAAAATTTCAATTTCAAAAAAAGTGCTAATACAAGTCATCAACTTTTACTACACGCCTTAACAAAACTTTTTAGCTGGCCCTGATTTCTTACACATACATACGTACATATTTACCTTTTCTCCCTAAAGAGCCCGACGTTACTATTTAATTTCTTCAATTAGAAAAAAAATTGACTTTATGCACGCATGCGTCTTAATAAATCCACAAGACAGTTCAAAATGTTGCATTTTAAGGGTGTACGCCTGGCAGGCGACGGCCAACTTAATACTCAACGATATTTTTGTAACTGCCAAAAACGGAAAATGCAAATGCCGTAAAAGACTTAAAGACACATGTCTTTTGGATTTTATTCGTTCTCTATGAAAAATTTGTTTTAACCATTAAGAAAACTGAGCATGTGTCTTGCAAGACATTTAACCACCACTATTTTACTATACAACCCATTGCACTTATCACCCCCTCTCATAAGTACTTTCAGGCACTGTAATCACCTTGTGTATCATTTGAATAAAAGTAACTTCTGTTTATTTCCCTACACCTACAAGAAGTTCTTAAGAAAATATAATTATTATGAAATTAAATTTTTATTTAAAGAAAGTAAGAAAAAAATAATTTTTGTAACGTACTAATGTCTCTAATGGGTGACATGGACATGTGTACGTACATACTCGTATATGGGAGGGAATGCATAGTGTTGTAGCTTGAAGAGGTGAACGAGAGGGTAGGCATAGGTGAGAGCAGTGCTATGGTACATTTCAAAGAAGGAGTTATGACCAAAATAATACCAAGGTATAATATTGGAATCCTGAGATGGATACATGGCACTGCATTGCAGCAATGATTTCCGTACAGTATTCTTATTTGATCTGTCAGATACGATTTATGACGATTAAATCGGATGATGAATAAGTCACAAACCCTTCAACAAACTAATCATATGGAGAGTGAATAAACGAAGCTACAAATTCTATTTACTCTTTTCTTAGCTTCATACAATTTTATTTTTTATTTTGTACCTACATTTGGAATGTGCCTTCACAGCTCGTAGAACACAGTAAATGTCGCGCATTTGGCATGTGTTTACTAAATACAACAAATAACAATGAACTCATCTATCGGACTGTTTGTCATACAAGGGGAGGGTGGTAATAGTGGTTGTTGTTGTATTGGCCCAAGTGTTTAGTGTCATCATTATAACTGAATAAAAATGTATGCATGTTAGGTAGTTTTGAAATTACTATTATGTTTTCTCTTTTTGAAATATGCTTAAAGCACGAGTTTTATGTCATTTTACAAAAACAAAACAGAAAGTAACACATGTGTTTATTGAAACAATTTTTTAAACTAAATTATTTTCTAAAGCAAGTGGCTTCTAAAGCTTTGAGTTGCAGCTATAGACATGTCTGGAAAATCTCTCCCAGGCTGGCTGTATGCATGCCAAAGGCAATAAGTTTTAATGTGTTTTTTGTAGTTCTGGTCAAGTGATTTTAAAATCCGTTAAAATCTACAACATTTTTTAAAAGTGTCTTAATTGTTTGGTTTGATTTTTGCTTTAAAATTTTCGGTTAGTATACAGAATTATACTTGGAAGGGGCTTTCAATAAGTGCAGGACGATAGTGCAGTGTTGTTAAGACAGCGTCTGCTAAAACAATTAAACCATCAACAGTGTGCGCTACAGATCAATGTACTGACTGATAAGAACGCGGCCGACATGTCTTTCTAGCTGGAAGGCGTCACGCGCCACACAACCAATGGACATTCTGCATGTTCGATTTTAGGGCAAGGTCATCTTTTCATCTCACTAGACGTTTTCTTGAGGGTTTGTTTGAAGGCGCTGGTCAATGCAAATGTGCTGCAGGTACAGCTTTACCTTAAAGGAGAAGGTTGAAATAAGATTTTTTGTTACATTTCCATTTCAATATAAACCTGTCCTTAATAACCCCTCCTTTAAATACTCAATGACGCAGTATGATTACTACCAAATTATATTTAGATACATTAAGCTATATCCGTATAAAAAAATTTTAAAAAGCCTTTAAAGCTGGTTGTGCTTAGTTAGGACTCATATTGCTGCATTACCATGTTTCCATTTGGGATTCTTGAGGTCTTAAAAAATTCAAAATAATTACAAATTTACAAGATTTTACTAACGGGTGGTGGAGTACCCAAGCAAGACTTCAATATTAACGTTATGCGTACGTTAACGCCCATTAAATAGAGATCGTTTTCAAGAAGTGATTAAGAGCGTTGGTGAATGTATCGGAACATCGAATTGTGGCAAAAAGTGCAACTTTAAACAAGCTGTCGAAATGGCGAAAAAAAAACTAAAAATCTGCGTCTCATGTTCAATGCAGAAAATTACTACCACTTAATGACCATGCACACCAAATATAGAGGTTACGAGAACAGTCATCCTAAGCGATAGAGTCCAAAGTCACGCACGTGACTTTAGGAAAACAAATGCATCCGTAACGTGCCACTGGTTATGCAGATTATGTATCATACCATTGGCATATTGGTGGTGGACAAGCAGACACTGTTACTGATGTTCAATATTGCGACATAATAACCAATTGCCTAAATTGTTTGATATTGATATTGTGTGGACGGCAAGTGATTTAAACAAGACGGTGTGGAATGCTATCCAGCTTATAAAATAATTCAGCAAAAAAAAAAAATATCTTTGAAAAAGCAGTGCGACCATTAATTTCTCGCGACTTCACTAACTTTGTGCAATTCATCATATTCATTCTCATCTTTAATAGCAGCCCAACTGTTTAGTCCGTTTAAAAATAGTCCGACTAAAATTAGTCATACTAAAGAGGTAGCCAGACTTAAATTAGTAGACTAAATAGCCAGACTCAAAATAGTAAAATTACGCAGACTGAGGATAGTCATGCTCTAAACACATAGACCACAGCAGACTACACAGCTTCATGGCTACAAATGCAGTTGATTTCATATGTCGCCGTGTAGTCTGCTACTTAAATTTGAAGGCGGCAGCTACGTCATAAACAGCTGGTAGGAAGATTGGCGTTGCATTATTAGTATTTGTGTTTGGCGAACAATGTTGCCACTTCAACTTTTTTGCCATAACGCAAAATCACTCATTTAAGATACTGAAACATAGAAGAAACTGAATATGGTCAAAAAGGAAATCAAATAAATAAAAAAAAATTATTTTAACAGGTCCGGCCTAAAAATACTTTTTTCGCCCTTCCATGTGGTCTTTCAGGTAAAATAACTTGTTTTTAAATGTATATAAATATAATTCATTCCATATATTCAAGCTGATTTTTTTTCTACACGTTCTTTGTAAATTGTCAACACTTTATTTGTCAATTGTCGTCACTAAAAATAGAAGTTAGTTTAAATTGGCGACAGCGCCAATTGTAATCTAGTAGTCATGTAGCTGAGATGCCTCTAAAAACAAATCGCCTTCATATGAACGTGTGTATTTTACTTTTGACAGATTGTAGTCTGTAGTTCGCTGTGCTCTATGTGTTTAGAGCAAAAATAGTCAGACTAAAAATAGTCAGACCAAAAATAGACATACTAAAAATAGTCAGACTATAAATAGACGGACTAAAAATAGCGAGACCAAAACTAGTCAGATTAAAAATAGTAAGGTTACAAATAGTCAGACTGAAAATAGTCAGAACCATAGCTATGAGTATGCAACACCATATTAACTAAATATATGAAAACTTTTTTTAACCAGCAATTAAAAAGTCGGTGAATTTTCATTAATCATTTATTTATCTCCATAATCTGTCATTGCACTAGCCACTGATTTCCTTAAAAAAAACTTCTTTTGCCAACAAGGCCAATAAAAAATATTAACCAGAGCAGTCCATAAGATTTCTACAAAAGTAACGTATTTCATAAAACAGCACAAAAATAGAAACTCCGAACACAACAAAGATAATGATCGCAAGGAAAACTACATAAGAAACAAACAGGCTGTCTTAACGGTTCCATTCAATGAACTTTGGGAAAGACAGATAAGTCGAAAAGGTAAAAGAAAACGAAAACTAACCTCTGCCAACATTCCCCTTTAATAGAGAAACAAATAAAGCAAATCTATTGTGGCATGCGTCATAAGTAAAGTTGCAACAAACAAGCTGGTTGTATATCAGTTTGTATTTATAATCAAACGTCTTGCAAGACATTTTTTAAGAAAATTGTCTTAATACTGACTGCCCGAAATAGGGGTGAGTTGTGAAATGTATTAAACGTAAGAAAACATATGGTCATAAGGTTCAAAAACGTACATACGAAAAACTATTTTGCACGGTAATGGTGCTCGTACTTGGAGGAAAAGTAATAAAACCACCCCGTATTTAATAAAGACACAAAGACATCCAGGCAAGATAAACAAGGCTGTTTAAATATATGTTTTGAGAGTTAAATTTGATTTAAAAAAGGTGGACAATTATATATTTTACTATTTTGCCTTTCGTGCAATAATTTTGTATTTAGAGACTTTTCATAGACAAAAGTTGTGCTTAACTACAAAACTCTACCCGAATCATTTACTAGCTGCGTGTTAAGGTTTTTCTTAAAAAATAAAATTCCCCTTAATGCACTTAAGTTGGCTTTTTATTTAAATAATTGTTACCATCAAATGAAAACTTTTCGTGTTATTTATCGCGATCAATAAATAATATATGATCCCAATATGTGTTGGAGTCTAAAAAAGCACCAAATTAAAAAAAAAAACTCACAGAATATGTACTTTGAAATATTTCAAATACGAATATGAACAAAATCTAACAGATGCATTTGAGTAATTCGTATGTTGCGCATTTAAGTGTCATGGAAAGCGTAGTGTAATATATGAACGTGTTTGTTTTAGTATAAAGTGGGTGGGCTGAGAGGTTTCGAATTACAGCTAAGAATGAGTTTATAAGTTATTATAGCGGAAATCACTCTTCGTTGCATATCTGCAATTTTTGCACACTTTGTATGATTTTGGGCCACAAAGCGTGAGTGTTTTTTAAGCGTTTAGCAAATTTATTACTTTATTTATTTATTTATTATTTATAAAGTAACTTTTCCGCATGCAATAAGCTAAGCCACAGCCAGTATATAAACGCTAACTCCGCCTCTAAAATGTTTACGCAAAGAAAGTATTTGGTGTGTTCATAAACTTTCTAAAAAGTTTTATCAATTAATGGAGTTTTGTTTGATAATTCTTACTATTTTAGCAAAAACAATTTTAACAGTCTTAGCATACATTTTAAGACTTCACAGGCAGTTGTTGAGACGGTTCTACCGCCATGAAGCTTTGTAAGCACAGGTGTCTAGTTGCTTTGAGTTTAAAAATAAAATGATATACACAGCTGTTTTAGCATTGCAAGTTATCAATCTGCAATGATTTCTGCCATAGCATATTTGCTCAAGTGCAGCAAATTTTATTTTCATTTATTTTGCTCTGCTTGCTACATTTGCAAGGTTTGCAAGGGTTGTTTACAACCAAGAGTGAGTTCCCCTTATGTTTTGCCCGAGCAAAGCTTTTTTTATAATAAAAATATTTTTATATCCATTTTTAAGGCTTCTCAATTTTCTTGATTTTCTGATTGTGAGAAATGCATTCTAAAGAGCTCTACTAAAGAATTATATCGCATCCTAAATACAAAAGGGTCACAACTCAAAATTTTCCAAAATTGACTTTTTTCCATAAATTAATTCAGAGTACAACTACTGCAAAAATTTCTTTCACATCACTATCTTCATTAACTGGAAAAATACAATTATGTCTATTTGTATGTTAAGTGTGTTGCTTCTGCACGATGAACTAAAGAGAAATATTTTGAGTCATAAGTCAAAATTTTATTTTATTTTCGCAAACATAATATAAAATTGAAAAAAAGTATATCAAAACCTTCTTCAATATTGAATTTTTTCATAATGGAACAATATTTTCTTTAAATATTACAATCATTTTACAAAAACAGTTTTTTGTCTCTTCTGAAAATTTTAGTATTTTGAATTGTGACCCTTTTGTATTTAGGGTGCGATATGGTCGAAAAAAAGTTATAAAGTCCTGGATTTGTCATCCAGGACAATAAATTGATGGTCAGTTTTGTGCAGCCGTGGATCCTATTTAAGATTCTCAGGATGGGAGTGGGAAATTTTAAGGAAAATAGAAAATTTTTCAGTGTCCTAAATTTTTTTTATACAGGAAACCCTCCCCCTTTGTTCGCGACTGGTTTTGTGATATATTTTGAAGAGCTAGATAGTTTGGTATGGAGACAAACCGGTTTCGGTTATGTGCCATCTTCAGTGTAATTTTCCGTTCTAAGATATGTTTAAAATATTGAAATTTTAATGGATTTTGGAGTTTTTGGTGCAATAAAATAACTTTTAGCTAAATTTCAAAATTAACAGCGAATTTTCGAACCTTAGATATCGCATTAATTTTTCTATATTAGCATCAAAAATAGGATTTTACAAACTTTTAGTTTCGAAATTCTAATTTTACTTAAATTCGAAATTTCGATATTTTGTTCGAAGTTTCGAAATAAAATTCGGAAATTCGAACAAACATAATAAATTAAAGTTTTTTGCATTTTGGGATATAAATATTTGTTTTAATTGAACTTTGGTTCTGAATTTCCAAAATTCGACATTAAGTTCGATAAATCTACAAAAACAAAACACATACAATTCGTTTTACACAAAAACATGCAAATTAAAATCAAAAATTATTAAAAGAATATAAAACTGCTATACAAAGTATAAAATAATTAAAAAAATAAAATTTTATTAAAAAAAGCCTACAGCTTTATTCACATTGTTCATGTTATCGTAACAGTATTATTTGTTAATTTGACACAACTTTCAATTAAGTGACTTTATTTAACTATACCATACAATTTACATCACCAAGGATGGAGTCGTTACATCCGTGATCGTATCGACAATCGTACCAAACAAATTTACGGTACATTTTTTACCGAATTTCTAGCAATTTTCAATTTAGTCGAAACAAGTTGGTTGACAATTCGTAAAAAACGTAACGTAACGTTTATTATAATCTCCAATATTGTGAATTATTTTGGAGAATATAATTCTGTAATGAAATTATTAAGGCTTTACTTTGCAGACTACAGGTCTTAAATGTTATGTACAAAACATTTTCACTTAATTTCTTAATGTTGTAGTCCTTTATATTTAAAGAAAAATTATTTCTAAAAAATATTTTTACTTCCATAAATTCTTCAAACCTCCCTCCACGTTTTGCACATATCTTTTATTAAATGTCGTATACAATAAAAAAAGGTATAATAAAAAAGTGGCTTGATTACAATAACGAAAAAAAAAGACTAAATGTTCTTTTTACGTATTGCCACGAAAATACAATAACACATACACCTTTTTGTAATATACCTAAGTATGCTTGTATCATCACATATACAGAGAGACAGATATCTATTCTAGATTATGAAAAAGAATTATAATCGACGTATACTAAAGCTTAGAAATATTTCAAAATTTCCTCTATAGTCCTGCAATCATACGTGTGCGATAAAGGAAAGAATACAACAACAAAAAACTTGTAGATGTATTAAAAAGATAAAAAATGAAAGCACGAAATTTTCCAAACAACAACGGGAAAAACAAAAAAAAACAAAAAAATATTAAAACAAATGTTCATACTGGTTAATAATGACAATGCGAGTACATGCTCATTCACTTACATATTCATTTCTTTTATAAGTTTTTTCCTAATATTCTATAGACAACAGGTAAAATAAAATCTAAGAGCTTATGAAAACCACTCACACTTATTTAGCCTCTAAAATGTGTATGTGCCTACGTTTATGTGACCATAATTATGGCCATATGCAAAATAATACAAATATGTATTTACACACAAACACTCATTTGCTCACACGATAAGTTATTTTCATTACAGAAATTTGAAATTCAAAAAGAAACTACAGAGAACTTATTGATAGAATACAGTGGCGAATAGCAAATGGTAAACTTTCGAATGGTCAGGTATTATTAGGGCCAAAAAAGGAGTTTCTGGAGAAGAACAGGCCAATTGAATTTCGAACCACTGACAATCACCTCATCAGAAGAGAGAATGGATTATTATGATCAAGCGAATGCTGACGAAATTCTAAAACCAATTCTATATTATATAATAACCGTTTTCCCAATATGGGAGTTACGGCAGAGGAAGCAAGAAAAATGAAGTATTTTTATAAAGGGCTTTCCACCACAGCAGGTTCCATATTATCTGGCAAAATCACCATGGCAAGTTACACGACTGAAAATGAGTGTTTGTTAGTGCAAACGTAGTGCGAAAATTGCCGCTAACAACCTGCGATAACATTAACGAAGGTAAGGTTTGAGGTAGTACTTTCCCGCCAGTTCGGTTTTTGCTATTTCTACAACGACGCGATCGCATTGTAAATCCCTTTATTTGAAAGCTTGTGTCACTTACTCGGGTGCTAATTAGATGCATTTTAAAATTATCATAGCTTCTTTTCCCCTCCGCCTGAATACTGTAACCAATGTTGTCCTCTAATTCGGCAATCGCTTTAGGCTTATTGCCGTAGACATGCGCCTTTTGAAGCATATTCAGAGGTCCAAAGTCTTCTTTAAAAATTATTATAATTGACCCACACACAGCAGCCTGTAGCTTAAGATTCTATTGTGAAACAGAATTAATGAGGAAGAACATCAGAAGTTTAAAAAGAGGATCTACTGTATGTTGCAAAGATATGTGGGCTTAGTTTCTATTGTTCTGTTGCTCATAGTGATACAAATTGAAAAGAAATATAAAATCTACCTTGTGTAAATGTAACTTTAGAGGAGCTTATTGATACTGGTAAGTTATTGTTATTTTAATGATGCCTTAATATTTTTGTAATATAAAGTATGTAACGGGTGTTTTTTTTAAAGATTTATAGTTTTTGAAATTTCTAGCTGATTGAGACCGTGATTTTTTTATTGAACGGATCTGAATAAAGAGCACAAAATTTAAAGTTTTGTATATGAGAATTGTGCTTGAAATTCGACACCGCTTGAATGTTTTATAAGGCAGCATGTCAACTCCCAAGTCAACGAAACGACGATAAGCTAGAGGCAGCTGGTCAATTGCTCGAGACCATTTCGCGCGTTATGGCTGCTATTTGGTACTTAGTGCTACAAAGAAATTATAGAAAACTGAATCTCTCATTTGACCAGCAGAACTTTTTGTTTTAAAAAAGACCAGTTTCATTTTTTAGTTCTATATGTCAAAATAAAAGACCCTGTATTATACGTTTTCACACCGAATGGCTTCAGTTGTATCTCAATAATAATTTTTTTAATGTTCATATATAACCACTATCTAATCAGAAGTAAGCGAAACCTATTCTTCCATAGAAAAAAAGTTAAAATGCAAATATTTATAATTAACATAAGTACAGTTGTGTTTTTTAGTTTGCTTCTTAATTCTTGTTGGTTCATTTATCTCGAATACAAAGTCCTAAATATAAATAATTTCTATTTGCTTTTGTTCTATGTTTATCTGATAAAGTTTTATTACAGTTTGTTGTATTCAGACTTGAATGTAACCCTTCTGTTTTAGTTGTGTTTCTTAATTTAATTAAATTGCACTTCTAATCTTATCTTCCTCACTATTCCTATTGATGCGTAGTGATATCATATATTTATTGATTGATATAGTTTTTTTTTATTTATTATTAAGGGTTTTATGACTGCGAAATTTGTAGTCATGTGCTAACCAAGGAATATCCTGTGGACAAGTGTTACCAGCCAGACGCAGCATGTGAATTAGAGGACCTACTGAGAGTTGAGTCAATCAAGATATGTATCGCATGTTTTCGGCCAAGAACTTGGCGTTACAGGTCGCTCTATTGTAAAATATAGAGCGAAGTCATTCATCGATCAATTATACAACTCTAGGAGCTCTTCTCGACAATTGTGCACAACGTTTATATGAAATTATTTTAAAGTGGCAACGGGCATTGGCTTTAGTCCAAACTTTAGATAGGTTGGGAGGAGATACATTATCTTTGCATATCTGTGTAGATATACTTAAACCCATAATTAGGCTTGCTATGAGCAAAAGGATCTTAGTCTGAATCGAGTTTCTATATATTTTGAAGTGAATGCCTGCGAGATAAGTTATGTTGGAATACAGTAATGTGCTTGTAACGTTGAAAGCCAATCAAAATATATATCGTCTTACTTATGTCGGACTACGAGAACTCCTAATACGAATAATCCCCTGGGAAGTTTGTTATTCTTCCTACAGTTTTCTTGGCCGTTTTTTTTTTAAACTGACTTTGACCGTCGGACCATTTGACTGTTAATTACCAATCACTGTACGAATATCTAGCGCCTGTCGAAAGCATAGCCTGCCATGCTACAAGTAAAAGCAGAACCTGGATTAAATCGATCAAGCTCTATTGCATTGGGTTTCTGTAGAGATGTAAAAGCATATTATACCTGTGAATTTATTTAACTAGATTACGCAGTCACAGTGCTTTAGTCAGAAATTCGGTAGCAAATTTTGAGTCAATTTTAGTTCAAAGATTTCCAGCCCCATTCTATCGCCTAGCTTAGAGCTATCTGTGTAACAGTAAGTCCCCAAGGATTAAACAATATCTATGCAAAACACTACTTATTTACTGTCGCTATTATCTATAATTCACATGCCATGTGTGCAAGAAATTCATAACTGATTTCGTGCCATGGGTGGCAGTGTCTAATGCACTTTAATACGACACAAAACTAATTTTCCTATGAAAAATTACAAGGCATTAATCCAACGGAACAAAATATTAAGGCATGCAATATTCTTTTAAAAACATTAATTAAAAAAAAAATGCAATGGAAAACCCCCATTCAAAAAAAGTCCTTGATGACCATCACAGTAAATTTTTTTTTTAATGCAAATTGTCAACGAAGGTACACATGTCTAGAATATACTTAGTTTTTTATTTGTGTAAATATTTTTTAATGTTCTTGTTGTGGCTTTTAAATTGCAACTACGCTAAAAGATCTGTGCTAAAAGATAAAGTTCTAATGGACAATTATAGAGAAAATGTAAGCTCGCCATCATAAATGACATTAGAAAGCTACGACGTTTAACTTGTAGTGTAGTTTTATAATGGGCAGGGTGTAGAGGCAGAGATATAAATAATTTTGACATGATACTATAAGGATCCCTATACATGCATGATATGTTAAAGGAATTTATAAGTAAAATATATAAAAAAAACTACACTGGTCTACGATCGAAAACAGTAGTCCCAGTTATTTATGACAGATAAAACATGTAATTTAATATTTTCATGACTTTTCTTTATGTTTTATAATAGATGCCAAGATCAGAGGATCTAGGTATTATTGATAATCTTAAACCAAACCGAAACCAACTGTCGGGCCTGATGCAGGAAATTCGGACTGTACCAGACCGAGGTAGTCATAGAAAAACCTTACTTTTTGATCGGTTCTGCAATAAATTCGCGTTGCAACCCATCTCACGTCCGAAGCATACATAACTCTCTCCACTTTTCTAACGAAACACTAAGATCAGGACACATGTCCTTGCGGCTTACACGACGATCATAAAGTAAAATTTTTTTAATTTTTACAATGTTTTATTCACGAACGTGGATAGATGACTGTAACGAGGAATCACAGTTCGGTCCGATTTAATCTCTTAATATCAATTGTATTCTAAGCCTTTCGAAAGTCTCGATCCCCGTAGACTACCGCTAGAACTTTCAGTATTCCCGACATCAATATTTGTAAAAAACAAATAATTTCCGGTAAATCATTTTCGCGATTTTTTTTAATGAGAGTTTTCAGGTATTTATTAATTATAAGGCCTTTTCTTACACCGAAAATGTATTTATTATTTAAATATCTCTTTGTTACCCTGCAGGATCCTTATGAGAATATTAAATCCATAAAAAATTATGGCGTTATTAAAATTGTTAAACTACAAGACCTCGAGCAAAAACGAAATTTGGCCAGCCCACGGTCTATGCATTCACTTACCAAATATTAATTTCGCTGTTGCACAGTGTAACTATTGGTCTTGCCGTTTAATTGTGCCTGCAATAAAAATATCTGTGTATTTTTAGACCACATTTTTTATTAAGATTATATTGTTTCCAAATTACATTTATTTTACTATTGCCTTTCGAGTTTTTTTTTGTGATTAATACACACGTAAGTAACACAGTAATCAATTTTACTTCTACAATTTTATTTCATGGCACGAATATCTGCTTTTACTTTATGAAGGAATATTTTTTTTCGTAATAATAATAGAAGGTTTATAAAAATGCACTCAAAATAAGTATAAAGTTTTGTTATCTCAAGGCAATATCGTGTCAAATGTTAATTGTCTAAACATATGTCCAATTTTATTTTATACGTAAGTTCGATTAGATGTACAAGCGTGTAAGTATTGGATTTTGTTTACCAAAAAGTTATTTCGATTTAAATATTTAAAATTATTAAATTTTAATACAGAAAAACAATCTGAAAATACATATGTTCTTTGGAGGTTTAACTATATTTTGACTTCTGGCATTTCGAATTAAACTTAGAATTTTTTAAGTTAACCGATGTTTTTATTCACTATTTTTTGTTGTAAAAGTTGCCCGAAATAGACAAAAAAATCATTTTTAGAGTACATTTGCCATCAAAATATTAATGATTTTACTTGAAAATCTAAAAATACCCATTTTCGACCAATTATCGAAATTTCGAACTTAAATTCGAATTTTTGAATTTGAGTAAAATATAAGTTTCGAAGCCTAAAGCGTTATGAAATATTATATTTTATGCAAAAGTAGCGAATTTTTCTTAATGTGTTTCAGTATTCGGAGATAGTTTCAAAATTAAACAAAAGATTAGCATGTATAAAATATTGCACCATATTTATGTCATCAAACTTTTAAAAACACGAAAATGTATATTATTGAAACACATTTTCAACTGGACACGAAATTCATTGCTGAATGCTCCTCTTCTGTCAGAAACGGGTCAACTTCGAGTCTGGCTAAGACTTACTTAATGAAAGTTTGTTTATTTGTTAACAGTGCTAGATATATTCTATATTCCTCTTCTCATTCGGGTAGAAGGACTGAAACTGAATAGCGTTAATTTGATGCACAGTATTTTATTACAGGTAACATTTTATGCGCAACAAGTCAATTATATAGAACATAAAATTGTCAAAGTAAAAATTGGCTTCAATAATCGAAACGTTATAGTGGCGCCAGGTTTTTCTCTATTAACACTACCTCAACGGGGCATGGCTTCTAAGCGATCCTGCCACCTTGATGTGTTGCTATCCAGGGGATATAAGGAAACCAGTCCCCGAGGCTTGAACAGAGTTGGAAACTGGAAGAAGGGTACTTTCTAGATTCGACCAGTAACTAAACACTGGCACGTCGGGACCAAGGGATGTAAGTTCCGGACTGATTGCTTGTCAGGCTCCTTCTGAATGAATTTGGTGGCTATGGTTCATAAACAAATCGATGCAGTGTTGCATTGCAACGCAACCTGTCAATAAATAAGCTATTGATAGCAGGAATAAAGAAGCATATACTTCTACGCGATGCTAAGACCAGGGTCAAATAATATCAAAAGGCAGTTTTTAAATCTTGGAAATAATCCGTCTGGCTTCAACTTACTGAACTTTATGGTGAATGTATCTGATCGAAATATGGCGCCAAAGATGGCACATAGCCGAAACTGGTTTCTCTCAAAACCACACTTGACAAGAGATGACGGAAATTCGTTCCAAGAATCTACATCAAAACACCCTGTCGGAATATCAAATCAAGAATGACTGTATCTTATTGTGCCCAATATTTATCAGTGTCTTAACATATTTCTAAGTAAAGTACAAGTCATATATCTGACAGTTTATGTATTAAAAAAGGTATAAATAAAACTAAGCAAATACTTGAGTTTTCATTAAGATACTCTGTTGTAATTGAATAGCAAATAATACAGATTGAAGATTGACTTAAGAACATAATTTCTACAGTGCAACAGAAAACACTTCCATGATTTATTTGCATTCTCGGAAGATAAAAACATAACAACTCATGCTCAGACTTCAGTAAAATTGAATGCATTTAGTCAAATCAAACAAAGAATATTTAAAATATAATAAATTTGTTATTTTCTTGTATCATGTGTAAGCACCAGATACAAAATGGATAGTAACTAGTTAAGTAATTTTTACCCAATAAGCAATTTAGTTAAACTAAGTTCGTAAGATTATATCATGGAAGTTGTATTTTATCAAGTAACCGTGGCATTATTTGGATGTTTTAATAGTTACAACGTATTTATTTTTTTAATAATATTATTTAAAAATTATTTCGCGGAAAGCAAAATTGGCGTGAAATGTGATGGTTTTTATGAGAAAGTGGAGAAATAAACACTTTTTAGGTATTTTCGAAATTTCGAAATTAACTTCGAGATTTCGAAATTCAGCAGAAAATTAATTTAAACTATTAAATATCGAAAATCTTTTAATTTTTTTCTTTGAAACGCCAAATTTCCTAATTTTAGAATGTTCGAAAATTAAAATTGAATTTCGAAACTTGGCCAATTCCCGTTTTTATGAAAAATTAACTAAATATAATTTTATTCTGGTGACTACATTGAATTAAATTTATAAGATATAAAAGATTCTAAGTAAAGTATTAAACAAATTCAACGGACAAATTTTGTTGGGTTATTACAGCAAACCATGACCAATCTCTTTTCACATCATGCCATTGACTCATTTCTGTAAATCATCACTTTACTTGGACTGGTTTCCATTGTCCATTTATTCATTCATTTGTTCGTTTATTTAGTTTCATTTTTCAAATTTCCCTTCTTTATTAGTTTGCATCTGGATGATTGTGTTGTTATTGAAATCAATTTAATTTAATTGTTCAACTCAATTTGTTTTCTGAAAATATTATTTTGAATTTATAACTTTTAAAGTTGTATCAATCTAAGAATGTATCTTATGTGTTCATATACAAATCTATGTAAAGAAAATTTAACTTTTTTTTTTAAGTTTCAGCAAGTTGTCTTTTTGTTTTGTTTTGTCACTAGAGAGTTTATGTTTTCTTTATTGTTTTCGTGTTTAAATAAAACAATTTGATTAAACAATTAGTTGTCATCTCATTGTGGTGTGACAAAAGAGCATGACTTTGAATCAAAAACTATAAAAAAACAAAGAATTCAAAGTTTTTTTTTGTATAAGTCGCATGCGTAAGATTTGAGATGTGTGCTTAACAGGGTGGAATATATTTGGTAAGCAACAATATTACAACAAATTTTCATAAAGATTTCAGAAGGTTTTTTAGCGAGCATATTATTGTCCGTTTTACTCGGACTCCCTAAAAGCGCGGGAAAAATGTGGTTTAGTTCTGCACTTTCGTGAATGATCAAATTACCTCAGAGCGCTGTAAATGGACTTGGAAAATAATATAAACCATTCTTTCCTTCTTAAAAAATATTTCAGTTAGTGTGATATAATAACCAGGAATATAAGTTGTGGTTGTGTCCAAATTGAAATACCTAAATTCTCGTATCCCATTTCTCAAATCGTACATCGTTAAACTTTTTTATTGGATTTTCTTAAATCGCAGGTTTATGGTAATACGCCTATATTGATCAGTATCATACTTCTCAATGTAACCCGTACCATCGGAGTAATTCAGATTGATTTCAAGCCAGAGTAAGCTCAAGCACTAGCCAACTAATTAACGCCGGCCACATGAAAGGTGTTACATTACACGCGCATACCCCTTCCAAATGAATCGAAAAAATCGTGTTCAATCAACTGTCTTATGAATGCTCGTGTTTATTGGAAACCAGTTCTTTGTCAATTGATTGAGATAAAATATCCCAAACATCACAACTGGAGAGAAAAATAAAAGAAATCATCACGGAAAGAAATAACATGGTTGAGGTAACTATAATCTAACATATAACATAACATATTATGATTGAATTATATGGTTGTCATCAAATCATATTATTATTGTGGGTAATTATAGAGCTCTTCTTAGTACAATAGAAAATTATTTTCTCGCAAGCAAGCAATATATGATTGCCTCTTATTTATACTTTGATTAAGAACCAACAATTTTTTACATATTATGGTTACTAATTACATTTTACTGTCAGAGTTATTATGTATATTATTTATTTATACGTATGTGGGTGCAGTAAGAATCTTAGTTGAGAACTAAATTAACGTTTTAAATAGTTTCGAATAACCATAATATGTTTGGTACAAAAATATATTGTTGTAGAGAACATACCATCGTTGCCATGACCTTGACACAACCATGATTTTTCTTATCTTTATCGTCCAAACCTAGAAGCTCTATAGCTCGTTTTCGTTTAAATTCTCTATAACAATTAATATTTTAAAATATTTAAATTTCTAAAACAAATCTTAAATGTTCCCACGCTTTGTTATAAACAAAACCTTTGTAGTTTCCTTGTATTGTTCCAACTAAGTCATGCTTGAGATAAGAAAAATCCTATACCTTAAAACAATTAAAAACAATCTGTTAAATGTATGGGAATTTTTTAAGAAAGTTTTAAAAGGTCCTTCATTCCCTTAAATGTAAAAGCGAATAATACAAAATTTCATGTATGAGAATTTAGGAAGTTGGTAATAATTCCACAAACTAAACTTCCGTTTAAATAATTATTATTAAAAAAATCATGCAACAATTGACCCATAGATCACGTTAGCTTAATCTAAAAAGGGGGTGGAATTTGTTCCAAACCGACTCCTTGATGCAGAACCAATAATATGCAACATTATATAGAACAGGTAAGTAAGTGAAATATACAAGCACTCACCCTCACTAACCCTCACTCGCAAACTCACCCACTCGGCTTGAAACAACAGGAAAATTTTTGTGTTATTGTCATGAAGGGAAAACTAATAATGCAAAAGCTGCATTTACATATTTCCGTAAAATATGTAAAACACCAAACGCTAACAACAAATATATAAATAGACCCACAAACAGATAGAGGGTGTTATTTCTCACGCTCTTTTACAGAAAAACTCTACCAAATACGCTAGAGCAAGGGTAAGGTTCCTTCTTTGGCTCTGCCACTTACTACTACTTCCATTTTAGTTTTTAAACTAATTTCCTCATAAACACATTGACCAATCTACTCGGGTAATGCATTTTTGTTCTCAAGCCTTCGCCTTGTTTGCGCAAAAAGTACACCACAATATTTTTTTAATAATTTCCTTTCTTTAATTTGAACAACTCAGCAGAGGAAAAAGAAAAATTCCCATAGCTACTTTTCACAGCAACAGCGGTTTCCATGCTACAATCATACGAGTGTTAGACGTGCAGCATGCATGCATAGACCAAATGCAGCATACAGCAACCATGTTAAAGTTTAAGATACAAGCAAGATGGTATTATCATAATATCATCATAATGCGAGTATTAATACTAATTTGTGTAACACATTTTTATTTCTAGGACAAGTCGAGCCAAAACAACAACAAAAATAAAAAAACGGAACCTAAATAAAAAAGTTTTCCCACTTCAATTATCAATTGGTGACCATCAACTATATTGCTTACATCTTTTATTGGGCTTGTATTATTTTTAATACAACTACTACATAATACTCGTCATAGGAAGACTAACTATTTACTCCAGATCCGCATGGCTGTCACAAGTAGGAAAAGAAAATTAAAATAAAATTTGGCTGATTTAGTACCCTCTTTTCCTACACGCATAAAACTTTTCGTCAATCGTTTTGATTGCCGCCATCTGTGGTAAAGAGATGTGAAATATTTCATTCATAATATTAGTTTTCTGTCCGAAAGGCAGAGGCGTAGATCATAAAATAATTTTTAAATTTTTCAAATAAGCGCAGAGCGTTTTTTATCGCCTGTGTCGGGTACTTTGTTTAAGTTGCGTCTGTCAAATCGGTTGTATGTAAGGCGGTCAGTGATGCCAAGTGATCATCGCAAAGTTAGTATACAATGATAACACGAGACGAAAGAATACGATCTCTGCCCCACAGTACTTTAGTTCATTTTTTTCTCGCAGTAAAATTTGGAGCATTTTTTCAGGTACCCAAGTTAATGGGTAAAGGCATGTTGTACTTATCTCTTTCGAAGAGTGCTTAACACAAAATCTGATTTTTGCTATTTTCATACTACAAAGTTTCCACCTCTGTTTCACCTGTGTTGCTGTGTCCCAGAAAGAATACTGCTTGGTTAGTATTTTTGTCAATTTATTTTGGACCGAATCGAAAGGCATAGACGACGACGCCATGAGGCGCATAACGTGGCATAAACGCAGTCTTTCGCAGAGTTTACATGAATTGGCTATCAAAATCGGCAAGAATTGAACGGAAGGATTTTCAACTAATAAAATAATTAAAAAATTTCGTTAATACCCCAAGCACAGCATTATTGTTTCAGTGGCTCGAATTGTTCCGAGCTCTTCTCTATGAAGAAGTCTCTATTCAAGGGCTCTTAGGTCAGTTATGTCTGGCGAGGTATCACCTCCGTTCTTATTTGTCCGAAAGTTGGGAAAAGCCCAGAAAGCGTTCCATACCTTCAATGTTCTCATTGAACGCCCTGCAGACGCTGCTGCCTTATTTTCCCATTTTAATAAAATCCTGTTCCAATTGCATTATTCTAGTAGCCTCATGTGGCTTGGTATTATCTAAATTTTTTCCCGTAATCCTCCAGCTTTTATTGTCAGAATATTTGCTCGTTCATTATCAAATATTCCCTGATGGCCTGCCACACAGATCACTTATCGATTAGTCGTTGTTGGCTCTTTTGCAGTCCAATAATGATCTTGTTCTGACTTTATCGGGCTCAATTACCTTGATTGCCATTTGGCTATAAGAGAATATGTTAACTTCTGTTGGCCTGGTGGTTTCACTGAGCCATCTTATACAATCCGTGATGACATATGAAGTATTATGTTGTGGCCAAGAACTCGGCTGTACATTTCATTTCTCTGTTAAGATGCCCAGTCCTATTTTGTACCCTATCTAAAAGCAGTGAATGGTGCAGCTGGTCCCATGATATCGCTGCGCTACGTTACCGTTTGACAAGGGGCATAGTATTTGAGTGGCATCAGTGTTCTGTAGTTATCTGGTGCCGTTACTTTACGTATCCTGCGGACGTGTCCGCCGATAACGTATAGCCGATTGCCATCATTATCTTTCGATGGTGTGATTTTTGATTTCGGTCTATCCAACGCTCTGGTTAGTGTGGTTCTCATAGTCACGCTTATTCCAAGGCAACATATGCGTTAAATGTTCGACAAAGTTTTTATGTTGCACTTTTTCCATTGATGTCCGCCATGGTGCTGAAGCGTTGAATTATAAAAATCATGAAATATTCTATGTGTAGAAAATATCTTATATTTTATATATCTGATTGTTTTCTATGTAGATAACAGCCACTTTTATTGACTTCAACAGCTGTCTCCCATTTACCCCTTTCGTTTGTGACACGTTCCTGTTTTTACTTATCACCAATAATTATGTGGGTTACTTGAAACTAGTTCTAAAACGTTCAATTTCCATTTTTATGAAAAAACCCATTTAAAGTGCGCCAGCGCAAAAGAGGGTTATAAAACTGACTCTTCTGCACAATTTAGTTTTTCCTTTTCCTTTTTTTTTTGATTTTTATTAATATTTCAATCAATTTCTGACAAGAAGTGTTAAATCAAAGTGTTTCTCTTGGTTTGTTTAAAAAACTTAATAGAAAAATAAAAACACACAGAATTATTATTGTCCATTTCTACACACATAAGTTTACTCTAGGGTCTGATTAGCATATCCGGCATATAAAGACATCAGCTGCGTCAGACTGTCTGTTGTGGTTGTGCAGAGCAATAATGCTTGATGGTGCTGACGATGATGGTCCATCGTTTTGTGTCGCCCATCAGCATCATTGTCATAATCCACCATAAATCAACTAATTTTTTATTTGTTTTACTTGTCTAAGAATTATGATTGTCGTTGGGGGTTTTTTTTTGTATTTCGCTTTGCAATGACTGGCTTAGTTTTAAAAGATTAGTTTAAACAAATAATGGGAGTATGTTCGACTAAGACTAGGTTCATTCGTGAATGGTAGGCAATTGTAGACGATATTTTTAATTGAGACATAGACAGATAAGAACTAATGTAAACAGACATGAATTCATTCATAAATAAATTCATATATTCATGTCGGTGCACTTAAGTTGTTCTGTATGTTTGGGAACTTTTTAATTGTTTGTTTTTCTAACGCCCCTTCTTTGATTTTATTGTCTGGAGAAATCTGTAGATAAGACTTGCTTGGAATAAATAAAGCGAGCCGTTAGCGTTTTGACTTTTACACTTTATCAATTCATTATCCTTGTATTTGGGCCCGCCCTCATAAAAACACCCCAATTCACGTAAGGCCTTGTGTTTGTGAAAACTCACTTTGATTTTCATTCGGCTAAAGAAAGCATTTGGAAGAGTTCAGAGTACATTGTGGGCAACGTGAACAAGTTCCCGTAAAACATTAGAATTCCCCCGGCAACGTATCTTCTTGATGATCACACTACTTTGAAATGTTGTTCTTAGAGGGGTAATATGAGAACCATATCTCCCGGCGGCTCTCAGTACGATGAGCTATGGACTGGCTGTTGGTGTGAATACTTAGAAAAGTAACATGTGGGATGTGATTCCTATCCGAATTTTGGGAAGTTTGTCGTACATACCAACGCAAGCTCTGAATAGAATCGCAGGAAGTAAGATAGCACCAACCACCTCAGCAAGGGGTATGTTTATGGTACAGGTAGTCTTGTTGTTAAAATTGCTACCTTTGTATATGAAACACTGCAAAGACGGTTGGGGAGGTTTTAAATAAATTTTCTTTATTCGGTAATGAAACCACTATTCTCCTAAGTTCAAAGACATTTGACGACACTAGAGTGTAACAGCGATAGAAATAAAACATAGAGCATGCAATCGAAATGCTCTAAAAATAATTTAAAGAAATCAACTAAAGAGAAGTGTCATCTATAGCGTTTCAAAAAATCTAGATACTGGAGTGCTTCCTTCGGGGCTCGAAAAACATGTTTAGTCCATCAGGGATACCACTAAATTCAAATGCTAAGAACGTTAAGGCCTGCCAGTTCCTTAATTTTAATGTAACCACAGTTTAAGCGGCCTTCGAAAAAGATTTTGTAACTCATCTTTGCGAATGGAAGAGAAACCTGTAAATGGAACGTGGCTAAACATATTTTGAAACATTCATTTTGTTTAATATAAAAGATTTTTGGGGCTTGCTGTGATTACGTGAAAGCTGCAGCTCAGGTGACAGTAATAATACAATACTGCAACGCTGGTGCCCAAACAGGAAGCCTAAATCAACGGCTTTTCATCTGCTGCTGCCAGATTTTGTAGAGCCCGAGGCACATCTCGGCAATCCTGTAATGGCGAGGTAAAGCAGACTTATTGAACTACTATATTGTGGCAATAACGTCCTCTGTTCTTAAATATTACAGTTAATAATTCCATTTAATAATGGGTTAATGGCATTTTCAAAATAACTGCCCCATAACCCGAGCGAGAAAACTATTAGCAAAGGAGCCTCTCACTGTATTCTTCTACAATTTTTCCGTTCTGTTCTACACAATTCTTCACTTCAGTTGTGCTTTGTTGATCGCGTACATATCTGGACAGATCTAAATACCTCCTGCTGAAAAAGAATTTTACAATATTTGAGACGAACCCAGTACTTTGTGGCGCTTTCGTTTCTAAAATAAAATGTTGCTTGTTGAAGGGTATTTACTTATCACACCCTCATAATTTGGGGTTTTAAACAGATCATAAAGGGTAATGCCGTTTGCCATTAATACGAGTAAAATCTAGAAATTAGCAGTACCTTTTTTGGGCGCAAACATATTACGAATATAAAAAAATTCAAAAAATGCAAAAAATTCAATAAGTTTTACATTTTTCTTAGAAAAGAATACAGCATTAGTCTCAATTACTGTTTTAGTTTAACATTTTATCAAGTTTACGTGCCAAAATGGATTGAATGCATATATATGCATTCAGCTAATTTATCTTAATTTATTTTATATAATAATTAAATATTCAAAGCAGCAGTGTTAACAAAAGTAGCACATTGCAGTTGACATTTACGATTTTATATTCAAATTAGTTTTAATTATGTCTTATCTAGACATCACTGCAAAATTTTTATTAACTGTCTGACTGTCTGTTATCTACCAAGATTATTATGAAGATCATAGTGGAAATTATAGTTGTTGTCCATTTCGTCATTATTCAAATAAATACTCGAATGTTATAGCGGGTGCTATACGAGAGGTGGCTGAAAAGTTACTTTTGAAAAAACAACATAAATAAAAGATGAAAGAAAAATTTTAAATTAATAGCATTAAACGTGATTTATTGACTTATTTCCTAGAAGTTTTATACCTTACGAATCTGGAATAAAACTCTAGATGTTTTTTTTAGCAATACAAACTTTGCTTAGAAAAGTTTCACTTCATTGGTGTTAATAACCGAGATAAATTGGGGCACGGAACTATCAGCCAATCGTTGAGCTTAATGAAATAAACCTGTTTAAAGCGGATGGCCCGATACGCCACGTTAGAGTTCGGCGCTTCCCTATAATAGAGCTTTTCTGCAAACCGCAAGGTCAACAGCCTTGAATTCTCTTTCCATTTGGTACGCGTGTTCTTTATAAGCTGCCAACTTTCGCCCGTTAATTTATCTCTCTTCACTTTGTGCAAAATCTTTGTTTAATTAAAATATTGCATAACATTATCAGTCAACCCTCGTTTATTGTTTATTATTAGTTTTTATTTCCAACACACACACATACACACGTATAATGAAACGCATTGAATCATTCATATTTTTAGTATTTTCAAGGCTTTAATGAGTGCGTCCGGTTGATAGGCTGACTGTTCGCATTGGTGTGTATGTGTGTATTTTGGACATTTAAATGCTCTGGTTGATTGCACTTTCTTTATAAATTTGTACACTTTTTCCTTGTGTGCAACATTATAAAACCCATTAATGCTCAGAAGGGACATTTGTTGTTGTACATAAAGACATTGCACTAATGTTTAAAAAAAGAAGGAAAGAGAGAAATAATAATTTCTTTCGATTTCTTTTGTTAATTACAAAATTTCGGCCCTTTAACGGAAAAAATAATATTTATATTACAGACATAATTGCACTTGAAGAATCAAAAAACTTATACCAATAGTTCGAGAATTTTAATATTTTGTGATACAGAATAAAATGTAAATAAACAGAATTAGTTGACGCTGCCCACCTGAGATAACTGAAATGCCAGGGATAATAAGTTTAATTTGCTCCAGAAACATGGCCATGTTTAGAGTTTTAAATACGTAACTTGATGATCGATCCTTTCCAGTCTCTGTCATGCACAGAAGAGTAAATGGCTGTCATTTGTGAAGATGAATTCTTTAGGAGCTGATATTTTGATTACTACTTACGATGAAATACGATAAAATTTCATCATAAAGATTATTTTTCAAATTAATGGGGTTCGTTAGCATATAACTGATAATATGTCTGAGCATAACGACCCGCTGGTGTTCGTACCAACTACCACTGCATTTATACAATCATGGATTCCTGGTACATGAAATTATTCATTGCTGGGGACTTAAAGCTGCCTAGTTTCCCATCATAACGTTAACAGATTGCGTTGCAATGCAACGTAACCTCGATCACGCATTCTCACCACACGTTACGAGGTTGTGATTTCTATGGCACCTGGCAATTTCTTATTGGTAAAGCCTCGTTGATTCTTATCTACCAGACAAGCCTCGATAGTAATAGAACAACTTGGCTGGATCACCATGATGGCATCCCAGCGGAGTGAGGGGGCTTTGCCCTATATACTAGACGGAAATTCCTACAAATAATAATAACTCAGAACAACCAGTTACATTTAAGTCAATTTGACCCCCTGAAATGATGCAACCGCTAGAAACTTTTAAGCAAAAAATCGCAGTGTGGAACAATTAATCGATGAAATTGAGTTACTCAAGCTTAGAGGTACATTTGCTCCAAATAAACAAGATTTGACAATAGCATGTTCAGGCCATGCAATGAGGACACAGAAACGCAGAAAAAGAAAATTTAGAGCACCTTTACCCCCAATGATCTTTTTCTTGGGTCAAAGAGGAAGGCGCACAACAATTCAAACCACTGGATTAAGTATATGTGTATGGTCACGAGGATAACTGGCTCCTTTTCTCAACACAAACTAACCAAAAAAAGAGTTACACAACCAATTGGCTCAATTTTTCGGTGAATAAGGACATTGTCATCCACGAAAACAAGGCAAAACTGGGCTGTCGCAATCTTAATTCTGTGTGTTAATCCTACCGTATTTCCATGCGTTAATATTCTTAACAGCTGTGGGAAACCTTTTGCGCTACATGGCTGTGAATTATAGTAAGCAAACCGATACGATCTTAAATCAGCTCAAGTATATATCAACCTATGTCGCACCGAATAATAAAATTGTCGACCAAATACTACCAATAACGTATGGTTAAGACTAAAACCGAACAGGTATTAGTGAATATGCCGTGTGGAAATCTGAACCCATTTTATTCAGACCTGTTCAGACATGCACCTTAATTGCGCAATTAGCAAATGTACGCAATTAAGGCGTTAATTGAGAACAATTTACTATACAAGAACTTAATAAATGGAGCAAATAATATTTAGTACTAGAAATTTAAAACATGGTGACTGCATGACCAATACAACTACATTTTATTGCTCATGGCAGTTGTCAATAGGGTTAGTAGTTTCATGAAATTTTAACCATACTTGCGTTTTAAATAATAAATTTTTTAAAAATAATTAATTTAACAAAAAAATTCATACAAAGTGAATGAAGTTTAAATTATCAGTTGATGGCTAAACTAGCTAGTGACTTTCACTTTAATTTAATCCTGGAATAGAATTGCTTTGTGTCGCTTCAGCTTGAAATTTAATTAAATTTTTAATTAATTCAATAATTTTTTTCATACAAAAATTGTCAAGTGCCAAATTTATTAAGTTATTTATTGAACACGAAAAATATGTCAAATCAAATTTAAGTAAATAATTAATTGAGTCAATTACAAATTTAATTAAATTTGTAATTGACTTTTAATGCGACGATAAATTCTTTTTATGTTTTAGAGTTTTAAAAATTTTAAACAAGTTTTTTCAACATTATTTCAATTTCGAACAAAAGTTTCTTTCAATTCGAATATGATTATGAGTATAAGACCCAAACTCCAAGCTAATTTATATTCTTGGGAAAATGTCTTTACAACTGTATCATTTTACCTTAATGAACCGCAAAACAAACAAATAGAACACAAAATAATACGAATAATGACCAAGACAAAAACAATGAGAGCAAATAAAAGGGTCAAAATACAACAACAAATCAATAAGAAGTGACAAAATGTAAACAAAAAGAAAGACAAACTCATACAATTTAAAACAAAAGAATGAAACACTTAAAAACGCATTTTGGAAGAAACAATCAAGTAAACAAACCAACCTTAAGAAATCGAAATAATACAAATTGTTACAGTGGTTAAATTCACTTCCTTCCTTATTGTTGTTTTTGTCTGCTAAGACGACGATGACAACAACTAAGAAGAAGAAGATTACAACAATTAAAGCAAACATAAAAATTAACCTTTAGATCTTAAATTATGTCTCAGGTTACAATTGAAAAGCGTAAGAAATTAAACTATAACAGCAATGTAGACTAAAACAAGAACAGACAGGCATTTAACAGGAAATGTGTTCAATGACACCCTTTTTAATGTTGACAGACCGTCTAAAAAACGTTCATAGAGGCGCTGGTAATAATGCGACTTAATTTAGTTGATTATCAACATAATAAGAGAGAGAGGGAGAGAGAGAGAGAAAGAAAGAGCGAGAAGGATAGAGGGAGAATGGATAGTTATTTACGTTTGTATTGTAATATGCCCGGAATCTCCATTCAAGCAAACCGGCTTCGGGTTGTTTTTTTAGTTTGCTGCAAGGGTCGGGAGTTTTAGCCTGATCTTCCTAACAACTCATTGTTTGCTGCTCTTATTTTCAATGTTGAATATAGTTGAACAAAGCAAGTTGGTTGAAATTGTTTTTCTAACAAAATTCCATGGAAGTATGGAAAATATTAACCACATAAAGGATTCTTAAAAATCCGGTAAAAATGGGCACCAGACGTGTTAAAGCGCGGCATGTTCCGAGAGGACGGAATTGGTTATTCAAAGAGCATCCAATTATTGTCGCTAAGAATTCCTTTACTTATGGAAAATGTTTAGTGATGGGTGCGTGACACCGACGATAATTAACAGTAAACGGATTAAGCTTTTGTAGATGAACCAAGGCCCAATAAACTATATAAAAAATATCCTATTTTCCCCATTACCACGGGTGGATGCAACCCATCAATAAATGTCACTATGGCGGTTGTAAGAGAATAAAATTGTAAAGACACTTTGCTATGTTTTTTCTCTTTAACTATGCAGCTCCATACAAGCGACTCCGTCATCATATCAATTTAGCAAAGGTACTTCCGAATGGTACCACCACAAGGCGAATTCTTGCACATTGCACAGTGGGCCAAAATTAAATTATCTGGTACAGCATCAAGGATTCATAATTCCTTATCCGTGTTACAATAACTTGTGATCCCATAGCGACTCTAAAAAGGTTTGAGAAGTTTCATGTCAAAATAACACTATTGCCAAATTGTATATAAGATACCAGCTATTAGGAAATGGCCAACATATTTCTAAAAGGCGTCCGTCCAGAGGGAAGTTTTAAAAAGAAAATGTCCTCCTCTAAAACAATTAAAAATTAACATTTTCCTATACATAACCGTTAAAAATGGATCCGCCCCAGCTTTTGACTTATTATACATTTTCAAAAGAAGGTCCTGGCATCAAACAGAGAGCAACAAAAATATACGAATTGGCATAGGAAATCTAGTAATACTTACCTTTTATGTGTAAGGTGTGTTGCGTACTTTTGTGTAAAACACTGCGAGGAATATTTTTGCGAAGTATTTTTACCCCCTAACTCTTCTCTGTATGGGACTTTTCAGTCCCTTTCTTGAGAAAGGAATAAACTGAAATGTCCTAAAAACATATTGGTCATAAAATTTTGCTATGATATTTCAGATACTAAAGCTGAAAATTCAACTACCTTCATTAATGATGTATGATATTTTAGGACTAATTATGAATAAGTACCTAATTAACCCTTTATTACGATTCAGATTTTGGCATTGAAGTCTAATTTTGAGCTTTATTGTCTTCTAGCAGAATCTGATACCAAATATTTCAGAACGCTATATCTCTGATTAAGGGGAGTTTTTTTGCCTTTTTCTCAGAAAGGAACATTAAAGACCCATACAGCGCGGGGTTATAGGGTTAAAATGTACCACAGAAATGTTCCCCATAGTGCTTAATATAAAAATACTGGACAGATTTACTATAATAATGTACAAAAGGGGGAAAAATTAACCCTCTCTAAAATAAGAGCCAGATGAAAAATTTCCAAATGCCGATACACGCATATTTTGTTTGGTATTTAGGTGTCAGAGCCGCATCATTTTTTTGTTTTGGACAGTGTAATTGTTGCTCGGTGGTGAAGCTATATCTTAAAAAAGTCTCAAGCAGAATCGAAAATAATGCTAGGAAAGGTGTTTGGAAGGCAACATATTTTTAATAATAAATTTTTTTTTTTATTACTAGGCCCACAAATGTGCTGCATTTGTATTAAATCAACTTAAAATTATGTACCTCGATAAAGCTTTTATCACGACCCTGGACAAATTAACGACAGACAACTGTACACTCCATTCGAAATTGTGATATTTACCTAAAAATATATGAGAAAAATATGAAATATAAGTAATAATTATAAATATTAATAAAGAATAATATTAAAATTTAATAATATTTAACTAAAAGATTTAATGCTGTACATCAATTTGTTTGCTTTGTGTCAATTAAATAGTTTTTCTTAGTAAAATTAAGTCTACAAAAGAGTAGAAAAATAATTAGATGAAATTGTTTTTAGTAAAGAAAACTAAAAAAAAACATCCTTTATGAGGTTCATTAAATAAATATGAAAAAGTGAATAAAAAGTAGCCTTCAATGATCTTTTAGTGAAGGTTTAAACAAAAGACGGCTTCTTATATTTATAATGAGGCAGAAAAACTAGCAGTAATGCAAAAGGGTTTTATTACTTTAGTCCTTAACTGCCAATCAAACGTAATGGCCAAAGTCACTACAAATTTCAATCATGGTCATTGAGTTAACTTTAAGTGGAGAATACGAGTCTAAACAATTATAAAGAACTTGTTAATTTTTAAATGCGAATCCTAGTTTACAAATCTGGGTAGTAATTTGAAATTACTTTTAATACGTGGGTAAGACCTTTACACAAATAATATGACACTGAGTCCACTGAGCTTTACTTTACAGCAGGGTTTTTCTTTTAGATGCAAAAAACTTTTAGCGTAAAATTACACAGACGCAAATGTTTTTAATATAGGCTATATAGAAAACACGCCTGTTTTATTTACAAAAGTACTTTTTTCAGAGATGAATCTCTTAAAAATATTAAAAAAAAATCTTTAAAAAACCAATTTAGTACTAGTTTTAATTTTTTATGTCTGTCTAGAAACAAAACTAGCAGAGTGACTCAACATAGGTTGCCTTTACGAAGTTTACTTCTAAAAGTGTAATTTTAACAAGAAAAGAAAGTACCTCTTGCAAAACCTACCTACTACAAAAAGTACCTTTGAGTAAAGTACTTTTCAAAGATATAATTTTTAAGAAGTGCACTTTTCAAAAAGGCGGATTTTATGAAAAATGCATTAGAGGTGCTTTTATATACGCATTTTTTAAAAATATACCATTTACAAAAGTACCGTTCTAGGAAGTACTTTGCAAATAGTTCTTTTTGGAAAGTAATTTAAAAAAAAACCCTTTTCATGATCGTACCTTCTTAAGAACAACGTTCAAACTTAGTACCTTAAAAAAAGCACCAGAAAAAGCCATTTCACCAAAAAAACCTCCTAAGAACCTGTTGAGAAAGTACCTATTACAAAAAGTACCTTATTATTAAGGTCTTTACAAACATACATTTTTCAAAATGCAAAATGTACATAAAAATGTATCTTTTTTTTTTTTAATTTGATAATCTTAAAATAAAATATTTTTTAATGTTGATTAAAAAGATTTGCAAAAAAATTTAAAAATTGTTTATTTTTTAGGAAAGCTTTTGAAAAAATTAAGATTTTATAAAAACTGGTGTGTGTGTTAAGTACATTTTAAAAAAGTACTTTTAAAAATGTTCCATTTTTAACTAATGTTAAAAAAGTACGAGTATCTACGTGAAATAATGTCTTTAAAAACAAACTCTTCTAACATTTACTAAAAATCGTTCTTTCTTAAGTACGCTTTAAAAATATTTCTCTTCATATTTGTACCCTTAAAAGGTCAACTCTTAAGATTAGTAGCTTAAAAAGCAGCTTTCCAAAAAAGTGTCTTTGAATAAATGTCAGTAAAAATATCATTTAACAAAATGTCTTAATTACAAACAGCTCATTTTAAAAAAAGTACCTTAAGGAACAAATGTTTCATATACATTTCTTTATAAAAAATTTTAAAAAAATTATAAAAAACGTTTAAAGAATACAATTTTAAAATGCTGTAAATTAATTACAAACGAGTTTCTTTTCAACAGTTTGTAGTTTACCGGTTTTAACGTGCCACTTTACATATCCTCCAATAAAGTACTCTAAACCGTGTTTTTTTATGAATTTATGCTTCAACCATGTTGATGTGGACTGTATCACTAGACATAACCTTCATATAAAATTAGCGATAATTGTTTCGATTGGAACCACGTTTTTCAACATAAAACTGGAGAGTTTGCAAATGTCCCTAGCATGAGTCTATTTTTACGGAAATGCCTAACCTAACTAAATCAAACTAAATATGAGCGCTACGCGATGACACCATTAACGAAACTAGTACCCATTATGGCGATTTTAAAGAAAGTTTTAAAAAAATCATAAGTTCTTGTTCATAACATCACCCTTTCACGGAATAAGATTTAAGGGCTCATAAATGGTTAATAGACCTCGCCTTTAGGGTAGTGCCAAGAATAATTTGGAAGACATTTCTATCTGAATAAAATTTGAAAAAATAATTTCAAATAAATAGCAAACACCCCTTAATCTTATACGAGAAAATCTGTGTATCTTTTGTGGGTTTTTTCCTCTCACCAGTTGGTACTTTTTAATATTCCTTAGCGTTGGTTACATAAATTTTAGCACTTCCGAATTTAAAAATTCTTACTTGTCTTTTTGTTTAGTCCTTCAAAAGTAAATAATATTATTTGACTTCACCTGGATTAGAAAAATGTCCAAAAGATTGAAAAAAAGACGACAGAGCTCTCGATGGTAAAATGAAACGCAAAAAAACATGAACTAAAATTGAATTAAAAAAAAAAACTAAATTTATAAGATAAAAATCGTTAGATTTGAAATAAAAATGAACCTCAACAAGATGTAAATGATGTGGTGGAACTGAATACTTTAGCAATGATGAGATGCAGCTACAAATGAACGTATGTACTCGTAGAAATTCATATCCCATAAAAATTAAAAAAAAATCGTAAAACTGCGAGGAAATATAACGTGTTAATGATGACAAGGTTAGAAATAATTTTTTTTTCTTTCCCTCTGCAAAATTACAAGACAGCCAAACTTTTCCGTGACTGCTATAACAGTTGAGGGCTGTGAAAAAGAGAGGGCGGAGGTAGAAAAAAAAGAGTTGGCATTAAAAACCGCATCAAAAGAAATCATTTCATCATTTCGTATGCTTGGCTCCATAATTAAATAGACAATTTTTCTGTGGCAAACTTGTCTTATTTTGAAAGAAAAAAAAGAGAAAAAGACAAACAAATTAAGGTCATGCACTCGTGTGCGCGAGATATTCTAAGATTTTTTAATGCCTCATTAAAATTATTTCGAAAGCTCATATTAAAGTTTAAGCATTTCCAGGAATATATTTTTCTAAACGTATTTAAAATTTTTATATTGTTTATTTTCTTTTTTGCTTATATTTGCATTTTGTATTGCAAAAGAACGAAAAAGAAGAAAAAAAATTCAAAAGCTCTTAAGAAATGATTTAACATCTCCAAGTGTTTTACAAAGTCTTAAAGGGTTTAGCCTTTCACTTGTATAGACGTATTTTTCTTTAACCAACGAACGAAATAAGGGGTTGTTGAACAGTGCGGTAGCTTAAGTTTCCTTTAATATATAGAAAATAATCCAGACTTTCCTTAACTTCTGTTGCGCCTTTTTTGCATTTAAGCTGCTATGCACTTTTCTTTATTGCTTTTAATTTTTATTTGGCGAAAATATTTTTTTTTCTCATAAAGACTTTTTTCTTTATTTTACTTCTTTACAGTAACTTTTTCTTAACTTTGTTCTGTGTTGATGTTAATATTTTTTTTGTTTTCGCCTGGCATGAATAAATTTTTTGAAATTAAAATTCCTTTTTTGCTCAATGATTTTATTTTTTGCAAGAATATGCAAAAACAAGTGTTGCAGTAGTCAGTACAGTTTTGTTTTAAGATGCAGCAAAGAGCAGGGGTGTCATTGGAAAACAATCAGCAGCAGCCTTAAGTTAAGAAGTCACCCCTTTTTGTAGCCGTATTTTAGCTTGAATTCAATATTTGTTAAATACTTAGTCTGCCATCTTTCCCTCCTTTTTTTGCCTGGTGCATTATTTGGCCAAAGAATTTGTCTTGAGAGATGAATTTTTTTTTTTGAAATAATTAAAAGGCGGGCGGTAAGAGATTGACTGTCGGGTTTCTTAAAACGCAGCGTATCATTTGTTTTGTGTCATGAGTTTTGGGTTTTGGCAAGTTGTAATTAAAAGTAGAATAATGTCAGTTTATATGCAGGCGACATATTTGCAGCAGCAGTGTAAATTGAAACTTCTTAAAGTAAATCATAATTCTAGGGCTTTCGTAAATAACCGCTTATGTCCACTTATGCCGTTTGATTGTGATCATCGTTCAATATCAACATGACTTTTTATTTAAATAGTTTTCACAACCCTTTAGCTGCTATTGAGTTCCTTCCGAATAAAAAACGTTTTTTTTTCACTTCAATTCTGCGTGGATAGTTGTCTTGTTCAACAAAAACTATCTGGTGTTGACATAAGTTGTTTTATCTGAACATACGTAAAAATTTCGTATAAAAATTTGACGTGACTGTTACGGAAAAATTCGAAAATATTCATAACGCGCCCCTAATTTTCAATTAAGTGTTTCTTATTTCGAGAGGAAATTCAGTATATATCGAAGGGGTTTTTTAAGATCTCAGCTAGAAACGTTTTTATGTAGTAAAATTTTTTAATTCTAATTAAATTAGTGACGTTAAGTAGACTTGTGGAACTAAAGCTTTATTTCGATTGTGCGGGAGTTTGGCCTTACTTTTCTTAAAGTTAAATGTAGTCACATTTTTAAAAAAGCGGTGAAAATTTTGTTTTTTTATAGTAAATGCTACAGAACCGGCAACCGAATTTTTGCCGGGCAGAGCTATAACTTTAGCTTTCAAAAAATGCAAAACAAAATTTTTTTAATCTCATACAAATGAACCGTGAACCTTTTAGCTTTTTGATAGTTATTTTCTTCCTGCGCTTCACATGGTATCCACCGAAGTTACAATTCTCACAGACTCCTTATAGCATTTCAGAAGATATTGAGTGAATAACTCGACCAACACTGGCTTCCAAGTCCGCGACCAGGCGAGTTTCACCTTATCGATTGAGCGAGTAATGGATCCCATTGCTAAAGGGTGGTTTACATGGTCATGGTCAAGTCTTACGACAGGTCAAATTTGTGTGTAGAAGAGCACGAATGGTGTCTGAACATAATATGTAAGGAATGGCACGACATTGATAGAAAATACGGATGAAAATATGACAGGTGTTTACTCTCTTGTTTGTTTGAAATTTTTCAGAAGACCATCACTTCTTGATCGATCAATGATGCATTTTTCTGTAAACAAATTATTTTCCAAGACTTATTTGGTACATTTGTGACAACAGTTGTTTTCAGTTTAGTATGTTTTGCATTATACCAATGCAGTAAACTCAAAAAAATCAGTCGTAAGATTTTTACGTAAAGTAGTACCGTCTTTTAAGACCATTCCAGTACCACTTCATTAGTGCCAAGTGTGAACTAGAGAAGATTCCCAAGGTCAGTGCCCTTCAAGTTTTTAATGAATTGGATTTGGTATTATTTTCAATTGATAATACGACTCGACTCTTCATAGCCACCAGGTACAATGTATGTTACCATTGCCATATATTTCACTACATGCTACATGTAGTCTATTTGGCCGCGTCTTATTTAGAATTTTCGACAATGATTAAAAATGTGTAATTGTTATAAAGGAATTTAGGGCAGAGACATACCATATTGCTGAGATAAGGACCCTTTGTCCTTATGGAATCAATTTAAATGAAACTTGTTCGATGCGCTTGATAGGCCGATTACGTAGTTTATTGATTGATATAAGCTGGCACGATGTCCAACTATTGAAATCATTTTAGGTTTGATTCCTTTGAGCAATTTGATTAAGCCTTCAACATATGAGTTTTGTTCACTTTAAGTTGTGTATGTCAACGGGCATACTTCAATTTTGTGCCATGTATCGGAACTGGTCGTCAGCTGGCAGGCACAAAGGTATGACTTACCGTAGCTGAGTGAGTGCACTGTCAGATGTTCTGACTTATAGCTTCACGTGCTGGCGGCCGGTAACAGGTTCCTGTCTCTGCAAGGAGTCTGGCTAAATAAGGCGAGCGGAAGGTTAATCTCTGAAGAAATTGGCTGATGGAATTCGAAAGAGATGGACGGCGGACGGGTGCATCTTTAATGGTACACATGTTAAATATGAAAACATTGAAGGAGCTAAGCCTTAGACAAATACTAGCAATTACAAGAGACTTCGTGATGAGGAAGAAGGCCGACAGTCACCAGTCGGCAGCCCGATATCACTATAGTCAAGAGTAAAGGCTAGCGGTAGCATGAGACTCGAAATAGAGTAAGGTGATCGTAAACTACAAATCGGTTGCCTGAAATTCTAGGAATCAAGAGAGTCGAAAAGGGACGCGTAAAGTTAGTGATCTGCTTTGATATCCCCTATATTAATAATAACAATGCCAAGGAAAAAGATTCAATGTCACGATCTCGGATAAGATCGCTTGGAAGGTGGCTGGTCCTTGTGTGGATACCAGAAGTCTTAGATGGTTTACAAACGGATCTTAAACTGAGAATTGAGTTGGGGCCGGCGCCTTTGTCGGTGACCTTGCAATGGCTCAAGGTATTTTATGCGGAAAATTCGGAATGCTGTTGTTTAATTAGTTAGGGCGTTGACTATGAAGCATTCGTCGATAGCTTAGTGTACTGGACTAGCTTCTATTCTTGGCACTATATATTACAAGCTCCATTTTCATCGTTCTAAAGCACAAAATCATCGGCGAAGTAAGATAACGAATACAATAGCTACACAAGGTTCAAGTAATGCACTTACATAATACCAGAGGCGATGCAATACTATTCTTAGAATAGCTTGTTGATTTGTTTTTCCGACAGGGTGATCTGATATATATGTTTGGAACGATTTTCCGTCATCCCTTGTCAATTTTGGTTTGGAGACAAACCGGTTTCGGCTAGTTGCCATCTTCAGTGCCATTTTTATCGTTCTGAAGATGGCAACTAGCCGAAACCGGTTTGTCTCCAAACTAAAATTGACAAGGGATGACGGAAAATCGTTCCAAACATATATATTCTTAGAATAAGAATGGCGTGCAATTACAGAGTGATTAGATACAAAAGCTTTCTTAGACCTTTTACTTCGCTACCTCTATTTCCCAGTTCTCTCTCTTCCCAATGAAAGTACCACAATAATTCAAATATATTTATTAGGCATTAATTTCTGGAGGAAACCCATAGCTACTTTACATTTTTATATTGGTCAACGGTTACATCACTGATAGCAGGTGTGAGGCACGGTTGACAAGGCTTTTGCGGTAAAAGACAGACAAAATCCTTCGAATTTTGATCGGGATTTTATATGGTTATACTCCACTGAACCGTCTTTTAGGGAAGGGAGATTAGATTAGTACTCCTTTGTGGCGTTTATTCCTTGTAGAGAATGATTCAAGACGTGTTTCTAACCCTGATATGAGGCGGGCTTTACCGACATTAGTACTGATTGATTATGTGCAGCTAATGCTATAAACTTTTGTATGAAACCTTATTTATGCCAATCAGAACGAGAAGCTCAGAAAGCTTTAAAAAAAATTTTAAGAATTGAGGTTTCATATACGTCCTGACTAAGGCTAAAGTTATGAAATTTCAGCTGGAAATGTAAACATTCATTTAACAAAAAGAAGTCTTATCGGAATCGGAAAGAAAATAGTTGCAGCTATTATTGTAATTGAAATGTTCATTCAGCACCATTTAAACGCGTTACTTATGGAGTAATTTAATCGTGCATATGATTACATCACACTTTTTATAATTAAAGATATTGCTTTAGAATCAAGCAAGGGGCTTATAAAGTACTATATGCTTCTCATAAAATAGATAAAATTCTATTTGCTATAATTTTTTGAGATGCACTAATCCTCTGCGATTAAGGCAAAAAAAGCCTCCGAAATGATTAATAAGCGCAATACAAATGTAGCTGCTAACGAAAAATTTCAAAACAAGGCTACCCAAATTACTAATGCAGAAACACTAACAACTATACACGAACACATAGAAACACACACATATAAAAGACGTGCATACATATCAAGTCTTAAACCCTGACATATTGAAATTATAAATCATAAAGCTGAGAGCGGTAAAAAGCAATTCCTTTTAATTGAAAACTTATGCGGAACGAACAGAAAAATACACAAAATGTTGCCAACTGTAACAAAAAAAAAAAAAAAAAGACGGATAAAATTTTGCACTTTTTTTTTGCAAATTAATGAAAATGAAATGCACTTTCCAAATATTGTAGATATTTGGTTGCACACACACACAAGCTTCATATGCATATAAGATTAAATGATTGAGGAAGACAATAAACAAATGTATTGCAACAAACTTTTTAAGTATGTTGCCGCATATTTGAAGGAGTAGGTGGTTGCAAGTGCAACTCTTAGCCTAACAATAGAAACAAAAAAGTACAAACAACGAAAAATCTGCTTAAAATATTGCAAATTTTCTATGGTTTATTCCACTTATTGTTGATGTTAGATAGACAAACAGCCAAACTTAGAATGTTGTTGTGGTAGCTGATGTCTCTAAACTTATGAACACAAACTAGGCCTTAGAGGCACTTCTTGCATTTTTTGCCTTCTACTAATAAATTCACATGTATCTGACTGCATCTATAGTAATGGATTTGATTTTATTTGAAAAACGTCTATAGACTTTTGTATTAAGGACTTTAGGCCTTTTGAATGATTGACTTGCATTGTAGTATGGAAGCCCCCAAAAAAGGAAATAAAAAATTTTAAGCTAAAAAACCCCAAACGCATTCAGTGCACAAAATCTACATTCTAACAGGGCCACAAAAAATATATAGAAAAGTTTAACATTTTTATCTACACACATATTCACATGTGTATAAACACACACCAGCACTTATTTATTTACTTTTTTTTCTTTTTTTGCTTCATAAGTGTTTCATAAGTCTGAAAGTGTGCAATGTGCTTTTGTTTGTAAGTATGCATGTGAGTGTTTTATTAGCAAAAGATGCATTAAATCCGCAATGCAGCCAATATTGCAATTGCACTTATTTTGTAGTTGTTGTTTTTGCTATTGTGATTTTAATACTAGTAAGTGTGCACAAAAACAATTATATACTTTTTGTTGCTTTTTTTTGATTTGTAAATCAAAGTTTTATACACCAAACCAATATAGCCCTACTTGCATAAATTACAAAAAAAAGAGAAAAGCTTACGAAAGTCAAAGTAAGCTGCACTAGGAAGATTTACATACTAATCAAGTACAAAGCCTGCAAGAGCTGTATTCGGCCCAAACAATTGACAGAGTTTGCTTACTAAAAGGTACTTTTTTAAATTTTTAGAGGAAAATAGTATGGCTTTTGTTAAAAAAGCGCCTGCCTAAGAAAACCTTGAAAAAAGGAGTATAAGAAAAAAATCTTTTTTGAAAAGAGGTACTTTTTAAGAAATGGTACTTTTTGGCAAATGAAATTTTTGTACAAGGTACTTTTTTTACAAAATTTACTTTCGAAAAATTCTTGCTAAAATATCCGCGTTTTTGAAAAATTCAGTTATTTAAAAAAGGGACTTATGTAGCACTTTTATAGAATAAGTACTTTTTGGAAAATATATATAATTTTTTTTTTAAACTTGACTTCTTCAAGAACAGAATAAGAAATATTACGTTTCGTGGTACTTTTGTTAAGATAATGTTTGACTTCGGTAATTACTTTTTTGAGAATATAATTCTGTTTTAAAAATTTTGCATTTTAAGAGCATAAAATTTGTTAAGTAGTACTTTTATAGAATTATATTATGCACCAATATTTGAAAAAGGTACTTTTTAAGACAATGTAGTTTTTAAAGCAGTTAACATTAAAGAAAAGGCATATTTAAACACAAAGAAATCATAAAAAATGGTTTAAGGACATTACTGGTTCAAGCAAGTACTTTTAAGAAGTAATTCTTTTTTGTTTGTTTTCAAGAAACTTTTATCTATGAAGTATCTTTTTAAGAAAAGCCAGTAAATATTTTTAAAGAAATTTTTTGAGCTTTATTACTCCTTAATTTCAATTAAATATTATTAGGTACTTCATTGGAATATGTACTCTTTACATAATAATCATTCTTAACTCGAGACGCATGCATGTACCTCAAGAAGCTAATTATTAAAACAAGTTAATTTTGGGAAATGCTATATTTATTAAAATATGGTACGTACTCTCGTTTGCAAAGCAGGACTTTTGTAGAAAACCAATAAATTTTTTTTAGATATATAAATTTTACCTGATGTGTTATTTAAACGTTCTTTAAAAACGGGTTGCTTTTTGAAAATTGGTACTTTTTTAAAAAGTACAGTTTTTAAAAAATACTTTTGAAAAACTGCGATTTAAAAAAGTTACTTTCTAAGAAATACAATTTCGTAACGAAATGTGTTCGAGTTAAAAAAATTTACTCTAACGATGTATTTTCTTTTATAACATGTGTTTTTTAAGGATTTTTTTAAACAAGGTACTTTTTAATAACTGCTACTTTTGCAATGAACTTTTTTGGAGAACGTAATTTTTTTTTGAAAAGGAAATTTTTTTTTAAACTAAAGCATTTTTTTTATACCAAAATACTTCTTTAGTGTACAAACCTGTTCTTAAGAAAAGTTGATTTAAGAAAATACCAAAGTAATAATACAAATTTATTTGAAAATGTTTCTGCGTAAAATTGTACTTATTTAATGGCATTTTTAAACAGAAGGTTGCAGCTCTCTGTAGCCATTCTGCAAAAGCGTTTCAAACAATTAAAGCCTGCTTATGGTCTGCTAATACAGATAAATAGCAACAATAGTAATAATAGTACCCGAAGAAGTGGTATGTAGAAAAGTCCCTTTATCCAAAGGACTTAGTTTGTGAAATTTAAATATTATAGAGAAGATTGCAGGGAGTAGTGGGATTTTCTAACAGGCTTTTTTACTTAAATATTTTAGACATTTGTCTCACACTTTTTTCATATAGAAAAAGTGTGTGCTATTTGCTATTCCTCAACCAAATAACAGACCGATATGAGGAATATATGGAAAATGAATATCAACGGCATTTGATTTGATAGAGAGTGTATGTGTGTGTCTGTACGAATGCACATGCAATCTTTTCTGCATTTCAATATAAATAAAAAATTAACTTTTTCGTTTTTTACTTGGAAATATTGCAAAATTGCATTTGCATATGTATATGTGTACGCGTGTTAGTGGTTGTGGTTGTATGGATAAATAATGTATGTTTTGGTGCAAGTATTTGGATTACTTATCTACTCCTTCTTTAACTTAAAATTTTGTTGTTGAATTGCAACAATGTTCTGGTACTTCTTTGTGCAATCGTATCGTATTTTTGCTGGCCATTATCCTTGTACGAAACTCGATTCGCATAGACTTTTTTTGCAATATTTGTTTATTTATGTTGGTATGCATTTTATTTGTAAATGTGTGTGTGTGTGTGTCTGCAAGTGTGAGTATTTGCATTATTTGCTAAATGCATTCATTGTATTTTGGTTCAGAAAAAAATGAACTGCAGTTACTGCATTGTCAATGTTCTACTTCAGACATTTTTTTGTACTTTTTGTTCTTCTTTTTTGCTTTTTTATTCTGCTGATTTTTTGAGGTTATTTAAGTTTTTTTTTTGGAGGTTTGAGTCTTCAAAACGCAAACTTATTTTTGTTGTTGATTGCATTTCTTGCTCGTCATGAATGTGGTGTGTATGTTTGTATGTGTTTCATACGCTTGATATTTCATTTCGTTTTTGAGTTTATAATTACATTTTGCCTCTGGAGTACTCTACTCGCTCATATATTTGGATATGAAAGAAAAGCTATCACTTGTTTATGTGGTGGAACGAGTCTAAGGCGAGCAGAAGGAGGCATTTTTTGCATGCAAGAAGAAATAGATTAATTTTTCATAAGGAAAACCCCTCAAAGGATCAAAAATGCAATAAGAGCCTTAAGATCTAAGATAAAAAGATGCTTGTGGATGCGATGGATTAAATATATGGAGAGTGGAAGAGGGGCCCAAAGCAAATTATATTTTTGGTAAATGCTTTAAGAATTATGATGGGAGGGAAATAAAAAAAAGAAAGCAGTTTTAGACTGGTTTGTAATTTGTTTAAAAGTATTTCTGACGTTAATAAATATTCTTAAGGTATAAACTTATATTTGAATGCTGAAAGATCTTTTCGAACTCACATAATGATTTGACGATCAGAAAGAATGAGACGAAAAGATATCATATGAAGCCGTGCCCTTTTAAATGAGCTTTTCTTTCTATTCTTTTATGCAGTGTTTGTCTAGGGGAAACGTCCAAGTTCCTCGGGCTTCAATTCAATATTTACAACAACCGTTGCAAGAAGGGCTTAAACAAAGTATGTGCATTTCTTGGGAGTTAAGTACAATACTCAGTATTCTATATTTTCCTGACCATTTGTATCAAATACTAACAGTGGTTTTTCTTTTCTTAACAACACATCACATTTCCACAGACCCTTCTTTACTCCCTTTTATAATAAAAGCATTAAAACGGTAGCAATCTAAAGCATTGTAAGAGATCTTGGTGGCGGAATGGGAAAACGGTTGGCCTTGTTTTTTCAAAATAGAAAATTAAATTTCTATTATTTTATTAATGTGTAGTAATTTTTTTCTTATTGTTAATTAAAATTGTGTAGAGATTTTCAAAAGGAATTAATAAAATTGAAAACAAAGGGATTAAACGGAAAAGTTGTAAACACAGTGGCCTGAAATTAAATAATTTATAAACTAGTCTGATAATAAATGTAATAGTATAACAAACCTCTAATAACTTGAAGTTTTTGAGAAACAGAATTTCAAATTTCTATATTAAAGCAAAAGCTTCTTACGATTTAACATATTTTCTTAATTAAAAAAGTTTTTGATCGCAAAAGTTTTTAAAGTATTTTTTTATTTTAAAACTTCAATGATAATCTTTTAGCGATGCTTAAGAAAAAGCTATTGGTAAAAGCTTTGAGAGAGTTTTCTAAGTCAGAAGCTTTAAAAGCTTTTGCATTTAAACAAAGCTTCGTTCTAGAAGCCATATAATTTTTAATTTATATTAAGATTAATTTAATGCTTTGAATTTATATAAAAACATAATTCGTATTCGTTTTCTTATTTGCTGCAAGGCCCTTTTCACATTACTTGTATACAAGCTTTTCCTTAATAAAAACCGCTATGCTTTTATAAAGCTTTAAAGCCTTGCCGTTAATTGAGATGAACTTTCTGGTTACGGTTTTGAAAGTTTCTTATCTGATATCTTGTAAAAAATGTTGTTAATTAAGTTTGAAAAGCTTTTTACCACGATATTTTTAAATCTTCGAGTCCTTGTTGCCAATATCTTGTATCAATTGTTCTTTTATCTTTTTTTTGAAGAATGCAATTGTAAAAGTTTTTCAATTTCGAAAGTTTTAACAAATTTTTGCAAACTAACAAAAATATTAAGAAAAAGATTTTGTATTTTTTTTTAGTTGTTGTGCAAAGACAAGAGCACAAATATCTATTTTTAGCTCAAACACAGAAATTTAAATTAGGAGATTTTGAAAAGTATACAAATTTCAGGTATATAAATTTAAGGAAGAGCTTCATGCTTGTAATGAATTTAGCTCTGGGTCCAAATTGTTCAGCGATGAAGTTTTTGTTTGGAGCTAAAATAATTTTCATGTAGAATTCCCGCCATCCCTTGTCAAATTTTGTATGAGTGTAAAACCATTTTATTTTGACCAGGATGCCAGAACTTCTACGGTTTATAGGGGTTCCCGCAAGTGCGGGCAGATAATGAAATAGAATAAAACCAGCGTTGTTTCTATTTATGCCATTATGTTCGGAATAATGGCACAGATTCTAGACGCTCAAATTTTAATGACCCTGTCACATTGATCTATCAGAACTTGACCAATGGCCTGAATTATTTTGACTTCGATGGATCGCCTCTCATGGTGATTGAAAGAATTCCCACAAAAGAAAGTCTACCGATGTCGGCACATGCGATGTTGATGGCCTGTTAACGTCACCACAGCGATATCATATCCTCAAATCGTTGATCTATATCGCCCAATTCGGGCTTAAAGAAATTAGTTCCCATTCCTATGTAGCGTTCACTCATGATAGTGGTGGTCCCACGAACGTTCTTGTTGAGATGTGGCATGACAATGGTTCTTGCGATTTGCAATTTGTTGTATTGATTTGGCATCAGTCTCTAAATAATAAACACTTGACTGCCAGTAAACCCCTACCATTGAATCGATTTGATAGAACTGTGGTTATAAGGAAATTAACTTCAAATTTCTTTACTTCTACAAAAATACGCTTTAAAAGAATATTAGATTAAACGATGTACACTAACATGTTTCTAATATTGTGCAAAAGCTTTGATACTGAAAACTGCAATGGATTTTAACCGAGGCCGTATTAAACTAGTGACTGCTACTGCCAAGCCTCATACATACCTTTTTTTAATTAATAAATACTTTATATTTTAAATATTATTTACCCAGCTCTAAGATTTATATTTGTTTATAGTTTTGTTTCATCTCTAACCACTGTTCAATAAGTCAACAATAAATGCATTGGTAATGGCCGAACAAAGTCTTTGGGCTTATAAACAATTAAAGTCATTTTGGTTAGAATGCTGGATGTTGTTAAAAGTCGGTTGGGCGAAGGGGGCTTATTGCATAACAAGTGCATTTTTCTCTATTAAAAAACACATACTTTTTTATTTATGAATAAGTTCGCTCGCTTTTCTGCAAGTTTGCATTGTTTTCTCTTTCACTCGAACGCATAAGGAAGGTAGACCTTTCACAAATTCGCTGTTATTTACTTGTGGAAATAGACTCCATGGACATCCGTTGCCCAGTCTCTCAAGCTAAACAACGGTAACTCAACCTCAAGAATAATTCGCTGCACTGCTATCACTGAGTGAGATGCTAATGAAAATAACTACAAAAACAAATACACAAATACCAGTTAAAAAAAAAAATAGGAAAAAGGAAAAAAATAATAGAATTTATGTTCTCGCTGTTTTCTCAACTCCCCATATCTGGCATTTCCTTCAACTTCTTCCTCTTTAATGTCCGCTTTAAACTGGGCACTGTAGATTTTCAAAGTCCTTGTGCTTTAATGCAATTTGTTTTAATTTCTTCTGCTGATGCTGTTGTTGTTGGTTCTACTGACGCTGTGTTTGTGTTATTTGTTTTATTTCATTATTAAACACCCCAATATTTTTCTATTTGTTAAAAAAAACTTTTCTTTACGTTTTTTCCCTTTTTTGCATTATTATATTTTCGGGGTCCTTTATTCTTGTTTCTTAATACTGGCCCAGGCTATTCGACCACCTTTCCTTCTTATTTCATTTACAAATACAAGGAAATTTTGTATTTCTATAAAAAAAAAAATAAACAATTTGCATCCGTTGCATTTATTTATTCATTTGGTTTTTTTCTACTCTACTCAGTTTATATAGAGTTTTTGTTGTTGCCGTTGCTACTCCTTGTTTCAAAGTTGTTCTCTCCTTCCATCTTAAAGCTGTAGAGAAGTCATCTTTGAACTTTTCTAAAGTTTTTGTTGCTGCTGTTGTTATTGCTACTGCTGCTGGTCTTGTTGTTTTATTTTTAATTAATTAATGGGCTGCTGCTATTACAAATTCTTGGCAAGATTCAATTTAAAGGAATGTAATCTTTAGAATTTGTCTTGGCTGCATTTTTAATCTGGTTTGTGGACATTTAACCACAACACACAAAGTACAAATATGATTGTGGTATGGTTATGACAACCATATTATGTTCTCTACAACAATATTTTGTTGTGGCAAACATATAATGGCTATTTGAAAACATTTTGAACATTACTTTAGTTGAGTTAAATAAGTTATTGTTTATATTCAATTATTAAACATGCAATATGGTTAAGTTGAACAATAAAATTTATTACTGAAATGTTAACCACAAACAAAGTATTTTAACTATAATATAATAATTCTAACCATAAAATGTTCTTAGTAGTAAAAATGTGAAAAATTCTTATGAGGGGTGGCCCAGATATGATTTTCCTGAATAGCACAATTAGGCGTTTTCAAATAAGGCCATGACTATATTGAATGGCGACAACAGAAGTCGTGAAGGTCATTGTGTGCGATTATGTGCCCTGGCTCTTCGAGAGGTCAATTTCTGCTTGACTTTGTCGTTAGGAGCTGGCAGAAATATACCAACAGGTCGGATTATGTTGATTTCAAAAACCAAAAGAAAAAGTCAAGCAGCGCCAAATTGCAAAATATTGATGGACAATTCAATATGGCATTGGCTAAGTGATAAGTATCATTTCAGTAGGTCTAAAAGAAATTGCTTAGCATTGTAGTGCTCCTTCTTTTCAAGGAAACGTGGGCCAGTGATATCGTCGATCTGAAATTAGCCCCAAACATAATTTTTTGTTGATACGTTGCCGTTGGTGCTATTGTATGCTTGGCGTCCCATGTACCGTGATTTTGCTTCTTGACTATTAATCCTCGTCATCTTTTTGCCTAGACGATATCATATAGCGACTGATAATAAATAACAAATTTTAAAACCCCTCCCAAAGTTACATGCTTGGACCCGCTCCAACTAGGAAGTCCGTAACAGAGAGCGAGAGAAATTAACTAATTGAAGAGCGAAATATACTTTAAGCACTTATAATTTATAAGTGATTATTATCATCAAAACACAAAGCCTTGCCAATGGTTTTCATTTGCTTTCAATTGAACCGTAACTTATTCAAGAATGATCAAAATGATCTTGAAGGGGTGAAAGGTTGGGGTAGTACAAATCCAGTAGGAGAATTCTCTTATAAGAACTCGTATTATAAAAATCATAACATTCGTCATTATTTTGTTAACACAAAGTTTACGGTAGGTCTACAGATGGATCCAAAGCTTTCAGAAAATTCAGTATTCTATAGCAAGAACTATCGAACTCTAAGACTCTTCTTCCTAAAAAGTTTTCGTTCGTTAATGTCAGAAAAGAAGAAGAATAGTTGTTTGGAATATCTGCTAACAAAACGATAGCCAGTCTCTATTAGGAATGGATCAAGATCGATAAATACTGGGCAGATTTGTTTAAGCTCAAAGATTATCTGGCCTGAAGTATATATTAACTATGTTTTGCCATTTTTCTGCCCACCTGCGAATAAGGGATTGATATTGTTCCTGTGATTTATCTTATGCTCAACTTTTTAACTGGGAAGACTAACTAGTCTAGATTTGCTCACTTTACATAAATACAACTCTTCAAAATGATGTGGCTTACTTAGCCCAGAAGATAATTAATTCTTGCAAACGTTTGGAGCACCGCTATTTCGAAATATGGATATTAGGAGTAGACGGAATTATTTTCTTTATAAGTAATAGTGTATGATTTCCACACAAGCATTTTCACACTCCCCTTGCTATGAATGAGCTGGAGCTGTGCTTGGTGCTTTTCGATTTGCACTACTACTGCCTTTCTTCTTAATCTTAACTTTCTTATTTTTCATTTGACAGGAACCTCTAAGGAATCGTGTTCCTAAACAGATCTAAACTATGTATTTTAACTCTTCGTACAAGACCTCTACATTTAAAAAAAAGTGATTTTTATTTGAACTGAGTTTGTTGTAAGTTCTGTCAGACAATAGCTTCTTTTAATTCCTTGCTTTTTTACTCTTCTAAAATTATGAAGTGTACGGTTTCTACAAGTTAAGTTTTCGTACCGTGTACCATGCACTCGCTATAACTCTTGAGCTATAACTCTTGGGTAGGCTCTCGTTCTCTGCATAATTTAAGTAGTATTTTATATATGTATGTGTGTGTATTTATATTTGAGAGTATTACCAAAAAGAAGGAACGAACTTTATACCTGTATTTACCTTTCAAGTTTTTTTTGTAGTTGTTTTCTGGTGTGGGTGGTTGTTGGCTGTGTCATGATGCCGAACCTTTATAGTTGTTTCAAAATTTAAGTAAATTTTTGTTGTTTGTTTTTTTTCGGTCTTTGGTTAAGTTTATGCTAGTTGGTGGCAAGTAAAATAACAACAACAAAAATACTGCTGCCATAAGATCAAGTAGAAGAAAGTTAAGTTCATTTCGTTGAAAGTTGCAAACTTTTGTTTTAGGCTGGATGGAGTTTTTTTTTTATTGTGTTGTGTTACTTTATTTTTTTTATAAAACGAAACAGTTTACATACAATAATTGTTATATATTATTTTCATCAAGTTGGTAGAAATTTTAAATTTTAAAATTTCAAGTTCTTGTATAAAAAACAATTTTAAATTAAACGGCACTGACTGAGAACTCTACGAATAAATATAATAGAACTTCTATTGTAGTAAATGTAGGCTCTTACTACATTTAAGAACTCCCTGACTTAAAAGTTGCCACCGCAAAATTTTTAATTTCTATACTGGAATTTCCATTAAAAAAAGTATTTAAATTCGCCTGCCTTTTTCTGCCCTCTTTTGCAAATGGCCCATCTGTAAAGTTCTTTTTCTTTTCATACGTCTTCTCAAAGCCTTTTTCACAGTTCCTTTAATTTAACATTTTAATTAAAAAATTTCTTGATATTTTTTATATTTTAATGCATTCTATTGTTGGGACTCATTCCAATTACGCGAAACTAAATGATTTGATGAAATAAAAACCGCGTAATGCACAAAATTATTTAAAGGAGGAACTCATTCATAAACATCTTTTCTTTTACTCTGTTTATTAAATGCATCATCCTCAGCATAAAAATAAATATAAAAAAGTACTAAACAAATATAAAATAAGACTGACTACTAACTTCACTACTACACGTTGTAATTTAAGAAAAATACAACAATTTTATTTATTTAAAAATACAGCTACAGTGTGTAGTATAATAATAGCAGCGCCCGTAATGAAGAAACGTGAACTCTTTCTTTCGCTGCTAAATTTATTCTATAAAAAAGTCTTAGACTATTTAAAGTTGTTCCTCTACAATAGCCTGTAGTTGGAATTAATTGATTTAAAAACCAGATGTATGAAATTATCGAGAGTAATGGTTTTACGGAATTGTTGCACCTACTTTATAACCCAGCGCAGTACAACGGACGCATCCACAAGTTGATAGGGAAATATAACTTTGGAAAGCCAGCATTTCATTCCCATGTTAAGTAATTATAGTGCCATTGAGCTTTACTTTATATTACTATTTTTCAGTACCTTACTGTAATTAATTCTTTATATCTCTCTCTCTCTCTCTCATTTTCGTTCCTTCATCATTAATTTCTTTAGAAACATAGTTTTTTTGTTCTTAATCTAGTTGTGTTTGCATTCGTATTCCTTGCAAGGCCTACAAACGAAAGACATTTCAGTTCAGAAAATATTTTTCTGGGCCAACAAACGTCAAGGGGAAGACAGGAAATATTTTATTCATAAATTCTGGGTTTTTGGGGTTGCACACTACTCCTCATGCAACAACATCGATAACGAACTCACATACTAAATAAATACATACCTTCAATGGCACCTTACAATAAGATTTAACATTTTTTGTAGCAACATCGGCCCGACTAACTGCCACATCTTGCATAAAAACTAAGAACACGTGAGTAGCAATGTATAAGTGTGTGGGTTGCTTCTTAGGTACGTTTATGATGCTGGTGTATGCAATGCACTTGTTGGCAAAGCTTAATTGAAGGCATCAAGATTTTTGTATACTTTTACAAATGACTTGGCATACAAAAGTATGAAAAAAAAATTGCACAACAAAAAGAAAGAAAACTGAACGAAGCCCAAGATGCAACCGGCAGAGCCAACAAATTCAGACACAAGTGTAACATACAACGACTTTGCTCAATCCTTTTTATATAAATGTGTGTTCATGTTGTTGCTTATATGAATGTGCGACACGGTGCGGCTTGCAGCTGCTGCTGTTGCTGCAACAGCATTCAGTCATCTTTATTTTTTTTATTTGTTTACAGAGAACTTTTTCTTTGTATGAATCTTTTGTTCTTCTTTCTTTGAATAATTTCTACTCAGATTTGTTGTTGTTTTTTGTATTTGTGCATAAATGCACAAAGAAGAGCTTTTTTCTTTATTACATTTGTTGTTGTGTTTGCAACAATTTCTTGTTGTTGCTGCAGATTTGCTCTGAAGACAATTCTAAGGTAAAGGTACTTGAAATTAAGTAACGTCAAATTTTATACAGAGTCGATTAAATATATTGATGTGGCTGTGTGAGTGTATGCGAGAGTATGGTGGATTGAATGTGTTATGGTTGTAATCATATGCATTTGTAGGAGTAGTTGTGTAGATTCTCCTACCTTTGGGGGATATTTTGTGTAACGAATGCAATTAAGTCTCAAGTTATTAACTTAAATAGAATAAAATATAATGAAAAATGCTTCAAACAAAGCAGAAACGTAGAATAAGAAAGAAAAGCTTAAGGATACTGAGAAAATTTTAATGGGTTGAAAAAGAAAAGTTTAGCTAAATTTTTTGATTTTTAACATATAATCTTCTTTTTGAAATTGGGAGATTAATAGGAATTTTTGACAATTCAATGAGCGACTATTAATTATTTTACAAGAAAAGTAATGATTTCAGAGAAAACTTCCAAACAAAAATTAAGTTAAAAGCTTCTTTTTAATTAAGAGTTACTTAATTTAAAATGAAAAAGATATTTTATTGAAAAAGCTGTCCGGGAAAACAACAAAACTTGTTTTAATTTGCAGAAATAAAGCTTTATTTCTTATAAAGCTTTTTCGATAAAAAGCTTTATTAAAATATTATTTTGGTAGATTCTATTAAGAAAGGAGTTTTGTTGGGCTTGTTTTTCATAAATATATTTTATAAAAACTCGCTGCCTTTTAAAAAAATACCTTTTTGCGTATAAATTAAATCCTATATGGTTAAAAAGGATTTTTGGTTTTTACAAAAAATAGTATAATTTTGACATAAAAGTTTTGTAGGTAAAACTCATAATAGTGGCCAAACATTTTTTTTCAGGAAAAAGAGTGCTTTTGAGATTACTAGTTTGCAAAAGAACTTTTTAAGTAGAAATACATTTTGTGCGAAAAAAAATTTTTACATATGTGTATTAATAAGTTGCCTTTTTTCTAAAAAGCTTTTTTAAGCCATTTTTTATTTAAGTGAAAATTTTGTTATAAATTTTCGATTCGCTTTGTTTATAAAATGAGGTGTTTCTATTAATCATTGCAAGGCAAAAAAAAATGCTATGCGAAAACTCTATTTTGAGAAAAAAAGCTTTTTAGGCGCAAAAATCACTGGAAAAAAGCTTTTTGCAAAAAAATGCTTCAAAAATTTATTTTATGAAAAGTGAAAGTTTTCCTATTTTTTCATTCTCAAACACACTCTGGGAATATTTGTTTGTCAAAATATTTTCTCTTAAAATAAACTTTTTTTGCTGGAATAATTTTCCCTTGTTTTTAGAGGAAACTAGCACTCAAGCAACTGTGCATCAAACACCCAGAAGTTACACAGAAGACAGTCTAGGATTTCACGTCATATCGTCTGCGCCCCCTGGTACATAAGAAATGAAATCATACATAGGGATCTCAAAGTTCCCACGAAGAAGTTAAAACTTACACGTCCAAATACGAGAACAAACTAGTCGCACATCCTAATACTCTAGCACGCAATTTATTGAAATTTGATGGCCACCAGAGACTAAAAAGAACTGACACATTGAGCCTGGCGAGGAGACTCTCTCTACACAATAGAAGATAGATTTTTAAGATTTGAACACAAGAAATTAGTAATAACTAGTAAATAATAATTTAGAAATAAGATTTGAATACTTATTGTGAATTTCTTTTAATAGAAAGATTCAATAAAATAAAATACAGTATAATAAAATATTCGAGTGGATTAGAGAATAGGTATGGTGAAGTAGAGGGAGAGAACAGATTCAATGGTTAGGATAGTGTTACAGCGCCTTTGTGGTTATGTAGGCGCATCAATTGAAGCTAATCTAGCGATTTAGTTCATTATTTTACTTCGCCGACGATTTAGTGCTAGAGAGTGATACCGACGAATAAGAGCGTTGCGATATATGCTGGTGTAAAAAGAAGCTAGCACATATTAGAAAAACTGATGTTATTTTATACAAACCCAGGAGTGTAAGGCCAGCGCGCTAACTACTTAAACCACAGCACCCTTAATTTTTCACCTTTCTGACATGTTTTGGCAGGAAAAACGTAACATTTTATTTGCAATTGCTGTAAAAAAAGATTTTTTTGGGAAAAACAAAACTTTTTTGGCTCTGTGTAGTTACCAATTTGTTTTTTCTTTACATCCATTTCCTTTTAAGAAAATAACACAAAACTCTTGAATATTTTCCTAGGAAATATTTCATAGGCAGAGAAACATAAATACCTGCAAGAAATTGTCATTGTCGTTCTTAACAAGAACAACAATAGCAACGAAATGCACTCATTTAAGCATACAATTGACATTTGAAAAGCATATAATAACAGGCAGGAGAAAAGCTCTAGTGCACTTCCTTAAGATGAAAAACAAGCAGCAAATGGGAGACTACAAAAGGCAAAAAGGAATTTCCAAGGAAAATTTAAAATTTATTTATCTTTGCTTTTTATTTAGAGTTTAATTAAAGCTATGACAGTCGTAAACCAACTATAGCATTTATTGCATATATTTTACAAGTCACTTATTTAATTTTTTTTTTTTTTGTTAGACGATTTATTTATCGAAAACATCTGACTCACCGAAGAGATAATACTTGTATGGCCTTGTAGAGATGTTGTTTGTACATATGAGGTCAATAGATATCACAAGGATGTTAAAAAGTTTGGTTTAAGCAGAATGCGATAAATGTACTCCTACATAAAATTTCTACAAGATTTATCTCGAGTATTTGTTGTGTTTCAAGTATTCCTTAAGCAACAACAACAACTACTAATACGACTGCAACAGCCTCAATATTATCATTTAGTATTTGTTTTGCAAATAAATGTTGCATGTTTTAAGAATTTGCCAGGAGTACGAGTGCAACATCTTGTTACCAAACAAAAATAAGTGCCTGGTGTATCAAAAGGAAAATATGAGGAAAATTAAAATAAAAATAAAAACAAGAATACAAATCTTATCTCTTAGCATGTGGAAAAGTATTCATAAATACTTGTAGGTAAATTGAGAATATTTTCTAAGCAGACATAGAAATACATTCTTTACAAATGAGCACAAGACAAATTACTTTTATTTGTAGGTAGAGGTAAAAATGTGTGCTAGTATTTGTATTATAAAATTTGAATGGAATTTTTCTCCTAAGATAAGTCTAACGACTTTAGAGAGAATGACTTATTTATGCACAGGTAACTTAAATGTGAAAGATATAAAAAATAATGAGAATGTGGAATGGTATTTCAAACAAGGCACTATGGGCTGTTACTACAGTTCTGAATACTTATAACACTGGTCAAGAAAGTTTTGTAACAGGACAGGTTCTGTATAAGACAAAGCGTGGGTTTCACACATCTCTTGTACTGGATGGGCATAATGATCTCGATATATGCCTATTGGAATGGCTATGATACAGATTTCGCTCAGGTGTAAACGCAATCTCAAGGAAAAATTCTTACGATGTTTTTGGACTTTCCCTATTTTTGAAAGCATATTTGGGGTTGTTAAGCAGGCATTTTTCATTTTCTGAAATTTTATACTTCTTCCTATTTCGGCCATTTGTACAGCTATTACTTTGTTAAGTCCCGAGGTTCGAGAAAATATGGCATGATGAGGAGATGCGGGCCGAAAGTTAAAGTTCTTTTAATTAATTACTATATGACTTTTTATTATGAAAAAAAAACTTAGCTCTGCCAGGCGTCTAGAACTTTTACGAAGTCGGCGCTCCACGAGCCTACAGTGATTTGTAATCAGCCTACAAATACACCATGCGCTATACTCTTGTATACATTAATTTTTAAGTAAATGTTCATTATTGTACAGGAAAATATTTACAGCTATTGATGGTTTTGTTTAAATTGTACTTGAAATTTAATCAAGATTTAATTGATTCAATTATTTTTTTAATAGAAAACAAATTTTATTTGCTTTTTAAATTAACTTTCTAATTGAATCAGTTATTTATTTAAAAAATAAAAAATTATATAAAATAATTTTTAATTAAAGAAATAATTAAACCGCTTAAAACTCAAGCGTATATCAAGTAAAATCTTTAAAAGGTTGTAAATAACAAAAATCCTGTTTTTATTTAACGAAACGGGAGCAAATTTATTTGTGATTTTCAATGTTCAAATCACGCTTTCTCTATCCCTTAAATTAAACGGAAACAAATGTCTGAATTTGTTCATTTCTTGACCCATTGTGCATTTGCAAATTTATGGCTTGTAGTTTTTAACGAATGTGTCCTCATATCTTTTAATTTCTTTTTATTTCGTTAGCAGAACTGCATCAGATGATGCACTTTTGAGAACAGCCATACATTTCTTTCTTTCTTTCCTTCTCTTTTTTCGGTTAAGTTGTTTTTTTGCTGCTGGAATTTTTTTTCTGTTTTAACTTTTGCTTATGTATGCATCATTAAAATTTCTTGCTTTTGTAAGTTTTCTTCATTTGGAAATAAAACAAACAAAATAAAACTAAACTAAAGGTGTAAGTGTGTGGGGCAAAAAGAAAAAGTGCAGATTTTGATTGAAGCAAATATCAGTCTCATTCTACTCTACGTATATGTGTAAGTGTCAGTGCGTACATGGGGGGTAAGTGTGACGAAATGGGTTTGCTTTAGATTTCATGGTGGTTTAGATGCTGAATTAAAGTAAAAAGAAAAACAAAAAAATAAACGTTAAAAGAAGTCACCTTAACAAGAAGATTTATCTGCAGAGTTTTCTTTTTAATAGCTGTATATACAAGTGTAGGTATGTGTGTTTGTGCATATACATACCTAAAAATGCTTAGTTTGTGACACACATACATACATCAACACTATTTCTATGTCATAGAGTGTTTTCGGTAATGATGCTGCATAGGAAACCGGAAATTTTGTACAGTAAATTAAATATTCTAGTAGAAGTGTGTATGTGTAGTAGTGGCTGCCAGTGGAAGATGATGATGCAGAAATGATAAATAAATTGTCTTAGGAAAAAAATGTAATTAAAAGATGTAGAATATAAACTTTATTTCAACGTTCACACATTTACTCGCATATAAAGTTTCATTAGAATTCATAAAAAGTTATTTCAATTAAAAAAAAATTTATAAGTAAAAAACTTAAAAAAAAACTAAGATAAAGATTTTTATTATAAATTTAAAGCTTTTTTTATTGAAGTTTTGTGTTTCCTCTTTAATTTGCTGTATAGGTTTAAAGGTAGGTAACATGTTTACTGACAGAGTATGGAATTTTATCGCGCCACTGTAGTAGTTGACGCTATTAAGATAAGGAGAAAATAATCATCTTGGATTTTGGCCACCATTAGAGAAGCAATACTTTAGACACCTCAGAAGCACATTTGAATAATCACGAATGAAGCCGGTAGGGATTAGTGAATAGCCTTCCCACGCCCTGGTATGAAGCCGATTACACCTCAGCTTAGTCTGTTATTCGATTGTACTCTAACTTTTAATGTTTAACACATATGTATTTCGTGTAACTGTTCTGCGCTTCTCTCGTTTGGTTGCCTTTTTACTCATGTAATTAAACACCGCTTTCCCGATAGGGCTTCACAATAGACTTCAGTGAGGTCTACTTCTTCCCCTATCATATTTGAATATTTTCATTCAATTATAGAGCACTCTTGACGAAGGTCGGGACAGAGAAATATCTAAATAGGGGCGTGAAAATAGTGTTGATTTTAAACCTTGGAAGCGCCAATATTCTAAGGTTCCATGTTGCATCATCTAAAGTTGTGCGTAGTCGGAAGCTCATGAGGGGATGGAAACATTTGTTCAAATTTATATCAATTAAATTTAACCGAAAATATAATCAAACTCTCGTATCTGAGCCGGTACTTCTGAGCATATTCTGAAACTGTTCGACCGCGTTTAGGCGATGCCGGTATCTATCTAACTTGATTCACTGGGAGATTAATTTAATAATTAATTACTAAATTAATTTAATAATTAATTACTAAATGACTTGCCAGTAGATCCCGGAATTTAGCAAAAAATTCAGCCTTTATCCACTTCCGTTCTACAAGAATGCATTCCATAAAAAAAGAGCTGAATGCAAGAAGACTTAATGCTTTTGTCTCAGTGTCTAGGCGGCTCTGTTTGGCCCATTACAAAATTTCCTTTTTTTATTTATTTAGTTTTTAAATGGGGACTTTGCCTTAAAGCTCATCAATAATTCTATGATATGGAATAAAACCACATGGAGGAAAGGCCCTTAGAAGTTTAATATATCTGGCTTACATTGACTTAAGGGTATCGGACAATTCCTTACTATTACCGTAGACCTGTGATTTCAACAAACCTTATAAAAAAGTCTAGCGCGATTAAATCGAATGATCTTGGGGGCTGATCATGCACTCTCGCCTTTGCTGTATTACATATAGCGCCATCCTGTTGGAAACACATATTATCATTAATATGTAACATTGAGCTGACAACTTCACTAACGTTGTTTACGAAGAGTATTTAACAAACAAATGGCGTTGCCTGTGGTCGCCAACTTTGAGCTCTTGAGTTAGTTGTGCAGGTATATACTCAAGTCTTAGCACAAAAGTCTGCAAATATCTAAATTCACTTGCTCGGTTAGGAATCAATTGCATGGGGTTGTCCTACACGCTTTAGCGGACGCGGCCATGTTCTCCGTCGAACTCGCATTTTTGGACGTGTTGGTGTTGGATACTTTCTCATTGAACCGATATTGTAAAACTAGTTCACCAAGCTTTCGAAAGCCTACTTTGAAGGGCCTCTAGGGTTTAACTTGCAGCAGGTTTAACAGACACTGTCATCGATATGCACTAATTAAAAAAGCAATTACCAGGAGAGATCTTAAATAGTAAAAGAAATAATTTCTAATTTATGAAATTTAGCTTGATCTACTTAGACTGTTATTTATAATTTATTTCGAAATATTTAAATTAGTTCATTTAAATAAAATTTGAACCTGAAAAATTATGAGTTTTCAATAACCCTACTTTGCTGACAAATTTCTACAAAGATTATCGCCTACACACAGTACTTTTTGACACAATACTTGCCAGATTAGTAGCCTTAAAATAACACAAAGAAATGATATGAATGAGAACGTAGTAGTTTAGGGAAAACCAGCATAACAAATTGCCTCAAAGGTGTTTAATACAAACAGCTCAAACCTAGAAAGACAACTACGTTACAGTGATTTAAAATAACAGCAGGTAGTAGAGATTTCATTCATTCCAAAACTCCTTTACTCAAATACTTAAATAAACTAAATATATGCAATCAATAACAAAAGGATAATCTCCAACATAAATACAAGAAAATAAATCAATGAATATGTTTTTTTTTTTTTAAGAATTTTCAAAAGGATTTATTTTTTGTTCCAAATGACAGCAATTTTACACACCTGAGGAGTAGAGAGTGACATTAAAAAGGAAAGGAGTAAAGTAAAATGCAAAAATTACTGTGTGTATGGAGACACTTAGGAGTAGATGCACGCAAATTATTTCGAACAATTGAAAGCAAAGTACAGAACTTTGAGAACATTATTTACAGATTTCGAGTTCAAAATCAAGAGCCTGATTTGAAATATTATTATTGCAGCTATTTTGTTTTTTGCAAAAAATACTTTCTTTTCTTGTTTTTGTAAATGTTAAGAGCCATAAAATCCTATAAGCATTATTTCTTCTTTGATGTCCCATTGACCCTTTCTTTCAGAAGTTCCTTAATTTGCACACTTTTATTCACTATGGCTTTGTATTTTTTCACATGGTGTGGTTAAGAGTTATAAAGAGTTCGTATGTCATTCATTTACTTACATTTTTTTTCCTTAATTGTTGTTGACATTTGATCAAAAATGCATCTGTTTATGAAACTCTACAATAAAATGCATCTTTTTCTTTTTGTTAAAGAATTTTAATTTTTGATTTCTTTACTTTTTGACATTTCGAGGTTTTGTTGTGAAGGTTTTTGATTCTGTAAAGATTCTTAGCATAGTGGTGGTACAGGATTGCCATCGTGATTTTGGAAATACAAGATGATGTATTTTTTATTGCGGGCTTTAACATCGACGATATTGAAAAAAATATTGCTAATGGGGCAACAAGGGAATTTGAATTTTCCTTTAGAGCCATAACCGTGAATTTATGTGTGAAAATGGCTAACTGCCTCAATATCGCTGAATAGCATGTAATTTCGAAAAAAGCTACTGTTACTACTACTACTAACTGGGGCCTTCCTGAGAGGAAACAAATTCTTATTGCGAAAAACGAAAAGTGACGTATCAAATCAGAAAAGCTCCGTTTGAGACATTTTTTGTTTATAAAAGTCAGAAATTTTGCAAAGAGGTAGTTTTTAGATGGCAATAAAATATATTTCAGTCACTTTGGACTTGTTTATTACATTTAGAATTTTCGAAATTAATTTCGAATGTTCGGAAAAACTAAAGAAGTTAAAATTTGACCGCTTTCCATAAAAAGAAAAATATTTCTTGCTGATATTTGGGCCATGAAATTGCGTGCTGGCTAAATTTCAAAGTAATATTCGAATTTGAAATTATATAAAAAATATTAAAATGTATAAAATGTTCCATAATTATTAGGGTATTATACATTTTTAGCATGGATATTTTAGAAATGGCGTCTAGAAGCCTAGAAAAAATAATATTTGTCATATTTTCTCTTAAAAATATTTGTTAAATTTTGGAAAATTGTTTGTTTATGAAAATAAGAAATTTTGCATGAGCCAATTATGAATGGAAATACGGTAGCCCTTACGAATATTCAACTTGCTTTTGAATAGTTCGAATGTCTAGAATTTAAGTTTAAATTTTTAAAAATACTGGAAATGTCGAAATTCGAACAATTATATAACATTTTGCACTATTCTGTGTTAATTCGAAAATTCGACTTAAGTTCGAAATTGTAAACATAGAACAAATAATAAAATTAAATTTTGTTTAAAAATTTAATTCTTCATGAATGTAAATTAAAATTTAGAAGAATTTGTTCTATATTTCGCAATTTCGTGACGCAAAATTGCCCGTGGGTGGCATTTTTATCAAATTTTTTATATTTGAAAAATAAATTTCACTACAAACGGCGGAGTTATCACTTTACAGAAAGTAGTTTTTTGGCTGCCAGTTCAGTTTAGCGATTATGGCATCTTCAAACACTTTCTTAAGGCGGCTGATAATAGGTGGCGGAGACTGAGCACATGTAGGGTCTCTAAATTGATGTGGCCCTCTTTTGATTTTAGGCGCACTATGCAACTGATAGGTCGTGATCGGAGGAACTTATCGAGCTTGCCGGCAATATTAACAGGTCACTGGGTGTTAGGAGAACATGCCAGGCGACTTGGACTCCCCTATAATGACCACTGCAGCAGTTGTAAGGACATAGAGACAGAGGAGACGGTTTTTTACCTTCTCTGCGAATGCCCTGCCCTGGCTGGCAGGAGACACAAATTTCTTGGGGACTACATACTGGAGGATCTCAGTGAGATATCTAGGTGCCGTTTCAACGATATTTTAAGATATCTCACGGCTACGGGATGGATCTAGCTCCCTAGTCTTAGTGCGAGCATAGGCTCTAAGACGCTATTTACCTGGCGAGTGGTATGGTCTTGTCAAAACGGGGTCATTCAGACCTTAACTGACAGCTTGCATGCAGCAGGCTACCATGTAAACCAACCAACACCCCAATGCATTTTGGAATATCAAATCAGGAATATCAAATCAAGAATTACGCATTTCCTTTATTTTACTATAACTGGAAAATGGTAATCGTTACGCGGCTGTATACTGTACTGTATATCAATAATTATTTATATTAAAAAGACATTTAGCAACCCTACCTACTCTTTCTACACATACTACGAACTGTCACACATACGCATGACTATAGAATTAACATTTCGTCCCTTTAATTATTTTTATAATGTCTTGACTCAAAGTCTTGCCATTAATAAGGGTTAATTTATATTGCTGTGGTGGCATTGTTCATTTATTCTTTTGATATTGAAATGAATAAAAAAGATTTGTTTTCCTTAAATTTCTCTAGCAAAACAGCTGAATTTTGAAATTTCGCCCAAAATTTTAAAGCAAAAAAAAAAAGATGTTTAAAGGCCCAAAATAAATATACATAACAATAAAAATGTACTTTGATTTGTCCTTAATAATGTTGCAAAAGACAACAAAGGGCCTACAAAAATATTAAATATTTTTAATCTTTATTTGTCTGTCTGCTGTTTAATTAAAATTTGTATTAAAAGTTTTTAATTTTTTTAAGGCTGCAATTTCTTAAAGCATTTTTTAAGTTTTCTTTCTCGTAGCTGTAGTAGTTGATGTTTTTGGTTTTTAATAAATGCATCATCACTTGTTGTTGTTGTATTTTTTTAACCAAAAGCATAAAAGTTGGGGACGTTTATGTATCTTGTCTGCCAAAAAAAAAAAAACGTTAAAAGAATCAAACAGTTTCTTTCTTACTGCTGCTGTCACAGTTGTAGTTTTTGTTGTTGCTTGTGGTCAACTTTGTATTTTTTGTGTTCTTGTTATTTTTATCTCTTTTGTTTATAAGAATGCAATCAGAAGGATTGATTAAAAATATGCAAAAAATATATCCTTTTTATGTTGTTGTAGTTGTAATATTTTGTTAAATATCTTTCGTAGAAAATAACACTGCATTGCATAGCAAATGTCTTGTAATGGCCAGAAGATAACTTACAAAAATTAATTCTCTTTTGCTGTTGGATTTTGTTATTAAATGTGAAATGATTAAAAATGTTATTCTTATTAAAATCTTAAACATCTAATCAAAAAATCGTGAAAGCCTGTTTGAGCTGCTTTCTGCTTAATGAATGCATCCTTCATGTCACAAAAAGATTTTGAAACCTTTAATACGGAAGGGTTTTGTACGAATACTTTTTAGCCATTTGCGAAAGGATCAAATTTAATTGGAATATTTAAGAATATTTAAAGCTGTTCGTAAACATTAAAATACTGTCACGAATGTTTACTTTTTTTAAATAAAGTTCGAAAGTTTCGAAAAATGGCCTTAAAATAATATTTAATAAAATTTAAGCTTTAAAGTAGGGATCGAATTAAGTTCGAGAATTGATTTCAGCAATCTACTTATTGTAAAATTCTAGAATTAGACTTAAAATTTGTATAATGTGACACTTTAAGCATGAAGACTTTCACTTATGTGCTTAAATTCGAAAATTCGAACATAATTTCGAAATTTCGAAATTTCGAACTACGACTAAAAGTCATATATTCCTATTGTAGCCTGAGAAAATTACTCCATTTATAAGTGAAAAGTAGAGAAGCAAAATAAAAAATTTAAAAAAAATTGATTGGAAATAAATTTTTCTATAAAATAAATTTAAAGAATTCGTGAAAATGCCAGAGTTTTCTACACACTGCTATAATTGCAGCTGCTGTTTCGGTGTTTTGCTTTGGAGCTATCGGTGGCTGTGATGTTACATTGTCAGCGGAAGGTATCCTTACAGTTTAGGGTACCTTTGAACTCATAAGCAAGATGAAATGAATAGTACAAAAAGTTGACAATTAGCCAAAAGTCCTTCTTGGCCTTTTCTAGTCTTAAACCATCTTGACAGAACAGATGCAAATATATAAATATCTGGTCGTATATCAAACAAATTCATTAACTGTCCAATTTCTAAAGTAGCCAACCAAAGAGTTTTCTTTACCTCCCTCTTTCTGATAGGGAAACCAGAATATCACTTAAAACCAAAACAAGTAACTCTTGCCACTAACTAACTGCATTATTTACGGCATATTAAATCTTAATATACAAATTAAAATTTCACTTAAGCATAAAATCAATGACATTAAAATCACAACTGCCCTTAAGTTGACAGCAACTAACACTACCCTTCTCACAAGTTTGCCACCACTTTCTTTTAATTTCATTCTTGTACATGATCAGCAACAATAATTATATTTCTATAAAAAAATCATACTTGATAAATACAAAAAATAATAAAATTAAAAACAAAAAAAGATACAAAACAGGATGTCCATCTGTGGTACTTTTGCAACAAAACTTCAAGTACAGGTCCATCAAGGATTAAATAACAACAACAAAAGAAGAAAATAGAGAAAGAACGAATAAACCAGGGGAATATTAGAGAATATTGTGTAGAAATGTTGGAAAATCTCATTCTAAGTTTTAACTAAGTTATTTTTTGTTTCTCTGCAAAAGATTCATTATAATAATTATTTCTATAAATTTTTATGGTTCTATTTGATTTTCTCGCGGTACTTTAAGTTTAAGTAAATGAGCTTTGAAAAAAATTGAAACTGCAATGACATTTTCCCTAACGTTTTATGTGAAGTGATGATTAAGTGTTTGTCCTTCTTCTTTAGAGCAATGGAAAAAATTATGACAAAATAGAAATACTCGTATTTTGAATGGAAAGAAAAGTCATTATGAGAGTGATGAAAAAACTAAACAGCAGAAAAACAGTTTTTAATTAATGAAAATGTAAGATTTTTTAAAGATGTTTTTTTTTTATAAGTATCACTAGAAGAGGAAAAAGTACTAGAAACCATTGAGAGGAGGATTTTTAATATAATTTAACCATAACAGAGGAAACATATTTTGATATCTATGGAACGGCAATGGCTTAAGTTGAAGTATTTAGTTAAAGTATTAAAAATTTTGATATGGCAGCAAAATTGATTTTAAAATCAATAGTGGACAGTTACAGTTAAAATTGTGTCGGAATAAATTTGCGCCACAAAACTTGTTAATTTGATACGCTTTTCTATTTTTAAAAGAATCTGGAAAGTTGAACTTGAAAATCTCTTTTGAAGACTAAACTCGACAGTTTTTTGAAAAGAATAATTCGTATCTAGACGTATGTATGTCTATCCACAACCAAGTATTAAAAGTTCTCTAAGGGGTCTCAACTTTTTATCGTAAATATTAAATTGTTATGATATTTAAGCCATAAGATTTACTCTTGGCCAAATTTCGAAATAAAACTCGAAATTTCGAACAAAATAAATTCACAAAATATTGAAATTTTTTAATTAAAACTATTTCTTCGATTTTCACGTTAAAATTTTTATTCGAAATTAAGTTCGAAAATTCAAAAATAAGTTGGAAATTTCGAATATACTTCAAAAATTATAATGTATCCATTATCTTACAAAAATGTAAATTGTTTCAGATCAGTTGCGCTTCAAAACGGCTTTTACTCATTAGTACGAAAATATATAAAAAGTTTATCCGATTTTTTTTAGGAACAATTATTTCTGTAGATTTTTGGAAAAATTTTCCGTCATCCCTTGTCAAGTTTGTTTTGGAGACAAACCGGTTTCGGCTATGTGCTGTCTTCAGTGTCATTTTTCGAACGAAAATCTACATCAAAACACCCTGTCGGAGTTTCCAATCAAGAATACAATTATTTCTATAAAATTAAAATGCCGATGTAATTAAGTTTGAAACATTGTTACATTGTTGTTGTAAGTTATATTGTCTAATAAATGTCTTTGTAAAGATGTACAGTTTGTAAAGTGTGCAATGAATTTAGTATTTAGTTTTTCTTTAATATTTAATTTTATTTTAAATTCGATTTCGAAGTTGAAATTTTCGAAATATAAAAATTGTTTTAAGAACAAATTCATATAATAACGCTAATGTTTTATGGAAAATTACAAAAATAAAGTTTGTTTCGAATATTCGAAACTTCGAAGTTTGTAAATCGAATATTTAAATTTTTGAATTAAAGTAGGGTATGATTGTTAATGTACAAATTAAAGAAAAAAATATTGCTGTTGCCAAAAGTGCTATATTTTCCAGCTTTAGTAAGTTCGAAAATTCGAATTTAATTTCGATAATTTTTAATTAAAAGAATGTTAAAATTTTTAATTAAAACTGCTTTCTATATTTTAAAATGTTTTATAAAATTGTTAATTTTTTCTGTTTGTTTAATAATTTATTTATAAATTTATTGTTAAGTAGGTGTTTGAATTATTGAAGGTCTTTAAGAGGCTCTGTGTAACACTTATGTACCTTCGCTTCATTATGTTGATGTCGTTTAAGTTTGGTCAAACTTATGCGGGTACTTAAGTTTCTGTGTTTGTGTGTGCGAGTGTTGTTTTATATAAAAATTACTGATAAATATTATTTTTTGTTTGTTTAATTAAATGAAATTTTTGCACAAACTTTACAAACAAATTAAGCAAGTAGTTGATATTGTCAATGCTAAAGATGTGTTGAAAGTAGGGCACTTCAAAGACCAAAACATGCGGGTATTTCCATAAACAAAAAGTTCGAAGAAGACAAGCCGTTTTGAAATAAAACAAGTAATTTATATAGAAAATAGTTGAATAAAATGGGGCGTTCTGTTTGAAGTACGAAACATTTTTTTATAAAAAACCAAACCACAATTGAAATCATATGTTGCGCTATTTAAGCACGCGCTATTATCTAACACCTGATAGTTTTAGGAAAATATAATAAGCGAATGGTGGATACAACTAAACCGTAATTAGAAACAAGATGACTTAACTTGCAAAACATAAGCAGATGATAACAATGATAAGATTTATTGATGTATACAATCTCAGCAAACAAAAGATTTTCAAAAGATTTCCTGCGATCAGATGTTAAGAAGGAGCCACCACTAATTCACACACGCTTGCATTAATGAACGACTACAAAAGAGACACCATAAGGTTAAGTGTAGTTGCAAAGATGGTACAAAAATCAAAAGCAATCAATGCCGAGACAAGTTTTGCACATTTATTAGAGTCTTAGCGCAGACAGATGATTTTTGTCTTGTTCTTTATAACAAACAAACCAAAATGCATGAGGTCGTAGTCGTACCTTGTTGTAGACAAGCAGAGAACAGAAGAATTCGTATAGGAAAAATCAAAGAAATGTGCAAACTGCTGGTGATATCGATTACAGCATAAACATAAACACGTTCCATATATTAAGGATTTCAAGGATACCATTACACCAACATGATTTTGCTTAATTTTGCACCTTTTTTTTAATTCTTTTTGAATGAACTAATTTCGAATATATATTCAAAAGTCAAAATACGTGCCAATTTCAGTCTTCAAAGGCTTAAACATATCTTGGCTCTTTGTTAAGAAAACACATCAAAGTTATTCAAATCAATCTGTATTTTTGAAAACTATTTGAATTTCATTAGATCAAAAATATTCTACTGCTATGAAATGTGTAATTCCTAGAATACGCTCACATGCCGTAGTGTCGCCTATTAATTACGCTTCAATGATATTTAAGTTTCTCAAACATTAATTCACATTATTTTGCCTCTAAAGAAAAATGTTCAGCACCATATGTTGGCTATTTGAAGAGAAAATTTACTTGTAAGTTTAAGTGAAATAGTGGAAGTAGTCTTAGTTATTGTTAATGATCGCATAGATCATGTTGTAATTAGTTTTTCATTTTTCTGTTGTTTTTTATGCTTTTCACTTTTATTCGTAACTGATTGAGGGGTAGTTTTACCTTTGCCTGTGATACATATTTTTTGATAGATTTGTCCTAGGGTATTATAAAAAAAAATATGTTGTTATTTACTTTCAGTGTTCTTAAAGTTATTTTTGTCTTTAATTTTAATACTCGTACTTAAAAAAAAAATGTTAAGAAAGAAAATTTGAATGTGTTCCACAGTACTGTTGCAAAATAAACGTTTTACGAGCTTCTAAGCTTCTCTTTATTTCAGAGATCTAAAGAATTACGTGTTGCTCAAGGCCGGCTGCTTTATATAACTGCCCGATAAAATATGGTTGAGCTAAACATAATATAACAGCTACATATTAGGACTTTAGTATATGACTGCAATTAAGTCGTAAAAATATGGACCTTTTTTCGAAAAATAGCAAAGCATCCAAGGATTTCGAGACCAACATTTTGTAATAAGGTTTAATGGTTAAAACTATTATATTACTTCTGTGCAGTTAAAATATTTTTGTTTGGGGTATTGTTCAAACCAATCATTTTGCAATTTTTAAAGATAGTAGTAACTCAATGATTAATTGGATGCAGTAGCTGGTTGCGAAAACCATATATTGTTTTAGAGGACATAATATACCAACCATGTCTTATCGCCCATGTTTTTGCTTTGGGTGCTGAGAGAATATAAGTTCTAAGGTTGAAGTTAGACTTATGTTGTTTAGGGAAATAGTCTTAACAGTATTTAAAACATGGGCTCTACTCCAATGAAGATGAATAGTAATTTATTGGGACATTCAAGCTTACCAACACATCCGTTATGTATAGAAAAAATAGAGAATAGCCTTTTGAAACTCGCAATAAGTACATTTGAATGATGGCACATTTTCTCCGCCATTGCCCAGTTCTCGAACAATTAGATTATTTCAAGGTTGACACATTATCAGCAATAACTCATTTCAGGTTAAAGTGTATGCCCACTATTAAATTGTCTTAGTATAATATAATGCAACCTACACTGTTTTATGAAATTCTATCCGCTTCTCTATTTTGGCTGCTCCGGCATTTCCCTATTTTTTCATTGGTTTTTCGATATAAAAGACTTTTAGGTGTTGGTTATAGTTTCTTATTAGAAATGCTTTAAAAATGAGGTTATCCGGTTCCGGGAGTTGATATAAGATTGTTGAGGATGTTCTAAAACTTTCTACCACATTATAGAGTCAATGATCTATATGGTTCTGGGATACTCTCGAATATTGGATTAGAAAATTTCCTAACTTGATTAAACTTTTCTAAACTGATTTAAAGAAGTGTTCAAAAAAAATTCTTTAATAATATTATAGTTGACCCTCGTATATGTGTGTCCAATAAGCCAATCACAAGACACCAATTAGAATCCAATCAGGTTAAATTGAACTTCACGGTTACCTCCAAAAGCAAGTTTATTTTTTCTTTTTATATACAAGAATATATTCTAGAACTCTAAACCAATTGCGGCGAAGAAACTAAAGAATAATACAAAGATAAAGAAGGGGAAATGACAAACAAACACTAAGAAAGAAAAAAATATATAAAGGCCCTAAGAAAACTCACACTATATAAAGAAACACTTAAATAAAACACACACACGCTCAAATGTAAGAGGAAACAACCAACCAACACAATTCTATTATTCGCACGCACGGCACTACTTAACCAATACCACAATAATAATAATAAATTTCTTAAAAATACTCACTCATACTTAGACATATTCTTACACATATACAAAAACTACTGCCTACAAAAACTTTGCCTTAAGAGTCTCTTTTGTGTGGCGTTTTTTTTCCTCAAGAGTTTTGGTAAGATTTTGTGAAAGATGTTCGCTCCTTGGCTCATTCTCCCTTGACTTTTATTAAATAAAAAGTGTGAGTGTACATTATGGGAGAGTATATTGTGCTCTTTAAAGAAATAAAATACAATCATTTTACTCATATCTTTAGAAATGCAAACTTTTACCCAACAGTCTTTAAATAAAACCAAGACGATGACGACCACTAGTCTGGTGTTTAGGAATTTCAATAAGTAGTTCTTTGCGAAATGTCTTCAGGTTTGCACGTAGTTGTCTGCCAGTTGGTTGGGATAAACGGAAAATATAAAAGGATATTCTTGAAGAAATATTTTATGTTCTGGTGCTTGTGGAGTTTAAGTAACGTGTGAACATCTTAAGTGTCTCAATGGGATTATTTATGTTGTTGCTCTTGCTCTTTTTGTGGGTAAGTTAAATGTAGCGTTTATAAATTAAATGGTGTTAGATTACTTTATTATCTCTTGTGGGTGCTGTTGTTTGTTTTGTTGTATATCTTTCCAGATGGCTGTGCTTGGTGTTCTTGTGGATTTAACAGAAAACAAAACGTATCGCACATTTCTTGGTGTTTCTTATCTGTGCATTGTTTTTGTTGTTTTTCAACACTTGTCTTATAGACAAGTGGGCGTTTGTTTGTTTTAATGTGTTTATAAGTGACGTGATGATGTTGATTATGACAGTAAACAAAAAGTGAAAAAAGGAAGGCGTTAAATTACTAATGCTTAATTAATTATGTTACCAAGGGATTTCCTCTAACAAATCTGTGCATGTTCGCAGCAAACCAGAAAAATGTCAGTGTAAGAAAATTAGGTTTAAAGCGGAGGCTGGTGTTTCGGTAAAGAACGAAAAAAGGCATGTTTAGTTATTTCGCCTTTAAGACAATATCTGTCAATGAAAGGGGCAATATTTGATATTAATGGAGCGATTCTAAAACTTGTCTAATTTTCTAACTACAGAAATACTTAAATAGATTTTTTTTACTTGGCCTTTCCTGACTCTAGATTCTGTTTACTAGATTTGCTCTGGATATTTTAGATGTGGATACCTAGACGATCTTGAAAATATTTACTCTCTATACTGTGATACTCGTATATTCTTGATGGATACTAACGTCAAGCGCAGACTTAAGAATTTGGCGAGAAAACAACACTTGTTAAATTTTGTGTTAATTTTCCATCGTTTTCAAAAGGGGGTATATTCGATTTTCCCTCTCTATATGTTGCATCATTTGCAAAAGACAATTCAATTATTTTTTTACAATACAACTTTTCCTTTTGAACTTTCTATAAATTCTAACACCGACTACACGCGATGAAACATTAGAGAAAACTTGTGTTTGTAAGCAAGTTTCATTTTTTGATACAGACGACGCAACCAGAGAGGAAACCATAAACAAATATCAGTTCTATGTAAATATCCCACACACTATTAAAAATATACTCGAAAATATGGCAAGTGCTTTCTGTGCTTTCAACGAACGGCGCCATAAAAAACTCTAAACATCAGTAAAGACGATTAACCATTGTACTTAAAAACAAAATTATCAAAAAGTTTTGATATTTTGGGAACTATAACAAGCAACAACGCTGCAGACGATTGAGCATTAAATGGAACATGCGAATGTGTTTCTCCATGTAATGAGTACAAGAATTGGATGCATTGAGAATTGAGGTAACAAAAAAGCTTATAAAACTTTCTGCACTTTCACTTTGTGTCCTTTGGTTGGGAGGAGTCATGCACGTAAAGAAAAATAGTGGGTAGGTGGGATGGTGACGGCAACCATATATTGTTCTCGACAATACTTGTTGTGACAAACATATTATGGTTATTCGAAAACATTTTAAACATTACTTTAGTTGCGATCAGCAAATAAATGTTTACATATAACCATTTAATGGTTTGTTTCCATCAGCAAAAAGTGCAACATGGTTGAGTTTGACAATAAAATTTGAATTAAATTTTTCACCACAAACCGTATCAAATATACGAACACAATATAACCAACGCAATAGACATAATAAGTAAAATTATTTTATTGTTAAATCAAGGTATGAAAGTAGTGTGGCTTATGATAGCTCTAGTCGTCTGTGTTCGTACCGCAGCCTCTTCCAACCAATAATTTTTTTTTTTTTTGGAAACCATATTATTATTATCTACAATAATAATATGCATGTTATAGAACAATATAATTCAATCATAGTTACCTCAACTATGCCTTTTCTTTGCGTGTGCATATGTAATTCAATAGGGATCGTATTAATGCAACATTCACACTTATGCCACTTATGTCAGTGTAACCCGTTTTCTAAAACAACTTATTTCTTTAGAAAAATACAAATAAAAATATTATTATTGAAAATAAATTACATAAAAAATTGGAAAAGCATATGATATTATAAAAATTTAATATAGTAACATTTCCCATAGTTCTTAGTCTGCTTCTTTTCTTTGAAAATTCAAAAATAATTATTATTTTCAGTCCCTGCTTTAAACTTTCCAAATAGAAACATCCAACAAACATAAAATTATTTGGAAAATATTGAAATATTTTGCAGCCAAAAAATTCTACGTTTCTTTTCTTTCAAAACAACTTTAAATGAAGAATTTGGTGCGTGGCTATGCTAAGCAAAACCACATATGACCAATTCATAATAAAAAATGATGAGGAAGTTTAGGGAAACCGCTGCTCCTTTGCTTAGTGGCTGATTAATGTCTTTTAAACGCAAAAAAAGAAGGTGAACTCAGTAACGAAGCTGATGACTTTTTTTAAATTGAATTGGTGATAAATTTTATATAAAAATTTTAATTCGCTCGTGAGTCTACCTGTTACAGATTTGCCTTGGAAAATAAATATTCTGAGGGAAAAAAGTGTCACGTTAATATCTTTGTAATTTTCACCAATAACCGCATACGCATACTGTCGAAAAATTATGGTGCCATTTGTTTTAATACTTTGGTTTTTATTCGGCAATAAATTGTTAATCATATTTATTATAGTTGTGAAGACTGTCATAAAGCAAGTTCGAAAAATTGTATACAAGCCAGTGCCAGAAATTAAATAAATCTAAGATTTAATTCAAGTCACTTAAATGATACCAAAGTTTTGGCAAAATACAATATTTTCATTCATTGATCCTTCCTATTTATTGTTACCTGTTTAGAATTCAACGTTACTGTGCCTAAAAGCAAAATCCGTTTTTGTTTTGGATTTTCTATTAAGTGACAACTCAGTTGAAGATTTTCCCTTTAAAAAACCATGACCTAAAATTATCCAAAGAAAAATAGAGTTAATAGTGTGTTTTCATAACTGGCACAATTTTAAAGGTTAAAGAAAAAAAATAAATGTGTGTTATTAGAATATAATTGTTTTCTTCACTTGCTTATCCTTTTTATCCTTTTTGTATGAATCAAAAAAAGGGAAAAAAACCCAAATATTTTGCACAATATTTCTCTAAAAACAACCCTTCTGAAAATCTTTGGCCAAATAATCGTCCAATGTAAACAAGATCTGCATTGGTTAAGGGCGAATGGAAAAAAAGGATCCAGGGAACACAGATTTGTAGATACAGCAGCAACAACAACAAAAATAACTGCACATATGAATTAGTGTATTTAAAACAGTGTTGTTGTGTTTAGCCTTGTTGTTCTTCTTGTTTGAAATAATATCCTGTTTTCTAGCTGTATGTGTATATGGATATTTGTGTATGTGTTTGTCCTGTGTTAAGGGCGAACAAAAGATTCCAAATATATATTCGAACTTATAACAACAAAAACTACAACAAGTAAAAGAATTGAAAACAAGAAAAAAGAAAGAAATAACAATATGTTCCAAAATTATACAAAGAATTGTTTGCTTCTGCCTAGCTACAAATATTTTATGATTGGTGTAGAAATAGGGAAAGATATAAGGGCCTACACTGTTTCCTACTGTAACCTAAAATGACAGATATGCATTTGGAAGATGACTGATCGTTTGCCGTGCTCCTTAAGCTCCTTAATTTTATACGAACATAGATGATGGAACGGTGGCACTCATATCACTTACTGACGGTGATTTGGTCTTCTTCAGTAAATATGACCTTTTCTCCCAAAATGCTTTTAAATGGCTATCGGAATAGATTACTTACGACCACATCACTTCGATTAAAGAAAAGTTGTAAGAAACCTGGATCTTAAATCGACTCCGTTGACTTTTTTCGTTTAAGAAACGTCTTCGATAAGAAATTAACTCAACTGCGATACCGTTGCTACAAAAAAATTGAAAATCTCCGCACAAAGCGCGATAAAACTCTTTCAATGCGTAAAACCATCGCGTGGACGCTCTGCACCGATCGGAAAAAATTAGTTGCAATATTTTCGTTCTTCAAAGGTCTTCAAGGAAAAATTCTAAACTTTTTGGCGAATGCGGAAGTGGATGGCAGAGCAGAACCAGCTGAAGTACAACCCGCTATAATTTTCCCATTTGCACACTCTTGGTTTTAACACTGTCTAGGTCGCGTAGGTTCCTGTTGATATATTAATGCTACTGCAAATGGCAGCTTGCTGGAAAGATAATATTTTAGGTAAACTTCTTTTCTCTTCTCGAGTTTAAATTCTCGACAGATGGCGCTCTAGTACATTATTGATTGTCGGATTTATCCTGAGCTATTTGCTGTGAGTGGGAAATTGCAAGTATCAAACTAGTAATGTGTCACCAAAACGATGTTTAAAATGACCAACATTGTCACACTGCATTTTATTTCATCTACCGAAAATGTTCTTTACGGAAACAGTGTTCTTGCTTAACTAAGTAGATGTAAAATGTATAGAAATGACACTGGCACGGTTGAAGGTAAAAAGCCAAAAGAGGCAGCTGCAATTGAATTATTTCATTCGTAATACTCGCAACAATGATGACGATGAGTTAAAGACTACTATGGCAAAGCAATTCATTTTGATTTTTTTTAAATGATTGTGGCACACAAAGCCGACAACAAAAACAAGAAATGTTTTTAAAATTTGCTTAAAGCAAATGTCATGAGGATATTTGATGCTGCAAGAAAAAAATCCAAAAAAGGTACGAAAAAATCTACACACACGTGCACTTTATTATTACTGGTATATTAAACAATAGTAGACAGGATCAAGGACATACACTTATCACCCAGTTGGGTAAAGGAAGAAGCCAGAATGTAAAAGAGAAAATGCAAGTATGAAACTGGAAACAAAAAGTTGTAAAATACTAAAGGTGTTGGGTAGAAATTTTACTGAAATTTAACTGATGGTAGAAACGCTTATGGATGGATTAAAGTTAAAGCAAATGTGAGGTTATATAATACAATGATTTAGTTTTAATAGACACAACAATTGAAAATTTTGTAAACATAAAACTGGAATTGATTTGGTGGAAATATAAAAACGCTCTGTTTCAAGGACATTTTTCTTTGTGTTTGAGTTAACTAATTATGTATAGAACTTACTGATGAAAGGGGTTGTCTTAAAAGTCTTTAGCATTGCCATTACGGTCTTAAAGGCACAGGCAAATATCCAATGTTTAAGAAATATGGAGTCGTCCTTTTAGGATAATTGCGACCAAGATTATGAAGGATATGAAATTACGGGATCGGTTAAAATTTTTCGCCATTTGTTCAACAGAGAATTGTTCTGCAGCTATTAAATGTGTTGCCAACCTGAGATTTTATAAAGTTTTTCCTTGACACAATTAATTATGCATTCCGTTACATTCGATTTTAAACTCTTTACTTTTTGCACTAAATACCTAATTAAAACAATTAGAATATTTCAATAAGCAAAATGTAAAACTAGTTTATTAAATTTATAATTGAATCAATTAAAAACTTAATTAAATTTAAATCTAAAATCAAACGACATCTATGTTATGTGTAAATATTTGGCTCTGTTTAACACCTAACAATTATATTAAGACTAACATTTATCTAGCAGAGAAAAAACACAAAGTGTTATGGACACTAAAATTGTGCAAAGAAAAACAACGTATGTAAAAATACATGGTTTTAAATTAACGTCAGTGGTAATAGCCAGACACGCTGTTTTAATTTATAAAAAATAAGCCTCGAGTAATTAGAAGTTTCTATAAATTACAAAATAATTTTAATAATTAATAACAACGTAAGTGCTTTTGTTTTCTTTAAACAAAATAATTTATGTTTGCTGAAAACTTTTTGCATTATTTTTATTCAGGATATTTGGACTCTCGCGGCACATCAAGTGCCAAATGTACTGGGTGGAATTGGTTAATTTTCTTGAAATTTATTAAAATAACAAATGCAGATGAGGGAAGAATCTGACAATTGATTTTTCATATTTCCTTTCTTAATATGATTTAGATTTTAAGTTTACGGTAGGGTGTTCTGATTCTCTGAAGCACTTAACAATGCCAGAGGCAAGTCTGTTTATACTGGCTACCCCCTTTTTTTTACAAATGTGTGACCAAATTGTACATAGAAATATCAATTAAAAACTTTGTTTGGTTTCAGCTGACGTTTAATTAAGATTTTAATTGAATTAATTTTTTATTTAATGAAATTGTTTTGTTAATATTTTTAAATTAAATATTTAATAGAATTTATTAACAATTTTATAGAATCAATTATTAATTTAATGAAAGCAATTAAAAATTTCCTAAAGTCAGGTAAAAAATTAATTGCATTAGTAACAAATTTAATTGTCGCCATTAAAAATTGATTTGAAATCAAACAAAACTTGTATTGGTTGCAAATAATCTCATTATGGAACGTCCTCGTGAAAGCTTGTCGTAGTATTATTAAGGCCAAAAATTTTTTGCAAATAAAGGTCTTTGAGAATTTGGAATTATACTCTGTAAATAGCACATGGCCATATATTTTGCTTAAGTAACTGATGTATAAAAATGTATTTAATATACTAACAGTATTGTACTTCCATAACTCAATAAATTCAAATAAAGAGTTCTTATAATTTGAAAAAAGGCACATGCCGCGCACGCGTTATCAGCTTTTATAATTCAATATTTCCGTTTTTTTTTTAATTCTACGCCAACCCTTAGAGGTTTTATTTTACTAAGCAACAAACACAAAGGACAGTTACTTTTCCGGCAGTTTTTTGTAAGAGTAGAAAACTATTAAACTAAAAGTAATTTCTAAGCGCCTGAATGAATATGTAAGGACATCTGTCATTTATTCACAAGTATGTTCAAGCTTTTCCTTACAAACACAAACACATACACTGCGTACTTTTCTGGGTTGATCTTCATAAGGGGTCTGCATGAGGAGTTTATTCCAACCGTAGTTACAGCGATAATGAAAAATTTTCTGCAAGATAAGAACTATTCCTATTGTTATTCTAGAAAAAAAAAAACTAAAACTAAAATTCAACTCATGTTGGCTTCAAATTTTTCAACCCTCTCGTACAAGGCGTTTTTTGTTTTGGCATGTTCAACGCAACCGCACCGACAGCAGGGATGTAGTTTTCATTGGTATTGTTGTTGCCGCAGTTGATCGATCAAAAAGTTCCTTTTTAATTTCAAAGAAAACTGCATTTTATAAAACTTTTATACACAAATTTGTTCCACTATGACTCGGAAGAAAAGATAAAGCCACCCCTAAAAATTATATTTGTTTTCACAAAATTACTTTTTGATAATAATTTTTGTGTTGTTGCTGGCACGAGTCCTTAAAATTTTCGTTCCTTTTCTACTATTTATGTATTAAAGCAGTATTGTAGTTGTTGACGAGCTGACTGACGATCAGTCTCGTTTGGTTAATGTTTGCTTTGCAAGAATTAACAAAAGGTGCGCATCTTGCTGGGCTGTATTTGCTCGTAAATTCAATTTGAAGAGTTTGTTGACTTGAAGAAGAATGCACATCTGCTGTTTATTTGTTAGAAAATTAAGTAAGTATTTTTGAAAAATTGATGTGGCAAAAAAGAGGGGCTTAATGAAAGTAGGAGGCATATGTGCTGAAACATATGAGGGTTAATAATTAATGTACTGTGTGCCTAGGAAAGCAGTGGTGGAAGTTAGTTGATAACGCATCTGAGGGTTCTGTTGAGATTTAACATTTATAAATTTACTTTACATTTGTGAATATGTTATTTTTATTTAAGGCTAATTTTTAAATAATAACAGCAGCATTAAAAAAGAGATCGTAGGTAAAAATGTATTTGACATTTTTTCTCACTCACTTTTTACTGACTGTCTAAGGACCTTTAAAACTATTTTAACATCTGAACTTTTTTTTGAAAATCAGCATATATTTAACGTATTCAAAACCAAAGACACTGGTCTGTTTCATTGCAACGAGCAGGCTCGGTAATTAAGTTGAGTTAAGTGATATTCTAAGGAGAAGTCCTAGTTAGGACCTTAGCTAAAGCCCACGTCATAGGCAAGGTCAAATACAAAATTATTTTTAAAAGTTAATACTAAACTTGTTATTCAAATAATATTAAATATAAAAACATAGCCAAAGTCAAAGACATTTGCCAAGTTGTAGTACAAGTCGTAGTCGGATTCGTTGTCGAAGTAATTATCAATGTCGTAGTCAAAGCTGTAGTCAACGAAACAAAGTCAAAAATTAGTAAAACTCATAGCCCATGCCATATTAAAAAACATAGCCAAAATCATAGTCAAAGTAAAAGAAGTCGTAGTCAAAGCCCAAGTCAAGTGAATTTAGTAAATATATAAGAGACGGTGTTACTTTAAGTTGTATCAGTCAAAATATTGTTGAAACCACATACGAGGTACAAGGTTAATACGGTTCCAATGACAGTCAGAGTCGTAGTTAAACTTATAGTAGAGTTCTTAGCTAAAGTCATGGTAAATTGTATGTCAAGCGTTACTTGGTTACAGTGCAATTCCTAATTATAGTCCAAATAATAATTTATAATGTAACACTGAATTGGGTTATGATGACTATGATTATCATTATGACTGTGGCAGATTTCACCACAAAATTGATAATGAATTGTGAATGAATAATGAAAAAAATTGAATAATGTTTGCTAATATATTTAATCTTGTCATTAATTACGTCTTTGAATACCGATTTAACTTTGACTTTAAACTTGACTAAGATTATGAACCCTTTCTGTAGAAGGCTGTCTATTACTACGAGTCAAACTCAACTTCATTGCCAAAGTTGATTACTTAGTCATAATCAAATTTAATCTCACAATATAAATCCCAGTCTTTGTAAATGTCATTGCCAAAAAACTAAAGCCGTAATAATATGCACAGCAGGTCAGCTTGGTCACAGTTACATTTGAATTACAATTAGAATTATATGTAATGTGTAATTGACGTATTCCCAATTACTATCACAAGCATATATTTTTTTGTATTTAATTATTAAAGTAATTAAGTAATTAAATAATTTTGTAATTCAGAAAACCAGCAGTGAAAGAATTAAAACGTTAAGTAAATAAGTAATTAAGTACTAAGTTTTTAAGTAATTAACCAATAAGTAATTAAGTAATTAGTAAATTAAGTATTTAAGTAAATAACTAAGTAAATTAGTAATTATGTGAATTATAATTTAAGTGATTATAATCTAAAGTTTAAAGTGTTGAAGTAATTAAGTAATTAATAAATTAAATACGTAAGTATTTCAACAATTAATTAATTATGATCTGATATTAATTAGTAGTTAAGTGAATAACTTAGTAAGTAATTAAGAAATAAGTAATTTTTGTATAAAGTAATTAAGTAAACAATTAAGTAATGTCGAAATTACTTAAATAAGTAATTACACCCTTCGTATTAAGTAAGAAATTAATTAAGAGAGAAAGTATTAAAGTAAATATATTTTCAATTACTTTAGGGATTATGCAATTATCGAATAAAGTAGTTAAATAAATACAAATTTATTTGGTAAGTATTTATATATTGTAAAGTATTAATTAATCAAGTAAGTAAGTAGTAAATCATTTAAATTATTAAGTGCTTCAATATTTAAGTAATTAACTCTGAGATAATTATATTTAAAATTCTGAATTGCAAGTAACTGTAATTGTTAAATACTAAACTTAAACTTCCATTATACAATACATTAAAATTAATTGCACTAAAAACTTACAAAATTTTGATAATTGAAGTTGTTCAAGCTTAAGAAATACTAAATTTAATTACATGTAATTGAAATCGATTTTTAATTCCGTTTTAATTACAACATGTGTATCGCGAGGTCTGATTCTTTATCTGAATTACAGTCCAATTAAATGCAAAGTCGCAGTGATATTTAAATTTAAATTACTACTTTGAATTCAGTAGTAGTTTAAGTGCTAATAATAGTGAGATTGGCTTGAAACTAAGTCAGTCTACTTAAATAAAACTAAAGACATAAAGTTTTTAATCCAAATACCGATAAGTTTAGTACAATGTTCAAAATAATTCTTACACAACCATTTCTTCTTTAAGTAAATCTTTCTTCCCCTGTCGTCTAATTTATCCAATAAAATAAAAGACTAAAGTTTTCAACTTTCTTAATAAAAGATGCTTAAACAAAGTACTTGCCAAAAACAGAAAACAAAACAGAAAACGAAAGAAAAACTTCTTGTTTAGCATCCTGTTCTTATTAAAAACCGTAAAATTTATTTCTTATTTATGACCATATTGTAACCTCTTGCTTGCCAAGTACAAACAAATAAACCAGCCAACATTTTGTTAGAGGGTATGATGGTCATAATCAAGATTATTTGCAACAATAATGATTTTATAAACTTTTGGAAAAGAAAAGAAATCAAGTCAACAGGAAACTGAAAAAGAAAAGAAAGCACAACAAGTCAACATTTTACAGCCAGAAAATTTTCAACAACTTTCAACAAAATAGTACAAGAATTTGTATGGGAGTGAGAGGTATAAAAATGTTTCAAGACAAGTGTCTTCTTGCAACGCCTTAAGTGTGGCCGGGCAAATGCTTGAGGCCACCCACAATTATGACAATAAATGCCATAACCAACATTCAACAACCAAACAAACACAAAAATTCACCACTGCCTTGATTGAGGTGGAGGACACTGAAAACACTTTCTTACATTAAATACTCGTATTATTTGTTTGTTTTTAAATGAAGCTAAAGCTTATTACTTGTGGCATTATTTATTTACTAGATAGACTGGCTTTGGCTATTTTTCTGCCGCCACAGTCCAGTGAAGAGAACATAATGTCACAAAAATATTTTTACGTTCAGTGGTCAGAATAACGAAAATTGTGTATTGTCGATTTTAAGAACCCTTGATATTAAGCCAAATACGGGCAACTTGAATTTACACCTTTTTTTCTGTCTTATTCTTGGTGTAACTTTGGTGTGGTAGCTTTTGCAAGCTACTTGAAAAAGTACTCAATGTAATGGCGAGCCAGATTTCTTTTCAATGAAAGTAAGAAATCAAAAAAGTGGTTAGTCTTAGGTATTTTGTTTCATTAAGACACAGACCTTTGCTTGAAATTAATCGAGGGGAAGGGCAGGGTATTCCATTGAATGTATACAATTTAGAAAAGTTTTTGTTACAAGGGTAGAAAATTGGCATAATGAAAAGACGAACATCTTGATGATACTATTAGGCGTTAATTAACACTCAAGAGGCACTTCAGTCTTGTCAGCAACTAACTAATTTTTTTCTGAGAAGGTCAAAGGAAAGAAACACATTTTATACTAAAAAGGAGTACCGCTCGGTATTAGTAAATACGTCTTTGATTTTTGAAAAAAAAACTTTTAGAATTACTTCGACTACTGTAGAGTTATAATTTTATCTATTTTGTTACTTTGGATGAGGCTGGAAGTGTGACTGTTCGTATGGCCGCAGCTTTTTAAAAATTACTTTATTAACAAGAGTCATTGTATTTTGATAACACATGCAAAGATAGAGCATGGTTGTGGCATGGTTACGAAAATTATATTATTATCCTTACAACAATATATTGTTGCCAGAAACATATTAAAACTATATTAATTGCGAGAAACCAACTATTGCTTATATTTAGTCATTAAATGATTACTATGCATAAAAATTGCCACATGGTTGGATTAAAATTCTAACCACAACTAAAGCAGTTTCCCTAATCAAAAATAATTTGAAAATTCTAACCATAATATGTTTTTGTCATTAAATAATTAAGTAAATAACTTATTCAGGCTGAAGTTCATATTTTATTCTTTTAATTTTAGGAAAGAAAAATTATTTTTATTAATTTAAATGATCGATTTTCTTAACCCTTTCAAATTCAATTTATTACGTTTTTTTTTACTTTGACATTTCTTATGACTTTACAAACTCGTCTTTAAGCTAAACTATGACAATGAGCTCATTTTCGACAGTGATAATCCTAATTATCGTAATTTGTCTTAAAAAAAATCATGGACCATGTGTTAACCTTCAATATGTCGTTGACTGTGATTATGACTATGACTTCGACCAAGCCCTCAAGTCTTCGTGGCATATCTGCAATTTCTGCCACAAAGCAAATTTATTACAGAGTTGCATAAAGTAAGATTGCCGCATGCAATAAGCTAAGCCGCAGCCAGTATATAAACGCTAACGCCGCCTCTAAAATGTTTACGCAAAGAAAGTATTTGGTGTGTGCATAAACTTTCTAAATTAAATTATTAATTAATGGGGTGTTGTTTGATATTTTAATTCTTACTATTTTAGCAAAAACAATTTTAACAGTCTTAGCATACATCTTAAGTCTTCACAGGGCAGTTGTTGAGACGGTTCTGCCGCCATGAAAATTTGTAAGCACAGGTGTCTAGTTGCTTTGAGTTTAAAAATAAAACGATATACACAGCTGTTTTAGCATTGCAAATTACCAATCTGCAATGATTTCTGCCACAGCATATTTGTTCAAGTGTAGCGTATCTTAGTTTCATATATTTTGTTGTTATAGTTTTGCAAAATGTAGCATATTTGCTAGACTTGCTACATTTGCAAGGTTTACAAGGGTTGTTTACAACCAAGAGTGAGTTCTCCTAATATGACAGATTATAGCTCTGACGACAAATATGAATATCACTTTGACTGTGGTTATTAAGTTTGACATGATTTTGGTTAAAGTTGTTGACTTCGCCTCTCGCGAATTTTTACTCACTTAAATATTCTTCCTTTTTCATTTTTTATTGTGTTGAATATTTCTCTATACTAAATTTAACACAATAATTTGCAGTTGAGCATAAGGCTTATGTTATTTTAAGCAATTAAAACAAAAAATTGTTTTTTCGTTTTAAATATCTTTGCATTTTTTTCCAACTCACTGTAATGGCTCTGTTTCCTTTTCCTTCCGTTCTTACTTGTTAAGTCTTTTCATACTCCTATAATAGTTTTGTAAACTATTTTATCTAATTTTATGCTTGATTTAATGTTTTTATAGTTTTTTCTTGTGTTTCGTTTTTTTTCTTTTTAATTTTATCTTTATCCTTGTATCAGTTACGTTTAGTTTGCAAGGGAAGTTTTTCTTGCTTCTTTAATTTTTCTTGCCCATGTTCTTATATTTCCAGTCTATTGTTTTGCTATGTTTTTTAGTTCTTACTTTTGCATGCAGATTTATTTTTGTTTGTTTGCTAAATATGGAAAGGTTTATTGTGTTAATCGAAAAGTTTTTTATATTGAGTTTTTTTATTCATACATTCTATCGGGGGTCTAGTATAAGAAAAAGTTTTAATTAAGAAAACCTTCAAGTGATTTATCGATTACAGCTGGGAAGGCGAAGCTGTTTTGTCAGGAGGGCCAGTGATGTTAAGAAAATGCAATAATCTTTAACATGATACTCGTTTGGAGGAAATGCCAATACAGAAATTATTTCAGTTAGAGATTAGATTAAAAAGTCGTGGAACACGGTAAAATAATCCCTACATCTGTTGTGCGGGGATGAGCTTTATTTTATTAAAAACCATTTTCTCAGCTAAATTGGAAAACTTATAATGCCCAACGTTGTAATTTATTGATTCAATAAAACCAATATGTTGCCTTTAGATAACAAAACTCTATATGCAACACAAACCCCTTTCACCAACAAGCGTGCCTTATACAAATAATGATTAGTTATTGCTGACTAAATTATTTTCTTTACTCAGCAATGATAATGATAACCTAAATAATTTGGTTTATTTATCTAACACAAATAAAAAAATCGAGCTTTACATTTGATATTGAAGTACATTTATACCTGTTGCTGGTGACAAGCAAAATTGACTTCCCCCTACGAAACAAATTTTTCCAAAAAAAAGTCTGTTTAATTTTTGTGATTTCACGATTATTTTGTACCCCTTATTACCTTTTTGTTGGATTATACACCTATATACTTTTATTTAACATATCGTTATTAACTATTAAAAATATACTGAAACACCTCTTACTTCCGTTAACTGTCATTCGAGTTTCCTTTGGTATTTTTTGTAGCAGCCTTAGTATTTCCTCCCGCTATATCCTGTTCAAACACAAAAGGGGATAATTATTTATATAAATAAACATACGCCTATTTTTAGGAATGAAGTTATTTTAATCATGCTAAACGGTGTAAGTTTCCGTTTCCTGGCGTGTCCACTAACGCTTATGTCTCAGATAGTTTATAAGGAACGCTTTCTCATTGTAAGTAAGTTAAATCATGGAAATGCCACCTTTTCGTGTAAGAACACATTTTTTATCAGAATTTTAATTGAGCTTCAAACACAAACTTAGCTACGGTGCAAAAGAAACGACTTTAACAGCTTTATTTCCTTTAAAATGACCTGTTGTTCAGAAAGAAATCGGTGGGTGTTTAAAATTGTTACTACTAATTTTGACTCAGCAATAGAAATAAAAGGGCTTTAATTAAAAAAAAAATTATTTCTAGCTTATTTTCTAATAAAAATTCCATTTTTTGTTCGGTGTGAGGGATAAGCTAATCTTTATGTGCATTTCGCAGAGCAAAAACATTAAAGTTTTAGCAAAACTCTAAAACTCCGAGTGTGACTTTGATTGTTGGTTTGACTTTTCATATGAATTATTTCCGATTTTGACTGGGACCATGACTTCGACTATGATATGACTAGAAGTTTGACTATGTCTTAACTATAACTTCGGCTGCGGCTTTGACAACAACTCTGACTACGTCTTTGACTATAACTCTGACTACGACGTTGACTGTAACTGTGACTGTATCTAATGACTAAAGTCATAGTCAAGATTTTGTCTTTGTTTTGAGTAGGAAATTTGTCTAATGACTTTGACTATGACTTTGTAGGAAATTTGATTGCCTTTGACGATAATTGAACTCCGACTTTGGGCTATATATATATAATAATTTGACTACAACTCTGACTTCTATGATTATGATTTGACGTTGACTTTCACCATTATCTTTGATTACAACTTTATTTTTAGGGTTGACTGTGACTTTGATTTTGACGTATACTCTAAGTTTATATATGACTTAGATATCAGTTTGTAAATTAATTCGGCTATGACCACGACTTTGGCTACGATTTTCACTATAACTCTTTCCGCGACTTTGGCTGTAGCTTTAATTTAGACTACGGTTTTGCTTATGCCTTTGACTAGGAATATGACCATGACATTGAGCATAACGCTGACTACGACTTTGACTGCAACCTTAACTGAGACTGCGAAATTGTCTATGCCTTTGACTAGGAATATGACAGACTGTAATTGGACTATGACTTTGATTATGCTTTTATTGTGATTTCGACTATTATTTGATTATGTCTTTGACTATGGGTTTGACTATGAATTTGTCTGTGACTTTGATTTTGATTTTGACTGTGATTTAACAATGAAAAGGAATATGCCTTTGCCTTTTGTTATGGGTTTGACTTTCCCTATCCCATGGGTTCTATGACTAGCACATGACCATGACAATGTTTGGTTATTATTTCTCCCTTGGCTATAATTTGACGTATGAACGAACACATTTTCATATAAAGCATTCAAACAAAACTAGATTTAATTGCAATATGATTTTGACTGGTTCTAGGGAAAAGCTAGGGAAGGACAACGACTAGGCGTCCTTGTAACTTCAATAATGAATTAAAATTAAAGCTACGACTTTTAATTTCACTAAGATTATGTCTTTAATTTGAGGCGACTCTCATCATGGCTTTAATAAAGGCTATGTTTTTTGTCAAGACTTTTAAATTCCTTGACAGCATAAATGAGAACTTTATCTGACAACGATCTTTTAACAATGAACTTGAGAGCAAACGTTATTATTGAGTATTGAGATACACAGTGATCATGGTTTGATTATTTCACTCGCTAGTATCCGTGGTGTTGATGACAGGACACACTTTCATGATGTTGGCTGTGACGGCAGTGTAAGTCGTGTGTTTTGCAACAGGCAGAGGATCTCAGCCCAAAAGCTAGTAATTAAGAAAAATGAGTGACTACTAACTGTCTATATCCTGTAATTACTCAAGCCGAGAGGAAATGCTGGAATATCACTCATATTCAAGTTAAAATTTTTTGTTGCAGCTTAAAGTTTAATTAAGTTTCCTTTAATCATTTATTAAATAAGAACCTTTAATTGCATTCAAAAATTTCATTAACTAAAAACTTAATTAAATTTCAATGCGCAACCAAACAACAACTTTGAACGTAAAATGTTTGTTCCCTTTTATATCACCGCACATGATGCAGTTGCTTTTTTTTCATCAGTCACTAGAAATAAAAATGCTGCGACTGTGACAAAAAATAGATACGAGTACTTTAGATATTCAGACTGATCGCTTCGGTGGTTAAGGGAAAAAGCATTAAATTGTACCACCAGCTCTTGCAACTTGCAACCCATTTACAATGATGGTCTGTGCCAGTCATTAATAAAATTATATGTTCGCTTTCCTTTCAATCTCTGCCAATGCATCTGCACCTCTCTGCCACTTCCCTTGTTTTGATGAAACTTAGTTCGATCCCAGTTCTTACAGGTGTTTAATTTTTTTAAAATTTGTTACTGTTGCTGTAAATTGGGGTGGATGTGGCTAAGAATTTTATGGCTTATGACAAACACGCACAAAAAAGAAAAACAAATATCACAAGTTATTAAACTTAAATATGGTACGTGATACTTGTTTATCGCTTTTTTACATTTTCAGCGGAAGTGCTAGTAAGTATTTGTTGTAAATGCTTTTAGCGGAGTAATGAAAAGCGGAACTACTGTTGAAAGATTTGCTGCTTTTAATCTATAGAAATTTGAAAAAACAAACTATAGGAACTATGCTGAGTAACCCAACCAAAATTAAGTTTGAGGCACATGACAATTGAAGGCATGTGAATGAAAAAAATGCCATGAGTGATTTTGGTTTAATCTGGCATGAAGTTATCTTTATAAAAGGGTTGTACTTTGTGCGCTGGAAATAAAATATACTTTAAAGCAATGGAAGTAATAAACAATTCAAATCGGTGTTGACTCTAGGAAAATTAGTCAATATGATCAATTTTGTTAACCCATTTCATAAAGTGAATGCTCCTAGACTTATTGGTCACTTTTTTGCCACTGCTACTTTCATATGTTCAATAGTTTGTTCAATAGTTTTAGTTTACTTATCGAGCAAAGTAAACGAACAGAACTTATGTGGAGGTTATTAAGACTAAACATAATACCTATGAAGTATATTGCCGTAACTGGCACTACAAGTAATTGTGGTCACTGGATTGGCGTAAAATTTATTTATAAGAGTCACATGGACATATGATGCCATACTGACAAAAGAGGATAACCCGCTAAAAACAAATTTTACAGACGATTTTTTTTATTCAAATAAATAATTCTCAAGCTTTGATAAAATTTCTTTTAACACAATTTTATAAATTGTATTCAATAATAAAATTATGTTACAAAATATTCAATTATCGACCTAAAGCTCGACAATTAATTAAATAAGATTAAAAGTCAAAAAACTATTATAACTTGAAGTTGTGTAGTCCTCAAAGGAAGGTATGCATCCTATATTTTGCGTGAAGTTAGATAAAAATTATCAACAAAAACAATTATAAATTAAAGTTCGAATTTTCAACATATCTGGGGTCAAACTTCAATTTACACGCCGAACTAAGCGCAGATCTTATAATGGACAAAGAGCTTTATGTTTTTAAAACAAAGTAGAGGGCCGATCTCTGGTTTACGGGGTTAACGTGAATCATGCATGATCACGCTGGGTCACGTTTGGTCTGGAGTAAGATTTTACTACAAAAACGCTATAGTACATAAGCGTATATATAAAATTCTGCTTTGTGCCTTGCGTGATATTTTCGTGATTGGAATGTTCTGATTTTTCATTTGAAATTTCTGAAAAACAATAAAAAATTTGTGAAATACAAATAAAAGTGTTAAATTATTGGATCATTTTTGATAGTAAAAATATAGAATGGATTAATTTAAATTTTCCGTGAGTGTCTCGTGACCATAAGTTTTTGGGATGGTGGTTAATTTTTCATTATATTTCCGTCAATGTGCATGAGTGTAAATGAAAGAAAATGAAGGCTGTGCATTAGTAATATTTTTATCGTGAGCGCGCATGTTCGTAAATGCAATGTTACTTACGGTTCCATCTGTACATCAGTATAACTGATTGGCATCTATTACATATGCAAATATCGATAGCCTTTTATAATAAATTCATTTGTTTATTTCGCTTATTCTTCAATGATTCTCACAAAATCTTTAAAAGTCAGTTACGTTGTTTTTACGATCACACTAAAAGCTGGGGTTTTTGTGGTTTATGTAAAATTAAAAAGCTTGTATTTCTGTAATTATTATTAATATTATTTTCGATTCAATATTTTACAACATGACGTGTGAAAGGCTGTAACACAATTTTGAAAAATTTTCAGTTACGTTATTATTGCGGTAAGGTCTCGATGAGCATGCATCTTTATACATTTTTCTAACAGAAACCTCCTAAAAATGAGACCTCAGCGGTAAGGAAAATGCCTACAGACACCTAAATTACGTATGGAAAAACAACTTATGTCAACACTAGTAATCTTCTAAAAAAAAAAAAAAAATAGTCACCCAATGAAGTTTATGAAAGAAAAAACACATAAAAGTGCTTTCATACGGAAAATTTATTAAAAAATTATATTTACAAATATGTGTGGAAATAACAACGTATGTAATTAGCTTTTAATTTATCAGCAAACAAATGCTTGCAGACTTGCTTTTGAAACGAAATCTACTAGAAGAAATGTAGAAGATGCCTCGGTGGCCTATTTGGCTAGCAGCTGTGGATCTGATTCTTAAGAAAGCCTCTAGTATATTTCACCATAACGAGTAAATATGTAATTGTACTGTGATATTTAATAAATAAATAAAAATATGCTTTTAAACCAACATAAAGATAATTTTAGAAAGTTAGAAATCAGAGTAAAGGCATTATGGGCCAAAGCAATATATCAAATCGATTAATAGAGATTTTCTGGCCTTAATTGAAACCAAATAAATATATTTTTAAAAATATTACAATTTCCTCTACTGCGAATGTCAGCTCTATATAAAATATCACGAACAAAGCTAAAAAAAATTATATTAAGTATTACGTAGCAGCTTATAATCAGCAACCATCCAAAACAAAACGAAGTGGGTGTAGTTGGGGCTGTGTTGTAGATTTTCTTTTTGATTTCTATAGGCTTTCTAGTTCTCTACAGAATGTTGCTTAATAAAACTGGGTGGTGCTTTTGTGATTTACTTACAATTGTATACAAAAGACCCAAACTTAATAATAGTTAGTAACAAGTGCAACAACAAATACAATGAAAGCCAAAGTTTTCTAAAAGTTAACAAGTTAATGCTCACTGTAGTTTACATTGTGTATATTTCAAATTCGCCTTAAACATTGTAGGTGTTTGTTGGTGTCTTTTGTTAATTTTGTAGGGGAATTTTTATATTCGTAAGTATAGTGTGTGTGTGTGTGTGAGTGTATGTGAGTTTGTGAGTTTGTATGTTTCAATAAAAGGGGGACGAGTCATTTTCTTTCAAAGTCATCAAAGCGTAATCTACTTTAGCCCGAGCTATAGATTGTAGCTTTATTATATTCGTCATGGTTATACACAAGTAAATATGTGTGTTACGTTTTTTTTTTTCTCATTCTAATATGAACAATTGAAAGCAAAGCAGCAGCAGCAACAACAACACCAACAACAACACTCATCTTTTATTATCTTGTCGACAGTAGTAATAATAGCAACAGTAAGCAAACTTGTAGTACATATTCTATTCTATTTGGCTGTTTAAATTAAAACATTTTAAGTTTAAGTGTTTCATTTCTATTGGTCGGTTTTATTTGGCTGTATTTTTTCTTTGTATTAATAACGTACACAGGGACAAAAAGTTTATAAGAGAATATATATGTATTTATATGAATTTATATTATTTTAGAAGTTTTTTTTAGAAATGGGCTTATGCAAGGCAAGAGTGACCGCAAACTTGTCTAAAACTTATAGTGTACGTAAAGAAAGAACATGGTTGAAAAGGCAATATATTCGGGTAAAATTATAACATTCTTTATCATATTATTATTGTAGACGACGCCTTTCATAATTGCATATTATGTTCTACTATAACAACAATACTATGTAAAATATAATCTTTATATAGGTAATATTATTATATTATATCATATTATAACCATAATATTTTTCACCCCTCACAATAAAAAGATATAAATTTAACTTAATTTGAACAAAGAGTAGCCCCACTTGGGTTCTACTCATTTATAATGTGTCTAAAAATGGTTTATGTAATTCAAAATGACCAAATAAGCCGTTTATTTTAAAAGTGAAATAACTTACTTGTTTAAAAAAAATCAAGTTAATAAAAAAACATTAATTACAATTTAGTAGTGTCTTTTTTTTAAGTTTCTCTCAATATGTTAAAAACTAATGAGATTTTGTATGACAGAAAGTTAACGGTATAACAGACAGTTAACGGTATAACAGACTTGGTCATTTTGAAAGTGACATAAGTCGCTTTTATTAAAAATGAGATAAATGTATGAGAAGTATTGTTTTGAATTATTTGCAGTGTTTGTTAAAAGACTTGATCACATATTTATAAAAGTAGCCTAATTTTATTAAAAATACTTTTGCATGCTATGAGACATTGGATGAGGCAAGGCATACCTAGTTTAGTTATAGAATTAAGTGATTTTAAATGTGTATTATCATTTAATAGAAATATCCCTTGTAATGTGAAAAATGGTCTACCCCAGATTCGCTAAAGTATAAACTTCTGTGGAGTAATTTGATAAAGAAAACTACATAATAAAAGGAAGAGAAACGAAAGGAGCTGAAGATTATACTCTGAACCTTAATAAGAAGACAAGAAATATTGTTTAAAAATATGAACAGCAAAATATAAAGACATATAAAAACATAATGGAATTGCTTCGTGGTATTTATTCAATTCATCGCATTCAATTACAATTTTTGTTAAACAAAATACGGTTCCCGAAAACTCAATCACTGCCATTATTCACAAGGATTAAAGTGAACTGATGTACTTTTATATAAAATACCTTATATTAAAATTATAGCTGTTCTTGACCTTTTTTTAAATTTAATTTATTTAAAATTGTCCAAGCTTAAAGGTCTTTTTTTAAAAAAATTATATTTTTATTCTTCCACAACCATGTTATTTATCTGCGTGCAGTAAATGATTTGAACTATGGTTCCTAGTAAATTTAATAGAACTCTAATAGATTTCTAAAACATTAAATTAAAATGTAGGATATAAAACGTGAAGGAGTAGAGAGAAAGCTGCTCTTAAAAAGAGATCTTGTAGAAAATATGGTATCTGATTTGCTCTCATAGGAATAACATTTTGTATGGGTTTTGCATGTTCATGTCTTTAACTTTTCTAACCCTCATATCGTATTTGTAACGAAACTTTTTTAATAAAATGTAGGCCTTAAAATTTATCGTCTACACAAATTTATATATTTAGTTCGAAATTTCGAAATTAGTTTTTTCGAAAACTAATATTCTTGCATTCCAAACGAATTTTCTTTTTCTTAATTAAATTGGAAACTTCAAAATTTGAAACATGATTTCAGAAAAAATATTTTTCCATTTTATTGAAATTTCAATTTTAACTCAAAAATTAAAATTCGTTATTTAGAGAATAGGGTCCAAATGAAAGTTCTATTAAAAACTGAAAATTGTTCTGGTCGAAAACCTAATTTTATACGATTTTTTGTGTTTCAGAATGGCCGTAGACACTTTCTTGTAAATTTAGAAATTGCACATATTTTGGTTCATTTGACCACAACATGACTTAATCACGTATGAGTCATGCTTATGTTAGATTAATAACAAATGAATGCAGTTTTTAATTATTAATTTTAAAAAATTTACAAAATAATGCTTGAATAATTTTGTATAATAACAAATAAAAGTTTTATGTTTGAAAACAACTGAATATGCAAAGTAATTTCCAGCGAATATCTGCTAGGAAAAGTACCTGTTCGGCATACATTCCTACACACATAAGTTGGTATGTCTCGCACTGAACTCAATATAAATAGCTTTAGCTTTTCATGTTACACTTAGAATGCAGACTTTCCTGCATCCGGTCTCAGTTAAATAACAATAAAATAAATATTAACAACAAGTGTTTGTTTTCATGCTTGAAATATATAAAAGTGTCTCTGAAATATTGAAAACAGGGTGGCATTATTTAAGCGAACCGGGGGAGTGGTATGCGCTCAAATACAACAGCGACAAAATTAAGTTTAATTTCTTGTTGAAATAATATTGAAAAAAAAACAAAACATTTCGTTTATTTTTTTTTTTATAAAACATTGGAAGCAACGAATAACAAATTGCTCATACTCATACTTAAGCCATTGTGTATGTCGCAGATACACTTCGCTATGACTATCTAATGAATACATGGTCGATCTCAATTTGAAATAAATTATACTTGATTATCAATTGTTGTTGCTTGTTGTTCAGCTGTTTTTTGTTTGTTTGCTTTTTTATTATTTCCGTGAAAATACAATACATATAACTAAAGCTTGTTCTATCTACAAGTCATTTGCAAACTTAATTTTTCCACCATTTATTAAAATTAAGCAGAACAGAAGAGAAATCCAACACACCAACCACCGCCATTAGCTAAATAAATGGACAACGGAATTGAAAAAAAAAAATCAAATAAATAAAAAATTTATAGTTTCTCGCGTTTTCGGTTCAAATATTTTTTCTCGATACGATTTTGCTCAGCCAGGCGTAAAACTTTGAGATCGTCAGTGAGACAATTTTATTATGGATGTAAATTTTTATCATATCTGCACATGGGCACGAATACAACAAACATGTAGAAAACATGAATATAATATAGATGTTGTTGGACAATATCTCATGTCGTGTATTGTATCTAGATACACGGTCACTGTTTGTATGCTTCATAGTTTAAAGAGGTATATTGTACTTAACGTAAGGATGGTACCTTAATATATTTTTTCAACCCTTTTTACCATGAATTGCTGCAATCTAAAGTGCCTTTTAGATGTTGCCAATAATTAATACTTTTCACGGAATTAGTTCTGCACACATCTTTTTATTTAAATTAATTAATAAAAGAACTGAAAATTTGAGTTTTACTTTAAACCTATTAAATAGTTTACTTTCGATTATATTATCATCATCATTTCGATTATATTTGCAGTCCAACTTTAATTTATTTCCTAATCAGTTCTATTTCAGTTGTACTTTCGTTCTGGGTCAGCTTAAGTTTTTCTTCAGTTCCGTTCCCGTTTAAGTTCAATTAAGTTTACTTCTACTTCTCATATGACTCCATTCTAATTACCTACTTGTTCTGGTTCATTTGTGGTTCAATTCCGATTAATTTTATTTCTTCCTCAATTATGATTCCATTCCAAATCACTTCTAGTTCTGATTCCCTTTTGATTCAATTCAAAATTTACTTCAGTTCTAGTTCGCGTTTACATCTGGTTCAATTCCAATTAATTTCATTTCAATTATATTTCAGTTCTCATACGCTTGTAGTTCTGGTTCCTTCTGGCTTAATTTTGTTTAATTTTATTTTTACTTCAACTACGTTTCAATTCTGATTCACTTCTAGTTCTGGTTCCCTTCTAATTCAATTCAATTACGTTTCAGTTCTAATTCAACTCTGGTTCAGGTTACCTTCTGGTACAATTTCAACTTTTGTGTTATAGTATTTTTACTTTAGCTCTAGTTCAGTTCTATTATAGTTTTATTGTTCTTATATTTCAGTTTGATTCTAGTTTCGTACTACTTTGGTTCCAGTTAAGTTTTAGTGTATTTCTAATTAAATTTTCAACAGTTTCATTTTGTTTCATTACCACGTAAGTTCATACTGATTTATATTGAACATTTAAAGAAATCATTTATCAAATAAGAGAAGGGTGTTCATAACTGGTCTCAACCAGTGAAATTCATAGCAATTGTGATTTGAAGCTTGTGAGTCCATTTTAACTTTCTCTAGCCAAACTAAATTTTTATAAGTTCATGTGTCTGTAGATGTCATTTAAACTTGTTGCTATTGTGCTTCCTATAAACAAATACATATGCATGTACATCGATATGTACGTTGTATAAGTTGTAATACATATGCAAGTAATTGTACTTAGATGATTATATAGTCATACTTGTATTTCGGGTTATAAACAATTTTGTTCTGCTGTTCTGCTGTCGTCGATTAATTTTCTTTTCACAATTCAATGAATTTGCGTTCTAAATAATTTATTTTTCAAAATGGTTATTATTAAAACATAAATTATTATGAATTTTGCGGAGATATAAAATTTATTGGATTAAACGCGAAAAATGAAAATACTTCTCTTAGTATCTGAGTATATGAAATTAAAAAAACAATTGCTTTCATTCCTCAATGTAAATGTTCATTTCCAATGTATTTTTCTTAAAACATATCTAGCCTATTTAACTCTTCGATAATAAATACTTCTTTATTTATTTTGTAAAATAATACCAAAGTATTTTTTATTTAAAAAAGAAAAATTTTTGCATAAATTATGCACTTGATATGCTTCTCTAATTTACTGGTGCTTACTCATTTATTTAACACAAAAATTGCCAACAAGGGGAAAACTTAACAACTTAAAAATTAACTCTACCAACTGAACATAAACCTTGAATCGCTAAGTACACAAACTCTCACAGTCGTACTTGAAGAAATGAATAAAACACTAGGATTCATATTAAACTTCTAAATTTTATGAAGAAAAGAAAAAATGACATACACTGCAGGGCGGATGTAGTGAGTATTAATATTTGCCGCACACACACACGATTACATTTGCCAGCATACATTTCCACACTTATGACTACAAGTCAACTTTAATTTGCATTTCTCCTAAGTGGCCTTAGGTGCACTTACTTAGAGCCCATATAAAACGAAATGCCTTATGCACACTGCCAAATAGTCATGTTGAATTTTCCAAGTATGCTACGGCACTTGTGTGTAGAATCTAAACAACAGCTTAAGAAATTTATTCAAATAAGTTGTAATGTTCTGCCAGTTCATTTCTAGCTCGATTCCAGTTGATTTCTAGCTCAGTTCCATTTTTGCCTTAATTTTATTCCCAGTTCAACTTTTAGTCCAAGTTCAGTTGTAGTCCAGTTTCATTTCAAATTTATTCAGGTTTTAAGCGGTTTCACCTGTATATCATGCAATCAGGGGCAAAAGAAATTGGTTATATATTGAATTGTAGCACTCATTGTTGTTGGTGCTGACTTCACCAACGTTGGTTTTGAAAAGAACGCACAAATAATGTCGTCGTAGTAAAATCCGCACCAAGCAGCAATATTCTGAGCCAGCATCGCCATCTTGTTATCATAGCCATCCCTCTTAAATTGCGTATTGTCACTAAAGACGGTCTGCTTGGCCAAATTTCTTTTTAATGTTTTGAAGTTTACAAACGGCTTTGTCTATGATCAATAATTTAGCCCAAGGCTTAGTTGAAACTTGTATTGGCCCAAGGCAAGAAATCAATTTGCTCAGGGTTTCCTGCACCACTTTCACACACAGCCCATCAGGCATTCTTTTGAGGAGGGGCAGGTGGTAACAGATTGTTTATTAAGCCGATTGGAGATTTCGTATCAGTTACTGAATAATAAACAATAATGATCCTCATGTGGTGATAACCATTCATCCAAAAGGGCCCTCTTCATTAAGGATTTTTTGGCCAAAGTCAAAACCAACATCGGCTCTACTGGAAATCCCATTAGATCAATTGTTCTTAAGTTTCAGTTCAGTTCTAGTTCAATTCCAGTTCATTTCTAGTTCAGTTCTAGTTCAAACATAATTTAGTTTCAATCCAATTGTAGTCTAGTCTAAATTCAGTTTTAGGTTCAATCCTTCTTTATATTGATTTCACTTCCACTTCATCGCTAGTTGAGTTCAAGTTTAATTTAGTTGGGGTCTTGTCAAACTGCAGTTGTAATTCGGTTTGAATTTAGTTTCAATTATTATTATTAATTTTGTGTTCAACCGCATATACTTCCCTACCAGTCCCTGCTGTTTCGTTTCCGCTTATTTTCGGCTTGTATATTTTTAAGAGGCTTATTTTATCGCCCAGTTTGGGTTTAGCTGTGCACCTTAGTAGAACTCTAAGTCACCCAATGTTTAACTCTGTTTATTAAGAGCCACGCACATTAATAGGATTTTATAAGTTTTCACATAACTACTCCTACAGCTACATGTAATTCTACGTCTGTTTGAATCACCAAAAAAGACTATTACTCCTTCTGGATCGTTAGAAAGATAGTGTGGAAATCGATTCACTGTCATAAGCTTATTTACCCTTCAAGCAGATAGGTAAACCAATGCACCAAAAAAAAAAACCATCTTTGTAAGCCACCAACGACATAGCTATTAGCTTATAACGTCTCCTCTCATGTAGGGCATTTCTACAAAACAAGAATCTCCTTACAACAATTTTTTGCTTTGCTAAGTTATTTTCTTTTTTAATAATAAGAAACAGCAACAACAACAACTGCTACCAAAGCAAACAACAAAAATATTTAAACCACTACACACACATATGCAAAAGCGTGGGAATATTATGAGTTTGTACGAGTATTAGAAAAAGAAAAGCATAAAGTACTGAACTGCTTAAGACTTGTTTCCTTGTATTTTGTCATTTAAGCTGGAAATAATTACAACTACTTGTAGTGTTGCTTTGCATTTCCCTCCCTCGCTACCTAAACTACCTCTTCTTATTTACAAACACACACCCACACACACACACACAAACTTATAACAACTCAAACTCTTGCTAAACTTGTAGAAATTTCCGTTTCCTTTAACATGTGAATTTATTTTAGAAAAAACCTATCTGAAAATATAACTGATGTATGAAGCGACTATATTCATGTGCGAGTATGAACAAGAAGGTTTTTGAAAATAATAAAAAATAAATGAGAAATATGAACAGGCTGGAATATAAAGTTTGTTTTTCTTGGTTTTTTTTTCATCTCCTAGATTTACTTTTTACCGTTTTGTTGTTGTTCTGTTGTGATTTAGTATCGTGTATGAAGAAGAAAAAATTCTTTTTTGCTTATGTTTGCATGTAAACATTTTAACAGTGGCGATCAAAAGAAGGCATAGTGCTTTTTTATACGACTGAGCCGCCACCATTAAGAAGTATAGGTTTGCAAGAGAATACAGACATTTTCGCCTACGAATAATGAGTCTTAAAGAGTTTTAAGAATAAATCCTAAATAAACATTAAGCCAACTTTAGGTGGATCACAACGTAGTGGATCCTAGAAGTTCTTTAGTTATTTTCCCTGCCAATATTTTTCATGATATTCTTCCGCTACGACAGTGATCGTCTATTAAATAAAGAAATGTTTTTTTTTGCTTTTTATTTTGTCCCCACTGTGCACTATATGCCTCATAAGTTTTCGAATTAGGTTCTTGTTGTTGCCTTTTTTTCTCGATTTTTCATACTTGGCACGAGGATTTGCTTAGTTCATGTATAAGTTTTATTTTTTAATATCTAAGAATTAGACAAGCAAATAAGAAGGAAAGAGCCAAGAGTGTGAGTTCCATAAACTAGATTGCTTTGTTGGTGCAGCTTATACGTTGTATATTAAACTGTGCAGAAGAAAGAAACGTCATTTTAGTTCTTTTTTTATTTGTCTTGTTATTGTTTTGTTGAAAGTTGCACAAAGCAAACTAAAGCAGAAATATTGCAGTGCAGTAAAACATATACAAGCACATGTTCTGGCAAAAAAATTAAAAATAGACTGACAAGCAAATGGCCATATTAAGATTAACCCATCAAGAGAAAGAAGATAAATATATTTGAAAAAATCACCCAAGTATAAAATTGTAATCTAAATTAAAAAAATAACCAAAACGCCACCAATCAAAAATTCGATACTAAGTAACAATTTCGCAAAAACTCACTATGTTAGCACAAATCTAGGAAATAACAAATTTTAATAATAAAGTCTTTGCTGCCCGTAATTGAGTGTCATTTATGAGAAATTCTGACTTATATCTTTTCGTGGTGGCAGCCAGTAACAGGTTCTTGTCTCTGCAAGGAGTCTGGCTAAATAAGTCGAGCGGAGAGAAGCTAACAATTCCTTACCCAAGGTGGAACAGCAAACGCCAGGAAAGCGTGGCCACGAGGGTGCTGGGCCCTTAGTTTTAATACAGTCTTACCTGTTCATGTGAAGTTGTGTGGGTGAAGTTGCCATATTCATAGATGAGTAAAATGCTCTCACATTGCCGTACTGCATATACTGCATATGTCAACTTCAAAATGAGATACCTTCACTTACCGCCTGGCCCACGATAGCGAACCTTAACGTTTGCTTATATTCTTATGCAAAAAACTGATTTATGACTTCCTTTTGTTTCTATTAGAATTCAAGCGAACTTTAACGTTTAACATCTTAGGCCTGGCTGTATCTGTATGTATATAAACATGACCCTGTGCTTGTATGCCTGTGAGTCTCTTTGTAACTATTGAGACGTCCAAAGTCAGGACTGGTGGTTTTGAAGTTTTCGAACGGTTTAACTATTGATCCATAAATCGAAATAGGTCGTGAAGACCTGGTAGCATGCAGAGGGGTACCTCCTCATACACAGCAAATATTAATTCTTCAATATCTAACGAACTGCAGGAGTGATAATCTTCAAATTCACTACGAGATATTTTTAAAATCGAGTCCGTTTTAATGGAAAATCCTAAACTATTAGTAGTGGGTTACCACCCACCAACTTTTACAAAGTAATTAATACTTTCCGTTTATCACAAGAACTACTATACAATTTTGTGAGAGTAGTCAGCGAAAATCCTGAATCCTAAGGAAAGAGGTAGAGGGGTGCCCCCATACAGAGTAAATATTATTTTCCTTTGTCTAAAAAACTGGAAATGTGGCATCGAAGGCATTACATAAAAAGTTACTTAAATTTTGTTATTTCTTAATGTTTGTTTCCTTAAATGATGAAGAGTTTTAAGTCGATTTAAATGAAATGTGACTCGTATTATTTGCGAAATATCTACATTTGTGTTTGTGCATTTTTGATAAATTTTTATATATAAAAAAAAATTTTTTTGCTACAACTTTTGATATTCCTTCAAAGCTCTTATAGGCAGATTAAAAGCTGTTATTACGACAACTTGTCGGGATTTTTAAATTGTTTTATTTTATATGTTAAACAACTGGGTCTCTGTGTATGTATCCTAATTGACTGAGAAATCCCACGCCGCAGAAAAAAATATTTTTTTCGCCCAGTGTAATTAGTAAGTCGAATGTTCACTAAAGAAGCTCTAAAATTTTCAAAAATCTACCAAAAATTGAAAAATCTAACTATATTTGAAGTGAGCAAAAAATTAAAATGTTGTCAAATTAATTTTGAAAATTCAGAATTTATCTAAAGAGAAAAAAATTGCCGAAAATTCAAAAATTTTTAAAATACTTGGGAAAAGAAAATTCACCAGAAAGATCAAAATTTCGCTAACGAATAGAAAATTTATAAGAAAACTTAAATTTCATAAAATATCGAGAATAAGAAAAAATTTACGAGACGAGTCTACTTTTGTACATAAAAGATTTAATATGAAAATACTTTCGTTTTCGTATTTTAAAGCGAGAATTCGGTGATATTATAAAGGAATCAACAATTAAAGGAAATATTAGTAAATTTTCCCCCCTTATTCTCCCACTGTCTTACTTGCGGGAGGCTTACGAATTTACGTTACTAATTTTTTATTTCTTTTTGGGTAAAATTTTGTCCTTTACAAGAAACTCTCTCTAATATTTACAATTAAAAACAACTCGCTTTATTTTTTAATTTTGGGTAAAATTGCAACGTGTTACCACAATTTTAGCCTGCAGTGTATTAAGCACCCCAAAGGATTAATGTGGCTACTTATTCTTGAGATTTCTTTCATATTCATACATTATGAACACTGAACACATGAAAGCAAACAAAGTAATTAAGACAGCAGAAATATAAAAAAAAGAAAACAACAACTACAAAAACAGCAAAATAAAACAATGGCCCCCGTATAATAAAATGGCTAAATTAAAAATGTAAAGAATGCAAAGTAGGCTGGCTGGTCTGCAAACAAACATTCTCAGAAGAATATTAATCAAGCCGACAAAATCCTTCAACTTAAAACAAATAACAAAATGTTTATGAAACGCTAAGAGTTATTTACAAAATCTCTTATTCATTTTAAAAAGTTAAGAACTATTAATTGTTGAGGCTTTTTAAAGTTAAATTAAATACAGAAATCTCCTACAATTTCAGATATACTTTCCTTGAGGCAGCATAAATTTCTTTTTCTTTTACAAGAGAATTTAATAAAAGATTTCCTTAAGACTTACCAAACTTTAAGCGGCTTTCTCATTGGATAACTTCTCGATATGGTGTAACCTAAAAAGAGATTTTGTAAAAAAGTACCAAAGAAAATTTTCGATTAGTATTGCAATCTTTAACACAGGGGGTTTTCAATACAAATATTTATTTCGATACTCAAAATATTCAGACGTATTTTAAAAGAAATAATAAGTGTGAGAGAAACGTAATAACGATGTGAGTGCACAAACGTGTGTGTGTATGTGTTTTTGATGTTGCTTTTCAAAAACGCCCCTTAATACGAAGATGTCTATACTTCCAATTGCCTTGCTTAGGTCTGCATTTAAGACACGACTGCGATTTGGCTTGTTGCGATAAGACGAATTAGAGACGCCTCTTATATAAGTGTGTTCTATTAACTATTCTATTGCCACCGTTCCGAATGGTAGTGAATGAACTAGTTGGTTTCAATTGATACCATAGGGAAAGCAAATACTTAACTTATGATATGGGAAGTTTCGAAGCTTTTGTTCTTTTTATTATTTGAAGGTAGGAATTTCCTATTTTTTCCTTCCTCCTGGATTCCCACCTTCAAAATTTCACAGTCGAATATATTGCTTTTTTTTAAATCGATGCGAACTAAATACCAGAATATTTTTATTCAAAAGTACCCCGAATTTTGTATTCAATACATCATGATTGGTCGGCTCAACATCTTAAGCGCCATCTGTCGAGAGTGTTCACCTGCTAGCTGATGTATTTTGCTATTTCAGGGTTTAATTTAAGATTTTGTCTAAAGTGGCAAGTGTATTTGACATTTTTAGTGGCAATTTATATTCATCGTCGTGTGAGTATCATAAGAATAGCTGCCGCTCTTTGTGCCTAGTTCAGGTTGTTGGAATTCAGTATTCGTGGGAGTTTTTGCATTAGACGTGTTGAGTCACTGCTTGTTTCAAGTGAGTTGAATTGAATACAAGAATAGCATCATTATTTTAAGCTAAAATATTATTGATGTCAATACTACAGGTGAAGAGGCTAAAGGCTGTATGAATACGATGTCGAAACAAACCAATTAGGCTAGCAGTAGGATAAAAAACCCTAAAAATGCCAAGAAATTAGATGGAAAGTCATGACCATGTTATTTTGTTGCCATGATGGGATCCATTCTGAATTTGTTTGGTTAAGCTTAAAATAAGTCTTTTCTTCCTCAACATCTTGTATCCGACTTTTTGATAGACTGTTCCGTGAACTCCGTATTCACTTTACTTTTAAATTCGTGGGAACGATTTTTGTGATTAGCTTGATTTGTAGATTATTAATAGTCTGTGTGAGTTGCAAGCAAGTTGGGTTATATTGTAGGTTTTAAAATGCATATCAATGAATAGTTTAGCCATCTTGGTTTCATTAAAAAATTTGGAATAGTTTTGATTAATAAGCCAATTTAAATATTCGACTAATTGACTAGCGGTGATATGGAGGGGACCCTCGATGCATTTAAAAAAAAATATCACTCGCTGTTAATAATTTCAACCTGTAGCTGGGTGTCAAGGGATTTACTTGTTGTTGTCGAATAACATCAGCTTGGCAGGCTCGGATTAAGCTTTAGCTTCTGGTGGGATAAATATTAACGAAAACCAAACAATTCTTCTCTTTCTAACACCATTGTATGAGAAGATGTTAAGTTTAATGGTTGGAAAGAGAATTTCCCTTTCTCAGCCCCTTGGATTCATGCCACAGATAGGAAGGAGTTTTTTGTTTCTTTTAGTGGTGCAGGGCAACAAATTTGAATAGTCTTTAGACGTGGATTACTCGTGTCGAGTAGAGTGGCGAGCCAGTTACTCGACCGAGTGCTCTTTTGATGTAAACAGTTTTTGTCCACGTCACTCACTTATTTTCTATCTGATATAGGTAATTCGTCAAACGACCGTGTTCGTCTCTTTACAACTTCTTTTATTTTAAATTCAAATTAAATCCCTAAGAAGTTGAAAAAATTAGGATCTATAAACTACGATTACAATCAATTTAACACTAATAAAACTATCGGCTGTGACAACAAGTACACATTTTAAAGTTGGTTAAAAGTTATTGACCCTCTTCTGCTCCTTTCTAAAAATTATTTCAAACAGGTGAAATGGCAATTGTTTTAGACTTAAGCATGTACGTGAATGAGTTGTGTAAAAAAGGTATTTTTTGTTTTTAAGTTGTTAACAAAATAAAATAAAGTGTTAAACTGTTTCCTCTTCCAAAGTCTAAAATTAAAGATTATTTTTCTTTTTAATTTAATCAAATATTTAAGCAGTTTTTGTCTATGAATAATATTATTTCATTTGTATTGTAAACAAAATTATTTTTATGTTTTCTTTAAATTTGCTTTTCTTTTTTTTTGGTTTTCTTTGTATTTTAATAAGATTTTTCACCAATACCATTTTACGATATTTTACCCTTAAAATTTTTTGTGTTCATTTTTTTCGGTTTGACAAAAAAACGACGTAAAAAGTCTGTTGCTACTTGTACATGCACATCGTAATCAGCATAGACCATGCCGTCGTAGTAGTAGTAACTTTAGATGTTGTTGTTGTTTTCGATGTTGTTGTTATTGCAGAGTTGCAAGTAATGCGTATCAGTTGATGCCTTTTTATTATTATTTTTTTTATACGCGTGTTATACATTGCTTGAGGTAGAGGTTGCTGTTTGTTGCGTTGTATAGCGGCACATTACTGCTGCAGCAACATCAAATGAACAAAAATCATATGTGCTTCATACTGTTTAGCATAATGCACAAGCAGATGCAAGCAAAAGCAACATCAGCATCAATATGACAAGAGATGAGCAACAGATTTCAAGCAGCCAGCCAACCAACCAACCGACAAACTAACCAAACAACCAACCATTCCAGTAATTATTTGCACCCGCTTCCAACTTGTAATCCCGCCAACTTTCCAGTGAACAGTAACCGAAAAAATATATAAAACCAAATATTGCAAGCAATAACGAAAAAATTCCAACAAAATTCCAAAAAAAAAAGAGAGAAAACAAAATTCATAAAATTATTTTTCTTTTCGTTTATTTGCACTGTACGAACATGTTGATGAAACCTTGTTGTTGCTGCAGTTGTAGTATTGTTATTGTATAATTTAAGGGGGTTTTAAAGGGGCAAGTGTGGGCTGTTGGTTGTAGTGGTGTCACTGGTAGCAACAGTAGCAGCAAAAGTAGTATCACATGTAAGGTGCATGATGATGATGATAATAATAAGCCGGCTGTAGACACCATGCTTTTTACATATATTTGTTTTATGCTTTTCGTTACTTTTTTCTTCTTATATTTTTGCAATTTTTATTTTGTTACGTTTTCGTAGTAAATTTTCATTTTTCATATTTCATTTTTCATTTACTTGCCAAGGTTTTTATGGCCGAATTTTCGGGTTTGTTTTTGTTTACATAAATAACATATGATTAACAACACTTTCATATTTCCACTTTATTTCCAATAGAAAAAATTTTGTTACTTCTTTTATTCTTGTTGTTGTTACTTTTATTTAAAAAGCCGGCAACACTAGTTAACTTTTTTTAATAATAAGAAAAAATTATATGCAACCAAACATGGTTTAAGTTAAATTTTTAAGCTTTTTCGTTTTTGTTTCATTCTCACTTGTTTAAAGATGTGTGTGTGTGTTTATAACTGTTATATTATTCGCATTAAATTTAAAAACTATTGCCTACTTTATGGCTTGTCATACTAAATATCGTTGTTCGTTGATTTTTTCATATTTGAAATGTTTATTAAATAAAGTTATCTTAAATAAAAAAAATTTATATGCTTACATATTCTGTAAATAAAAGAAAATTAAAAATTATTATAATTTTAGTTTTAGTAATTCTCTACAGAAACTAGTGTCGGAAATTTTTTTTTTTATTTTAATGTTGCATATTATAATATTTTTATTGTTTTAAAAACAATTTAGCAAACGGTAATGAAAGCCAGCTTAATTTAGATATTCCTTTTAGTTTGAAATAACTATAAGAGTTTTAGTGTTATTCTCAATATTGAATGCCAGGATAAAGACGAGAGCCACTACTATTTTCATAAAAACCATAGGAGATCAAAAATGAAAATATGTTTGAATTCGTTAAAAAAAAAAAACAGAGAAAAAACACAAGTGATGTGGATTTATAAGTACGCAAAATTCATTTTTTAAAGTTCTAATTCAAAACCAACAATGCAGAGACTTGTATGTTTTCTTACACGAAGATAATTCCCCACCAAGCACATGTAGGTTGGCCCGCTTCGTCGGTCGTGCAAAGTTTTTGCAAAGTTAAAATTATTTATTTGATGAAAACGATTTTCAATATGTCCGTATTTTTCGAAATAATTTTTAAAATTTTGTCAATATGTGGAATGAAAATTATTTCCAAAAAAAGGAACAATTTATATTCAATTCAAATATTAAAAAAAAATTAAATAAAACTAAAATAAATCTCCTAACTAAATATATCAGGATAAATATTAAAAATTCGGAAATTTTTGCCATAGAAGCCAGCATTATCTCTAGACAATTATATAACTAACTTGGTCGTATTTGTAGGCTCAGGGCTTGTAAAAGTGCCAAATAAACAAATTTGTATTTAATAAAAAAATTCGAAAGAATTTTTTTCAGAAAATTAAATTTCTAACGCGCTTCTTCTAGTACAGTCAACATAACTGCCGGATATATATAATAAAGATATATTAGGAATCTATTCTTCTTGAGTATTTATTAATCCTCGTTTCATAATAAATAAAAACAGAAATATTAACTAACTTAGGAGTAAGCTGCTACGGTCACAAGCCAACAGATTTGAAGCAAAATGCTGATTTTTAAATACAAACTGCTAAAAATAAATGGAATAACCCGTCCAAGTGCTGCATAGTATTCTTTTCTAAACTTAGTCAAATTTTACAAGAAGAAAAATCTCAGAAAAAGACGAATTTAAAAAAAAAGTTTTTTATATAAAAAGAAATATTTAATAATTTAAATTTAATATTCCGAATTATGGAAACTTATGGATTATTAATATAAAAAACCAAACGGTTGGGGCATTCTAATACATTTTTAGATTAATTTTAGCTAATTTGCTTCTGACTGCTAAAATATCATAATTTCATAGTATCGTATTGTGAAGCTAAATTTTAAATTTAATATTTGCCACTGAAGGAAGTAAAATAATGTCGTTTTTATGATTATAATTCTTTATATTAAAAAACAGGACGAGCGGGATATCGCACATATATAAGGAAAAATATTTAATTTCAATTTTAAAGCAAACTATGAACCTTTTGTTAGTAACTTTTGAAATAATAATTCTGAAATTGTACTCAGGTATTTCAATAGTAGCTGGGACTGGATAGGCCAGCACCTTGGATCGGGAAGGATATAAGGATTTAAAAAAAATAAAAAAAATCCGTTTTTATTGAATTTTCTTATAAGACAAGTATTAATTCAGTGTTTTATTTAAAAAAGGACAGAAACCAAAAAAAAAAACAGCTCCTCTTAAATTTCTCCATAAACAAATTGTCTTTCACGGCGACTTTGCCCTGATGCTGGATATTTATATATTATCTAGATCCTCATCTAAAATTTTTTCCCTCATGTTCAATATAGCGTAACTAATGACGGCAAGCAGCAGAGCCAACTTAGATAAAACAAATTATAAAACCACAGCTAGTGGTGCTACTGATAAGTGTTGGAAATATACTTTGCATTAAAACACTTTCCATATTCAACGTTTATATTTACGTAGCATGGCATGAAATTTGTATAATATTGTTTCTTGATACATATAATTTTATACACATAACCTTTAGAATGTTCAATTGAAATAGTGAATAAATAAAATATAGAGTGCCGTTTTTTATAAAAAAGGAAAAACTAGTGTAATTCATTGAAGAGGTTTTTCATCAATAAGTCCACGACAACAAAAATGCAAAAGTGTACAAAAAGCGAAAAATTTATTCATTTATTTATTTTTACTTTTATTTTTATGAATTTTTAAAATTTATTAAATAAATTTTATTAAATATGTCGATTTTATTATGAAGTCATTAGTTAATTTTTTGTTTTTCGCTGGAAATGCCCTTAAGTCGTTTTGCCGGAAAATCACAGATTTGTTTATCAAACTTGTTTAAAACCAAAAAATATTGTATAAAATAAATAAAATAAGACAAACTGGAAACAGTAATAAATATAGAAGAAATAATGTACTCAAAAATGTGAAAACTAAATATGTAGGAAATAAATCAAAATATTAATATTAAAAATAAATTTTCAAAGCTTAATCCCACAAAATTAAATGTGTCGAATTTATGCAACATAAATATTAAATTAGCGGTTGATTGATATATAACTGAAAATAGCAAACTGTTTTATTGTCATGATTTAAATCACAAGCTTATCATAATCTTGTCAACAAAAAACAAGATGAATAGAGTTTTATGATTAAAAAAGTCAGCGTCTTTGTCGACTTTGATCTGCTGGTACCAAAACGCTTTGCTTCAAATAGTATTAACACGATTGTAAAAAAATCTATGGACAACTAATTAAAAATAATGAATCTTTCATATCTTTACAAATACTTGTCAGCAAGAACAAAGTATAAAAACGAACATTTTAGAGAATTATTTCCGTGTAAAAACATCACATACACGCGCACATACGTTGTTTTTGTTGCACATATTCAGAAAATATTCACCTACATACGTGTGTATGTGTTAATGCTATTTTATAGTTAATCAAGGTAAAATTTACATTTTACTTTTATTTATTTTTTTAATTTTTTTATATCCTTGTCGTGCTGATAAAAGGATTCATGGAGTTTTCTCAAAACTTTTGACGGTAGGAAAAAAATTGAAATCGATTTTATGTTTTCTAACATATAAGACCTATCAGAAAATCATTGGGCAATTGGGAAATTTAGGTGAACGTATAACATTTTTTTAATGCCACATAATACTTTAATGCTAGAGGTGGGGTTTCACTTATAGCTTCAACTAATTAATTTAAAACGAAATATATGTTTTATTAAAAAGGACAATTTGAATGACAACATGTTTTTTCCATTGAGGTGGCTTTTAAAGCCGTCCCTTAGGCTTGGCATATATTGGATTATTATTTTAACACCATTTCTTAAAAGCAAAGGTCAACTTTATTTTCTCAGAAATTATAATTAATTTGCTAAGCTTCCGTAATTTAATTTTCAAACACTTTTTAATAAAAGTCATCTTAAAAGAAGACAGCATAGTTTCTAGGCATTCAATTTGGGAACAATTAAACATTTGCTTTTGAAACTATAGAAATTAACTTCAATTTTATTTTTGAATAAATTTATTTAGTAAGCAAAAAGTATTTATTTTTATTATTTCATAACTCTTGCAATAATTTTAATTGATTTAAATACGTTTTTCATAAATTTGCTTTATATTATTTTTTAGGAAATTAATTTATATTTTATAAAGTTATTTTTTTTCATACGCGAAAGATTATTTTTTAATACTTCATTATTATTGAAGATATTTTTATTGGCTTAATTAAATTTGTTTTATAATATTTTTAAGGTTTGTAATAAAAACTTTAGAATATATTTTTTTATTTATTTAAAAAAAATTTAATATTAGTTTTAATATTTCGTAATTATTTTCCAGAATTTTAATTGATTTAATATTTTGTTTATAAATTTGTTTTATTGTTTTAGTATTTTATATTTATTAAATAAATATTAATATTTATTTTAATTATTTATCTTTATTAATTTATTTATTAAATTTTTTTTCTATAAATTTCTTGACAAAATTTCCTTTAAAACTTCACTTCGTGTGCTTATAATTTAATTTAAATTAAAAAAACCATTAATTATTTTTTAATAATATTAATACCATCAAAAGATTTATTTTGTAAATTATCCATTAACCGTAAATCTTAAGCCGTTTGAACATTTGTTGAATTACATTTTTTTTGTTCGTTTCTGCAAAAATATTATTTTGTTTTAAACAAATCTTTACACAAATTTAGTTAAATTAAAAAAAAAAAAAAAATTCGAAACACAATTTTCATTCCAGTTTCTTTAAATAATTTTTTTTTTCTCAGAGATTTTTGTTTTGTTTTTAAATGTTAAGATTAAAGCGCGTAAACACGTAACGAAACGTTCGCTTGACCTAAGATGAATAACTCTTAAGATGTTCAAGACATGTAGTTTTATTTTGAATATATATATTTTAAATATATATAATATATTTATATACATACATACATACATACATATATATAAGTAAACGAAGAAAAGTGTCTATTTTCTTCTGCCATCCTATACTTGCTTTTTGCTTAACAATTCTATATGTTTTAGCATTAAGAGAGTAAAAATTTTGTTGTTTTTCTTCTTTATCTTGTTGTTGTTAAAATGTATTTGATTTAAATAATATATGTATGTAGATATAATTTTATATATTATATATAAAATATATGAAAATTACGAGAACCCATGCCAAAAGTAGTCGAAGCTAAACTAAACCTAAATAAATGTCTAATGGCCACAGTGAGTCTTCTTCGTATGTCGGTGTCTTGTGTTTGGTCTTGGTCTTTTACTTAGGGTTTCGTTATTTTATTGCTGCCGTTGTTGTAGTTGTAGAATATGTGTGCACAAAAATAATTCAAAAACACACACACACACGCACACATAATTACACACGTAGAGGTAAATGTGCAAACACCACACACACACACACACATATCCATGTACACATTTTTATATACAAGTATTTATAAATTGTTGGCATATTTACTTGTATGCACACAATAACAACGCTTTACAAAATACCCAAAAAATAATAAGGCAAAAAAGCAAACATGCCAGCAAGCCAGTGCACAAGAAAGTCAATGTGCCAAGCAAGCAGCCAGTTTGTTAGTCACACTGTCAAGCCAGTAAAAGCCATGCCGTAAGAGAGCTGGTACAGGGGATAAGGGGCAAGATATCATTATACTATAACTGAGTATAGTTTAATGTTGTACAAACCAAAATCTTGGTGGTGTGACATAGTTAGAGGGAGGCTGGGTACAAGAATAATGTCCGAAAGATACAGCAAGGTAAGGCATTAGAAACATCTCAAAAGGTTACGTGGTAGACTTGAGTGTGCATATGCATGTGTATAAGTTTAAACTTCCCTACTTTTATTTCGGTGAGCATAGTATATACTTAAACATTAGTCTCAGTGCTTAGCAGCAGTAGCTTTCTCATTTTGAGTTTTAGTTTATTATAATATTTGCTATAATATTAAAACATATTCACTCGTCTTAAGTGCTGCTGCTACTGCTGCTGCTACAACAACTAATACAATATTAATAATAATAACAACAACTACAAGTTTAGTATATAAATATGCCACAAGAGTACTTGCAGTTTGCAGCAACCATCTTTGATTTAAACTAAAAGCCAACTCTTATACAGCACACACATTTTGCAAAAAGAAAAATTATCTATTTCTATATACACTAAATACACTTATATATATTATATTGTTTACATATATAAAAAGCATATAATTTTCTATACAAGACTTTTGCGTATGTATGCAAAATAATTCCATAGAATTTTCCACATACAAAGTGTGTTTGGCTGTAAGAAACCCAAGAATACCTATAATGCGCAGTAGTATAAAGAACATGGCACACATACCCACACACAAACACACACACACTCACACAATTGCAAAGCCAAGGAAATCTTCATTCATACAATAGTAAATTATAAAACACGAAGACGTTACGAACTATTACGAAGTAGTAGACAAGTATGTCCACTAATACTTGCTGCAACACAGAGAGAGCTTACAACAGTAGTTGTAAGGCAAGACTGAGAGCATAGAAACTACTTGGATTTAGTGTGTGTGTGTGTGTATCCTTAAGTGAGCATTATTTGATAATTTTCTTCTCATAATGTAGGTGTTGAATATAACACGAATATTTGCTGCCAGGCAAACAAGAAATAAGGAGTAAAATTTGTATTAAGATAAAATACGTTGTTGACGAGGAAATGTTTTGAAGGAATAGAGCGAAAGGAAACGGATATTATACTCTGTGATAGTGCTGCAGTAGGCATGAAATATTAAGTGAATATAACCCTTTAACTTATTTCAACTGAGGATCTTCAATAACAAACCTTTAACTGAGTGTAAATAGAGAAGTTGTTTAACTATAAGTAAAGGAGTAGGAAATCTGGAGTTTTAAGTCATATTGGTAAATTCGGCACCTCAAATCGGATTTCTTAAAACTGTGTGTCTTCCGTTTTCATTAAAACTTAATCTGTTTTACAGAATTAAAATTATTGAAGAAGAATTTAGAAAAAATATTTAATAAAAAAATAAAAAGTGTTCAAATTTTTATAAAACTTTATCATAACTTATCAGACCAGTTTAGTATAAAATTTTGATAAAACTATCAAATATGTTATACAAATATAAAGAAGGAATTAATAGAAAATAAATTGGAGAAACTTTTTTACACAAATTTTTAGGTAACAGTTTTTAATAGAAAATTTTTTGATAAAAATTCTTCTATTAGAAACTTTTTAAAGAAAAATTTTAATAGAAAACAATTGATAACATTTTTTATACAATTCTGATTAAAAATTCAAATTCGAATATTTTTTAAACAAATTTTCAATATAAAATTGTGGATAGAAAATTTTCGATGACAGCTTTTAATAAAATATTTTTAATACAAATTTTGCAATAGAAAATTATTTTGTTAAGAAATTAAAAAAAAAAAAACAAATTTTTGTATAGAAATTTTTAAATAGTCAATTTTTAATAGAATTTGTGGATAAAAGATTTTGCATTTTTATTAAAAGTATTTGATAGAAATTTAATTTATAATAGAAAATGTTTATTGGAAAATTTTTAATGGCAGATTTGTAACAGAAAATTTGTAATAAAAATTTTTTGTAAAGAATTTTGGATACAAATTTCTAATAGACAATTTTGGATAGAAAATATTAATTAGTACATTTTGATAGAAAGTTTTCAACAGAAAACTTATTATAGAAAATTTTTTATAGAAAATTTGTTTAGAAAGTTAGTAATAGAAAATTATTTGTGGACAATTTTTAATAGAAAATTGCTTATATAAAATTTTTGAATTTAAAATATTTAGTAATATATTTTCGATAGAAATTTATCAATAGAAAATTTTTAATAGCAAATTTTTGATAGAACCCTTTTAACAAAAAATTTCTGCTAGATAATATTTAATAAAAAAGTTTTTAACAAAATATTTTTTTTTAATTATTTAATGAAATGTCTTGGTTGAAAGTTATAACAGAAATTTTCTAGTCTTCGCATATTTTTTATTGACAGTTTTTAATAAAAACTTCTTTTGATGAAACATCTTAAATAAGAATTTTCTGGAGAGATTTTTTAACACTCTTACCGAACATTTTTAAAAAGTTATACTTTTTATGAAAAGACTTAACATAGTGTTCTTCATTATTGTAGTCATTATTGTGGCCAAAGGGGTCATGAGATAGATAAGAGCAAAGTCATCTGTTAGCCACATTTTTTGTTTAAAATGCAATCTACTTAATCGCATGTTAAATGCGAATAGGTATCTAAATTGATGTTGCGGCTTAAAAAATCTAGAGGTTTTACGAGCTACGGGAAGTGATTGTCTTAATACTACTCTTCTATACAATAGAAGTTGCTACATATTTAACTATAATTTAAAGATTTGAAAAAAAGAAAAGACCTGGTTTGCTAAAATTAGTCCTTAAGGGGGATTTTAATAGGCTTAAGAACTCTTTTAATAATTTTTTTTATGAGTAACAATTGTTTTCTTATTAGAATGTTGCTAGCAATTTATAAAAAATAATTAAGAAAATGTTTAGTAGTATTTAAATAAATTATTTTAAACATTAATTGATTTTGCTTAGCAAGGTTTTATTTTTCCTATTTTACTTTTAGAAGCATAATTAATTGTCCTGGAAAAATAAATTGCAATTCTGATCAAAAAACACAAACAACACTGGACGAAGAACTAAAATTGATTTAATTTACTTCGAGCCTACTGTACGTATGTGTAATATTGCATTTAAGCAATTTACGTGGAAGTATAACGTTAGAAATTAACCACTTTAACATTTTATTAATTAATTTTTTGTTTTTGCTCTTATGTTAAATATATTTTTGGTAGATTTTGTGCTTTACCACAAATATTTGTTTACTGTCTCTGTTTTGTTACAGAAAAAATTATAAGCAAAAAAAAAATTTAAATTATGCCGTTCACCGATTTATTTTATGTTAGAATTTTGTTATTTTCTACGTTTTATTCGTAATCACGACATTTGACGCAAAATACTCAAATCAAACTTATAAAGTTTTTTCCCCCTGATCAAACAGTTTTCTTTGCAAAATCTTAGAAAAGGAGAAAAACGAGAATGCACATGTGTGTTTTGTGTTATGAGTCGACATGTGTTGATATTGGCTGCACAAGTAGAAATTAATCTGTGGCTTTTTAGAGGAAATTCATTTGGATATTTTAAGGGGCTCAGTTTTCTAATGAATTGAAAGCACAAGGGGAGAAACATATTGTAGTATAAGATATATAGAGGAAATGTTATCTATTTTAGTTGAAAAACGTGCAAGCTTTTTTACAGCATGTTTCGGACAAAGATCCCAATTTTTTTGCTGGGAATGAATTTTGTCAATTACATACATAAAATATGTTTTAAAATATCAAAGCTGCATCGGTCCTGATCTAAGTGTAAGAAACATGTATGCTGCGTCGAAAAGGTTGAATCAGGAAATCGTATCAAAGCTAATTTTTAAAATATATTCTAGCTTATAGACTAGTTTTAAGTGCCAGAATGCAATGTTAGGTAGCTAAAGATTAAAAAAACCCCATGCGCCACTTTTAAGTGCGTTAATAATAATTAGGTAATTTACATTTCTGCTAAGCTTATTTGGCTTACTATAGTTACCAGAGGGATGTTGAAGGCGTTAATGTATTGAGATATAACTACAAGATGCTTAGCGATAGTAAAACTAAATACTGGAATATATGGCGACTTCTGATCTAAAAATCTAAGCATTAAAAAGGGGACATTTGACATTTGAAAAATCATTAATTAAACATAATTTTGTTATTTCAATTTAAATTTGCTCATTGTATTTCAAATTTGAGAAACTTATAAATATGTGTATTACAGGAAAATGCAAATATACTAAGAGGAAGGAAGAGTGGATAGAAAAAGGATAGAGTGGCCAATAAGCAATTGCTAGCGAGACCATAATGTGTAAAAATCGTCTTCGAGAGTGAAAACTGACCGAGACTTTTTGTAAATTTTTTCTTTTGACAATACAAATACATTTTGATTGCGGACGACATTCCATTTCGGTTAGATTATATTGGGTACCGTTCGTGAGCTAAGCTCTCAGTCAATGCATATTTGAAAACACAAGAAACAATTTATTTTTTTTACTAAAACGAGTTTAACTATTTTTTTTTTAATTATTTTAAATACTCAAAAACTTTTGTTGGCAAAAACTGTCAATGTAAAAATATCATAGGTACTCCCATAACTCGTATATGAACACGTTTTCAAACTAAGTTTTAAATATTTTTATGTTTACAAAAATTCATTTCTACTCATAAAGTTCCATTATATGAGTTGTCATAAGTTGTTTTATGGGCGATCACACTTGATTTTTTGTTCCTATCAGATTTTTAATGAAGACTTTAAGCAACTCTTTTATGGCTTGTAACTGTTACAAAAACATTCTCGCACATTTTACTTCTCTTCGTATTTTTCATTATGATGTTTTTTGCAGGAACTGAATCTTGTGAATTAAAAAAAAAAAAAAAAAACATATGGAAGAACGATTCTTTCTGCAAATTCAAAGCTTGGAGAAGGCAAGCTATATTTAAATATATCAATGCAAATGTAATTATTTGTGCAAGAAAAAAAAAATTAAAAAAATAAGAAAGATTTGTGTCCAGGACAAAAAAAAAAAAACAAAACTCGAGAAGTAACAATTACTACGGTCCTTGATCTTTAGTCCTTTCAAAACATTTCAAGTTATCACACAAACGGGTTTTACATGAAAACCAAAGAACTGTTGCCTACTTTAGGGATTGTGTATGGAATATTTGTCTAGTAAGTTTTTTATGAGTTTAATAAGCTTTTTAAAGGGCTTCTTTGAGTACTAGAGGGCCAGTATACTAAACGCGCGCAGAGCAACAGATTATTCAAAATTTTTCACTTTTATTATTCTTAAATCACGAAACAGACGTTTTTGAATTATTTTAAATTTAATTTTACACTTTGTAGTTTCTCGGGTTTCAGTTGAAAATTTAATTATGATTTTAATTCATTTATTTGTTTAAATAATCAACATTTTATGGCTTACGGTTATTAAATAAATTAAACACGTTTTTCAAAACACCTATAAAAATGTTTATTTAGTGCAATATTTAAAAAACTTATAAACTTATTTAAATTCAAAAAACACTTTTCATTAAAAAATTTTTTTTTTAATTTTAGATTATTTTATTCACTTTATTAATTATCATCCAACGGCAGTCTTTAGAATAAAATAAAACAAGATTTAAGAAATATAACAAAGAAAAAAATATGTAAATTTATTCATTTGTAGTAAAGATTGTACGTTTAATTTGCGGTTAAAGTATTTTACATTTAATATTTTTTGATAATTTTATTATTTGTTTTTTTTTTATTTTATTTAAATTGTTTTAATTAGAAATTTTTAATTACCGCCTTCTTGTTATTTATTTTAATTATTTTTTTTAATAAAATTAAATATTAAGAATTTTCATTTTTTTTAAACAAATCTTACATTTATTGTTTTTTATTTTAATTATACGCGTTTTCGCCGTAAGAGAAATTTCTAGATAACAAAACGCAAATTAATATAAAATTTCGTTGTTTTTGTTGTTTTTACATGAATTATTTTTCAAAACAAACGGATGTTATTAAGCATAAAGCTTAAGATAAACTACTTCTAGTATAAAAATCTCCTTAGATTATTAAGATGAGCAAATAAATATCTGTAGCAGAAGGTTCTTAAATTACAAAAGGCCAACAACTGCTACAAAATAAAAACAAAAGACAATTAGAGTGCAGCTTAAAAACTTATAAACTCCTACGCATGTTTAGTTATGCTCACAACTGTAACAGCTCTTCCTTAAAGCTTACAACAAACCTGATTACAATAAAAATGCTTTTTCACTCTCGGTAGAAGATTTAATCAAGGTTTGAGGTGCCAGCGGTAAAATAAAAGAAAATGTAATTATGTTTATTGTGTGTAAGTGTGTTTGTGGTCACTAAGCATCTTTGCACTAACGCCAAGGCAAACTTGACTCTCTCTAATACTCTTTACTGGCATCTCTCTTGCTCTTTTGGTACAAGTAATGTGTAACTAGCAATCAGAAATATATAGAACTTGTAATAAGAGAGATAGTGTTAGAGAGCAAGAGAGATAGAGAGTGTATAAATGTGTTTGTGTAAAGATGTTTAGAATCTTTATTAAGACTTTGTGGGTTTTGTGAGTTTATTTTGAAGGATTTCTTAGTAAAAATTATCAAACATTTTGCTTACCAGGACTCAAAAAAGACTCAAAATATTACTTTCATTTCTTTTGATTTTCGTTGTTGTTTCTGTAGGTTTCAGTTCATATTATTTAAATGTGTGTTTTCGTTTCATGAATGAATTGTTACATTGTTGATGGTGAAGTCTTTTAATTTGGTTCCTTTTTTTCTTGTTACAAAACTTAAAAGTTCATTTTTATATTTGTCGTGTGGGTCGTGACATTAAACATCATTGTCGCCTTGACTATTATTGTGGCCGTGATTGCAGTTGTGTGTTTGAAGTCGTTGCAAATGTTAAAAAATTGTCTAAATACATTTCTAGTCGCAAAGAAAAAATCCAGTTGTTTAGCAAAAGTTTAATACACCAAAGAGTTATTTTAAACACTTGATTACTTTCAAATAATACAAACGAAAGATTTCTTAACTTAAAAAGAACAATTTATTTTTAATACTAGTAGATTTTTTAAAGGTTTTTTTGTGGTTGCTTTTTGTTATTTGATATTTTTGTTGGTGTTTTTGGAGTGAAAAAAAATCCGAAAATAAAAATTTTTATGTAACGTCGACGTTGATGTTAAGTTTTGTACTAATCGTCTAGTATATGGCAAAAAAAGCATTTGGCAAGAGTCAACGCACATAGGCCGCGCAAAAAACAGTCATTGCTTTTAGCCAACACACATAAAGTATGCAATACTTTTTATTTCATTTGTTTAGCTGTTGTTGTTTCATATTGTGTTGTGTTGTGTTGTTGTATGGCCGTTATCCCTGTTTGCAAGGGAAACGCGAAAAAATTCACGTATTCATAAAACAGGCCTACTCATTTATCAGAATGATGTTATGTTACCAAACTCCCTGTTATTTTTTAACCAGCTGCTAAAGCAGCCAACACAGTCCCCTCTAACTGCAAAAAAGTTGTTTTATCTGTAAAGTTTATGGGAGAAAATCTCCTACAGGCATGATAACAGGATACAAATACAAAAAAATGTTCCGCTGTTGTTATTGTAATGATGTTTAGTTTAACTTCAGAGTATGGGTGCAATGACTTTTCATATGCACGTATAAAAATGCCGAAAGAAATAACTTTAACACAAAATTCATAAACGCAAAACTCTCTAATTTACTCTCTAGCAAAGTCTGGAGAGCCATTTTTCTTATTAGTGCGCATTTTCAAATGAACTTTGTTAGGTGTGTTGCTACTTTCATCGATGATCCCCATACCCTTTCCTTACAAAAATACCTCTACTCGTTTACATGTTTAGTCTAACATAACTCCCTGCTTCTCAAAATTATTCTAACATGCTCTCTAACGCTATTCAGGCGCTCTTAACTGTTGTTTTTTTTCTGTTTTGATTTTTGCTTGTAATTCAGTTGGTTAGAAACGTTTGCTGCATAATTCTGGCCAAATAGTCTCTTTCGGTGTTTCCTCAAATTTACACTCAATTAGGCTGCAGATAAAACGAGTTTATTGTGTGGAAAAATCCGCTGTAAATTTCGTTAGATAAGTTCGCATATAAAGTTTTTTGTAAGTCGCACTATTTTTTTTTTTTGCTAAATTTTGCTATTTCTCCTAGAAGTATATCTTGGTTTTTTTTTGCAGAATGGGTGTTTTGCATATTTTTTTGGGTGTTTGCTTAGAAGTGACAAATTTTGTAGAGCAAAATTCTTAGTTTCTCCTTAAATAAGCACGTGTTTGTTGAGAAAATAACTTAACAAGTGTATTGGGGCCAAATTTGCAAGTACGGCAAATACATTAGATTTTTTTAACTACAATTTACTACAAGAAATTTGCAATAAGTATTCAAATCTTAACTCTCTATCCTATTTATTAAGTACAGGCAAATTTACAACTAGAATATTTTATTCAAATTCGAAATTACTATCTACAGTTGGGTTAAACAATCTTCACAAGGCGGTACTTTTATATTCAAATTGAAATTTTTTTGGAGTTTACATTTCTTAACACTTGTAATTTAATTAAGTTTTTAATCGTTTCAATTAAGAATGTAATTAAAATCTTTTTTGAATTTCAAGCTGAAACCAAACAACACCTTTAGTCGCTGTGTGTCTTTATTTTTACACGGTAAAGAAGTTTAATAGATTTTATTTTAAAAAGACTCAGAGCTTGTTGGAGAGAGCAGAAGATGTAGTTTTTGTATAAAATTAATTTTGAGGTTTTTTAACTTAATTGTTTTCAATAAATTATGTTCTTTTCCAGCTAAAAAATATAGAATTTTATATGTTAAATACTTTGATGATATTAAATTTTAAATCTATAAAACTTTTAACACTGCCATTTTATTAATATTTGCTTGTGTTATATAATTTTGTAGCCTCAATTATCTTCTTTAAATTAAAAAACAGAAAAAAATTTTTACATTTTGGCCAAATTTAAGTCTACAATTTCATTGACTTCAGCAAGGGCCTGTATTTCAATTATATAATATCACATTAAATCAACAACAAGCCACGAATGAAATATTTAAAATTGCCTCTTTTGTTGTCATATAGAAATTAAGAGGAAGATCTTAAAATTAAGAGTTTCGATTTCAATGCTCACTAAAATGCCTTACAAAATTAGTTGCCATTCACATAAATCACAGTATTATTTTCATTGTGGAAAATTAAAAAAAATGGCAAATAATGGAACCCGTCTCTTCATTTAGCTTTTTAAAAAAAATCTACTGTTTTCACAAATAATTGATTTGCAGTACTCACGGACATATCAATCATTAAATTTACATGTCATATATTCGAGAAAAAGTTTTTAAATAATGGCGGGACTTACTGTTTGGTGCAAATTGTCTTGCAAAAATTGCAAATGCAATGTTATGTGAATCCACGAACAAACTATACAAAATTTCTGTTGAGTTTCATAAAAATGCTACGATATTTTTCACTTGCACTTTTACAACACCATTGGACCAAACACTGAACACCGCTAATAGAAAATAAGAAATTAATGAAAAGAGAAAGTGTTATTAGATAAAACAACTTATGTCATCATAGACACCTTATTATAAGGCCATACAACCATTTATACACAGCTGCAGTTTCTTATAAAGGAAAAAAATATAATCAAAAATGGATTTAACTGCCTGTTTATAAATAATAACGTATGTAAATAAAATTAATTCTTGGGAGTTATGTTGTGTTTTATTTAATTATAATTTTGTTTATTATCCCAATTTATTTTACAAAAAACTTCTAAAATACTCACATTCGATTTAGACACAAACCATTTCTAGCTTTCTAATATTATAAATGAAGATTTCCCGTTGAGTTGGTGCTAGCAACACGAGAAATAGGCTTGGCCACCACAAAGTTACTATTTTAGAACTAAATGAGTTACGGAAATGAGAAAAAAATTTAATTTTAATAATAGAATATAGGTGGCAGTTCGTTAATACTGAAAACTATTTAAACAAACTTGAATTATTTTCAATTGATTAAAGACATTTAACCCGACGTCATGCAGGTTGGGACATTATGGCCCTTTTTTTCTTTGTATAACTTTATGTCACATTTTGCGACATTGCCAAATTGCTCGCTAGCTCGAGTTTATCGTATTCGCATGTTGTTTATTTTTTCATTTTGAATGTAGGCGGTGTAATATACTCTCACCAAATGTGACTGTAGGTTTAGTGGAAGATCATTTGAGTGTGTGAGGAAAGTAATACAGAAGAGGAAGCTTCAGAATCATGTGCTGGTGATATGTCTTAAATTTACTATAGAATGAAATACGAAAGCAACAAATTTATGTAAGTAAAGAACGAACCAAGTGGCAAGAACAATCTTTTAGATCACATAGTTCTATTCGGAAGCAAAGGGAGTCTGACTACAATAAAAATCTGAATTGCGTAGGCGAGATGTTAAATTTGTCCCGCTACAAAAGAGGCCAACAAATGACACATAGAATGCCACAAGTTTATTTGTTCTGTTTACTTTTTTAAGTTTATTTTTTTTTTAATTATGATCTAAAGAGCTAGAAGCACTTCAATCAATCTTTTACTTCAAATAACTAAGCATTGATAAAGTCATCTAAATATAACTTATACATACGTTTATCAAATTTAAAAAATCAGGAATATAGAACGGTACATATACCGGCTTAATAAAATTTGTATATACAATATATATAAAAAATGTGATATTTAATAAACATTTTATCATGTTAGTGGCCAAAGGAATTTTATCACCCATTTCCCGGCATCACATTACTTAGTACAGTGTAACCTCTGCTAATGAAACCAAGAGAAATTTAGGCTTGCACTAAACCCTCCAGTCTCGTTTACAATTTTTCTATGCAACTGACCCGCTTTTAGTTTCAAAATTTCAGCAGAGACGGGCACGTGGTTTAATAAACCATTTGTAGAAAGCTGAAGCGCGCTTAGCTGCACTCTTTGGTCATTTTATTTAACTTTACAAATACTCGTTGCAAATCACTTTCACGTTTCTTAATAATTTCCCTTTACTACAGGTTTGACAAATTCTGTCATTACAGATACTTTTGTTTAAGCAAATAGAACAACTCTTTACGAAGAAATGTTTAAACTGAGCTGTTTTCAATAGAAAAAGGGGTAAACTAAAATAAGATTTGTACGTAAACATGAAGCAAGCAATAGACGTTGCAACCTTTGGTAGAACTTGAATAGGTTGGAGAGGAGATTGAAACGTTTGTGTTCTCGTTGTATTAGGTTGGCAAGTTAAATAATTTGCTCATAATGTTATTCAGCAAGTTGCACAGTTTCATTCTATTTCGTGATTATGGAAAGTCAAAATTTTAAAATGGAAATGAACATCAACTTAAAACAGACTTTCCTAAATTAAAAAGGCTGTTTCAAAATTTCAAAGAAATAAATTGTTCTGTCTGTATAGAAGGCTTTTGGAGTTTTTTTTTTAATTATAAGAGGTAGAAAACCCGTTTTGAAAATTTATATCAGACTTCAGTACTTCGGTATTTTGGAAATAAAAAAGTTTTGAAAATAGTATTGAATTTTCCATGACTGTCACATAGCAAAAAGCATGTTGTCCGTGTTTTATTTGCCATCTTTACTCAAAAATGCTTATGTTGCAAAAGAAAGTTGCACACGAAGTAAAAATTTTTAACAGCGCTACAATTAGCGGTTAGCAGTTTTAAATTGGTTTAAACAATAACATCGATATTTGACGACCAATTAAAGTAATTGCACATAAAACAACGTATGTCAACACAAGTAGTTGCCACTGAATAAAAGTTGTAGAAGAGCACTCGAATAATAAATTTTAGTAAACTTAAAAAATTGTATTTTATATGTAGCAAAACAACGTATATATATGCAAATTATTTGTCCGACTGCAAATCTTTGTGGACATACTTTCTTTCCTGCTACAGTATCAAACTCCTTCGAAATTATTTTTCAATTCCGTAAATTCCTTCTGCATTTTTTCATTTTTAGGTTTCTAAGTAGAATAAATTTTTAATAATAAAAACCGCTTACAAATATTTGCAACTACTTTGTACTAAAAGAAATATTTCCTATTTGATACATATGCGGACCATTGTCATGTGAGATCCTATAAAAGGAATTTTTATAGTTTTGGGATTCAACTAACTCGATCGGAAACTGAAGAAGCAAAATCAATTTTGATTTTTTAACTCCGGATTAAAACTATTCAATTCGGAATGTGTGACAGTCCAGTTGGTTACCTCCTGAAAATTCAATGAACAAATATAAAACAAAAGTTTGTTTCTACTAAATCATGATAATTACGTAGCAATCTACATACAATAAAACAAAGCAATGTCCTTAAAATGCAAGAATTTGCCACCTAGAAAATAGTTTTCTCAAAAAACAGAAAAAATAAGATTTATTATTTTTAAAAAGGTTTCCAGTTAAATGAATCTCTGCACGATGACAGTCATAGCTTCCTTTTTCAATAGCTCTGACGCATAGATGCGAATACATTATGATTTTTTTTCCTTTGTATGCATTGGTCGATTACGTGTTATTGGCCTAGTATTGCGCATGATTCTGGTAGTCAATTCACAGCGTGAGAGTATACTCTCAGTTCGATCACGGAAAAAATTCATCCTAGCATTCGCATTGGGGCATATAAGGCCATCCTGTCATATATTCTCTGATTCCCAGCACTTGTTCTTGACTGAAACCATATAATCTATAACATTTTCAATGAAGTGCGGATCAACGATGCCGCCGGTTCAAAATGCACGCTACACAGCAACTTTTTGTACAAGTTGTGTGATTTCATATACTGTAATTTTGCTTGATAACAAAAGCATTCAACAAAAACCTCTGTCAATCGCTTATATGGCCTTAATTATTTGGCATCAATATCTACCTGCCTTTGTTAAAAATTTATATTTACTTTGAATTTGGTGACATGTTTGAGGCTACGACAAAATATATTGTTGTGGCAAACATATAATAGTGACTTGAAAACACTTTAAACATTACTTTAGTCACGATAAATAAGTTATTGTTTGGATTTAATTATTAAAATATTGAACAATGGAACTTTTATTAAAATTCTAACCACAATCGAAGTATTTTAAATGTATAAAAATAATGTAATACCTGCAACTATAAAAAGTTTTTTATGGCCATAATATGCATGTAAAGGCCTTTTGGTGTTTTATCAACGTATGAGGATGCCGTGGCTTAAGTAGTTAGTGCACTTACTGCTAAGCTTGCGATAGCTTTAGCCGCCTGTGTTCATATCTCAGCCGCTGCCAATCAGTAACATAAATAATATTTTTGGGTTTCTAGCGTTTTAAGAGTATCTACAATAATATGATCTCTTACAACCTTATAATTCAATCGTAATATGTTGTTCTTAGATTATGGTTACTGAAACCATATTTTTGCTTGTGTGGTCTCATTTATGCATCCAATAAAACCTGCCTATAATGGGGCGAAAACTATAAATGAAACAGGTAATACAGAATTGTTTACCTTCATCCAGCAGACAAACTATTCTCAGTAAATTATTAACGTTTTTTTTAATAATTATATTTTAATTGATCGACTTTTTGTTTTAAGACTTAACGAATGCCTTACAGCAGTTCATGTTTTGCCATGGTAGCCTTCAGAATGACCCAAGTAGTTGTAGGTTGTTGCTGGAGATGTTATTGTAAACCTTCTAAAACGTATTAATGGTGTTAATGGACCAACGTCCAGTAAATGATTTGCATGACCAAAAGACCATAAGTGCTATGCAAAACAAGATCAGACAGAAGGTAAGTTGAAGTAAAATATTAGACAGCATATCCAAAAGAAAGAAGAACAAATTTTTATGGAAGTACTTAAAACAGTGTAGTTAAAACTAAAGTGTCTTCTTCCAGGTTGCAAAGGGATTCTTAAAATTTCCTAAGAGCAAATAAGAAAGGGACATTAGGCGGCACACTATTGTTTTTTTTTTACTTAAAAAAATGAATTATTATTATTTAAAATTGTGTTCGTATATTTCACAAATGGTTGTTGGCGTAGCTAAGTATAGCACAAAAAACTTTAAATTTTTTTATTTTTTTTATTTTATTTGTTTTATGAAAATCATGTATATTGACATAAGTTGTTTTACCTATGTACAGTTTTAATACCCATAGTATTTTATTCACATTTTGTCTTCGCAAGGTTGTTATTTGTGCAAGATTTTGCCCTTAAATATTGAACACTATATCGGGAATGCATGCTTAGGGAGTTATTAAAAAATTTCAAGAAGATTCTTGCTGAGCCCATGTTTTCAAAAGGAACCTTTATTTGATCTTTCAGAAATTTAGATTTTTAAGCCCTATAAAAGCAGGGCATTTGGCGAATAGTAAGGAAGAGAATGCCTAATGATGCTTAAGAAAGAATTATAGGACTTTGCTTGTGTTTTAGGGAATAATTAATCAAAGAATAACATTGATTTGCGAAAGTCTTAAAAGATAATCTTAGATTTGTGTGGAATATAGAGTTTTTTATGATCTTAAGTCTTGAAATTTTAAAGTAATTATAAGTTTCATTAAGTTACTAATGCATGCTATATTACTTCACAAAACTGCTTAAAGGTTTAAGGATTAAATTACCAATTTATAGCATAAGTATTTATATTAATCTGAAAAGTTGTTATATTTTTATTGAAAAATTTAAAACTAAAATAAAGATATCACCTACAGGACAATTTACTGATGTTATTTATCCATTTTATTTAGTTGTTTTATTCTCTGTTGTTTTGCTAGCAACTTCGATGTGGCAGCCTTAAAGCCACCGTTCGCAGTTGTGGTTGCCAAAGCAAATGCCAGGTAGTTAAAACTTAATATAATAATTTGAGTTAATAATTTATTATAAAAGTTATGTAAAAGCATTATATGTTGAAACGAAACTTGGTTTAATTGAAATCTTTAAGACAAACATAAGTAAGTATGTTGCACACAAAAGGGTCGTCGTCGCTGTGGGATGTTTAAGGCAAAACGAGGAAAAAAGTTTAAAACGTTTGCTTTATTTAAAACATAGAGAGCTAGTGTTGGCTTTAGTTAATAAATTAACATTGTGTTTACTTGTTTTTATTAATGTTTTATTACTGCCAGCGACGACGCCCGGGTTTTAAGTATTTTTAAATAAATTTTAAATTTAGCTGCGATAGTAGTTTGTAGTATAGTTTTAGGCTGGTAAATGATTTTGGAAACTAGAACGTTTTAATTGAGAGTTTTAAACTTTAGTTTTATTTTTGAATAAAATCTTTATTTATTGTGTTCTACCTCTCGATTGTTGTTTAATTAATTTAACTTAACTGCTTTTTTTATTAATTTTTTTGTGATTGTTATGAGTGTGAGTGTAGGGTAAGTCGAGATAGCGAGAGCGGGTATTTATTTAATTGAGCTTTTTTCTAAAGATAATAATTATGGCTGTATAGCTTTGCTTTGTTTTTTTATTTTGTTTTAATTTTGAGCATTAGTTTCTTTTCACATATAATTATTTAACACTCTGGCACACACACTCTCTCCCACATGCTTATTAGCTTTATGTATTTAGTTTTTTATACACATATATATATATAAACTCACTCATCATATATAAATACAAATTTATTTTATTTTGATTTCATTTTGACTCAAACTCTTTTTGGGGCTTTTCTTTTTCGTTTAGAATATGATCATGTTTGATAATGGAAACGAATAAAACTTGTTTGCATTGCTTTGGCAAATAAATATATATATAATATATAATAGATATGTATATATATATATTATATATATAATATATATATATATGTATATAGATATATTATAATATATTTAGAGCTTTTTTGTGGAATTTTTATGTGGTAGTAATATTTAAGTTGAGCATGAATTCTTTTATTGTAAATTTCTTTGAGTCCCGTTTAGACACTGTGTTGTTGGTTTGTTTGTTTTATTTATATTTGATAAGATTTTGCGGTATGTGTGGTAACGTTACTTTTTAACCGAGAATATAAAAAAGCAATGTTGTACTCAAAAGACGTTCGAAAGCCGTATGCCAACAAATTCCGGGACATTGAATGCGTTCGGCGTTTTTCATGGTTTTTCGTTAGTGATGATGGAAAACTTCACTAAAGCAATACAACAAATCGTTGTTTGGTTGCTGTTGTACACTTCATTATGATGTTGATGTTGTTGTTATAACACACTGCATATAAATTTACCACCTCTTGCAATATATACAACATCAGCTAGTATCACCAATAACATCATTATCATCATCATCATCATCGTCGTCATCGTCATCAGCACCACCATCATGGTCGCGTTTTATGTTGTATGTAGTAGCACCATTTATTTCATTTTCATATTGCTTATTCTTCTTATATTTGTTTATTGTGCTTTTTTTTTCTTTTAGTTTATAATACGCGCGCGAAAAAGTTGCACCCCTTACCATACAGTTAAACACAAGCAGCAATAGCTATATCTTGAGTCTGAAGATATATAAAATGTGAGGCCTATAACGATTTGCGGTGGCCATTAAGTTGTGCACATTATGTATAGAGGAGAAATATTTGCCTAATATTAGACACTACATAGAGCCTAATATTTTGCTTATAAAACGCACTCAAACACATGCAAATATACTCGTGTTCCAAAGAATTCAAACGCACGCACTAATTGTTCTTACACATACCCATACACACTCACAAAAAATGCAACTTCCTTGCAACAAACCCCAAACACAACTGGCCCTTATCCATCTAAATACATATACAGCAGGCTAAGGAAACTTAACAAACGTTACTCTCTAGCTGCAACAAGCATCAGTTTCTCATCTATGCGCTACAAACCCCCGCTTCGGTTGCAGTCCTTAGCTCCGTTAATTCATTAAAAAAAGTCCTAAATGCAAAAAAAAAAAACAAAAATAAAACAAAACAAAAATTCTCTCCTTAATGCAATTTTTACTACTTGAAAAAAAAAAGCATAAAAATTTCTTTATATAAAAGCTCTCCCTAAAAATTCTTATGTATTTAAAGCCAACATTAACCCCCTGGCCGCCTAAAAGTAGGCATAAAATAAAACTGCTTAAGCCTTACAAAATATAGCAAAATGCAGTTTGCAAACAAACACATACAAACACTCTCCCATACACATACTCTCTTACTACTCCCTCTCTTAAATAAAAAGGCCTACCAGGACTTCTAACCCTTCGTGAAAAAAAGAGACAAAAAATATAAAAAGAAAAATTTGGCAGCACAAAAAGTCTATTGCAAAATGCAATAAAACTGCATGCCAAAAACAGTGATACACAAAGTGCAGCTACATTGTTATAGTAACAACAACAACTCAACTACTTGCTAAAAGAAAAGCCGGTTGCTCTCTTGCTGCTGCACTCAGTTCGCCTAAGAACACACCACAGAAACCCACTTGTATGCATTCGATTCTCTCTATTTTTCTCGCTCTCTTCTTCTCTGTTTTGTTTCTATATTTCGTTTCGTAGTGGTATATGATGGTTTTTTCTTCTTGCTTTTTCTATGCGTGTGTTGGAGCATGTGTTGTTTTTGTTGTTGTATTTTTCATGCCAAAAAGGGGCATTAAATGCACTTCATGCGCATGTCACTCAAAGCGCTTCGTTTTCGTTTTGCATTCTCAAAGTAGCTAAAGTTCGTACATGCAATAGACTAGAAACAAAAATAAAACAACAACTTTGCATACGTCTAAATAAAAACAAACCAACACTAGTGCAGTTTATTTGCATTTTCCAGCAACTGTTTGTATGAGTGCGGGTGCAAGCATTTTTTTCGCGCTTTTGTTGGGCGGCTTTTTTTGAGGGTTTTTGGATGTTCTTGTGCGTTGGATGTTGTTTGTCTTCTTTCTGGGTGGTCTAAGTACTGAGTGCAGCTTAGTATGGCGGGCATATTGTGTGTGTCATGTAACGTATGCTGCTAGAAGTAGTATGTAATACATGTTTTGTCATTGGGTGTATTTCTTTTAGGAAGATCAGAAAATTAGGTCATTTATAGGTCCTGGGGTAAACATTTTCATGCTAAGGACCCATTTCTCAGAATGGGAATTGTTATTTTTTTAAATGTATTTTACTTGTAGTTTTGAGGAATAGGCCTCTGGTCTTATATCACGTTTTTTATATTAAAATTCCCTATTAAAAACAAAATTTATAGAGATATTTATATATTTTCAAAGTAGTTGTCCTGCTAGGGAAACCAATATTTTTAAGGCTCCTAAAACAAACACAAGAAGTTCAACAATTGGTCAGGTATCCACAAAATTTATTGTTTAGTATAGGTTTGGAGCCGACGCTATAATGGGTCTGTGCGGGAACCAAATGTATCCTTGGTCCAGCTTGAAAATTATTGCCGTAATTGACTAACTGCTGCAGCAAGATAGTGTTAGGCGTCACCCAGCCAAGGCCACAATAGTCATTCTGCAGGAATAATGTGTCGTTAATGTTATCTCTAGCTGAGGTGGCATCCAAGATCGAGCAATCTGATCCCACTAGAATTTTGCTTGTGTGGTTTTGTAAAGACGCAGTTTAATTGCAATAAGCGGCAATTAACCACTGCTGTCTGTAACGGAAATATAATCCAGACCATTGCTCAAGTAAAGCAACATTAATATAACAGACTCATTAAAATTGTGACTACTCGTATGTCATATATCAATTGTGGCATGGAATTTAAGCATCCACTTCATTTCAACAAGACTGTGTCTCATACCGTAGAGCCCGTAAAACAATTCAATTACTGTTTGAGATATTTGCTGGTCGTGCACTTTTTCGTTTCGGCTATCAAAATTCGTCTTCTATATCGTGTGGCCTAACACCATTCGATGGTTATATAAAGTTAAGAGTGCTTGTCAGCAAGCCCAGAACCGCCGGGTGCATTTTAGAAGGAAAGGAATGGCTGCTTTAGTGAAATTTAGCCTCATTTATACACAAAAGCGTCGTAGAAAAATTTGACTAAAGAGAGCGTGTGTGCCAGCATAGCCCTGTGTGCGATTCTACAATTAACTCTATCCTATGTATTTTATGATTCCATAATAAAATAAAAACCTAAAGACCAAAAACTGTGTTTTCTATTTATTTTTAAATGTTTGCGGTAATACTGGATCACAATTTATAAAATATATTCATTGTGTAGTATTTAGGTACGGAATATGTTTTCACTAACCCATTCTAAAGGTTTTCAGCATGTGCTGAATCGTATTTTTATGAAAATGTATTTGCCCGTCGCTATGTTTAAATTATTAAAAATTTAAAAATATTAGGAATATTGTTTATTGCTTGTTATAGCACCACCTTTCGTCTATAACTTAGTCAAAGCGTACCCGCCGCCATAATTCTTGACAGATAGAGACTATAATGGTGTCGGCAGTAAATTATGTGGCAGCTACTAAAGTTTGTTTTCTATACTTTTTACGAGCTCTATATTTTATTTTTATTTTTGCAAGTAGATTCCCTATTTGGGGGAGTAGCATTATCGAACCTTCTAGTACGCAAAACTATCATGAAATAGATGTATCACTATTATAGGAATTGGGTGCTTCATTTGAGCAGCCGAAGAAAGAATCACGGTAGAACAGTAAAAAATGCATAAATAACAGAATGTTTTCTGTGTGAAACTTAACAAAAATATTTTTAAACTACTGCAAAATATTAGCACGTATGACATGCAAACATATTCTGTGAATACTGTAAATATTTTACTAAAGTCGCACCATTTTTTTCAGATTAATATAATTTTACTTATCAAAATAGTCATAATGTCTCCTTAATGGCTACTTAAATGCTAGTTTTTCAATTACCTTCCTTGCCAAAAAGCCCAGCTGAAATAATTTTTTAATGTTATATACTTTAATGAAATTACAAAATTTTCTGTGACGGCTTGTTTTCTTTCTAAATAATACAATATTTAACATTTTCATTATGATCTACTTGAACTCCCGAAGTATTTTTTGCGTCCTGGTAAATATGATATTAATCTGCGGTATAGCGGATGTAAATTTAAACGAAAAATGCGTTTCTTCAAAATAGTAGTAGCTGCTATTGGAGATATGTGTTCCAAACCTAACGTTGAGTTCTGAGTTGTTTTAAGGTATTTTACCTATATCTCAATGCCGTTGAAAATGTGTTTGTGATTTTTGTAATATTCTGGGCAACTTGTTAAAATTTTCTTTCAATATTTCAGCCGTTTTAAACTTTTGTGCTTAGCAACACATTTAGCTATTTATGTTTAGTTCTATAGATATGTCATCTTATAACGAATTGGTTTGAAAGTTGTAAAATAGTTTTAATAGTACTACATTTCTGTCATACATAAATATGTATATGCTAAAATTGCATTAAATACGATCGATCAAAATCGACTGAAAAATCGCAGGCAATTAATAATGAACTGTGTAAATATTTTCAAATTTCAAATTTTCTTTTACATTATTAAAAAGACGTAACAGAGTAATAAAGAGTTTTTCTTAAATATATTTTGTTAAGGTTTATTTTGTATAACAATAAAGTTTCAATCCCATTTTGTACAAAACTATTTTTCCTCATATTTTTTTTAAACCTTGTTGGGAATTTTATTCAATTTTATTTATATTTTTAATTTTTAATTTTTGAAAACATATTTAACATAAAACGAATAAACTTAATTTTTTAAATTTTTTATGCAACTTTATGGTTTCTACAATTATTTTATTTTTGTTTTATTTGTTCAAATTCTGCTATTCCTCTTTTATAATTTTTTTCTGTTCATATTTTAAGACTATCCGTAATGATGTGGCGTATAATTGATATTAAAATTAAACATCTTCATACGAACAGAAGCCTTCGTTTAGGGGCGCTCAAAAGTATGCTACATATTACGAAGTTTTTTAATTAATTTAAATTTCATTTACACGAGGCGGGGCGTATACATAATGTTAGGATCCATAGACAAGGATTTTAAAACTAATAATTAAACTTTAATTAAAAATTAAAATTTTTTATATTTTTTTCTTTAATTTCAAGTAATATTTAAAAAACGTGTGATTTATAGTTATTATCTTAAAAATGATAATATTTGTGAGAAAAATTTATATATTTCGCGTTCCTGCTGGTGCTTGAAACTTGAAAATGTTGGAGCCGAGTTCACCAATTAGATTAAGAATTCATTTCACAGTCGATATCCATGCGTTTATACTCTAGTAACAAGCGCATTATGGCATTAAATTGAGATTCGCAGTTCTTGCGCTTATGTTGAGCTTGAGAACTAAAATTCGGCTGCTAGTACTCACTGGAGTGAGAGGCAAATTATTACACGCGAATCCATGGTGACCGCAGCATATCAAAAGTTTGCTGTAGTCATGAAAGGCAATAATATGGCTTCTTAAATTTCAGGGTGTCGTGAATAAACAAAACGTTTAGAACAGAGCTTAATGAAGTATTGATAGAAACGGACAATATCTAATTTTGTTTGATTTGATACAAAGTTTGGAGTTTTGTAAAAGCAAAAACAGCGTGTAGGTGCCATAATTAAAATGTTATTTATATCAAAGTCAAACTTTTGCTTGTAATATTTTTTTAATATCATTGCAGTCTCTTTCATATCTTCAATAGGAACCAGTCCTTTAGAGGGTCAATATAATTCTGGGAAATAATTGTTCACACAAAACAATGGCTCCCTTTTGAAGAATGAAGTCTTTTACGTATTACGACGGCATCAAAGCGCAATACTACTTACACTTTTACATAGGTTAGACCGCCAATATCAGCCACAAGCGCTTCAGATCCAAAATACACAATTATTTTTGGTCTCAATAGCGGAGGATACAATAGACATTCTACATTAAGAATTGGAGGGTGTGTGTAATAATATTTATGTCCGCAAGTCGTGTCCTTAAAATCAACAACTCAAGTTATCGTTCCAATTTAACCAGAAGAATAGTAGTGAAATGAGAGCAAGGAACATCAGAAAAAATCACTTTGTATTTGTAAAAAAATCGAAAATTATATTTCAAGAGAAAATTTTGCAGCAAGTTGAAATTATAAAGGAAAGAAATCATGGATATAAAAAGCGATTTAAATACAAGGAGTTTTCACTTGCTTATTCTTCATTGACTTCCCATTAAGCAAGTACGGAAATCGCACAGTGATAATACATTTGGCGTTTGTTAGCAATAAATCTCATTGGACAAAAAACCGCTCCAAGTGCAACCATTGTATCGCGAGAAATGCCCGATTCGATGTGGTCTAGGAGCAGATAGAAACACTGGTTCACATTTCTGGTATCATGAAAACAGTCTTCATAGAAAATTAAATGGCACATGTTATCGCGCCATAATAATAGCTGGTATGGCGATCGGCTAACTTCACATGGCCGCAATGGCCCTGTGATAAAATAATTGTAGTATTATTCCTGTACGGCTACAGTAATGGCCTAACAAGTATCACTTCAGTTGGCTTTTTAGAATAAATTTTATTTAGTAAACCCTAATATCGGGTCAAAGTAAATACTTTCAAAGTTAGGAAATTTGTCTTATTCTTGCAAAGAGGTAACAAAAAATTTTTTTTATAAAATCAAATATATTTTTCCTCAAAGATTAAAAAACTATAGTTTTATAATGGAAAGTTGGCTGAACTTCAGCCAATATAGGCCACGTCTGAACAATTTTTAATTTAATTATTTTGTTGCGAAATTCTTATTGTTGCTGTTTTCAAATACTTCTAATTCAGAATATATTTAATATTTAATAGAATGTAACTAAAATTTTAAAAGATTGTTTTTTAAAAATTGTAATAAGCAAAATATGTTAGCTTTCATTCAAAGAAATAAAAACTCGTGCGTTCTGTGCGGCTATTTTTAACCTAAGGTTGTATAAAAAAATCTCTTGCAATAAAATTTATTAAAACACATTGCTTCGCATTTAATTTTATTTTCTTCTTGCTTGTAAAAACTATATAAGAGATGGACTCGTGAGTGATATGAAATCACCGTAATCTGTGCATGACAACAATTGTTTTTCTCTTTTTTAAGAATAAATAATAAATTGAAATTATTGATTCAGATATTTGGAGCGAATTCCCCTCAACCCTTGTCAAGCTTGGATTAGAGACGAGTTTCGGCCAGGCCCTTAGTGTAATTTTTCGTTTCGAGATCAGGGAAACTCCTTCCAAATATCCTTTATTAAATCATTCTGTCGAAATATGGAATCAAAAATCAAATAATTTTATTTTAAAGAAAATAAAAGTTTCTTTCCAAAGGCAATTTTCTCGAACTACGAGGGAGTTCTAAAGAAGATTTGCAGAACAAGTGCCCCGTATTTTTTTTTAATTTTCTTTGCAAAGTCGTAAATATTTCTACATCATACGCGGGCATACCACACAATCTACCATTAACAATTAAATAATTATCAGGATGGATCTCATAAAGAAAACTAATTTCAAAGGGCACAAAAATTCAATGTGTAAGAAATTATCAATGCGAAGTTATAGCGACTGCGCATAAACGTCTTTAGTTTTCTTCTTACACTTGGTGCCTTAAGGATAAGAACAGTTGTCAAGAAAATTGAAAACGAGCAAACCAAAATCAAATTACAATAAATAAAATCGATCTTTACTCACCTTTTAATAAAAACTCATTTAAACTCGTTTCATGATCGTTTCTCTCATAATAATATTGTTGCAGTTCTTGTTGTAAAATCTTAACACTTCTTAACATTATGGGAGTGTGTGAGTGTTTGGCTTGATCGTTAGTGAGTGAATCGGAGTAGTCGTAATTAGTAGAAGGAATGGAATAAAGTATCTTTGCTTTAACTCGTTAAGTTACTAAGTTTAGTTACGCGTTTTATAAAGAATTTTGTTTTACTTAATATAAATAAATTTGTTTAACAAAAATACGTTTTTCTTTTAGTTTAAAAATGTTCTTTTGATTCAGGTAATTTTGTAGTTTGATTTTGATTGATTTGAATTTAGTTGGTTGTTAGTTGTTGTTTTTGTTGCTTGCAACTTGCAGGCATTAAAGGATCGAAAGGGTTTGAAAAAATTTACTTTGTCTTTTAGAAATTTTTGCACAAACAAAGTGTTTATAAAAGTGCCGAAAATACTCAAAAGTTTGTAAAGGGAATTAATATTTTGATTTTTACGTCTGAATTCTAGTGAATTTTGCTTAAAGATGTCGTAAAGTGCCAAAATTCAAAGTCCGAAAACTGCTTGCTAGATTGTGCGTGTGTGTGTGTGAACATAAAATGAATGGCCGGAGCGGAGGGCGTTCGAAACTAAAGGGAAAAAACTGATGTGTAAAATTCAGACGTTTTTGAGGGGGGCGTTTTATCAAAAGTGATAAATAAAACTAATTTTTGATTGCTGGATGATGATGGAGTTTTAGCGGTCGTAACTATTTTTTGTTGTTGTTGGTTATTTGAAGTGTTTGTTATGTTTTGTTTAAAAAGGCTTAACTAAGTTGTTGTTGGCTTATTGTTTGTATTAAATTTTGAGGTCTATTGTTTTTGTAAACAGAGATGGCCAACGGTTGGTGTAATTAAAAAAAATTTAAAACTTCACATTTTCAAAGTCACATTGTTTTTTGTGTGTTGGGTGTTTCTTTTTAAGTTGAAGTTATAAACAAATTTCACATTTAACTCATTTAGTAAGACATTGCACTCAAGACGGTGTGGCTGCGCTTAGGAAATAGGGCGTTTGAAAATTGCAAGGAAAATCATAGAAAGACACACTCAGCGACTTGCAGAAAAACATGTTGATGTCAATGATTCGAAACTAACAAAATGTGCCAAAGTAGAAGAAAGATTTTTTTTAATTAAATTATTTTAGTCTTTTGGTTTTTTTACACTGCACTTGAAAGAAAAGTTCAGAATTTTTCACTCGAAAATTAAACTTTAAGTAAAAAAAAGATCAAACTTAAAACGTTTAAGACAAAAATGATTCTTTTTTTTCTTTTTGAAGTTCCAAAAAAATCGTTGTTAAAATTTTTTTTTCAGCTTAAAAGTTCGTAGAGGTTTTTGTTTATAAAATTTATTATTTTATTCTGGTTGTAAAATTTTGGAATTTTTAATAAAATTTTTTTTATATTGTTCCAAAAGTAAGTAAGCAAGTTGTTAACTAAACAAAGAATAAATGATGTGTGTATAGTATTGTATTTAGTTTTATTAATTTATTTTAAATATATTATAAAAATTTGTTGTGTTGTTTAGTCTGCCTGCTGCCGTACACTAAAAAAATGCCGCGTTTTAACAAGCGCGTTTAGTAAATTTCTATGTGTGGCCATTTGCAACATAAAAATGTTGACGATAATAACAACAACAAGAATAAGAAAAAAAATAACTACAACGACAGCAACAACAACATGGGATATACCACCATTTATAAACAGCGACATAACGGAAACTAGCTATATTACACACATCTAAGTACACAAACATTCATACATCAACAAAACACTAGCATACACATATAACACACGCACACACACGTGTACTGTATATGTATGGCAAACATATCACAAAACAATTTTAGCTTTTAGTTTAAACGTCACCGTCATCGTTTGGTTTCATCGCTGCTGTTAACGTTTGCCTTGTTATTTTTGTTGTTGCGATGCTGGTCATTGTACGTACCAGCTTGTATAACAACATACTCGTAGACTACATAAATGCATAAATCCGCAGAGTACAATTTTTATTTTCCTATACTTCTCGTATCACTATGGGATGTTAGAATTAATTGCAGAAAAAGTAGTGGAATATTTTTATGTTTATCAACAATTAGTTGTTAAGTTTGCACAAAGAAAAAGCGATGCTATTACATGTTAAGTTTAAGAGAAATGCAATTGGCTACGTAGAGAAATCAAATCCCAACCTGCCTTAGTTTGCAAAATTTTAGAGTTTTGTGGCCATACTCAGGTAAAATTTTGATTTTTGGTGAAATTTAGGGTTTGCTTTATTTGTGTTAACAAATTTTTGCAATTTTCTTTTAAGTTTAATAAATTTTTTTTTGTGAAAAAAAAAATTATTTTTAAATTTCTTATTTTTTTTAATTTATTTGAAATCGTTGCTGAATTTTGTATTTTTTCTAAAACTGTTTATTATGTTTGAAATTTCTTGTATTTCTCTTTTGTGAAATTTTTCTTTTGTATGAAATTTTAATTTTCAGTCATTCACGATAAAATCATAATTTATTGTAACCCTAAAATGTTTGTTTAAAAATAAATCCATTTTATTCTAACTTTCTTATTTCTACAATTCCTTATTATTTTATTAAGGGATAAGTTGGCTTTACGCTAGAAATTCTTCAAACCAAATGAGAGACTGAAAGAAGTTCAAAACAGAAGAGTTAAACTTTCAACGGAACCCCAACAAAATTAATTTTCAAATAATAGAATTTGGATAAAGTAAGTACAAAAAGTTTTGAAATAATTTTCCTTTCAAAAAATTTAAGTGGTTGGTTACCATTTCATTCATTTAATTGTCACTTTGCCACTTTGTTTCTCATAATTGTTGAATTTTTTCCGAGAATTTCAATTTGGATCCAACAGTTTGCTACCTAAGTTGAGTGGTTCCTTGATTTCGATGGATATTCCAATAAGGATCCACTATGTATTCTTAGTAGTAATAGCTATTTTGTGTCAACACCTATTAAAATTTTATCGTGCTTGAATCAGGATAATCGCAATTGAATTATAGGTAACAGGTATGAAGCTGTGACTTTTAACAACAATTGTATACAAAAGCCAGGAAACAGCAAGAAAATAAAAAATTGCTTTATTTACATATGACTCGGTATTTTCTTGACTTTATAACTCCAAAATTGTTGTTGTAACGCAAAACATTATTAGGAATATTTTATAGGAACAATTTAAAGATCCTTTTCGCGTAAGTTCACCAGACTCTAGGGTTGAACTTCACACAAAACTTGGAGCATGTACATATGTTGTATCGTGACATCTTAGCAATATTGTACTAAAAACTCAAAGTCATATATATATACAAATGTAGTGATCGATCTCTGTCATATTTGGACTGTCACTTAAAGCTCTTTTTTGTTAGGAAGATAACGTTTGCTTTACTATGGTCTATCTCGAATGAATAAATCGAAATGCAAAGATTTTAGGCAAGAAAATGAAAGTTAAACCTATAATATCATTATTATTGTATTATTGTATTATTTTAAATCATTACATACTTTTGCTGGTACACAAAGGCACTTCACATAATAAATACATATATTCTTCTTTAATATATGTATGGCGGATTATCCTAATATTTCTATGTATTGGCTTGCATTGGTGCATACAGAAGAGCACTACTATTTTACTATGAATTTCGAACAGAACACGACACAACGATAGTAAGCATTTAGTGTGTCTCCAAAAGCCTACGAAACGTTGAAGTTAATACTTACATAAATATGCTCGAAAGTGGGATACCGGATGTTATACGTAAGCAAGTCCATATTCAATGTCAATTCGATATTCCCTTACAAAGCTACTGACTGCAAATCAGTATTTTTTTGTTGGGATTTATTATGTTTTGGTTTGTGGCATCGATATATAAATAACTATTTAGTGTGAAATAGAACGTTTTATTGTTCTTGTTCAATTGTAGTGACCAACATTTTCCAACAACTACAAACGGAATTTTATGATAGTGCATAAAACCGAGAAAATTCTATTGCCAGTGAAATCGGTTGCCCTAAGCGATTCGTTTTTTTTTCAATTCGTTTTTTTTTTGTGTATGGAAATGTAAAATTCTTGGATATAATATTATTTAATAGCACCGCGACACTGTGCAATGGAATACAACTTACTTATATCATGTGGCATTATATATGTAATTGGATGCTACTGACTCTTATAGGCAAATGTGGCGAACCGATCTGTGAGATACCCATCAGAACCAATATCTTGAGTTATCCGCTCTATCGTTAATGAAAAAGATTGGCTTATGGGCTTCTGAAATTTAGTGCCATTATTGTAATAAAATGTTTAAATTGTTGGATTTTCAATTTGTGTTAATATTTTTTTAACGCCGGGTTTGTGTCTGAGCTAAAACGAATTAAAATATTCTATTATGGGAAGGATTTCTTTTCATATTTAATTTTCTGACTTCAGCTATTTAAGCACTAAATGGTAACATTGCAATGTTATTTAAAGAGACAGGAATATTTTTACTTACGTTGTTTTTAATCAAAATAAACAACTTAAATGAATCCGTAGTTTTTTTTTTTTGAACAAAACATTTTACATTATACTTATAGTCCCATAGTAAGTGAATCTAAATACATTTTCTATTTCCACCATTCACGGTTTCAATTTCATTGCACATTTGTAACCTTCAACATCATTATCATCTTTTTCGCTGCCATTCAACTGTTTTGTTTCTCTTCCCCGCCATTGAAGTTTCCAATTTTTATTTCAATACCTTTGCGTTGTTTTCCATGCTTCTCCATCATTATGCTCCTGGTCCTTGCTGCCACGTTGTACTCATCATAATAATGTCGTTGCGTCCATGCATTCATTGCAGTATTGTTGTAAGGCCAGAAATCTATGATTTTTATTGCTGCCACCTCGCTATTTATTAGTTGCAACAGTAGTGCAACCGATTCTGCTGTCAATGTAAAGCTAAAAAAAGAAAGAAATACTAATACATAAATATGAACATGTTGGTTGTCCTGTACATGAATACAGTTGGAAATGCATTTTTTCTGATTTGCAGTTGTTGCTTTTGAAATAATTTCAATAATTTTGCGCAAAAGAAATAAGAACTTGTATCCTGTTTTCAAATTATTTCTGTTGAATGGCTGATGACACATAATGCGTTTTTCATGTTATTAGAGAAAACGCATTGTGCAGGAAGAGATGAGGTGTATTTTATTTGGCATATGGGTGTCTCCATGATTTTTTTAAGGGGAATGGAATCAAAATGATTATGATGCAAGTTTTTTTTTGTAGCTTGAGAAAATAAATGAAGATAAAAGTGTTTTAATAGAAATGTAATGGTAGATAATGTGTTATTTATATTCTAGGGGAGCTGTGTTTTGAAAGCAAAGGAAAGCAAGTAATTTTTTCGAACGAAAATCTTTATTAAAGGCAACTATTTATATATATATATATATTAAATTTGGCACTAATTCCACCGTGGTTTTCGTTTCTGTAAAGCCATGGGAACACTATTTGTAGAGTTTCAGAAAAACTGAACCATTATTCGTGTAATCAAACAATTCACGAATGAATTCAGAGAATGCAGTACTATAAAAATAGTAAATATTTTTTCTTAAATTACATTCTTAAAAACTTCTAACCTATTTCAGCCGGCAGCAACTGAGTTTTGGTTATTATTATATTAGTGGGACTTCAGAACGGTTTTCTCTCTTTGGTTGAGTAAAAAATACAAAAATACGCAATAAAGTAACCTTCTCGTTAGTTCTGTTCAGTAGTTTCAGAGATATCTATTGAATATATTTATCTTTCAATTAATTTAAGGTATCTCATTTTGAACAAAGTTGCCACATGCACATAACAATATGGCACTTGCAAGTTTTGTTAGAGAACTTTTTACTGTCGTGTGCAGACGGCAACTTATATCGAACCGTGATACATTCACTTAATTGTGAATAAAATCAAAACTTGTACATCGATTTTATTGAAACGAGGCTCCTTTTGTGTGGAGACTCCTTTAGTTGTGTTTTTGTTTTGGATAACTTTTTTTACAAGAACAATTTTTTTCAAAACATTTGTTTTTGGCTCTAGTTTTGTGATGTCTCTGAAATTACTGAGTAAATTAAATCACAACGTTACCATGATTTAAAGAGAATATTGTATTTTTATTAAACCGCTCTTCAGGTATATTAACTGCCCTCTTTTGACATAAGGGTATGTATATCTCGAAAACTAGAATCGGTTTGAAGAAACCGAGTGCAGATGAGAATTCAGGATGTCTAATAATATAAAAAACAAGAGTCCACAAGTTTATTACAATTTTTAAAATTTAAATTTCTATTATTTATTGGATATCCAAAATAAATATTCGATTATTCGATTAACAATTACTCGAGTATTCGATTAACATTTTTTCGAGCATTCAAACAGCAAATATTCGAACACCCACACAACAATTATTCCATTAATCAAACTCAAGTAATCCGAGTATTCGAACAATACTTATTCGATTAATCGAATAATATTTTATTCCAAATTGGCAAATTTTAAACTTCGTAAAATTCTGAACCACTGTGGCTCTTTTGTAATATTACGTAAAGGAAAAACCATGAACCAAATATAAAATTGTTTTGTCACAGGTCTAGCTTTGTTGTTTGGAAAGGAAATTTTAACAGCGTTAAATTCAAATTAAAAAGTAACGAGAGGGCAGGTTTAAAACGCTGCGTTGGATTAGTGTATATGGTACCTGCTGTTGCGGCATATTTTTAGAAATTATCAAGTGTGAAAGCGATTAGAATGGTGACTTTAGCCTATGACCACCCAACAGTATGAAATGGAAAAGGTGCGACGAATATACATATACTAATGCAAGGATATATATGTTCATTGTCCTCGATGATCATCTAGTGATTATGAGAAACTGCAGGCGTATTCTGCATACCGATTGAACTTGGCGCCAAAAACAATAATTTTAGTTTGATAGGAGGCTGTGCTGAGAGTGCAGAATTTACTCCAAAAGCCTTGTTCTTTACTTCTTGACGTAAATATGGACTATTTTCAGTGTGAATTAAGGCGTTCCGTTTGTAACAAAATCCTTATTTGACTAGAAATAACGTTCATACGGTTTTTAAGCTCTATATTCGCCGAAAGAGCCGTTCTTTGAAAATTATTTCGAAGATTTGACGGTTCATTGATATCTTTTATTTAAAAACTTTTGAAAATTTTCAAAAAGGGCCACCTATTTTCTGAGTGAATAAAAATAAAGCAAACGTGGATTATTTTCATATATTTTTTTCAAATGTAAACCACCATACAACAAACTAAATGCTTAAATAATCTGATGCTTAGAATTTGTGCAACATATGTATTTAAACATGGCATACAACTCATAATATAAAAATCGGCGCAATGATATTTAGTAAATAAGTCTAAAAATATTTACTATAAAAATTAACAACATGCAATGTACAAAAATAATTTTTACGCAATTTTAGGGTTCTATTGGCCGGTACTACAGAAAAAACCCTCACGCATATATGGCAACACAATAGCAAAATGCACACCTACATGTGTGCATGCACACATTGAAGTATATATAGAGAAAAATGCAAATACGCATACTAATGTACTTTAGGCAAAAAAAAAAATCATACTTCATGTATATGACACACAAATGCTACAACAACAATGCAATGACAGTAACATGCACATGCATGCACAACTATATAAAAACGCCAAATAGAGAAGCGCTTTATGCTTTGGCTAAACTCACTCACTCCTCTCACTAAACGAGTGCCTTCGATCGCCCACTTCTGTAAAAGCATAATGATGTATGTATTTCCGCGATTTTTTTTCCAGATTTCCGCGTCTATGTATTTCAATTCTGTTAGTAGTTGTGTCCAATATTAAATGTTGTATAAAAAATATATCACAATGATTTCTCCTCTTTTTTATTTATTATTTTTCTCGAATGATAAATGAATGAATTGATGTATGGCTGATGATGGTGACCATGTATTTTTTTTATCTAAATGTGTGTGTGTATATGTATGTTTGTCTGTGCATGTACAGCTCTGTCTGTATGTGGTTTTATAAAATATATATTTAATATATTGACTCCAATACCTTCACCCTTGCTTAGAATATATTTGAAGGATAAATATTAATCGAAACATCGATTCCAAAAAAATATCTTTTCAACTATTTTTTTCAGTGTTTTGCAGCGACTAAATAAAGTGCATTAAATTTAACATTGTTGTTTGAGGTGAAAGTTTAAGCTTTTCGATTCCCGGCGAAATAATGGTAATTTGAAAAATGACTGACGTACGAGTACCACAGGATATACGTAGAAAATATTTGAGTATGTATCGAATTATTATTGAACTAGTTACTTAGGGTTTCACAGACTACGTAGTCTACCAAATCTCTGTACTGGATCTGCTTTCATCGCATAATAATTGTCAAGATTTAATCTACCAAATAATGCCTTCTGTAGCAGCTGTCATAATAAGGAGATGAATTAGACTCTAGAACAACTTTTTTGAGGTTGCCCAGCTGCGAAGAACATAGGCCGATTTTTACTTAACGTTGTTCTTCGAGACTTCTATAAACTCATTAATATATGCTTTAGGAAGGTTTCGCACTGAAATAGTCGTTAATATTATCTTCATATACCCTGCGAGTATCGCAATGAGGCAACAGTAATAAAAATTTCTGAATAGTTTTCTAATTGTTAGTCAAGTAGGTTCTAAAAATTCACTTTCATTATTTAAGAAATCAGACTAACGACCCAATTACAGTTCGCACGACAACCCTAGTTAACGATGAGTTTTCATACATTTTGTATGCTGAGAAAAATATCGTCAGATTGTTGACCACAATGCCATCAAAATGCAAACAATTTCATTTTCCTAGCTTTTTATGGGGATCCTTTTCCTCGGCAATCCTTCTATTTTGAAGTGCTCAGTTATGTGACAAGAGATTACCTAAAAACTGAGGACAGCTCTAGAGATCGGCATTATTTTGATCACTAGGGAATTACACGAATATTAAGGATCATTTGAGATTGCGTCACTTTAGCTAAAGCTACCTTTCACTAATAAGTCCCAATCCTTGTTTTCTCAGATCCTTTGAAAATGGAACGCTGCAGCTGTGTAAAATAAATACAGAGTTATAGAAATTAATATAAGCAGCTGCATTTTCAAAAGCACTGTATGCTGTATACATCAATCCCTTATAACGCCACAGTTTACTTTTAATAATAATTTGATATAAAACAACAAGTTAATGAATTAAATTAAATTTTTATTCTGTTTTTTTTCTGCCTTTGTGTTTTAAGAATTATATTTGAGACATTACCACCACGACTAGCGATTATATAGCACGTGCTGACAGTCCAATGTTTAAGCGCTTTTTCGGAGACGTAACGCATTTCAAAGAAAATAATCAAGATTTGCAAAGTCTCACTCCATCTTGGAGGCCAAGAAAGAGGTCCTTTTCGTGAAAAAACATTGTCACCAAAATAATGTGTTAATAATGCGAAGATTACGTGAGATATATGGCACGTCACACCATACTGTGAAAACCGGATAAGTTTGCCATTGTTCATAAGTCCAATCAGCAAATGTACGACGCAACCTATGTATATTCATTACGTTCCAATGCTCGAACGAGCTTAATTTTGTATGGATGTAAATGAAGATCTTTGCGCAAAATTTTTCATACGTTAGGCGCACAAAGCCCAAGTTGCTGAGAACGGCTTTGGACAAATCTGGATAATAATCAACTCTTCCTCGGTACGAACATTTCTTTGCTTTATTGATGGCTTAATGTTATGTAGTGTAATAAGTGTTGCGTCATATAGAATAGAAGGCCTAGAAGGCCATTTGTGTAAGTTTCAATTTTGCTTTATAAGGTTGAGGGACAGAGCACTGAGGTTAAAATTAAATTAGTACAATTTGAAACCATTGCTGAAGCGTAAATTGTTCATGATAAGTTGCGAAAAGCTACAGGAAACAAAGTAAAAACAAATTACAATTTTGAGTTATAGCAGTTTATGTAGTATTTATATTTTTTCCTGGAGTATTTTTCATAATAGGCCGAAACTATGTCGACAGTCTGTGGCGTTCAAAGGTGTCTCTGTAAATCTGTTGATTATTACTTCGTCACCGGTGCAATATCACAATAATGAGTTACATGAATGAATGTTTTAAGGACAACCTCAAGATGAAGAAGCGTATTTTCGGGCGTTTAGTAGTTACATGGATTTTTCAGCAAGATGATGTGCTTTGAATCGGCAATATACCAATTCCCAGTCGTGCTTTGTTTGTTGTAAACTTTAATATTGTTACTAAGTTATAGTTTTATAATTCTTTTTTTACAATAACTACGATCGAACATGCACGTCATTAATACCTTTGTGTTACAAATTAACTTCAAGCATTCACAATCTTCTCTACTTGCTTGCACGCAATGTGTAAATAAAATAAGTGATCATGACTCGGCATGCCCGATCGTGTCCGGTATACATGCCCGAACGTATACCGGACACTTTTATTATTAAGTATAATTCATGATTCTGCCTGCCCATTTCTATGTAATAATCTTGGTACTAGTTGAAAGTGAAGGGACATGCACAATTATGATCAAACATGTTCATAAATATTATATTTTTTAAATAAAAATCATATTATATTAAACTTAACAAGGTATGATAGAAATGGGTTCCAAAAATCTACATCAAAACACCCGGCCGAAATAGCAAATCAAGACTTAAAATAATTATTATTTACAGATACTTCTCCACAGCTTGTAATTTTTATTAAAAATGTCTCCTTATATCTCGTCAAGTTCGGTTCGTCTCCAAACCAAACTTAACAACGAATGACGGAAATTTGTTCTAAAAAACTACATATTACATTAAGCTTAAATGATGAAATAAAAAAGATAATATATAAATTAAATTAATAAATTAAATTAGGAATAAAATAAAGACTTAAGGCAATAATCATAAAAAATATTTCTGATTCATCAAATTTTTATTAATATAATTTTTACCCAAAATTTGTTTTCTAAACCTTTTATAATTTAAAATATTTTTGTGAATATGGCCTAAATTTAACAATAATTATAAATAGTTTTCACTTGTATTAAAACGTTAGACATAATTTTTAATTGATTTCTTACACAGCTTTATTTACGGTAACGCCGTTTTATTTTTCAGATGGGGTCAGGATCCGCCTTCATCTATTTTGTTAACGTCTAAGCTACGGTCTAAGGTTCTTAGAGACGCAATAAAAAGCATAAACTAGTTGAGAATTATAAGGTATTAGTTTAGTGTTTTGTTATTAATCAAGATGTTAGCTACCTATCCTTAGTGTGCTGTGTATGTGTTTTTGTATAGAATATAACATATAACAATACTACTAGTATTCGATTTAATGCACAAGCCAACTTTGGTTGGAATTATGGCAAGTTTTGAAAGACTGGACTGTATATTTTGTCCTGTTGTATGGCTCAGTTGCATATACACTGTTCTTATTGGAAGTACAAACTGTAGATTATTTGCTTAATCTACTAGATTTACAAGGCTGGCTAGAGTCAAATGTTGTAATATTTCTGCTTTAAGAATTATTCTGGCGTAGACAAAAATGTTAAACCAACAAACCTCTGCAAATTGCTTTTGTCTTAGTATCACGCCAGCTAATGTACTTTGTCCTGAAATTAAAATTTATTGTAAACAAATTTTTTATCATTTTTCCTTGAGGCCACTTAGCAAATTTGCTAACGTAAATGCTCGAGAACGATCAACTCTAATGCTACGCTTTGCAAAATGATGGGGTTCTTTAGAGCAGTATCGATAAAGAAATGTCCATGTGTGTGTACATAGAACTAATACTCTCACACTTGCTTGTAGATAAACATTAGAAAACATGGTAAATTGCGTAGATTGTGTTCTTTTTTGCCACTTTTGCATTTGCAAAATGCATTCGTGAGCCCTATAACATCAACGAAAAAGATATAAAGACAAAAAACGGGAAGGCAGGTGGGAGAGGCGAAAAAATAAAAACAAATTTTGATACATTTAATACTAAACACCAACCAGTGCCATAGGCATGCATGAGGCCTTTTTGTTTTCAATAACAAAAATTGATGAGTTGGAGAATGTGTGCAGTTCGTGCTACACAGGAGAATGCAGGCTGCACTAACGAATCCCTTGTATTTGGATTTAGTTAATTGCAATCTCTTTGTAGGTATGTACATAGTTCTGTATCGATGCATGTGTTGTTGTTGGTTGTTCTTGGTGCTGCTGATATTTGTTGTTGCTGTTGTTGTTGTTGTTTGAGCCTATGTCGTATATACTCCCCAACCTTTGATTCATTTGTATGTGTGTGAAAGTATGACCAGCATTTTTTATATGTCTAAACTCGCCTGTCTTCTTGTTTTTCCGTTTTTCTCTAAATTAAACGTGTGAGTCCTGACACCGTCGGAGTCTACTATTCTCTATGGTCTATTCTATGCACCTAGATTTGCAGGTTTGGGGGAATTTAATATTTCAAACTACTACGTCTACTACAAATAATGCCATTACGTTTCGTGCTAGAAAGAGAAAGGTTTTTGTTGTTGCAGTTGTTTTTGAATTTTTGGAGAATGAATTTGAAGTTGCAAGTGCAGTTTGTTTGCCATTCTTTTCCTCTCAAAGCCGTTTCTAGTGGTATTTTTTTTTAGTTTCTATTAAAGTTCATCTGTTTCTATTAATTTGTTTAAATTGCATTCTTTGATGTGGGAGAAAAATGTTCATTTGTAAAATTGTTTGATTAAAATCAAAGGTTTTTATGTTTTTAGTTTAAAATAGAAGAATTTGTTATTTATAAAAGTTGAGTATCAAATATTTTTAAAAGTTTTTTGCAATTTGTAAGTGTTAAACATATTTATTAGTGTATGATAAAACAAGTGGATGAATATCTTTAAGATAAATTCTACTTTTTGGCTAAGAAAGATCAACTGGAAAACCTTCGACTGGATACTCGATATACCTGGCCGGCAGTTTAATAAGCCGATGATGGAATCAAGGAGAGGAATGTTCCCTCGCGTGTAGCCGTTATTATGTTTAGTCCTGACCTTCTCCTATCTCTGCTTGAACTGAAGCATCTTACTGAACACCTCTTGCCATAATCCATTTAATAAAGACAGCTTTTGAAGAGCGCATAATCGAAGATCACACAATTCAATACCGCTGAATTCTTTTCTATGCGAGAATATATAATCAATAGGCTACACTGCTGGAGTAAAAGTTATTGATGTCTTCGAAGATATTTACAGGGTTGTTGCCCATATAAAGCAAGTCAAATCCTAGCCGCTTCACACACTGTTGCCACTTCTTGAAAATAAACTTTGACCACGCTGACAGTGACAACTATCGCCTCAAAAGACTTCCCTAACAAAATTTTAAAAACTTCATGGAGTTCCAATGGGACAGTTGTGGATGCTATGATGTGCAAACACTTTGGCATGGGATTTTTACATACAGTCCTATACTCTTAACAATGGAAGAAGGCAGTGCTGTGGCGACAATTGTAGGGCCACATTTACGTAAAGCTTATATTGTTTCACGTCTTAGAGTGCTCTGCTGGAGAATGTCTGCATACTGGAACTCGCCGTATTAAAATATGTATTCTTTTGAATGGCCAGGAAGCTTTAAAATCATTAGCAAGCTAATCTTTCCAATTGAAGCCAGTCTGGGATCGCTTTAAGCTTCTATATATTCCCTAGAAACGAAGAATTCAGTTACTCTAATGTGGGTAACGGGGCATGTAGCTATTGAAATGCCAGAATATCTGCTCATCAAGGGCGCAGGAACTTCTTTCATAGGTCCAGAATCTTTCTCAAGCGTCAACAAGAGCTTGATAACTAACGTAATACGCTGAGAGGAAAAACGACATTTACCAAATTACTGGAGGGACTGTTCTAAATCTCAGCAGAAATCATATTAAATTCTACACTGAACTGCTAAGAGGACAATGTAGACTTTCATATGAATAAAATAGGTGTGATATTTGCATTGCTCTAAACCATATGTACTTTGTTTTGCCGCCATTTTGGTAAACATTAGTCTTGACACTTCATATTTGGCATACGTGAAGTAGAGATGTGGCAAATTTATTATGGAAAAATATTCGGTAAACCAACGTGTCTTAATCGTTAAAACATTTTATCAAAATCAATCATCGATTACTGTGACGGTGAGAAAGTTACGTGAAATTTTTGGGAGAAACAACGTGCCAACAAGACGCACTATTTATCGTGTAGTGAATGATTTCAAAGAAAGATGGACTGTTGCTGATAGGCCCAAGCATGGACCAAAAAGTACTGCAAGATCGCCTGAAAACATTACTGCTGTTCAAGAAAGGGTTCAAAATAATCCATCAACCTCAATTCGACACCGTGCTCAGGAGCTTGGTCTTCAAAGAACAACTTTGGCCACAATTTTGCACAAAGATTTGTATTTGTTTCCATTTAAGACTCAATTGACACAAGAGCTTCTTCCGGAAGACCATTTACGCCGCCGTACATATGCCAATAGGATGCTACAGCTCACCCATGACAACCCCGATTTTCATTGAAAAATCATAATGTCAAATGTGCCTCACATTTTTATTTGAATGGATGTATGAATGAACAGAATAGTCGGTTCTGGCCAATGGAAACCCCTCAAATTATTCATCCGCACCCTTTGTATCCATTAAAAGTGACAGTCTGGTGTGGAATTTGATCAGGAGGAATCATTGGACATTACTTCTTTGAAACTGAAAACAGCGTAACGGCAACTGTCAATGGAGAGCGATATCATGATATGATTGAGAACTTTTTAACGCCACAACAGCATGCTTTGGGCTTGACTAATATGCGGCTTCAACAAGACGGTGCCACATCGCGTACAGCCAGGATTACAATGGAATTACTGCTGGACCTCTTTCCATAAAAAGTTATTTAAAAGAATAGTGATGTTGATTGGCCTCCATGGGCGCCTGGTTTGACTGCTCCGGACTTCTTTTTGTGGGGATATCTGAAAAGCAAGAGTTATGCAAAGGAGCAGCTCAAACAAAATATTAGTAATGAAATTAATAAAATACCGCGTGAAATGTGAAATAATGTAATGAAAAATGTGTTCAAAAGGGATCGCGTTTGTGAGGCTAACAGAGGCGGACATTTATCTGATATTGTATTCCATACACAATTGTCGACATTAAGTAAAACATTTATCAATATACGATCCATTCTCTTTCATTTAATTAAAAATTATAAACAAAGTAGAATACCTTCCCCTTCGATAAGGATTCAGAATACATATGATTATTTTTTAGGCTTACGGAGATTTATTTCCCCGTAAGAGTGAAAATATCAAATTAAAAACCCGAACTATGGTTTCAAATAATAATAATTCGCCGAAGTCGCTGATCAATGGTCCCAGTTTCAGGATCCTAATTTGTCTAGTGCCGTCAGAAAGTTGTTTTCAATATCGGATTTGATTTGTCGGGCTGGAAATGCGAAAGGTATAGAAGATATTATTGCAACAGCCAAATTTTGAGCCCAAATCCCTTTTCATTAAAATTGGTTAACCTCTCAGTTGAATTAAAAAAAAAATAATTTAATACACAAAATTAAAAATTGGAATTCACAACGCAAAATTCGGTTGTTAAAAGTTAAAGGCCACTTTTCTTCCTTAAAAGTTTTGGTTTCTTTTAATATTTTAAAATGTGGTTATCTAAAATCAACAGACCTTTATAGCATTCTAAAGAAAGAAATATAAAATTTGCTTAGCTTATGAGTGTTTACGACAAGTACCACTAAACAGTAAATCATCTAGATATTTGTAAATATAACGAAAATAAAGCGATGAGGTATTTGAAAGATAACATCCCATTTTGGTCATAAAAACCTGTGATATATCAACTCATATGCAGCCATATGCAATGGAAAGAAATACTAAAAATACAAAGCAACTGAAAAAACCACCAAGTGCGCGCAAATAGTAAAAAAAGAATATCACGAATAACAAAAACGCTTCAATGCAGTGAAATGCAAGACAATACTAAAACAGGCTGCATAGGGAAACGACCATTATCAACATCAGCGTTCTCAACAGCAGCTTCATAGCCATTGCGATGCTGGCGATAAACGCGAATCGAATCAATGCAGTTGCCTAACCAACGAATGCAACGAAAGAAAAAAAAACAAAATAAAAAACTGCCATTGCAAGAAATAAAACCTAAGGTAAGGAAACCTTTTTTCGGGGAGTTGCAAAACAAACTAAACACGAACAAAAGCGCGGGTAAGGAAGAACGCAATGCAATTCGTATTCGTATTTGTTTGCCAGGGTTGGGGGGGACAACAAAAGCAACAAGAAAAAGTAGAATACATGCAAACAAAATGCATTTACACAAGAACAACATATCCTGGCCCCAGTGCTTTGCTCTACTGAAAACCCATTTGCCTCACACAATTTCTATTTGGGCCTTAAAACAACAACAACAACAACACGCATGAGAGAAAAAACTGCAGTTTGTATCCGCGAAAAACGGAAAGTAGGAAAAAAACTGCAATACTTACAAAGCACTTGCAGCAATTGTATGTTCAAATGTATGTGAGTGTGAGTGTGTGTTTTGGGTTTTTTGTTAGTGGTTTATTTTATTTTAATTTTTTTTTTTTGGTAGGAAGTAGAAAGGACACACATGCACTCGCTCGCACTAACAAACAAACATCTAAAGTTTGGGGCATGTGACGCATTGCGACGTATACGAACGCGGAATTGTATGCAAACAAATACAACATGTGCCACAAGGTAGATTTTAAACTCAAACTACGAATTGTAAAAATAACACGTAACTTGCAGCAACAAAAAACTATACGGCAAGAAAAATTAAAAAAAAAAACAAAAACTACAAAAAGAGAGATAACGCGTAAATCTCAAATGGGAGATGGTCATAGAAAATTATACAACTAAAATCAGCGAAAAAATTATAGAAGTCTAACTTTTCATTTTTGTCACTGGAATGAATTGGCCAATGTGGACCAATGGGGAATATTCAGTTATTACTAGAGGCTGGTAATCACCAAGCTCCATTAATCGCTCTTCTACAACTGTCAATAATTTGGGAACGACAAAGAAAAAAATTAATAAAAATCCGATTTTATCGTAGCTGGTCTCACAGTGCAGATTGTGCCCTAACCGTTGTTTCAGAGACAGAAGTTTAAGGGTGTAATGTTCTAGCCAGCCATTGAACAGGTACTATTCATGAATTCAACCGTTCACCAAATCGAATGATGCTAAGGGTTTTGGGGCCAGGTAAACTTCAGACAGCAAAGTAACTGCATTTATGTATGAATATGGACCGGTGATTTCATCGGGCCATAAATAACAACAAACCTTGGCTGTGTTTGGTTCGAGCCGTACAACTTTCCAGACTGCTTTCTATTCAAAAAAGAGTAATATTGCCTATTGACGGAGCCGCTCAGTCAGGAATGAATCTCAAGGTCAAATAGAACTTGGTCGGATGTGGGTGCATTTTCTTTAAACTTTTGGAGATGGGAGATTTAACAGTGCGGCACCTTGCAATTAATGTAATTGTTCTAAATCAGGGTGTTACAGGTAATTTGCTTTATTTACAATTAAAATATATAATTGTTATTTGTCAGTAAAAAATATAACAAATATAAAAAGAGGAAAAGTGAATCACGTAGAATGCACAGGAAACCATAAGAAAAGGATTTCGCAAAAACTACAACACCTTCATTAAACTTGTCATTTTTATATTTATCTGTGTCAAATAAGAGATGCTATTACAAAAAAAAAAAAAAAAAAACAAATAAGGAACACATCGTATTAAGTGTATTCAATCATTTTATTAACGACTTCAAAGCAAAATGCTTAAAGAAACGTCAAGTGGTTTGAAATCGTCATGCAGTTAGCTAGCCGCTTTTAAGTCACGAGATTTTAGAGATCAGTTGTTTGCAGTGAACTTTAGAACATTTAGACAACTGCTTAGACATATTTCTATATATCGATACTATCTTATTAAGTTTCTGTTTCATCTTGATCTCTTTGGGGAGGCTGTTCACAAGCCTTAATTGTGAAATTGAAATGTAACGATTTTATAGTTAAAAACTGCATTGAACTGTTTTGGCCTAATTCTAAATCATAAATATTAGTTTTAAAACTTTTAGAGATTTGAATTAGGTATCAGATATTTAAATTTGTTTGGGAAGTATGATAATTAATTAAATTCGTCGAATATTAATTCAGTCTAGCTTCATTATATTAAAAAATATTGAATCTAGAATGGCAACATCTTACACTCTGCACTATGGGCCGGTTACGTGGATGATTGTAACGTTGTGATGTGCAGTCTTGATGGAAGGGTGAGTGTGTTCAGGAAAATAGTGTGTTTGGGAATCTTTTATAAGGAATTCCTTTACTTTATATACATAGATATTTAATTACTTCATTGTGGAGCATCAGAAAATACAATATTTTCTATGACAACCAAAATAACAAGGTCCTATATCGGCTTTTAAAATAATAATATATCCCTATTTCCTTTCAAGAAACTTTCGCTTAATTGAACATTACTCAACATAAACCTATCTTATTGTGTTAGTCTCATTTTATTTAAGTGACTGTCTACTGTTACCGATAATTTTGTTCCAGCTATGTCCTGTTCCTCTTTTCTCCTAATAGTCTGAATAAAATCCTCGCCCTCAGCTTTAACTCCACCATTAATACAGCATTAGTGAATGAATTCGAAGAAAGATGGACTGTAGCTGATAGGCCCAAGCATGTACAGCAACGCACTGCAAGATCGGCTGAAAACATTACTGCTGTTCAAGAAAGGGTTCAAAACAATCCATCAACCTCAATTCGACACCGTGCTCAGGAGCTTGGTCTTCAAATAACAACTTTGGCCGCAATTTCGCACAAAGATTTGCATTTGTTTCCACTTAAGATTCAGTTGACACAAGAGTTTCTTCCAGAAGACCATTTACGCTGCCGTACATATGCCAATAGCATGCTACAGCTCGCCCATGACAACCCCGATTTCGTGAAAAAATCATAATGAGTGACGAGGCACATTTTCATTTGAATGGATCATGAATAAACAGAATATTCGGTTCTGGGCAATGGAAAACCCTCAAATTATTCATCAGCCACCTTTGCATCTATTAAAAGTGACAGTCTGGTGTGGAATTTGATCAGGAGGAATCATTGGACTTTACTTCTTTGAAACTGAAAACAGCGTAACGGCAACTGTCAATGATTGAAAACTTTTTAACGCCACAACTGCATGCTTTGGGCTTGACTAACATGTGGCTTCAACAAGACGGTGCCACATCGCATACAGCCAGGATTACAATGGAATTACTGCTGGACCTCTTTCCACAACAAGTTATTTCAAGGAATGGTGATGTTGACTGGTCTCCACGGTCGCCTGATTTAACTGCTCCGGACTTCTTTTTGTGGGGATATCTGAAAAGCAAGGTTTATGCAAACAAATCAGAAACGCTGGAGCAACTCAAACAAAATATTCGTGATGAAATTAATGAAATACCGCGTGAAATGTGTGAGAATGTAATGAAAAATGTGTTCAAAAGGGATCGCGTTTGTAAGGTTAACACAGGCGGCCATTTATCTGATATTGTATTCAATACACAATTGCCGACATTAAATAAAACATTTATCAATGTTTTAGAATTATATTTGTCCCAATGCAAAATCATTTTAATGCTCATGTCATTTTTAGGTTCTTTAAATATTGAAAAGTTTTCTGAAATTTTTTGACAAATATTTTTAATATATTTTTCAATTTTTATTTTTCTATTAAAATCTAGATTTTATTATCAAGTTTCCAGTTACACGGAAGGTGTCACAGTGAAAATGCTGAACAGATTTATTAAATGCTAAAAAGTAATGCTAAAGTGTTAAGACTATAATTCTAATGCCTAAAGCTGGTATTAATAAAACAAATTTGAAACTTTCAAAATAATGATCTTAAGAAGTTTATACCCATGAAAAAATTAGCAAAGTGTTAAGTTGAGCAATAAAATAATTTTGACTTTGGATTTTATTGGAAATTATAACGATGACTATAACCGCGATCGAAATTCGCTTAATTGTTCAAAGGAGAAAGCAAGTCAAGCTTAATTGCTGTACCATATATAATTAATAAATCTATCTGTGTACTTAATAATTAAGATGAGTTTATTACTTTACAGCTTAATCCCGGCTTAAATTGATAAGTATATACGAAGTAGTAACAACGAAAATCAATAACAAGTTGTTGTTTGCTTAATTTTTAAGATACAATTACAACAACAACATTGGTATGCAAGTACCGTTTTTTAAATAAATTGAATTTAAAAAAAAAAATAACAATACAGTTGTGAAAACAGCTATAGCAGCTGCAATATGTTAATGAACAAATATAATTTTTGAAGCTTAATTGGTCAACCTCAACTTAAATTGTAACAATTTTTTAAGCTCTTTATTTTATTTCTGGAAAAATTCTAAAAAAAAACTTAAAAATGAATCAATAAATGTGTTGCTAAACACAAAACTCGAGAACGGTTCGAACAATTTATCTTTTTTTTATATTTCTTTCAGTCCAAGGAAGATTTTTTATGTTGCGGGACGGGACTACTTGATTAGATAATTTTTTTAATTTTTGAAATTCGATTACACTCCAGAAATCAAAAGTTATCGATAAAAGAACCATTTTTTGCGAATTGTTTTGAAAAAGCAATTAACTAAGTCATTATTGCACGTATTTTGACATTTCTTCCAAAGATTAGTCGATTCAAAATTGTGCGTTATATTTTGTTTAAAGCTGATTAAAACTTCAATAACGATGCAAAAATTAACAAATGCGTAAAAACTTACGATTCTGATGATTTAATATAATTTTTAAAAATCACAAAATCCTCTGCTCAAGTAAGTTGCCCTACAGCAAGACCTAGTGTAGTCTAAGTACATCCAATTTTTTCGTTTTTGTCACATAGTGTTATTGATAAAATTTCCCTTTTCGCAAACTTTGAGGTCTTTAATAAAATTGTGAATTCTTGTTTGTTTCGAATCTATGTTTTTAACTTTTTGGTAAAGGAAATCTTTTACAAGAAAATTTTATTTCATTGCCATTACGAACGGAATACAATTTCGACGAGTTTTTCGCATATTTCGGCCGTATCACTGCAATAACTAGCCAAATGTAAGTTTTCAAATGGTCTTTGGCTTAGCCCTACAAAAAAAAATCTAATAAAAAAGTATGAAATTACGCGTTCTGAAAACTTCTCATGCAATAAGGATAAAATCGGTCGTGTTGTTTGGCTCGTGGCACCGTCTTGTTAAATCACATATCATCCAGTTCATAATCTTCAATTTCGGTGCAAAAAGGTCGATGGTAACGGGTTTTCCAGCGTCATTTACAAAAAAAATACGTCCCAATGACGGATCATAATGCGAACCAAACAGTTACTTTTTCCGCTGCAATGGCTTTTCGACATCCAATCAGCATATCAACGGCGTTGTGAATGGTCAGCCGAAAGTGCAATTGCAAATGCAATAGACGCCATAATGTGCAGTATAATAAGCCCAATTGCTGAGAACTCCGTGAAATCGCTAAATTCGGATTATCCGACAAACATTCACAAACACAACCGATATTCTCGCCGGCGCGCACTTTGCGATGATGCATAGGCCCGACCACATCCGTAACCCTTCCAGCCTCTACAAATTTTTTTTGTAATCTTGTTAATTCCTTGCACATTAGGTCGATTATGACGACCATGATCACCCCTAATGTCCGAGAAGTGGCCTCGTTTGAATCGTCACTTTTGTAGTTAGTTTTAAATATTTTTACGCGTTCTTCGGCTGTTAAATAATCCATATTTGTAAATAGCAAACATTTCGCTAAATATATGACACTTTTGATGACTGGTATTTAACAGCTGACAGCCTTGCCAGATCGGCGGTATTGAAACCACTAAATGGATAACCCATTATATTTAGTAAGTGTATAAATAAAAAATAAATATCTAAAGAAAAAATTTCCCCTGGCCAAATTTTTCATATTACTTTTTCATTTAGAAATATTTTTTTCCCCGAAATATTTTAGAAGGTTTGTTAGAAAATTGTTTGAATTTAATTTGAAAGAAAACTATTTTTTTACATTTTATTTCTGGTGATACGTCATTACATACATCTTTGAATTCGAAATCAGTAGAAAGATATAAATAGAAAAAGTTTACAAAAATAACAATAATTTATATTAGAAAGTTTGGTCCAGGTATTTCCGCTAAGCAACAAGCTTTGAGGGCAGTGAGGGCTTTACAAAACATACATATGTTATTCAACTCTTAGTTGTAAACACGACTAGTCATGTCACTTTTAGCCAAAGCGAAAAGCATACAGGAACATTTTTTGCTAACCGGCATTTACTTGACAAACTTGCCAGCACGGATGCATACACTAATGACACAAACGCATGCATTTACTTTGGACATGCACTTGTATGCAAATGCGGTTTTCGAATATATAAAAATTAACCTCTTTTTTTGCGTGCAGTTTGTAGTCATAGAAATTGCAGTGAAATCTGCTGCGTTCTATTTTTATGTTTTGGATTTTGGTAGGTTAAATCCTCCATTTGTTTTAGCTTTGCATCCTATGCAACTTGATAATAGTGACAGCAGTTACTAGGATAAAAAACATTACAGAACAGATACACATGCATGCATGCACACATGCATATGCCCGCTCTTCAAAAACATACACCCGAATGTGTGCATACACAAAATGTTATATGTTTGTTGTTGTTGTTAATGTTATTGCAGCTGTGTTAGTTAGTAGTAGTTGGTTATTAAAAATGCGCGCTTGCGTTTCAAATAAAACTTAAAAAAAAACAACAACATGAAAAAATAATTTAAAAGCAACACAACAAAAAAGTGCAAAAATGCTCCGCCTCCAAAATGCAACACGGTAAGTAAGATGCGTGCGGTGGTTTTAAAACCATAAAATCACCCAGTATCAGCCAGTAGGTAAATGAAATGCATTAAAATCCATTGATGCCATGTACACCGGCTGCATTGATGCTGATTATGGCAGAGTGAGTGAGTTTTGGAAAGATAAGCTTTGGCCCAACTACATATTTCTCTATTACGAATGTATTTTTTTTTTTAAAACTGCCTCAAACTTATACCGCAAAGCCTAAAGCTTAATATATTTTCGTTGTTGTATTACTTATGTTAGTGTTGGGGAAAAAAAACATACTCCTCCAGCCTACACTTACGTTAAAACAAATAACTTTTGTCAATGTTTAACATTATGCTGTAGTTTGTATTACATCATTATCTATGATTGACCAACAGCTTTCAACCGTCAGCATCATCATCATCATCATCTACTTGAATTTCCTGCGAGTCAAAAAAAAAATTACAATGATAAAAATAAATTTTTATTTATTACAAAAATTAAAAAGTGATAAAAAAAATTACTTGTTTTCATAAGCCTTAATTTTGAGGCAATGCTATGCGTGGGCCGTAGATTTAAATAATTAGAGGAACGTTCGGCTGGAATTTTTCTATTTAGGTCCAATAATCTAGAGTTCTTATTAAGTCCAAATTATTTGGCGTGTGATTTCATAAAAAACATTCAGGCATCAAATGGCACGGGCTAGGTGGCCAACTCACATGGTGGTAGACACAGCTCTACGAGTTATTGAAGGCGAAAGGTGGAAGGGAGGAACAAAAGAGTATTGTACTGTCGTAACGCTCGACGTGAAGAATGCTTTCAATTCAACGAACTGGGGACATATTCGTGAAGCTCTAATAGGGATGGATGCTCCGAAATACATAGTGGAGCTCGTCACAAGTTATTTCGAGAATAGAAGACTAATTTATGAAAGCGACAATGCAACAGAGTACTACACCGTCACAGCCGAGGTACCGCAAGGCTCCGTTCTTGGTCCAATACTAAGGATTATTATGTACGACAAGGTACTAAGGCTCCCGCTACCACGAGGAGTCACAATTGTTGGTTTCGCCGATGACATTGCTATAGTCACCGTGGATAAATATATATCCCAAGTTGAGGAAGCTACCAACGCAGCGATTTCAATGGTACAGACGTGGCTGACATCAGCTTATTTGGAGCTGGCTCTACAAAAACCCGGGGCACTTTTAATCACCAGCAGGAAAAAAGTTGAATATATGAACGTCCGATTGGGAAACGAAACAATATGGTCATCCCGCTCGCTAAAATATCTAGGAGTAGTAATCGATATTAGGCTGAAATTGACATACCATGTTGAGTACGTAAGTGGTAAAGCAGCGAGAATGCAAGCAATGCTTGCCAGGATGCTACCGAACATAGGAGGCCCAAAACCCCCCGAGACGCGTATTGTTATCAACGGTAGTGAATTGAATAATTCCGTACGCCTCGTCGATATGGGCCGAGGCAATGAGCAGGAGAAGACTTACTTCGATGTACAGACTATGTGCTTTACGGACGATCAGTGGTTTTAGGACGATATCCGAAGATGCAGCAGGAGTGATTGCAGGATCAATACCCATAGATATTCTGGTTAGTGAAATGAAAAGGGTATTCGATAGAATTGCTACGGATTACAGACGAAAATCCGAAATTGCCAGAGAAGAGAGGGCAGTATCTATTGCCTCTTGGCAATCTCGCTGGGTTACGTCTACTACCAACTTATTAATTATTAGCGTGAAATGAATTGCTGGCGAAGCTCACCTTCTAATAAGTCAGTTATTTCGCTCTCTGTGGAATATACAACACCATCTTGCTGAGACTACAGACTGCCCGGTTTTAGCCCTTGTAAGCTCGAGAACACGGCTGGATGTGTCCGCGCTGCATAATGCATATAAATGGAAGCATTGGCAAGAAGTGTCTTGGCTTTTTTTGCTCATCCGAATAATATGTTAATTTTAGTTAATAATATTTAAAAGCAATTTAGTTTATTAACGAACACAATTACGTTAGTACAAATTTAATATAATTTCAGACATATGTTCCCAGCGGCTGGTAGGGATGTAGAACAACCAGGTGGTCCACGGTTTATTGATGGCGCGGCTAATTTACTTTGTACAAAAAGTCTCTTTTTTGTTAAATAGCAAGGTTCTGACTACGAATTCTAGCAAAGGGAAGAAAAGCAAAATACACGGGCTTCGACGTTTTTAAGGTTTCCGGCTGCCCTTTATTTTGAGGGGGATTAAAATTTCCCCCTTTTGCACATTACTATAGTGAATTGGCATAGAAAATCTTGTCATCTTTACATTGTAGGTATAAGTTGTGTTCAGTGCTTTTATGTAAAACACTACGAGGTATTTTTTGTGGAACATTTTAACCCTCTAATTCTTTGCTTTTCGGGTCTTCTTTGTTCCTTTTTTGAAAGAGGATAAAACGCCCTACAAAAATATATGCCATACAATTCAATTATGAGCCTTCAAGATTATCAAAGCTTAAAATTCAGCTTCTACGCCAGATATAAGTCAAAACTTGAAATGTGTTTAAGGGTTAATTTCACAATTTAAGGGTTAGTCACAATTACGACAAACCTGAATTTTATGAGGCTACTTTGTATTAAAAATATATGTTACTTAAAATTTCATTATAAGTCACTACAGAAAAGAAAGTATTACAACAGGTGTTGTTGGCCCTCACACTGCTCTCACTAATTACGTTGGGCACATGAACAAGACATTAAAAACGTCATCTGCAAAGTCTTAGGCAAAAATCATTCTTCTGCTGCTCGAATATATGTCGACGCCATAATAAGTGCTTTTGAATAATTAAGTGTTCATATTGTCACCGAAAATTCATTTTTGGAATTCTCACATTGAAGAATGGCGAACAATTTCATCAGACAGGTGCACCTATTAAAGAACTCTATATGTCAAGCGTATTGACTCTCTTATAGCAGAAATATGCTGAATATTGTTTGATAAGGATATAGTATTGTAATAAATATAGAAGTACTTTCTTAAATACATAAATTTGCCTTCATCGTTTGTATGGTGAAATTTTACGTAACACATATTTTCAATACAAAAGAGCCTCAAAAATTCAGCTTTGTAGGGCGTTTTGACGCTAATTTTGAATACGTACAAAATTAACCCTTTAACATATTTTAAGTTTTAATTTATTTCTGGTGTTCAACTTAAATTTTTAGCTTTCGTATCTTTGAAGACTTATAAAAGAATTTTATGGCAATGATTTTTGCACCACATTTCAGCCCACAGTATTCCTGTTGAAAGGGAGTTTTTACAAAAAGACCCATACACCGAAGAGCTAGGGGGATGAAATTTTCTACAAAAATATTCCCAGTATTGTGTTACTTAAATGTGGTAAAACACCTTAGACTTACAATGCAAGAATTACAAGATTTTCTATGCTGATTCACTATAACAATATGCAAAGGTAGAGAACTTTAACCTGTCTAAAATCAAGATCCTCTGCCAGAATTCGTTTTTAGAATCTTATTACTTTGTTGTGTCTAAAGTCTAAATAGTCTAAAAGCAATGTAATCAGGCAGTGTTAAATCACATGATCTTCAGAGTTAATTTACATGTTCAAAATTAAATCTAAGCGATCACGAAGCATGCTATGTGAAATATTCCGCCATCGGTTGCTCTTCGTTGGGGTAAATGATTCCGTAAATGGTCGTGTTGACGATTAGTAAGCGCTCCATTTCGCCAGAGCTGTGTTTTGGAGAAAAATTTTAAAAGAAAGTAAGCTTCAATGCGATCCAAATTATTTAGCAAAAATTAAGATCAACAGCGGACTGAAAATCATTTTTCAAATAAAGAAAAGTAACATGAATTCGGTGAGGCGTATATCGATTTATATGCAACTTTTTGCTATAACTGCCAAATTGAGTTATTGTATCCCCGTCTTGCATTCAGATTTGTCTTTCATAAAAAATTACATTTCTTTTAAATTATTTAGATAATTTTCGACGACAAGCATTTGCCGGCGAATTATTTCTACGTAATGCAGTACTCAAGCACATACGCTGTTATTTCTGACTGCATTTGCCAAACAATATTTGTCTATTTGTAAATGCGTTTGGCATGTGTATTTTCATAAGTGTTATTTAGTTTACCAAAAATTATCTCTACCGACATATGTTGTTTCATCTGTAGTATCCGTAACATTTTGTTTCTTTTTTATTCTTGACTAGGATTTATTTTTTGTGACTTAAAACTTCGTAAAAACACCACCTGAGTATGGAGTTCCCTATGAACGTTTGTCATTATAGCATAGTTATGGAGCACGAATCATCATATTGCCAGCATAAATGTGAAAAATGTAACTCCGTTGTTTTGTCACAGTTGTCTTCGATTTAGTGCCTACTTAAATGGAACTACAAACTGTGTAGATAATTTTTTTCTTATATTTACATTTGTTTCATAAAAGAAACATTAAAATAACAAAAATATTAAATATTACTAATGTAATAAAATCATACACAAGCGTTTCATTTGTGTCACTTATTAATTTACGTAATCAATTCTCTCTGCTGCACATTAGTGTTATCTGCATTAACATTGAAAAAAACTTCCACCATGATTCCATGTCTGTGTTTAGTGCAGTTTGTTAATTAAAATTAAAAGAATATAAGGGCAGCATTGTTGGAAGTTGCGATACATTGTGTAAATATTGGTCAAAAATAAAAAATATTTTTGTATCATTGTAACACTTAGCTAAGAGAAAGGTATAGAGTTATTTTTGAGATGTTTGTGCAATAATCCGTATGTTACAATACAAAATCCTTTTAAATAGTTAAATTACATTTCATTTAAAATTACGGAAACTAAAAGTGCTCGCATATAAACCTCCTTATAATCATTACGTGTAATTTCGTTAATAAAAGCCCTGCTCCTGCAAATATTTATATTGAATATTTCCATGAAATGAAAAATGGGATTTTTAAATGTGTTCAGTAATAACAACGTATGTGGTTGATAAACGTATAGCGAAGGAAGTACCAACTATAGAAGCCACTTTTGTGGTATGTATATAAATAAACGAAACGTATGTGGTAAAATACAAATTTTTAGGACAGCCAAATTTTATTCTCTACCATACTCTTTTAAATTTTGTCTTTAGCCAGCTCTTGGCTTGTATTGAAAGCAAGTATTTATTTTTAATGTTACTTCTTTAGTTGATACTGTTTTGTGATGAAGTAAAAAATTTTCTTTCTTCATTGGAAGAATAATTGTCAAGCCTAAGCCTGAAATAAATTAATTCATATTAAAATAACTTATGTGAATACAAGGGATTTTGTTAAAAAAGGAGGTTGCATGTACTGAAAAATAATCGAAAATTATTTTTTATATGTGCTCAGTTATAACAACGTATGTGCCAAATTACAATTACAAAAATGGTAATAATGCAACCACCCATACATACAACCTCGATAATAATAAAAAATTAAAGTTCAAATGTGTTTAATAATAACAACGTATGTAGTTTTTTTTTTGGTCAGCGTTCGTTGATTTGCGTTATGCTGAAAATTACATGCGTAAACATTTGTTCTGCTCCACTAATGTACGCAAGCATTAAACTAATCAGAACATCAGTTTTTTAATTTTTTTTCTCGTAATTTTCAGGACCATTTTTGCCTCAGCATTAGCGAGATACTTTTCAATGCACTGTATGATGCGGTCTTATTATTAAAGATATTTGACCTGAAATAACATGATATACAGGAACCCGAAGGCATAAATAACAGAGTGTAGGGTCTAATTTTTACCACCGAAACGTGGTAGTCTAGAATTTTTTTAAGAGCTGCATGGCATTCGATATCGTTTTTTTGCATCCTCATGTTATAAATATCATGTAATTTAGATATAAAGTACTAACCTCTAAGGTTGTGTTATTGAGTAACAGTAACAGTTATAGCTTGACCAAAATGAAGTTGAAAGAAGTATGATCGAATGATATTTCCAGCCCAAAATCCGGACTAAACAAGTGGCCCCCAAATTCAATACAGTTAATGACCAACATATACTTCAGAGCGTTAATCGCCTTATGCTCGGAAAATCAAAATTTTTCTTGTTTTATAATCCAGTAAACGCACCGTCCTTATTGTGTTATTTTTAGCTGCAATTCGCAAGCGCATTTGGCGTTAAGACACTGGAAAGAGCTGCTTTAAATTTTTTACATCTGTTCGCGAATACAACTCGATATTTTTGCACTTTTGTTAATTCTCTCAATCAGTTCTTTGATACCACTTTTTGAAAAGATTTTTATTCGACGGTCACTTCACTTAGGATCCCTAATTGTTTCATATTCCTTCTATTTTCCAATTATTTTCTTCACTGCATCTAAATTTACAATATATCTGAAATTTTCGGGTAGCCCAACGACAACAATTCGACGAGTTTCAATTTCTACCAATGAAAACTGTCAGCTGTCAAAATGTTTGCATTATTTGGTTGACTAAACTTTATCGTACAATTAAAAAACAAAAATGAGTTGAATAGTTTTTTTTAGTAGAAAAATAGAAATCGGTTCAATTTTCCAAACAGGATTGGATCGGTTTAAAAAATATTTATAACATTCAGACTGGTTTTTGGGTCCCTCTCTAAAGACGTAACGCGACTTGAACCCAAACCAAAATATGGAATATGACACTGCATTGTAATGCACCCGGCCAGTAGTAGCACAGGAGTTTTACTCAGCAAGGGATAAAATCATAACCAGGCTAAAATAATGTTTAAACAATCATCTGGTTGCGTAGTGGACTTCTAAAGTTAAGAAACACACTCATTTTAGGATCCGACGTTAAAATTCACCAGAATGTTCTTAATGTTTTAGAGAGTCAAAAACCCAAGACAATACACTTATTGGAAAAAATTTTAAATAATTTTCTAAGTCTTTGCTTTTGGAAAAGTATTTTAAGAAAATCTGCAAAATAATCGATTGTAAAACCTTAAAAGTTCATAAGCCGAAAATATGTTTTAAATTCTTCAACTGCTTACTTTAAATAAAAACTTTTAAGCACAACATTGTGGCGTCTTTAAAGTGTAAACATTTTACATACTTTTATACTCTCCTTCAGCAAACTGCTAGACATAAAACTTGTCTACATTTCAAATCCAATTATTAATGGCACATCTTCACTTTTAATTCCCTGGCAGTGCATTCAAACAAAATCGTACAACAGAAAAACATACAAATCAATGAAAATCCATTTAATTGCATAATTGCAATACGAGGGTGTACTTTTGGAAACAAATAAATTTGAAAACCCCTAAAACGGCAGAGAATCGACAAAAAAGAAATACACAAAAAAAACTACAAAACATTTTAAACAAACCTTGGTAACAAACGAAAAATGCAATTTATTCAAGTTATCGAGAACAAATAAATAAACAAAAAAAGAAAAAAGTTAAAAAAATCAAATTGTATGCATTTCAGTTAAGAACTATTAGGGCGGTAACTTATTAAAGTTTCTATGAGAATAAGAAAAGTTACTAAACATCCGCGTATATAAAAATTTTAAACATCCTTAAATCTTTACGTCCCTAGTATGTTTTATGAGTATTAAATTTATATTCTGATATCCAAATAAAAATTTTCTGATCCATTTTTGAAATTTCGAATATAAGAGACTCTATACTTTTTCCTTTTTGACATGAAAAAATAATAACTCTTTAAGTCTGGGCTTCGAAATTTACTGAATATCAAAATTTAAAAATTCGAAATTAATTTCGAAATTTCGAACAAAGCAAAATGTAATAGTTTCGCTTATTTCGCATAAAAAGTAATGGTTTTCTTTAAACTTAGTATAAAAAATATACATTTGGCAAAAAGTAAAATTTTCGAAATTAATTTCGAAAAAGTATTTCTTTGAAATTTTTGTTAAAAACACTAACTTATTAACCCCAATTGAATTTTTTATAAAATAATTTTTTTATTACGAAAATTATTTTTTAAATAGATTTTTCTCAGGACCTATAGAATTCTAAATGTCAAATTAATTCTAAGATGAAGTTATTAGTTTATTTATTTGAATGAATTTTTCTAACTAAAAAAATATAAGTGGGGTTGAATAAACTAATTCATTAATTATTGGAAATTATCGTTTTGGTCGAACTTCCTTTCTCTGACAGATAATTTTTTACCACTTTTGATAAAGTCGAAATTAAAGTTGAAGCTTCGAACTAAGTAAAGTTTTATGATTTTGGTGTTTTATACATAAAAAGTATGTTTCCACATTCAAGAATTGTTGACATCTTTCAAAAAAAATAAATTTACTCGTGCCAATTGTTTTTTTTTTTGTCTAATAAAATTATTTCTTTAATACGAAATTTAATCAAGGGTGTTCTAAAAAACTATAAAATTATTTTAAAGGGTAATTTATTCATTTCGTGGAATTTTGTTTTTCTTTTGGAGATATCTGTTTTTCATTTCTTACGCAGGAGAAATTAATTTCGACATTTCGAAAAATATACAGTTGTTATGCTCAGTAGCTATGTACAGTTCTTATTGCATAAAAATTAAAAATATAAAATTCGGAATTCAGTTCGAAATTTCGAATATACTTTAACAGGTAATTTTTTAACTTTTTCTATAAGAAGACTAACTTATTCATGTCAATTGGATTATTTTAATAAATTATTTCTTCATATCGGAAATTATTTTAGAAAGGGTATTTTGTTAGGACCTCTATAATTTAAAATTTCAAAATTAATTTTAAGAAAAACTTTTTAATTTTAGAAATTCTTTTTATTACCGCAACAAAAATTTTTAGTTTCGAATTTTCCAGAAAAAAATTAGCTAAATTACTTAATACCTCCCTAATAATCATGCATGCCAAAAAATGCATTATTACCTTCCTTTCAAAAATAACACCAACAAAACAGAAAATTACACCCAAGAGCTTAATAAGAATCTAAAATTTTGCACATTGCACAAACGACCAAAATAAAAGCGCCCTGAATGCAGCACACACTTCCAAATGCAATAACAAAGATAACAGCTAAAATAAACATCAACAAATTTCAAGAAACAGATACAAATTTTGCAAATTGCAAACAACTTTTGGTAAAAGAACCAAAAAAGTGCAAGCAGAAGTAGAACAAAGTAGAGAAGAGTAAGGGCCAGCACATCGACGAGTATAAGAAATATTTAAACAAAAAAAAAAAACCCCATGTTTTTTTCGGCAAAAATGGGCTTAAGTAAGAGTTGTTTGCGTGTGTCTGTCTACGTACTCGTGTGTATACTTGCCTGCATTCGTATGCACATGGACGCACGTAACGTAGCCAGGCTAAATAATGCAATGAATGGATGGTTGGCCAAATAAAATTGAATGCCTTCAATAGAAGTATAAATTAATGGGAGATTGTATTATTTTTGCATTTTGTCTTTCAGGCAACGACAAGGATGAGTGTTAGACATCGATAATGATAAACAGGAAGCCGTCAAAATTGGAAAAAGGGAACATTAAGAAATATTTGCCTTCAACTCTATTGCAATTAAAGGCCCTATAAAACGTGGAAGGGCTACGAAGCAGATTCAATTGATATTGCAAACTTGTGATTGCAATTTAAAATTTGTTTTTGAAGTTTTTAACTGTAAAATATGAGAGAATGCATGTGAATTTTGATACCTGTCCAAATAGATGCATATAAAGTAGTCCAGAAAATATTCTTCTTAATCAAATTATATTTTAAATTATGCATTTTGGAAATTTGTTGTTATTTTTGTTGTTCGTTGCTTAATGTTTCATAATTATAACTTCTCTTCATTTAAAAACAATAAATACATATTAAAACACTCGCTTTTAATTACTTTACGCCACCCGATTAAATTTTAACTGAACTTGAAAAGGTAAAATTTTAGCATTTAGGGCTCAAAGTATGAGTATCTCAGGTAAAGAGGCTTAAACGGAAGAGCCGATTATTTAAGCATTATTACCACCTTACATAGCTGCTAGAATGGCACACACTATTATAGAATTTTACAGAAATTTTTCAATAAGTTGTATATTCAGAGGAAATAAGTGGAGTTTGCATGGCCCTGATTGAAACAAGGGAAAGCCAAAAATACAATTTGTTCCATGCAAAATGAATGGTCCTGCCTACATTAAGACTTTTGAAATGAATTTACTTAAATTTTTAAAACGATATCTTCATCATCCTTATTTGTTGTGGATAAACAAGCTGGTGTCTAATTAGCACTTTCGATATTGAACGAATTATCGCACAAAAATAAAAAAAAAACAAAAATACGATACCTATCGAGTTGCATCACGATGGCATTCGATCGCTACCGAATCGTCTTTTCATACTAATTGTAAAAGATTTTATTAAATTTGTAAAAGAGTAACAACAAATGTTTACATAAAATACAGGGTGTCTGCCGGGAAGGTATACTACTTTGTTTGTTTATAATTTTTGATTAAATGAAAGAGAATGGATCGTATATTGATAAATGTTTTATTTAATGGCGGCAATTATGTATGGAATACAATATCAGATAAATGTCCGCCTCTGTTAGCCTCACAAATGCGAGCCTTTTTGAACAGATTTTCATTACATTCTCACACATTTCACGCGGTATTTCATAAATCTCATCACGAATATTTTGTTTGAATTACTGCAGCATTTCTGGTTCGTTTGCATAAGCCTTGCTTTTCAGATATCCTCACAAAAAGAAGTCAGGAGCAGTCAAATCAGGCGATCGTGGAGGCCAATCAACATCACCATTCCTTGAAATAACTTGTTGTGGAAAGAGGTCTCGCATTAATTCCATTGTAATCCTGGCTGGTTGCGATGTGGCGCCGTCTTGTTGAAACAACATGTTAATCAAGCCCAAAGCATGCAGTTGTGGCGTTAAAAAGTTTTCAATCGTATCACGATAATGATTCCTCCTGACCAAATTGCACACCAGACTGTCACTTTTAATGGATGCAAAGGTGACTGATGAATAGTTTGAGGGTTTTATTGCCCAGAACCGACTATTCTGTTTATTCACATATCCGTTCAAATGAAAATGTGCCTCGTCACTCATTATGACTTTTTCATGAAAATCGGGGTTGTCATGGGCGAGCTGTAGCAAACTTTTGGCATATGTACGGCGGCGTACATGGTGTTCTGGAAATAGGTTTTGTGTCAATTGAGTCTTAAATGGAAACAAATGCAAATCTTTGTGCAAAATTGTGGCCAAAGTTGTTCTTTGAAGACCAAGCTCCTGAGCACGGTGTCGAATTGAGGTTGGTGAATTGTTTTGAACACTTTCTTGAACAGCAGCAATGTTTTCAGCCGATCTTGCAGTACGTTGTGGTCCATGCTTGTGCCTATCAGCTACAGTCCCTCTTTCTTCGAAATCATTCACTACACGATAAATAGTGCGTCTTGTTGGCACGTTGTTTCTCCCAAAAATTTCATGTAACTTTCTCATCGTCACAGTAATCGATGATTGATGTTGATAAAATGTTTTAACGATTAAAACACGTTGGTTTACCGAATTTTTTTCCATAATAAATTTGCCACGTCTCTACTTCACGACTGCCAAATATGAACTGTCAAGACTAATGTTTGTCAAAATGGCGGCAAAACCTTCCCGGTGGACACCCTGTATAAACAAAACAAATTACTCGTACATGTAACGTACGTACATATGTATATAGAAACTGGAATTTTAAATAAAAACTTTGTATTTTATAGAAAATGGATCAACAAATATTAGTGATTTCATATTCACCTTCGTCGGAGTCAGTAGATGCGTTTGGTGCTGCCAACAAAGGTGTAAGTAACAAATTAAATTTGTATTTTAAATCAATTAAACTATTGACTTTACATTGTCAAAGGAGGCATTCAATTAGGTTTTATCGCAGTTAAATTTTTCTGGACACATGTCAACTGCAGTGCCACCATGGTTGCAGTTAGCCGCAAGACTTTACTTTCTTGCCTAATGGCTCCTTTCAACATGCAGTTGGTAGTGATTATCTCATTACTATGGGCCAAATAACATGAGTGAACATTGCTTTATATAAATTAAACGATCTAGTTTAGTGTTGGATTTCAAAAGTTTCAATTTCATTTCTGTTTTCGTAGAGCATTTACTTAGTCTTCTTGTCAATTTCAATGTGTCGTCTTCTTCATTTTCCTCAATATCAACTTCTGATACTAAAGTACCTCCTAGAGACTGAAAACATTAACCTGTGTCATTGACAAACCTTCAACGGGTACACCAAGGGCGGTCGTTTATAGAGTTTGTTCCTAAACAGAAGACAATGGGATTTCCTCGCAGATCCCTCTCCAGTTTTCTTTATCGACGCTTTGTTTAAGGATAACACTGATCCGACAGTTACAACACACATATACATACATATATTTCAACGAAACAAATATATGCATATAGATTGCCATGATATACTCGTACACTCTAAGCCCCAACTTGCATTTTTAATTGCTGTTCAGTATGTAATTCCTTCAGCATATTTGCCATAATTTTATCTCGTCCACAATTAGGCAAACAACCTCTTTTGCCAACACTTGAAAAATAAAGTAAATTAAAAAAAACCGACCTTTAAAATTAGCGGTCTACTTCGATTTCCCCTTTCATTCATTTAAAAAAAATTGATTGGATTACAATTGTTTTCTGTTACGAATGAGTAATCAAATTATTAAAAAGAATCAATGGCCAAAGGCATCTTGGCTCGAACAGCTCGAATAACTCACAGCAGATAGTGAAACATCGCACGGGGCAGATATATTAAATCCTGCAATAACTCCAGTGCAACGGTAGCGGATAACTCTGGGAATTTCCCCTTCACCATGTCAAGGAAAAACTCAGCAGTCTGTTGTGGCTTGCTGTAGGGCAGAACAAAAAATTTGTTCAAGGTATAGTAACAGCTTCGGTCTACCTATGGATGAACTCTTTAAACCAAAAGAGATGGCAGAAACGGCATCTTGTCCGACTCAAAAAGCCTTTTAGCAGAAAAGAAGGTCGATAACTAGAAGTTGCCAACTGGAAATCACGGATGAGCGAAGAAAAGTAGTATTGAGCTACAATATCGCCATGCCTAGCTTACAAGTATTAGGCATTTATTAAAACCAATTTATAGACAATATCATCTCTTGCTTTGTGGCCCGGCATAATTTTTGCAGCCTTTAAAATCCGCTTATTAAAATTTACCATAACTCTGTCTTTTGTGAGTGATGAGTCCAAAAAATATTAGATTTTCTGTAAAGCGAATGCCACAACTTAACAAGGCAGCACTCCACTAATTATTTAATTTTATATAATTTGAAACTATTTACCTTTATAAATAATTAATACGCTAAGACTTTTATTAAGCCAACTTCACTTTTAAAAAGTTCGAATCGTTCTATGCACCAAAGCTTGCTCTGTGCAGGATTGTCATACTTCAACTTTTAGTTATAATGACTCTATAACATGTTACAATAACACAGTGACCATTGACTTTAACACGCATTATTAAATAAAACAATAATTTAATTTTTTTTTTAATTTAAACGAATAATTTTTTATACAAGTGAAACACGTAGCATAAGTTAAGAAATTCATCAAAACTGTGTAACGCAAGACAATCAACTACTTCAACTTAAATAAAATGTCATTAAATGTAATAAAAACCATATGTGAGAATGTCCTGACCGACTTAGTTTCTTCCTTATGCCAAGAAGTCTTGTTAGACAGCAACACGGTAAACTTAATTTCAATTAAACCTTGCGTGACATGAAATTGTGACATTAACACTGACACACGAAAAATAATATCTAAGCAGATGGACAGACGGCCAAGCAAACATTTAGAGGACTTTAAGTATTTTACATTTGAAATACGTAACGAAAATGTATTATTTTGTTAAAACCTTGAAGGAAATTAAAGCAAATGTGAAAGTAAATTTTATCAAGAGAAACATTTAAATAATTTTCAAATATAATTTCAGCTATCGAAAGGGCAGATAAGAAAGACAAAATCACTATATGGGTCGTTTATGTTGAAAGTGAGATAAGTCACTTTTACAAAAACGTCAGGTTAATGATAACATTCATTATTATTTACTGGTGCCTTTGGCCAAAGGAAAATTTTTGTATCAATATGTTGAGAATTTATCAGATTTTATACGAGAGAATTTAAGTTTTTTAATTAGAGCCTCTTTCTTTTTTCCGATTTAAGTCCATAATAGCTTAAAATAGAACAGACTATTTCATATAATAATGCACGAATGGATTTTCTTATTGTTTGGCGTACAAAACAGCTTTCGAGGTGACAGCAATGTGCAAAAATCCTAAAAATTTTATAAAAATTTAATTTCGATGCAATGTAAATCAGTCACTCTTTATCCGGCCAAAGCCATCATTCGACGCGTAATTTATAACATTTCGAGCATAGAGTATAATCAGTTTTAATATAAACAGCATGTAACTGTGGATGGCGCTTCAAGGAGCTGTATACCAAAAAACATGAACGCTATCTGCGTCTGGTCATTTTATGCAAACAAAAAAATTTTTTCTCCAATTACATTTTTCTCAAAAGATTAACGAATTTCTTATATCAATCTTAAATTAATTCTTTATTTTTTTTTTGTAATTCGATAATATAATTTAAAAAATTGTATCAGTTTTTTTTATATCACTTTTGGCAAAATGAAAAATGGTGATTTTGAACTAGCCATACAAATTTATTAAAATCGAGAAAAATATAAGCGTCCTATATATCAAATACAGCTGAATTATAACGCAAACCCTTAAATAATTTAAATTATAAATAAAGCAAATGACTTATTCCGCTTTGAAAATTGCGGGTTCATATGTTAATGGCGGACAAATGCCGAATAAGGTCTTCGGTATTGGATGTTCTGCTATCAGTGACCGATAGCACCGATCTAATTACTAAAAATATTGCAGTTGAAAATTATCCAAAGCGAACCACTATACGTTTTTTTAATAGAACTGGTAATTTCTTAAACCACTGTGTGACAAATTCTGCAGTTAAATATCGGCATACCGGTTTATAAAATCAAATCATCTGAAGAACTAAAGCGTTAAGACTTCCCCACTGGCGATCTGCTGGTATATAATTATTTTGAGCTAATATGCATTTTCCTAAAATTTGATAATTTAAAAAATAAATATCATTTTCTTTTCTGCATACTTGTGTTCCTTTCTCAAAAATATGCAACTTAAAGGAAAGACACTACGACAAAAAACTGGCAAATATGCAACATTTATTTGCACTGAACTTAAAGTTCATGGTGATATGCTACTATTTTTTACAACTCTATTAATTTTTTTGTTTAAACAAACAAGAGACATGTTTTTATTTTTGTATTGGAATTTAATTTAATTTAATTATAATTGTTCCATTGTAATCGTAAAAAAACCGTCACTTTGTGAAGGGTTTGAGCAATCTGAAAGGAGTACTGCCTATTTGTAGAGCAATATTATTTTTCTGAAAGAAAAACGCTATAAGCGAACATTTTTTTCAGGTTCAAGTTCGTTTTATTTTATTCTTTCACTAAAGAATGCAGAAAAAGTTAATAATTTAATCAGCAAACATCAAAGTTTTTTGTGTCGTTCTACTGAGCAAACATCCATCTATTTAACCCACCTAATGATGAATATTTAATATGAAAGCGTTCTCAAATTTTTCATATTTTCAATAGTTTCTTTTTTTGGGTTAGACCAAAGCTTGCCCCACTGTAACTTTACTTTGCTGTTTTAGCATTTAACTAAGTGCGATGAGAACAAAAAAATTTAATTTAAAAAAATTATTTCCTTTTGCCCATATTTTCTGTATTTTTGAACCATTTTTCGAATTTTTTTACAGTGTACTTTCAAAGCTTTTGTTACACAAAATCGTATTCTTCATAAAAAATTAAAATTTTTTTTTATGTTTCGTTATTTATAAAAACTCGAACTTATGTTTAATATTTGGAAAAAGAATTTCTTGCTCCAAATATATTATTATATTTCAATGTTTGTGAATGATTTGAAACACAAATGGCAAAATTTAATTTAAAATTTTTAAAAATGCTGCAAATAAAATTAGCCCAGAGTAGATAAATGTTCTTTTTTTGAGATTTGATTTCAATCAAACAAAATACGAGTGAACAAATGAAATAATCATAAGCATTAGAAATTTTTCTTTAAGGAGAGAAACCAATGCTAACTATTTGCCTAAGAACGTAAACACCTGCCCTTTAGATGAATCAATCGAAAGATCAATTTGAAAATACTTTATCTCTAAAATACTTATCTTTTATATTCAATACCAGGCTGTAATTAACGCAAATAGTTGCAGGAGTATCCAATCCTACGCTCAAGTTGACCGATTCACTGTTTTAAAGTTTTGTGTGCCACTTAACCGCAAATCGATTCATAATTTTCTATTTTGGGCAAGAAAAATCATGATATGATCATGTTGTGACAATCGGTTTTAAAACGGTACCGATCGCCGGCCCCTACAGTTGATATTATTGTTTGCATTGAGAAGGAGAATATAGTTTTCAGAAGATAATAACTCAATTTCAGTAAACTGTTATAAAGAGTTTGGAAATAATTAAGCAAAACAGAGTAAATTTGGCCTAATTGAACTTATTAATTGTTTCTCATTTAATTATTCACAAAAGTCCAATGCGTATTTTTCCAATGCGGTCCTTTACTACACCTTAAACTTAAATAGCTAAAGAATGTGTAATTCTTTTTATACCCCATATAAATATTTAGATTAGGACCTACAAATTAATGTCAAAGAAATGCAAATAATATGGCACAATAAAGAAAGCAACACACACACTCTCACTTAGACACAATTAAAAGTTACACTAACGTCTGGAATGAAAAGAAGGAAGAATAAATGGATGGTATTTAACATAAGGAGTGGTCTTTATTACAAGAATTTCTCTCAGGAGACTTAAAGCAAAACAAAGGCAATGACAACATGTGACAATAACAACTAAAAAGAAAACCGTTTCAACACTTTAACAAAGACACACATAATTGATTACATGTATGTGCACATCAGAGCTGGGTACATCAAATAGATTTTGTTATTAACTACACATAGAATTACACCATTACTTGGTGTTGTAATTGAAATACTTAAATCACAATTACATGCTCTTGTAATTTAAGCCAAGGCAATTCAATAGGGTATATTTCAATTACATATTACAAGTAATTGTACCTGCAACTGTTGAGCTATGAATGATATGCAAGTCATTGAAAATATTTAATTCCACATTACAAGTAATTGTAATTGAAACCATCATATACAAAAGGAATATAATTAAAAAGCTTTAGTTACAAATAACATGTAATTGCAATGGGGAATATTTCGAATACATATTTTTTTTTTTATACTGTATTTTATTTTATTGAATCTTTCTATTAAAAAAAATTCACAATAAGTATTCAAATCTTATTTCTAAATTATTATTTACTAGTTAGTACCAACGTAATAACTATTTTTTTGTATTCAAATCTTAAAAATCTATCTTCTATTCTGTAGAGAGAGCCGCCTTGCCAGGCTCAATGTGTCAGTTCTTTTTAGTCTCTGGTGGCCGTCAAATTGCAATAAATTGCGTGCTAGAATGTTGGGATGTGCGACTAGTTTGTTCACGTATTTGGACGTGTATGTTTTAACTTCTTCGTGGATAGTGGGAACTTTGAGATCCCTATGTATGTTTTCATTTCTTATGTACCAGGGGGCGCATACGATATGACGTAAAATCCTAGACTGTCGAATACATATGAATGGTTATTTTATTTGAAAATTTTTAGTTACAAATTATTTAAAATTGGGAAAATTATGACTCTTGTAATTATAGAAAACAAAATTAAGTAATTATTTAGTTAAACAATAATCCATTACAATAATCCTTCTAATATATTTAGCGAAAAATAGATACACAGTAAAATTTAATTGTTTTAAAAATGTAATGAAATTTTGTTAAATAAATAACTGTTTGCTGCGTTATTAAAGACGTTTTAATTGAAATTTCATATAATTGCAATTAAATTTAGCTTTATATTTTAATTACAATTATTTGTAATTGTTGTGGCAAAATATATTTAAAAGTTAAACGAGATTCTCCAGGTCTGCTACAAATACATAATCGCCCGCACACACATACACACGTGTACATACACAAACTATAATTAAAGTTGTTTAGCTTAAAGGACACTTACTCGTTGAGAGAAATATGTAAACGAAAACATTAAGAAATACTTGTGTATGAGTAAACGTCCTTAGTTATGTGAGAATGTAATTTTTTCCTCGCCTTTTTTTTCTGCTGTATAAATTTACTTTGATGACGCCAAGTCTCTGTGGCGTCTTATTTTATTCTCAATTTTAGCTTTTTCCTGTTTTTGTTGTGTTTGTTCATGATAAGGATAATGAAATCCTTGAGGTAAATGACTTGAACTATTTTTTCTTTAAATAAGTGTCTGTGTAGATATAATAAACAATATGACGACATGTGTATAAATATTTTGCTGCTCGTGTGTGTTGAAGTTTGCTTATTGCCATTATTTGCATGTGTAAGAAAATTTAAAGTCTAAAAGGTAAGCAAAGGTGCGGTTGTACCACATGAGAATTTTAACATTTCAATGAAAATGAAGATTAAGGTTGAGCACAAGATATAATATGAACGGAATGGCTACAGCCATTATAATGCCTCTGTACGGTCAAGTAATTTTTTTTTTAATTTTTAAATAAAAAGTTTCATTAAATGCACACAAAAGATATTTGCAACAAAAGATTACCTTAAGTCGGAAGATTACAAATGCCTGTTTTTACTTATTGCATAACTGCAGTAATGTTTGTGGTGGTTCCACTAAACGCTGCCCAGAGAGTTTGGTTTAGCAAGAACAAAATAGTTTTGTATTGCCAATAAAATAGTGTAATTGAAATTTTGACGATGAAACTTTCGATCTTTAACTCGATAGAATCTTTGGAGCCAATTTTACACGTCTCACTCATATTGGTTGAGTAATGCATCAGATTCTATGCTGAAGACTACAGGACTTTCTTCTAATCCTTAGCAGACCGCCAGCAAAGAAGTTTTAAGGCTTCAGTTTTTCGGAATATTTTATTTTATAAGGTGGTGTGTCCAGATTCATGTGTAGAATTGGCCACAGTGTGGTTTAGGAAACTCCCAGTTCCTTTAAACAACGTGAAGTTACTCGTTTTGGATAATTTTGAACTACCTTATTTTAATTAATTATACCAGTGTGTTCGCTCATTGATCGAAAACCGAGTACTTTAAACGCAATTTGCCCACCTTTTTTCACATCATGTTTGATACTCCCATCAGCTGTTCAAATTTCGGTTGTCAAGTTTTATATATCACAACGGTAATTGTTAATACTGGGTGGTTTGTAAGCCCGACAAAACTTAGGAAAAAATTAACTGCGTTCACTGGCAAATTATTATTAATAGATTGGATGCTTGAACTACGCTAAAAACTTATCCAGGCTGATCCGCTGTTTTATAGCGGTTATGTGTTCAGCGATGAGGCTTATTTTTGGCTTAAAGGTTGTGTTAACAAACAAAATTGCCATATAAGGATTGAAACTCATGCCTAACAGACACTACAGACACCATTACATCCAGATAAATGCAGCGTTAAGAGCGGTTTGCTTGCTGGTGGCATCATAGGACGCGTCCTTACCGCAGCATAATCAATGCCTTTTTTTAAAATAAGGATGCCGTTAATCCAGCGAGTGGTGATTTTAACAGAATGGCGCTTAGTATCATAAGGAGACCGAAACAATCGACTAATTGGCCCAAGCTCGTGCCATTCGACACCTTTTGATTACTTCCTGTAGAGCCACGTGAAGTCACTAGTTTATGCTGATAAACAAGCAACAATTGAAAAATTTGCCTAAAATTGGACGTCCAGTATACTCTTCATCAAGATCATCTACGGTGGCCATATGCCCGAAATCATTTCAAATGTTAATTAATGTCATGTAGTGATGTTTCAAATAAAAAGAGTTTTGGATTAAAATCTACATTTTTTTATAATTTTTTTACAATTTAAATTCTATCGGGTTAAAGAAACACTTTATGGATTTCTCCACTGAAAAACGTTAACACTGGACTAAGGTTTTTAAGTGGCCAAATTAAGAAAAAAAAACATTTAAGGCTGCGTTAACAGTAAAACACAAGATTGTTAGGACGTCAATAAAATACCACTTTCCAAACCAGAAGAACAAATTTTCGTATTTAAACTTCAAACTGTTTTTTTTTAATAACAATTATTGTCTTCGTTATTTTTTTTACTTAAATAATAAGTCCAATTTTATATTTAAGTCCCCCACTGTGAGGTATTAACACATAAAAATTACACGTCCAAGGCCAAGAGAAATTACTCAATGAATGTTTAAATCGACAATCTGCTTACAATTTACACATTTATATATCGCTACATTGATGCACGAATTTGTATTTATAAGTAGTAAAGTCGCATATAAACATTTTCACTTCGATTTTTCAAAAGGTGTTCAAACAACAGCCACCAAGAGCATCAACATACGGATATCCCCTGCCATCATACCAAACTGTGGAGAGCCAAAAGTGAAAAGTGTTTAAATTTTAATTGACATAAATTAACGAAAAATAATAAAAACAAACTAACAAAAGAGAAAAATCCAACACAAACAATGAGAAACCACGAAAAAATAAAAATAATTTTTTAACAAACAAACAAACAAACACCCGAAATAAATACTTAAATAAGTTTCAAAATGAGCAACAGTAACTGAAACCAAAGCGGGAATAAACAGTAGTAGCATCAGTGGTGTAAATAGGGGGCAGAGAGTTGAATGTAAACAGGCAGATACTGTAGGACGTTGGCGATGAGTATGATGAGAACGGCATTGCATTTTTAATACACTGAAGCAGATCTGTATGTATTTGTATTATGTATGGTGTAGTAAACGAGTTGTTGTTAAAGGATTTATGTCTTTAATTAGCATTTGGATTTTGGAGAAAAGACTAAGAGTAAAAGTTAAAGCTGTTTTGGAATTGGGAAAGAAAAAGATGGTTGAGGTAACCATAATCCAAGAGTTGATATCATATTATCATTGTAGAGGATAATAATATGGCCCTCTCACAATTATATAATAGTCAAAAAGTTATGTTACTGATTGGCAACGGCTGAGCTACATAGGCGCCTAAGGCCACTGAATGCTTACTAGTCAATGTACTAACAATATAAGCCATAGTATGCTCATATTTTGATTAAGTACCAACGCAATGTTACACATGTATTATGTTCTCTAAGAATATATTATGGTTACAAGTACTACTGTGGGAAAAAATAGTAAGACTTTTTAATTTAAATTTCGCGCGGAAATCTATTCGTCGAAATTTTTGCTACGTTGGTATGACTGTTATCTACTAATTACTTTAATGTGATTACACATCAAAGTAATCATTAGTGTTTAGTTTACGCTTGTCTTTCTGAAGTACAACAAGTGCATTCGGCGATTTTTACAATGAGTGAAATTATTCAACAAAGAAGTTCCATTAAATTTTGTGAGCGGAATGAAAGTTCTGGAGCCGAAACGTTCAGAATGTTGCAAAAGGCCTTCGGTGATAATAATATGTCGCGAGTAAGTGTTTTTGATTGGTACAAATTATTCAAAGAGGGTCGAGAACGCGTTGACGACGAACCACGTCCAGGACGGGCATCAGCATCAACTAATGATCAACACGTCAATAAAATCAAAGAATTGGTGTTCGAGAATCGACGAATAACAGTCACAGACCTTACTGATATCGTTGGAATATCGGAGAGATCAGTGAAAACCATTTTAAAAGATCATTTGGGCCTTATAAAAGTGAAATCACGATTGCTTCCAAAATCACTCAATTTTCTTGAAAAACAACGTTTCGTTGACGTCTGTCAAACAATGCTTCCCGACTACCAGGGTGTGCTTAAACGTACTATAACTGGCGACGAGTCTTAGATCTACGCTTACGACCCGGAAGCAGACGATCAATCGGCCGAATATCTTGCCAAAGGTGAGCCGAAGCCGAAAACACCACGTCAAAGAAAGTCAAAAATCAAGGTTTTGTTGACAGTTTTCTTCGATCATCGAGGTGCCGTGCACTCCGAATTCCTTCCGACCGGCCAAGCTGTCAACAAGGAATACTATTTGAGTATTATGCGCGAAGCTATTCGTAAAAAGATGCCGGAATTATGGGCCGACAACTCTTGGTTTTTGCACCACGATAATGCACCGTCGCATACCGCATTGATTCTTCGTGAGTTTTTCGCCAAAAATTCAATAAATATCGTTCCACAACCACCTGATTTAGCTCCGTGTGACTTCTGGCTGTTCAGCAAACTCAAGCAACTGCTCCGGGGAAACCGTTTTGAGTCAATTGAAGGCATTAAACGTGAATCGCTACGCGCATAGATTTGGCAGAATAAATAAAGAAATGTAAAATTATGAACAAAGTCTTACCATTTTTTGCCCACAGTAGTATTATATTATTTTTGTATAGTTATTGTATTACTTTGCCTGTGGTTAGAATTTTAATAAAAACTGTATTCCTCAATGCAATCCTATTGAAGATTTGATTAATTAATAAATAAATTTAAACAATAATTTGTTTTTTACCGCTAAGGTAGATTTTTTGTATATTTTCAATTACCCACAATATATTTGCCACAATCAAATATGGTTGCAGAGAACATAATATAATTGTAGTGACCAAGGCACCACCACGCATTTTCTTTCCGTGAACCTCTGAACAATCCATTCTATCGAACCCCTGCTCTTTAATGTGCTCCATACCAGCCGTATACTGAGCAAATAAGAAGGGATTTTTAATGTGAATAAAAACACTCACACATACACGTGCATATTGTAAATCTTTTTGCTCTTTTTTTATTTTACCAGTTTCCAATGGCCTTCAGATGACCACCAAAATTGGAAAAAGTAAAAATAAAAAACAATCGCCAAAAAACGAACTCATCATATTTTGCGAAAATGTGTGAATTTTTGTTGTTTTATTTTTTGGCAATTTTTATTTGTACAAATGATTTTTCTTTTTTCTTTTTATTTCAATTTGCCGGCAAAACTGAGCTGATGCAACATGGGTTTGTTTGACCGCGTGCAGGCGAGTTTGTGCAAGTGTTGCAAGCGTAAGTATATTTACGTAAATGTTCATGCGAGTATTAATAATGTTGTATGCCTGCTATTTGTCGTACTTACTTGCATTATCGTCCTGTTTTTTTGTTTTTGTTTTATTATTTTAATTTTTTAATTGTTGTTATTTTATTTTGGTTTGTTTATTTTAATTGTTGTTGGTATTTCGTGTATATAACTTTATTGTTTTTATTAATTTGCGGTCTGTTTATTTGGAAATCGTTAAAAAAATCTCTGATGACGTTTACTGGAGGTCGCTAGTTTTTTGTTTTTGTTTTATAATTTTATTTCGTCATTAATTGTTTATGCTTTTTCTGTATCAGATTTATTTTTAATTGTACCATGTGCTTTATTTAATAGTCAAATTTATGTTTGCAAAAAAATAATAAACAGTGACATAAATCGTAAACATATGTTTGGCCGAAAAGAGTCATATGAGACCGGGACCGGCATAAAAAAGAAAATATGAGATGTATGAGGTCGTCCGATTGAAAAACCACCAAGTATGAAAATGAAGTCGTTTTAAAAACATCAACAACAATGTGCTCTAAGTCATAATCCGTTTTAAAATGGCGACACAGTAAATAAAATACTAAATGGGAGGTACGAGTATATAGAGGCGTGGCACACATATTTAACAGACAATAGATAGCAGAACAATCTGAGTAGTTCGATGCTGAAATAGAATAAGCTGTGTGTTATGTGGCTTTAATAATATACTGTTTGTGCCTCTGGCCTATTCGGAATTACTTCAAATAATATTTTGTTGTTTGCTCTTTGTGTTCTCTCAGGAGTAATAGATGGTTCCATTTTGAAGAGACCTAGTACAGGTTATGGGTGTACTTGAGTAAATAATTTTGCTCTTTTTACAAAATTGATTTCACCCTTAATATTGAAAGTTATCGCGTAGAGAAAAAATGTTAAACTGAGTACTCTTTGTACCGATTTTGAAATTTTAGACGGTCTTAAATAGATGAGAGGTTAGGGTAACTTACTGCGCTTAACTGATATTTTAAAAAATCATAATAGAAATAAATAAAACTTTATTTTTAAAACTTTTTTTAAAGAAATATAAAAGAAAAACATTGGATTTTATATTCAACCCCGTTTAAAATTTCAAAATCGGTGCAAAATTACTTCTGGTGTTGCCTTATAGAGAAAAAATGAAATGTTTACACTTTTATATACTTTAAATATGTAACACCCACAAAGGGAGGTGTTTTTTATATTTTACCTTTTACCATATGCCATTATATATGAAATTGGCCTTATGGTCCGCATAAAGTCCAAAATATTGAGAACGTGTGCCCTTTAACAAGGCAGCATTTTGTTTAAGAAACGAAAACGTTATTAGTTTGAAATTTTCTCTCTACGAAGTCGCAAAAATCGCAAATTTTGAGGGTGTAATCGAAGTTCTAAAAATTAAAAAAATATCTACTAGGTCATTTCGAAAATACACATTCCCAGTCACATCGTGTTATTTTCTTCCCTATCTTTATTTGTCTACTAAACCTTAACTCTATATTTTTTTGCTTTATTCCTCTTCATGTCTTTGTTCTTTAAAGTTAGCGCAAAAGTAATTCAAGAATGTGGCCACGTGAGCAGGGCTGTTTGCCTGACAGCTATACGTAACATTTGTATTTGTATAGATAACAATATTTTTCTTGCAATACAAAAGCAACCACGTACCATTAGCCACGTAAATTATAACAAGTTGTGAAACATTGCATGTAATATTTCTAATCACTCAATGAACAAAGGCAACATTCAGAAAAAATGCAATAAACTGAGGAACTACTGTGCAGAACTGTAAAAAAAATAAAAGTAACACATTGAAAAGTTCACTTACATTTACCTATACAAACAAATATGTACCTATACATACATATATATAATTATACAAAAAATGTATTAACTTTCATTGAAGTAAGCTGTCATTAAATACATAAATATATTTAAAATATTAAAAAATAGAAGCAATTTAAATATTATTTTGTCACGTCAACAATAATGTTTTTTACTTAATAATTTTGGCCCATTATGAACATTAACAAAAATGTAGAAAAAATGCAAATGGGGTCAGAACAAAAAAGACAAAATTTGAACACACTGTTAAACAGCCACACGCAGATAATAAAAATTATTATGAAAAATGAAATGAAGCGAGAGGAAAATTTTTAAAAAATACAACAACAACAACAACGAAGCAAATGAAGTAAATAAATAATTTTCATATTATCGGAAATTAAGAGTTGACCTTGAAATATGACATTGGCACCCAATAAGCCGGCAACGGTTTTTTATATTTTCTACTTGTTTAAATAAATGAAAACACACACATATGCACAAATGGACGACGATATGCTACATATTAAAACAAATGAGTTGAAATACTATGAACAATATATTTTTTTAAGTCTTTTTTCGCGCATTTCAACTGAATCGTGTCGCTGTACGACGATGGGGTGTTAATATACTGTTCCGTTGTATTTTTTTAATGTGAGTGTGTCTGTTTGTAAGTAAGTACAGATGCATAAATGGCTTATTATTGTTGTTATATTAACGTTGATCGTCACTTGGGCCTGCTGTCGTAATATTGGGCTTTAAAAACTTGTCTACACTTTTGAGCTTAATACTCGTGCACACATTTTGTATTTTATTCTTCTGCTCCACATTGGCACTTGTTGTACCCAGCACCTTGTACTGTTTTGGTTAGGCATTTTAACAGGCTGCTCTTATTTGGTTATTCTAGAGAATGTTAATTAAAGTTTAATGGAAAAGTTGTTAAAAATGTAATAATAAATGCGGTTTTAATAACTGAACCATCATATCGTATTGTATGCAGTCCTTTTCAAGCATTGGATTACAAGGTAAGACGCAAGTTGCAATTCTGAAAGGCTCTCTCAGTATTGGGGCAGATATATCAAAAGTAAAGTTACTGGTGTAGCGGCGAGTGATGAATCTATTTGGACCGAATTAAGTGATCTAAGTAACTAACTTGGTTCTAAATCTGAAATAAATCCCCTAAAACTAAACAAGTGTCCATACAAAAGTCCTGGCTTTTTTTTTAAACTGTGGGAGCAGTTCTATGGATAAATGGTTATGTTAAATAATAAAAACTAATTATGTTAAACTTTAACCTGAAAGGGTGCCTGAAGTTCTACTTGTTTGTTAAAATTTTAATTCTTAAATAATTTTTCATTGGTATGGGATCATAGGCGTATGTGTGTGGTTCTATCAGTAGGCATATCTGTGCTTCCGTTTGTTAAAATTTTGCTGTTTTCATTGTGCTTTATGCTGCTGTTCACCGTTAAAAAATAAATAACAAAAAGACACAATTTCACTACACGTTTATTATACCGAGCCATTGCTGTTCATCTCACTTTCCCATTCCGCCAATATTCTGCAGTTTCATTCATACACTATTCTTCTTTCGGCCATTATTATTGTACGTACCTCTTGACGCTGACTTTTTGTTTTGCATATTTTTGGGGATTTTTTAATGTGGTCCCCTGTAGCAAGTGAAAAAAAAAACACACGAAAAAATAAAACTCTTTCTTTACGAAACCAAAAAGTTAAATTCACTTTTATTGTTGGTGTTTATTAATGAACACGCGTTTTACTACTACTACTTATACGATGCCGTGGTGCACAGCTTAAAGTTGGTGTTTGTTTATGTGTATTTGCATATGCGTGAGTTTATGTTTGCATGTGTATATTAAAAGCAACACTGTTGCATATTTTTGGGCATTTGTAGCTGGACTGCTGCTGTTACAAACATCCTCATTTTCATGTTCGTTCATACTTTTTTTTGTTTTATTTTTATTTTTTGGAAGTTGTGCGTAAAATTTCATTTAATTGTTCATTTATTGCTTTTGGGGTTTATTTTTTGCATTTTTTTATTTTACTTTGTTTGCAAAAGTGTTAAAAATGAATATTAATCAGACATTTTTTTTTATATTTTTTATATTTGGTTAATTTCACTTTCATTTTTAACTGACTCTAGTAATCATTTTTTTTGTTTATTTTTTTTTTGTTTCTGGCACACACTTGTTGATTGCACGTTTTACTTTTATGTAATTTATATAAATTTTAAATTGGAAAAGAATTATGAGCATTTAAAACAGCTGTAGTTTGACTCTGTGCCACAAAGTAAAATTATGTTCTATCGTCTGTGAAATTCATGTAGCTTTCCCTCTGTAGACTTTGTAATGTTTCATTTGTTCATATAAATAATACAAGCTAATAATTAAACAAGAATCAAATTGTTTCCCATAATATCATTTTTTTAATTTCTCAGTTATTATTAAAGACAATTTTATGTAAATATATTTTATACAAATTTGGAAAAGGGAATTACTTTTCTAAAATATGTTTAGTATTTCAAATAAAAACATACAGCTTTCATCATAAGCAAACATTGATCATACGCTCAGTAACCACTAACACGCTGCTCTCTGAAGTATGCTATACAATGCTTGGGTAAGATGTTGTGCAATTGGTGAACCCTATATTTAATGTAGCAGAATTACTTTTATTATTTTGATTCTTATTATTTATTTTTCAAACATGTTAATATTTGACAATATACCGAATCTACACCAAGAACAAGGAGGAGAATACAATTCCCTCATAACGAAATTTTTTGAGTACCGGACGTCTTTCGGTACAATTGAAATCCCTCGCGCTGCCAATGTAGAGTTCTAGAACACAGTTATTAATGGGGAATACTTACTTGATATGTAGCTCAAAATACTAATATAATTATTTTCTATTAAATTTATTAAAAATTGTGAAAGCTGGAAGGTCTTTTTTTAAAAAGTTAAATTTTAGTCAAACATTTTGTTTATCCGAAAGTGCAAATAATCACATTTGCCGATGGTCACATTCGTCGTATGGTGCTTAGCGCCATTCTTTTGAAACCAAATCTTGGGCGGATCCGTGACATCCAGTTTTTCAAAAAAAAAAAAATTATTGATAACGAACTTTAGTGACCGTAACGCAAGCACCGGCTTTTGTATTTGAGGAATTAAGATCTAATGATGACAGTGTGTAAATCGCACTTTTCTAGATGTAATAGTGTCTGTACAATCTATTGCGCATTTGTTTGATTGTTTGTGGCAATTTTGTTTACTAACAGCTCGCTAAGCAAAAAATTAGCCCCAAGTTTGCAATAAAACATCGCATCAATTGAAGACTTAAATTCTATCGGATTTAAGAAACAGCCTATATAAAATAGTTGTTAAGCCCTAAAGTTTAAGATTTAATATTGATTTTATATGAACTTGCTGTATAAGAATGGGTTAGACACATGGTTGACATGGCTGCTAAGTCCAATTTCGTCTCTTAGGGATTTTATTCAGACACTCTTCCTATGACTTTATTTCTAACATAACATCCAGTATGGAGGAATTTTCTTGGTCTTTTTGATTGACATCTTTAAAGTATATTAATATTGGAGTTACATTCCGAGCCCTAAGGTTGGATACCCTATGTCCAAATTGGTTTAGGAATTATTTTGTAAATTTTGAGTTTTGTAAATTTTGATTTTGACCTTAAAAGTCAATATAATTTTTAGTGTTGATTATAAGATATTCGTGCTTGCTTTTGATGTCAGATTTCCACTTTAGCCTTTGTCAAGAATAGTTCCCAAATATTTGGTAGATACGTTTTTGGTGAATGAATTGCTATGCATTGTAATATCAGGACAATCACTATTTCTCAAAGAAAATGTTATGTGGTTGCATTTGTCAGGGTTTACTCTTATATATCACTTACCCATAGTACATTTATCTCATTTTGAATTCTAAATGAAGCATCATCTGTTGGTGAATCCCTCCTAGTGTTTATTGATGTATCACAAGCGTTGGTATAGGATTGGACCTGCTACACTTCCTTGGAGCATTCCAGGATTATTATCATACAAGTTAGGTTTTTCATTGATTAATTTTAACATAAAAGTCCCTGTTAGAGAAAAAATGTTTTAATATTTAAAATTATGCATATGCAATTTGCTCATATGCTTAACTATATCAAACGCATGTTGAACATCCAGAAATTCTTCACAACAGCACTGTTTTTCTTTTAAGGCACTGGTCATAACATATGCGATTCGATGTGTCTGTTCGCCAGTGCCAGGATTGCTTCTTAATTCGATTTGGTGCGGGAGGATTAAATTCCTGTCACCGAGTATTGGAGACAATCTTCGCAGAAAATTATTTCAAACATTTTAGAGAAATTAGGGAGTAACGTAATGGGTCGAAATAAAGAGGTTAAATTTACAGACTCATTATATTTTTGTAACATTATTATTTCCGCATATTTCCCCTTAGAATGGGAAATGTTAGTCCGTAGAATTGAGATAAAAATAAGAGTTAAGTACCCAGTAAATTTACGTGTAAAATTCATGATAAGATTTGCGTACGTGAGATCGTAACTGGGGCTGTTAGTTTGGTTTAACATTTTAATTTACTTTCTAATTTCTTTAAGCTAACAAATTTAATTAGCAAATCGACTTGTAGTTGACAACTTAATAACTCAGTTATTTTATTTTCTTTTCTTGTCGTTCTTAAAGAAAAAGTTGTAAATATATTTTGTGCGTGTAAAGCAAAAACTTCACCCATATCTCCATCCGTTCTACAGCACGTTCGATCAGATTTTTTGTACAACAACGTTTCTTTCACGGTCTTTAGTAACTTTCATATTAAAATGAAATAATTTGACAATTTTTGAAGATACGAAGTTAGCTAAACGTGCAAACAAGTTAATTTCCAACTGTCGTTAGTGAAGTTATTTTGAATTGAAGATAAGGATTGCGCTCGTTGCAAAGCCGCTTAAAGTTTACTTAATTTTATTACAAAGCAACAGAACTTTCGAAGTCCATTTTTGAAATCCCTGAATATTTAACTAAAAAAGAAAATTTGGAAATTTGCGAGGCCCTCATTATATTCATAATTAATATGTGTGAGCCGACGGTCTTGAGTTAAGGCCTCTTAATATCGAACATTTAAGCAAAATGTCCAGCTTTGCGAAGAGATAAATTTGTATTGAAACTCGAGTTCTACTTATTAACAAGTTTAGATATCTTTGTCTGATTCCTTTAGTCAGCCTGCTATAGAGCCGTAGTGCGATTCACTAACTTTTAACGATTCGACAGTTGCAAAGTTTGTGAGCAATTTTTGTTGTTTGCAACTATCGTAAACGATAGTAGACATTTTTAGTTTTCTGTTTGTTCAAATTGACGTCAAGTGGCATTTTGGTCAAAAAAATATCCAATAAACGAAAAGCACAAAGAAGAATGAAAAAAACAACGATTTTATGGATACAATTTTTTGCGCGTTTAGCTATTTTAGCCAAAGGTAAGTTAAAAACCTATCAGGCTCTTAACACATGTAGTATATACTATATCAACATATGTACCTGCTGCCTTATTCATTTAAAATATTGTTTATAAATTAGAACTGCCCCTAAAAGATGCCAAGAATTTTAGTTTGTCGAATAAATGAACAACTCTAAAATATACGTCGATTATTTTTGTCTGCACACGTTTAGCTAACAACAACAGCTGACTAAACAATAGCGAATATTGTTTAAAAAAAGTAACTGAATAACAACATCGTTAATTTTGCCGTTAAAAATTTTTAACGATGCGATTATCGATAAAAAAGAATAGTGAGTCACCCTACAGAACTGTAAAGTAATATTGTTCACTTCTTGAATCTTACTTTGACAACAGAAAAGTAGCACGAATAATAATAAATACCTACATTGCAATGTGTAAAGGCACAGTGGCGCAAGCTTCGTTCGAACCCAACAGAAAATGATCTAAAAGTTTGAGAAGTTCTTGTTTTCAATTTTATCTCTTTGGATGGGTTAAATAAAGTTGGCACTAATAAGTAGAAAGACGCAGCCAATGTTGATGACGTGTATTGTCACAAAAAATACATGTACGAGTATTCCATTCTACTAGTGTTCAAAATTTCTCATATTAATAAAATAAACAAATTTTCTTTTGTAATTGGAAGAAAAAATAAACGAACTTAAGCCTGAATAAATTATTGATATTCACCTCTATTCTGCAATTCGATTCGAAATGAAACTTTCTCCGTTTGGCAACTTTGATATTCTGAGTTCCGTTTCGATTGGAATTTCTGCGATTGTATATATTCTGCATTACGAGCGTAGCTACGTTTCTGTAAGTTGTTAATATAGTGGCAGAGAGTCTTTTGATTTTAGTTGGTTTAGCTTAAAGAAAGGAAATAATGCAATTAAAGGTTTCATTTATGATCCTACATAACTTTTATTTTATTTTGTTAATCTTTTTGTGCTAAAATGTGAAAGTTTTTTTTAATTTGTTGCAGGTCGTAAACGTTGTTTTTCTCTTTAAACTACAACGTCGGTGCCATAGCACATTTTCTTGAAATTAAAAGAAAGAAATTTTATTTTTGTGCTTCAATAATATAAAAAATATTAAAATATTTACTCCGGCGCGGCAGAATTCTTCACACTGGAATAGTTTGCCCACAAAAACCTCTTACTTATGTTCTGATTTTTGTTGTTTGCCTTTCCGTACTTAACTGATGTGTTTATTTAATTATTGTACCCGCCAATATATAATTCTTATTTGTTTAAATTATTAAATCACTGTTTATTGTACAAAACTTAACTTTTGTTTTCATATTTCACGCGTTTCACAGCGAAACAACTGGTCTTGCAATTACTCTCGGTCCTCTGCTTTTTCTTTCGATTCAGTTTATGTTTGAAATACCTGTTTTCGATTCGTGCGTAACTAAATGCGGAAACGTAATCGAAATGCAGAATCGGGGTGATTAATTATCAATATTTTCAGTTGGATAAAATCGTAACCAAAAAATACTCTTAAGTCGAAATCTTATAGAAATTTTTTTTCAAAACAAATATTCAAATTTGAGAAGAAACAAACATGTTATTTGCTTTTTTGACACAAAAATAAGTAAAACTTTACTACGTTAAAGCGTGGACAATGCAAAATGTATTCCGGCCTAATTTAATACTTGATTTTTGTTTACTTTATAAAATCTTTTTTAATAAAGATTACTAAATCACTTTAAATACCCTGTAACCTCATTTCTAAAGAAGGTTAAACAATTTATTGCTTTGAGGCAATGACTTCCTCTTTTATAAATCCTTCTAATTCGTAGTAACAATGGCATGTGGTCACTTGGCTAATTGATTTCTAACAAACAAACTGACCATATAGCTGGCAAAAGTCTTTGCCCAAACTTGGTCTTTTGTGACTTCTTTAAATAAAATTTTTAGTTTTATAGTCATGAAATAAGAATAATATTATTGGCAAATGACTTAAGGGTTTAAAAGGATTTGTTGGCTTTAAACAAAAGGTAACATTTATGTTCTTATAAACATTAAACTTAAACAACACGAATACAGTCTTTACAAAAGATACAGAAAATAAATGAAATTATGAATACACATGAACTTAAAAATCTGGTTTAATTGCTTTAGTTTTGAGAGAATTTTAACCCAAATTTATAGTTGAAAACTCAAGGTTGTTATTACATAAACATGCACGTACTTAATAGAAATAATCTTTGAAAAGGACTTCATAAAGATAATTATCAATAATGATGACAAAAGAACTTTAACGACATTGTGCGTTATAACTCAACCTAAACTAAACAAATGTGGTGGCCTTAAGAAATTTTCCAATAAATTCAAAAATCAACAGAGATTTGAGAAGTGAAAAATACAAAAGAAAACGTTGGCAAAAGCGACCCACCCTTTAGGAAGCTGTCTTTTATTTGTATGATTGTGTGTTGGCTGTTTGGTGTGAAAAGTTTTCTGTGTGTGTATGTGTATGTGTGTGTAAATACAAACATTTAAAGTTATAGTTTTTTGTTATTGTGTTATTTAATTTTTAAGCGCCGAGGGCGGGTTGAGAAATATTTCGAATTGGGAAAAATAAAGTATTTTTAACATCCTTATTCTTTCGAGAAGCTTTAATTACTGTGTGCAATAAAATACATTTTTTTCCAAATATATCAAGTTTCCGCGAACGAATTCAGGTAGAAGACCAAATAAAGTATACATACATATAGCGGTGTTTTGAAAATCTGGCTTTTTATTTAGAGTGGTTTAAAAAAAATATGATAGTGCTTTTTTAACTGCCATGCCAATTAACCGAAATCGTGCATTGTGCCCAGTACAATACATACTGGCCTTATAAAGTCCGGCTTTGTGGAATATTTTATCACTAACTGTTGAAAATACGAACTTAACCCTTAAGGACATTTTAAGTTTTGACTTATTTCTGACGTTCAATTTGAATTATGAGCCTTAGTGCACTCACAATGGCAAATATTTTTGTAGGACACTTTGGACCGCTATATTACCGCTTAAGCGGAATTTTGTGCCCTTTGTAGAAGAACGGCATTGTAAAGATCCATACCACTCACCGTTTGAGAGCTGAAATGTTCTACGAAAATGTTGCTCGTAGTACTTTATATAAAACTGCTAAGCACATCTTACAACTAGGAGTACAAGATTTCAATGTGCATATGGGGCGAACATGAACCTCTCTAAAATGAAGGCCAGACTTAAAATTTCAAAGCACCGAAACATGCACATTTTATTTTGTATTTTCTGCCGGAATAAATTATCAGAACCACGTTATTTGTGTGTGTTGTACAATGTTATCGAAAACACCTTTGAATTATTGAAGAGGCATTTAAATGCTCAGCTGTACCTCAATTATATCTTTAGGTTTTTAACTAAAAGCAAATGTCTAAAGGTGGTACAAGATCCAGGCGGCTGATGCACAGGTCCTTAAGTCAAAAGAATCATTCACCAAACTGTTTTCACCATAAAAGCATGCGTGCACTCGCTGTTTGTCTAGCAGCATCCTGTAGGCACCAACTGTTAGTGGATTAACGAGTTTCAACTGTCTTTCAGGCCTCATTTGACCATATCTTTATTTGCGTTAGGGAAAAACCGAGTAGATGGGTTAGGAGTATGAAAATTTAAGTGATGTGCGACCGCCAAGCATCACTTAAGTCCTTGTCATCATATGACGTCGAGTCGGGTGTGGGACTTAAAAGGTACTCGTTGCGCACAGTACAAATACGTTTTGCTGGTAATGAGCTTCTTGCAGTAAATGAATGGGATAACTCTTCTGCAAACAGGGCAGACGAGATTTATAGGACCAGAATCCTCCTTTGGAATCAAAAGGTTGAGGGAAAATTTGTTTTCACTGGAGTACTATATCCGGACTAAAACAAGCAAAGTGATCTCGATGAAACTCACGGATAGTTTACCGGTATTGCTGTGTCAGATACTATTAAGTTATTATGCAGATACCATTGCATGCTATTTGGCAGATCTCTTTTGACTCCAAGCAGTGTTCTAGTAAAAACAAAAGCTGCATAAGATCGTAAGGGCCGAGGAACAGATGGCGTCGATAATAATAATACAGATAATAACATATTGCAAAATCAGCTTAAAGACTGCATGATTAAAAATAATAATAACAAACTGATTCCATATTTTGTGTGGATCTAATAGCAGCTGAACTTCTTGAGCTCTTATTCAGACTATTTTATTTATTACGGCAGCTACTTGGCTAGATGTGAGCCTTATTACTCGATAAATGGTCGTTAAACAGAAAACCTCCCCTAAGCTTTTGAAGACTCCAAAGTCTGACCGGTTTTAATTCGGCAGTTCGGTTACTTTTATACCCAGATCAGCAAGAAAAACTTACCAAGTTACAACAGGCGAGATGTTAAGATATTAAATCTAATGAGTCAATTTTTTATGCTGGTCATTTTGTGTAGAATCAAGTTTGTATGGCAATCCCGTATATTTTCAACTACATTTGCTATATGTAAAGGAAGGGCTCTGATTGGAATCTTTTTATTCAATTATAGAGACTGGCTTTCAGATTTTTCTATATATCCCATATAACGATGGGACACTAATAGGAGCTATTAAAGTGGTTTGAATTAAGAAAATTTATAATTTTAGAAAATCGAACCAAGGACAGCAACAACTACCCCGTCAGGTTTCAACGTTATCGCAGCAATGCTTCTTCTAGGTCCTGCCATATGTCCTTGGCTCTCGTTTTCCTACAGCATATTGGTGCCTAATATTAATCAGATCAACTGATAAATTTGGAAATTAAAATATAAACAATTCGTACAGTTGAAAAATCGTTTTGAAATGAAAGGCAACAAATCACCGTAAGAGGCAGCAAAATTCACGTAAACTATTTATCAAAATAATGGTGATCAAATGTACTATTTGTATATTATTGATAAATCTTTATTTTAGTTTTTTTTTAATCAATTCCAAATTTCAATAATTTACGAAAATTTCTTTCGAAATAATCCTTTCTTTGAATGAACAATTCATTCAAGACAGATAATTGTAACAGTTCAAAAGGGACAGCTACTGCCGAAGTAAATATTTACTAACCTGGCCAGTTTTATTCTTTGTATTTGTAGCAACAAATCAAGTGATTTGTTCTAAAACTCTAATTTTTTTGTTCGTACATTTGAACACAGCTTGTGATAATGCTCGCTGTGTCGATTTTAGGCCTTCCTCAATACTACGCCTTACAATATTTTAATAAAATATCGCAAGAGTTTAACATGCATTTTCTGCCAAGATGGGATCTCATAATAAATCAGACCTAGAAGCGATTTGCCTTTATCACAACTGCAGTCTGCACAGGATCTCGTAAGTAATTGCAATTTCTCACTTTTTTATGTCTGTTCGAATTTCACATGCTAAAACTACAGAAGTTCTCATAGCTGACTTTAAGTTAATTATAAAACAAGCCACTTGCCTTAGTATTAACTTACCTTCCTGTGTCTGATGCTACACACTACTTCTATCCATGGCACGTATCAAATTGATCTCGTTTTATGGCGATTACCTCAGCAATGGTCTCAACGAGTTTCGTTTATATTTGTAAGAACACACATTCATACACCATAATTATCGTAACAAAAAGTAAAGATGCCAATAAGATAACAACTTATTAAGCGTTTTCCTTTTAATACTCTCATTAGTTTGTTGTCCTGCCACTTTGTTGTTAGTAACGTACATTGCACGAAATGTCAAGACATTTTGCATACAACGTGAACTCTGCAGGATACACACAAATAAAAATATCTCAATGTGAACGCACGGCTTGTTTTAGACAATTTAGTAGTTTGCTTTGGTCGCATGGTGGTAATGACTCTTTGGGGCTTTGTTGTGCCTTTTGGCAATATCTTGCATAAGAGAGATCATAAACACTTTTCAATAGTTAACAATAGTTTGGGTTTTTATGGCCAGTTTTCCTCTTTGTGTCTCCTTAGGTAATTTCAGCAAAGGATATCTATGTTGTAGTATGAGGCTGTATAAGTGGAATCTATAGAAATAGAAATTGTTGTAACGTACTTTAACTCTTTGTCATAAGTGTGCCAGATAGTTACGAGAGCGATGTGCTTAAAGAGGAAATGTGACAAATTATTTAAAGACACTGAGGAACGACTTCTGGGTTTGTTGTTGTTTTCACTATTTTTGTTTCGCAGTAAAAACATTGAATAAGTTTACGATTTATTACTTAAGCGCAAAAGGTAGCTAAAAAATTAAACGAAGTATCTTTGTTGCTTTTTTTAATTTAAAAAATCCACAAATGAATAAACTAATTGCAATGCGACGAAGTACTCGTACAAAAGGTTTTTAGGGACTCTGAAAAGTTCTATTTGAAACAATTCTACATAACCAAAAACTCTTCAACTTTTTTCACTTTAGCAGATTATCGAAAGCCCAAGATGAAATTCGAATTTATTGTGCCCCCGAAATTTGACGATTCAAAAAATTTCCTGCTATAAATAATAAAGGTTTTATCAACTAAAATTAACATTTCGTTAGAATTCGAAATTATGTTAATGTTAATCATAGCAAAACTTACACATTTTGCACCACTTCAGTAAAAAATAAAATTTTTCAAATGCCAAAGTAGTTGAATTCATGTTATACTAAAATATAAAATTTCGAAATTCTCTTCGAAATTTCAAACACGCTCTAAAGCTAAAGTTTCACACTGTTTATTGGCTTATAAATATATATATATAGGGTGTCCGCCGGGAAGGTATACTACTTTGTTCGTTTATAATTTTTGATTAAATGAAAGAGAATGGATCGTATATTGATAAATGTTTTATTTAATGTCGGCAATTATGTATGGAATACAATATCAGATAAATGTCCGCCTCTGTTAGCCTCACAAATGCGAGCCCTTTTGAACAGATCTTTCATTACATTCTCACACATTTCACGCGGTATTTCATTAATTTTATCACGAATATTTTGCATAAACCTTGTTTTTCAGATATCCCCACAAAAAAGTCCGGAGCAGTCAAATTAGGCGACCGTGGAGGCCAATCAAAATCACCATTCCTTGAAATAACTTGTTGTGGAAGGTGGTCTCGCAGTCATTCTATTGTAATCCTGGCTGTATGGGATGTGGCACCGTCTTGTTGAAAGCACATGTTAGTCAAGCCCAAAGCAAGCAGTTTTGGCGTTCAAAAGTTTTCAATCATATCACGATATCGCTCCCCATTGACAGTTACCGGTACGCCATTTTCAGTTTCAAAGAAATCATGTCCAATGATTCCTCCTGACCAAATTGCAAACCAGACTGTCACTTTTAATGGATGCAAAGGTAACTGATCAATAATTTGAGGGTTTTCCATTGCCCATAACCGACTCGTCACCCATTGTGATTTTTTCATGAAAATCGGGGTTGTCATGGGCGAGCTGTAGCATCCTATTGGCATATGTACGGCGGCGTAAATGGTCTTCTGGAAGAAGCTCTTGTGTCAACTGAATCTTCAACGGAAACAAATGCAAATCTTTGTGCAAAATTGTGGCCATAGTTGTTCTTTGAAGATCTAGTTCCTGAGCACGGTGTGGAATTCAGGTTGATGGATTGTTTTGAACACTTTCTTGAACAGCTTTAATATTTTCAGCCGATCTTGCTGTACGTTATGGTCCATGCTTGGGCCTATCAGATAAAGTCCCTCTTTCTTCGAAATCATTGACTACACGATAGATGGTACGTCTTGTTGGCACGTTGTATATTGAAATTAATTATTATATTTGGATCATAAAATTTACTTTTTTCAGATTTTGAAGTTATATTCGAATTTTCGATCATAACAAACATTTCCTTAAAAACAAGAGTTTACATAAACTAATGTACCGCATTCAATATTTTACCAACATTTTTAAATTTGAAATGCTTTTCGAAATTTCGTATTTGCTCTACACCCACATGTTTTTTGTGTTTTACTCGCATATAACTAAAAATACTGAAACTATTTATAATATTTATTCTAAATTGACTCCGTGTTAGATTGCCAAATTATTATTGGCAAACAGCTGGCACTATTTACTTAACAAATAAGATTTTATAAGAACTTAAGCAGTAATATAAATGTTGTCGTGAAATTTTTGTATTCAAAATGATCTTCGAACATGCTTTAAAATTATGGTATCATAGTGTTTGTTGACTTATCACACTCAATGCCATAAAATGTTATTATATATTTAAGTTGTGAACTGTACTGCTTGTCAGAGTTCACACATATTTCCGTAATACTACTCGACTTTAACTTGCTTTTTTGATAATGTGTTCGAATTTTCTTTCGTAAGGAAAGTTAAACATTTTGCACTATTTGCATAAAAAATAAAATTTTATGGCATTGAGTTTTTAGAATTGTTGTTACACTGAAACTTGAAAATTCGAAACCTTCTTCGAAATTTCAAACATGCTCTAAAACTACGCTATTGTGAGTTTATTACGTAACAGAAAGACAACATCAATGTAACCATGAAAGGTGACAATCATTGCGTCTTAATAACAGACCATTTGAAGTCAGAAATGAATTCTATGATTTTAATGTCACGTGGCTGCGAAATAGCGAGCAAAATTGTCATTTAGTTCAAGTTTCATGACAGCTCAATACTGTTTTCTTACAGGCTACGTAAAAACCAAAGTGTGCTATTGGGTATTTGTAATCCACCATTATTAGAGTTATTGCACACACACACCATCTTAAAAGTTAATAACTGATATTATTTTAGTTGCTATTTTTTACTTTTTAGTATTGCGTTATAATTCAGGACCCTTTTAAAAATTTTACTTTTTAAATAACCCGAAAAAGTTCAGGCTTTAAACAATAGAGCGATTATTAAACCCAGCATTGGTCATAAATTTTAAAATACCAATGTTCCCTAGAATACATGTCATCTACGCTGTTAGTGTATGTGACTCTTATATTGAAGAAGTACAAAAATACCCACCTAAATGTCGAGAAACAAAGAAAACATAGTGATACAAACACTAAACTTGTGTCCAGTTAAAACAACTTATGTCAATAGAGGTTAGTTTTGTTACTAAAACGGGTTCTTAAAATAAACACACTTTCGCTATTAAACAAAAACACCAACAAGCTGAAATATATATCATTATAGTTACTTTAAAATGTGTTCAGAAATAACAACGTATGTAAAATTAATATGGCAGTGTTAGTCCTGAGAACTATTTAAATGGATATATTGTACTTAGTAAAATATATGTACATACTTATATGTGATTGTTAGTCTATATTTTTGCAAGCTTGGTTAACATGGTAGCCTGCTGCACGCAGGCTGGCAAGTAAGGTCTGAATGACCCCGTTTTGACAAGCTTACTTCGAAATAGAAATTTTTCTTCATGACCACCTAAAACCGACATATGTGGTTATTGATTAAATTTGCAGATATGTTGTACAACAGACTAAAATTCGTTTTATTTTATTACAATGGAAATGTGTGTACCCACAATAAATCGCGTTACGTAAGGGTTGACAATTTACCACTCATATTATAATTCACATGTAACATATGAGAGAAGATAACTTTTGAAGGAATTATAAAGATATAAATTTACCCTTCTTTAGCAGCGTAATTTTGTTAAAAGTTTGCTAATGAGTTGATAGAAAATAAGACTCACAGTATTCTTTGTCGTGCAAAAATGTAGCAGGCTAACTTTTAAAGTATATTAAAATGTTTGCCTAAAAAATTGGTAGCAGAAATGAGCCCGTTTGAAAAAAACAAATTCTTTTTTTACTCTCCAAGTTTCTCTTATTAATTATACCCACAAAGGCAAGGTAGAGTGGTTGAATAAAAAACAACCAACTGGTCATTCGAATGTCCAGTTCGAAACACAAAAGAAATATTTTAGCAATACACTTTTATATTATTTCCGTAGCGAATGCTTGTAAGGAAAAAAATACAATAAAGCCTACACCCTACGCATGCATGCAGTGGGCAGGAAGAACGCTGTTTACTCACTTAGTTTCCGCTCTAAAATCTGCAGACGTAAAATTTTATTTTAATTTAGACATTTTCCTATGAATCTTTATTGCTGCAAAGAAATTAAAGGATTAATATTCGAAATTTACTATGTTTTGCTTAATTTTTGAAAATTAATGTACCAACACGGTGGGGTTAAGTTCAATTATAAGACAGCATCGGTTGGGGGGCAGCTCATTGAAGACTCATTTACGAGAGTTGAACAAAACAAAGCATACGAACACTGATGCTAAGAATTGCAAGCAGTAACCAGGGTGACTATAACATTAAGGATTTTAATACTTTCGTCACACTGGACATACCCTCAAGATTACATACATATGCAAAAGCACATGTACATTAGGTTTCCTACTGCTACTAATTCATATGCGTAATTTGCCGTTGGTTTCGTTACGTTATGGCGATGCTTCCGAGATAATATTGGGAAAACTCAAGCGTTTTGTTTAGCTTTTTGTTTTTGGAAGAGTATTAAGTTTTGATAGCCGGGATTTGCGAGAAGAGAAATGTTTGCGGAAGGGATTAATAAGAGTGACTACTGATTTGACAAAAGAAAGACTTAAAAATTTTAGTTTAGTAATTTTGTTACTTTCGAATTATTTTATAGACGGGATTAACTTGTTTGGTCGGATTTGTAGTTCAGTTCTTCTAGTATTATTGAAACTATTGGGCAAGAATAATAACTACGTTAAAAAGAAACATGTTAGAGAGCTATATTCGTCTGTGCCAAGTCTTATATATCCTTCACAAAAGTATCAACTATAAAAATCTCTTTAATTTTTGGCTCCGGTTTTAATCGTCTTGCTCTACTGTTAAACTCTCCTTTCCTTCTAAGCTGATCATTTTCGATCCGTTAATAGATGAAATGGTTTTTCTTAAATCCGCATCTTCTAGTAAGTTTTGCTTTTCTGTTTTTTCTTTGAATGTTTTAACATTTTTGATCAATTTTAATTTGTTTTGATAATTGTTGTAGATAATAGAAATTTGGATTATTTTTTTAAATGTAGAGTTTTCGATGCAATTTCAGCCTTTGCGTAAATTCTGTCGTTAAATATTGAAATATGTTGAAGTTTGTTTATGGTCACTTGCTAAAGAAAATTGGGGTTCTCTTCAGATATACGAGTATAGGGTGGTCCAACCAAAACGCTTAAACATTTTTTCAGAGAATTATCGTTATATTTTTTTATTATCATAGAAGGTTCCATGATAATTATGTGTGAAATAAAATATCGCCCAAATGCTCGCCACGGCTTCGGTGGCCACCTCTATCCGATGGTCGTTATTTCCAATGATAATTGAGGTTTAATTTCGTTAATGTGCCGAATTATTTATCTCATTGTTTAGCTCTTGAATTGTGCTTGGCTTATTGACGAACACTTTTTCTTTTAAATATCCTCAAAGAAAGAAATCCAACGGTTTCAGATCACATGATCGTGATGGCCAATTAAGATCGCCGCGACATGACATAACACGGCCATTGAATTTCTCCCACCACATATTCCTCATGTCAATAGCCCTGATTTATGGACACAAGAAACCGGTGCATTATGGTTGGAGCACCCTATAGGTATTTTGGACATCGTGTAACATTAATTTTGACATTTTCAAAAGGCAGTATTTAAGAAATACTTTTCAACTAAGTACTTTTTAAAAAAATGTTTTGTGAATATACACTTTTTTAAACAAATTATAAAATGTACTTCTTTAAAAAATAATTTTTAAAGCGATTTACTATTAAAAAGTGCTTATTGAAAAAGTACTTTTCGAAAAGGGGCCTTTAGAAATAATACTTTTGGAAATTATACTTTTAAAATTATACTTTTTAAAATTTATATTCTGATCAGGGTAATTGTTGAAAAGTTCTTTCTGAAAAAATTGTTTCTCGAAGGGCTGCCCTTTAATAAAAGTACTTTTCGAAGAAGTACTTTCGAACATTAATTTTTGTAAAGTTTTTAACAGCTACTTTTTCAAAAGACAAATTGAAAAGTGCTTTTAGAAAAAACACTGTTCGAAACGGTGCAACGGTGCCTTGGAAATTCCCACATGGTACTTTGTAAAATTTACTTTCTGAACAGGATAATTTTTGACAAACTTTTTTTTAAGATTGTAACTTAAGGACGGGGGGAATATTTTCAAAGGTACATTCTAATAGCTACTTTCTAATTAGGCAACTATTGAAAAGGTGCTTTTTGATAAATAGCTTTTTCGAAAAGGTGCCTTGCGAAAACATACTTTCCGAAATGCTTCTATTTGAAATTAATTTCATGAAAATAAATTACTGACAACAATATTTTTCGAAGAGCTTCTCTTTAAAAAAGTACTTTTTGAATGGGTACTTGTTTAAAAGCTTGTTTTGACAATATTTGTTTTTTATTTTAAACGTACTTTCTAGCTGCTCTACTTTCTTAAAAAGCAATGTCATTTTAAAAAATTATTTTTCGAATAGGTGACTTGTGACTTGGTACTTTCACAAATAAACATTCTGAATTTTGCAGAAGTATCTTCTGCAAAAAATAATTTTAGAAAAGTTATTTTTTTAAGGATACTTTATTAGGAGGACATTATTGAATAATTTTTTGGATAAAATAATTTTTAAAAACGTACCAAAAGCAAATAGGTACCTTCGTAAAAGACGGCTATTGAAAAGCGTTTTTTGGAAATACAAAGAAATTTTTACAAGGATATTCTGTAAAAATGAGTGGTACTTTTGAGAATTATATATGTAATTGTTATCAAGGAATGATTGAATTTAGAACAATTTGTAAATCGGTACTTTCCGAAAAGGTGACTGCTGAATAGGGGCGTTTTGAAAAAATGTTTTTCCAATTATCGCTTTTGGAAATATACATTCCGAAATGTTTTTAAAATCTTCATCCTGAGCAAAATAATTTCTTCTTGAAATGCTACTGTTTAAAAACGTACTTTCTGAAAAGGTACTGTTTGCAAACAGTTAGAAAATATAATACTTAAAAAGATATTTCAGCTTTTAAGTTTCACTTTCGGGGAAATGGTTTAAGACACCTGCTGTGACAAAGGAGACCTCTAAGAAAGTTCCAAAATCGGCCTTTTAAAGGTATGTGGAGCACTGTATTGCTAGCCATTTTTTTCCAATATAGAATTGGGAATGGGATCAATGTCGACATAGAATCGAGGTTTTCTTTATTTATATTTAAAGTGCTACACTAAAATTGATTTAATGAACAAATTCTATTTAAGATATTTACCAACTGTCTTCCAACCAAATGTTTCTGAACTCAACTTTTATTTAATTTTTGTTCAACTTGCGTTTCCGGTTGATGCAAGCAGTAAATGGAAATGTCAATTGAACGTAACATACAATGCCAAAATATTAAATCAAAATTTGTTTTAATTACAAAAACAAGTCATATTGAATAGTGAAACATAAAAAATAATCAAATAAAACTTGTGCAAATATTTAAGTTGAAAATATGTGCTCGTATGCATACGTGCTGTTTAAGAACTAAAGGAATTTGTAGAGAAACTGTTAATGCGAGGGAGGCAAAATTAATATAGAAACTTCGTACATACCTACACACGGTATATATTTCTTTACTTGTAAAATAATAAGCAAAAGTATCGTCATTCCTATTCTCAACTAATGCTAATTCAGTGAATATAAATCTTTACTGAGTTGAATTCTATTTAGAACATAACCCACCCTCGTTGCCTGTTTGTTTGCAAAACGTATGAATTTTTGCGAAGGTTTTTGTCGCATTTAAAAAGGAACTATGCAATGCATTTCATAAGTTTTGCAAATGAAATTAATTGACAGGAAAACTTTTGAATTTTAGCTATGTTTATGAAATTATGGTACGCGAAACTTGATTCACACACACACACACACTCAGTTATGACTCCAAATGAATTTTACTGTATGAAACTGCATTTAATTCAGCATCTTCTCAAAAAGTGTATTTGACAAATAGAACAAAAAGTGCAACTACAATCATGGCACAGAAACGTTGTTCATTATGATTTGTTTAGATTTGTTCTCATTTTTATTTCTTCTTTTGACATGCGAAATTAAAGGACATTTTTGAATGTTTAGTGTAGTCACACATACTCACATGCGAGCACATGTGCATTAGCATTTGTGTTTAAACTAAATACACAAAAATAAATGGTCGGTCTGTTTATTTACGTAAATAAAATAAAAATAAAAAATAATAATAAACCATAAGTCAACTGAGACAAGCAGAAATTTAATTGCTTTAAATTTGCATAATTCATGTTAATCCCTTGTTAATTAAAAGAAGGGAGAAAAATTGGAAATTTCTAAGCCGTTTTATTGTTAATGTAAAGTGTAATAGAAGTGTGTTTATCTTTGTATAATAATAGACTTCTTTGTACATTTCTAGCTGTTGAGGCTACTACTCTGTTGCTATTATTAGCCTCTGGAAGAAATCCTGTTAATGCTCCTGCTGACTTTAATTATTTTAATTTGGATTACAAGTTTTTGTCCACTACTTTGTTTTTGTTAAATAAACTTATTAAAAACAAGTAAGAGAGCTACATTCGGCAGTGCCGAATCTTATATACGCTTCACAAAACTATGAACTGCTAAAAATGTACTACAGATTTTTTCCCGTGCAAAGGGTTGTTTGCTATATTTTACTTTGGCCTTCGGTTTAGCTGGGTTTATTTTTTATTTAAACCATCCTTTTATCTCACTATAGGCATTTTCGATCGGTTGATAGATGAGATGTTTTTTTTTTTAACTTAGGACTCTTTTAATTTGTTTTTCTTTTCTCTAAATGCTAATATGTTTCTAATAAATTCTATATTTTTTAGTGTATTGTAGACAATAGCGGAATTGGATTTTTAGTAAAATTTCTATTATTTCATAAAATTTAGTTTTCGGTGCAACTCTTAAAATATGGTGAAGTAGGTTCTTGGTTTCTTGTTTGTGAAAATTGTTTGGACCTTGCGTAACATCGATTTGGTTAAATTTGTAACGATTTCATAATATAATGATTGATTCGCAAATTTTTGGCAAAACTTCAAAAATTTAGTGCAACTAAAAATTTAATTTTGAAAATTTTAAAATTTACCTAATTTTGGTTTTTGTTGTATTTTTTAAATTATTTTCTTTTATTCTTGGATTTTATTGTGAATTCTTGGTGCATTTTCAGTGTTCTTGCAACTTTTCTTTTTTGAAAAATTTTATTATTTTATAATTTGTTTGATCTATAAATTGTTTTTGTGATTTTTTAACATTTTGGTGAATTTGGAATTTATTGCTTTAGTCGATAGCGTTATAAATATTTTTAAACATGACTATAGTTTTTCTGAAATTTTTAAACATTTTCAAATGTGAAATTATTTTCAATTTATATGAAATTTGTTTTGAACGTTTTAAAACTCGGCCCACAATTATTAAAACCACTCGTAAAAAAATATAATTTGGAGCAGTAAAAAAAAATCGTTGACCACAAACAATTTTCTAAAACTCAACAAAGTGATAAGCCAAGATTCACGCGTCCTAAAATACTAAAATTGATTTGCAAAAGCATCATTTAGAGCAGCAAAATATAATCCTACTACAACAATTGTCTGGGCGATTAAAAAAAGAGCCGTAAATGAATTAACAAAACTTGCACTGGGCACATATGGTCTCCAATGGTTCCTGGCGTAGCTAAGTAAATATTTTCTTTTTTTTATATATTTATTTAAATTTCCTACCCCCATAAACGAGTACTGCATGGTTGACTTTCGATCAATAGGTTAACATTAGTAATGGCATGAATGCGCATTTAAAAAAAAAATGATTAAACCTTTATTTCCTTTCAGCAGCGACCCTACCTTATTAGAAATCCCTTCATGTTCTGTAGCCATATTTTCAGTTTAGTTTTCAAGCCGCATATTTTCTCTTAAGCTCCATTGTATAGTATTAGCGTGGAATGGAGTCAACTGGCTTGATAACATTTTATATTTAAAAAATTGTAAATCTATTCTTGCCACAACTCTTTTACTAAATATATTGCAATTTATTTGCAAGTTTGTTTTGATTTCTTTAACTCTGCAATTCAGTCTTGAGACGTCTGTATTTTTTCTAAAAATGTTGATAGAGATTTCCTGATGAGCTGACTTAAGCTACCAGCGACCTGCGTGTAGAGACAAGCTTATTGCGCAAACAATTAAATAAAATTAATTTAGTAAATGAATAGGGAGAATTCTTTTTCAATTATTTTATTTTTTTACAAAAAAACAATTTTACGTTGTGTAATTTTGTTTCTTTTAAATTTTTTTTTGAAGTAGAATGTTCGAAAGACCCACATACAATTCTTTTAAAGTTTGACGTTCAAAACTCAAGTAAATTTCACGCTGAGACCACCAGGTCTCTGAAGTTTCTTAATACAGTATCTACTTATATTTTCTTACTCGTTAACTTGTTTTTAATCTTAAGGATTGTGTTCATCGTAATAAACTTTCGACAATAAAATATTATTTTATGAGAGAGAAATCGTCATGAGTGTTTGCTTCCACCTGAGTGACCTGCTTGGTTGAATATTAATTATGGAATTATGACACGTGTTTGAATGGTACTGGGCAGTATGAGTAAATACTCAGTCTAAATTGTTACAGTAGTTGATCAAATCTGAACACAGTGGTGCGGTTAGAATTTAAAGAATTTCATAAATCTTGCTTTTCTACAATGCAATTTTGTAAGAAAATCTAAGAAGAACTAAAAATATTTAAACATAAAAATAAAAGTGTCCCACTGTTACTTTTTTTATGTACTACGTACGTATCCATTTATTATCTTAGGCAAACTTTACTCATGTTTCAATATATGAGTTTGTAGCGACCCTAGATAGATCCCTCCTATCGGAAAAACGATATCTCATCATGTCCCATCTGGGTGAAAGATATCTATTTACAAATGTATTTAAGTTCAATTAAGGGGTACCTTGAATTTCAAGATATTCCCTACCCTGTTTCATTTCTAGATACTCTTTTACGTCCCTAATCAAATCTTAGTTTCAGTTCAATAGACAATAATTCAAAGATCGAAATCATGGGGTCAGACATAAAGGGTTTGCGCAAACGTATAAAAGCCCTTTGAGAAATCGAGTAATCGAATGCTGATTTTCATATTCATTAGACCAAATGTTGTTTACTAGCATGCATACGCGCAGCATGACATCTTTCCATAGAAGCATTCAAGTACCTAGATTTTTCCACCTGCTGCTATATCCGAGTAAAAATGCAATAGATCTTTTATGCATAACACGCTGAGAGCTTAAAGTTCAATGGTGACAGTAAGATATCCAACTAAATTGATTCAGTAAAATACCAACGCAATCAGGACTATACTATTCAGCGCAATGGAATGTACCATCACGCAATAAGGTAAAGGTTCACTTCAGCACTTGCACGTTTTTGCACGCAAAACTTTTTTATTAGAAGCTGTTGTACTTCTGGTCGATTATACGAAGGGCTTACATAGAAAACTCCTTGTTTAGCCGAATAGACATGAAAATTCTAGCCTAACAAAATTTTAATCGAATGATCCTACACATATTTTTCATGATTTCTGGCTCAAAACATAAAAAGTAAATATTAGCTACTGCAAATGATAATTTAATTCCCATTGTGCCTTGCTATTACTTACGTCCATTTGTTTCTTTATTGCTTAAACACAAAGTTATACTTTTTATAGGTTTAATTTTCCATACGTTATATTGTGTCGGCATTTCTTGGAAAAAAGGCATAAAAAGTGCGTAATTATTGATTTTGTTTTAACTCACTGAACATTTTTTCTCGTGTCCTTTTACGCATAATTTCGTTTTAAACACACATGATTATGAATGGATGCCTCCTGAGGCAAGGGGAAGAATGCCAACGGAAAGTAAAGTGATAATAATTATCATTGATGAATTCTGTATAAATCATTACAGGATTATTTTTTACCAATTCGCTTGCGATTATTTTCAACATTGTCTTTTAACACTCCCGTAACAAGTTAATGATTTTCAGTGCTCAATGTAGCCTTCTTAACAGTTTTAAGCACTTAAAATTATGGATATAAATATTAATTGTTATCTACCAGCTTTCTGCGACCGGCGATATAGAGTTCCTCCTGAACCAGTTGCGGCCCCTTACAAAGGAATACATTTTGTGTAGCCGTACTTCCAATAGCTCGGAGAGACTAAGGTAGGATATTTGGCCGACTGAGTGTGACGTTGGTTCTCTAGGGCACTAGGGCACTAGGGCAGGGTAGAGGTACAGGAGATGATGTACTATTACCTCTTTATTTTTTTTCTCAGAAATCATTTCAGGTCTTCTGAAATCAGATCATATCTCTAGTTTAAACTCTCTCTAAACTTTTTTACTAGTGTTCCTGCATGTGTGTGCTTTCTACCGTTTAGCCTTGGTCGCATCATTTGGAAGTTTGGTTCTTACAGGCCGAGAGAGAATGCCACATTTGTCAACAAGGGATTCCTGCAACACTTCTCCTTTGTTTGCCACCATTCTCGATTGATTCTCGAATATCTAGCCATTCGATTTCCCGGCATTTACTGGAATACACTCACACTACAATAGAGACCTATCAGAAATCTAACTGCAGCAGGGCTATTGGTAAAGATCCTATCACATATTCTCTATCTCTATCACATATTTTATAGCGCAATAACGAGTTTGCCGCCCTTAACACCGCTGATATCTCAGGAAAACGTTGAATTAGTTTAAAAAAATCCAGAAGACTTGTGGATCCAATCTGTCATATGTTGACAACTCTGCCAACACCATTATCCTGTTTGGAGGCATCTGTGAATATTTTTAAATGAACCAAGGGCAGCTATCTCTCCTCCGGGCTCGTAAAGAACGAGAAGCTGAAATTTGTCAAGAAGCAAGGCCTTGCAAGGACGTAAAATGCTTGCGATAATATGGCAAAACATTAGTTGATTATTTTTAACGAACATTGGCCCTTTGGGTTCATTTATCACAATTTGAGAAGAGAGAAAAGTTGGCTTTTCCGCAAAAGTCGAAAGTGGTCTGCTAACAGGAGTCTGTAATGGAATTTTGGCCTAAGTAGTAGCCCTTAAAGCAGAATCTTTTGCCTTCATTTTGATTTACAAAAAATATTTATTTTTATTAAAATTAAAAAAAGGACCGATGTAATTTGTGCTTTCGATAGAAAATTTTTACAATTACACCAACGTACAATAACTTCAACCCCTGACTGTACTTGTGGCATTATTGATGTGTGAGAACATCTTTCAATTATGAAGTGTTATTAATATTTTTCACGCCTGAACACTTTCAAATGCTCAAGCATATTATATAATTATAAGCGTCTTCTATTCTGTTATTTATAAAATCATGCGTGTGTTAATATGAAAAGGGTGAGTGTGTGTGTAGGTGAGATATTGTGGACGACTGTGTTTAGAAACTAAAAAAAGGCTTAAAATTTAAATAAATATTTTATAGATATTTAAAAGATTTTTAGCTTCAATAATTAATGAAAACAGTCACTAGCAAATACACATTCGTTTTTGCAGCAGGTTTCAAACAAAATTTCAATTTTGTTTTCAATTAGAGAAGCGAAGTGTTTTTATTTTTTTTCTGTTGTTGTGTTGCAAAGGAAAAAATTACATAAACAAAGTTATTTACAAAAGTCTCTAATTAATATTTATAGACTAGATTTGGAGATACTTAACCATCAATTTAAATGGCTGGCCACTTAAATAAAAAAAAAGAAAACAAACACTACGTAAACGCACTTGATGGCCTGGCAAAAAGGCTCCTTTCTAACGGACCAGGCCACTCACAATTTATTTGTGAAAAAATCAACGTAAAACGCAAAGTGTTTCTAACGTTATAGCGCTATAAAACAAAATGAAAAAAAAATACTTGCGGAAAAAATAAAAGAATTGAGGATGAGCTTAAAATGCCAATTGCACTTAAAGTGCAGTAGAATACTAAAACACATAAACGCAACATTCCCATAAGCAAACGAAGGAGTATGTTTATACGTATGTTTTATTTTTCGTATACAAAAAAAAAACTTGAAAACTCACGAAAACAAAACTAAATCAACTCAAATCGCAAAACAAATATGAAGCTTAATTCAAATGTAGATGATGCTCCTGCTGACGTTGTTGCTGATGATGACGATTGCGATGATGATGACGGCGATGATGATGCATGAATAAAAAGAAAGTGCAGAATAAAACGTTAAAAATATACGCACGCCGACACCCAGTTGAGATTGTTAGAAAATTTCCTTTTCTTATGGAATGAACTGCAGGATTACTTGAACTCTTGCACGAGCTTCTTAATGTCCTTTGTAATAAGAATTTTTTTAAGAAAGATTTGTTATATTCAAAACTTTCTTATATCGTATTCCTAATGGTCACTTTTGGGAGGCAAAAAATTGTAACGTGTTTTTTTTCGCTGTTGCAACTTTTACAAACATGCTACTGCAATTATAAAAAAAACTCTTGCATAAATATACGTTAAAGTCTATTTCCAGAGAAACCCTATGGACCAAACTGCACTTTTTCTACACAAGAGTTTCGCAGCCACACACACACGCACATACATACACACACTTACGCTTGCACACTGCACTTTGGTTGCAACATTTAACTGAAAGGATCAATAAGGATACGCGAATATGTTTTATTTTTTATTCTGCGAAATACTAAAAAATAAATAGAAATGCAGTCACTTACACACATACATACACAGAAATAAATGCAAGTAAAATTAACACACACACACACAAAGAAAGAAAGAAAAAATGCTACACAAAACGAACTCATCAACAGAAGAAGACAAAGAAGCCGAGTTGTTATAGGAAACGAGTTGCGGGAGTGTTAGGAAGTCAGTCAGGGCATTAAGAACAGTGCTGTTGGGTCGTAGTGCAATCTAGCAGCATGGACATAAATACACGCATGCACACACACGCACACACTACTACGTTATATTTGTTATTTGTGTAGGCAGATATATAACTCAATGTGTCGAGAAATATAAGCAGGCCAAAGCTAAAATAAAAAGTATTCAAATAAAATCTACAAAACAAAATTTTTTTTTTCAAATTTGTATGTGTGTGTGTGTGTTTTTTGTAAGTTTTCTGAAAAGTCCAAAGCATGTATGTATGCATTGCAGTTTTTTTTTCGCCACACAAAAAATGCACTAGGAAAACGAGGTAAGAATTGTATTTTATGGTGGTGGGTGAAGGCACTTCTCGAAATGATTGAATGTTACTCCCACCAACGGTCAGCAGAAATACGTGTACAAGGAACACACAGCAAGAAAGATAGCGAGAATATTGTTGTTGAACAGGCTTTAGGCTAACGAACACTGTAAGAAATATTTTAGGAATATCGAGCCCTAACCAGCAAAATCAAGGTAACTGACGTATTTTATGAAACTGACTTTTTGCTGCAGAAATGTTTTACAGCCTCCGAGCACCTCGTGGGGAAAAATATAATTTACTACAGAAAAATAACAAGATGCTGACAACAAGTATAGCCAGGGGAGACCAACAACAATATACGTGTTTAATTAAATAAATTGATGTGGAAGTTTGCGTCTGGCGACTATTATAGAGGGGCTTAAATTATCCACCCTTTTCACACATTGTTATAGTGAATCAACATAAAAAATCTTGTGATCCTTACATTTTAGGTAAGAGATATGTTCAGTGCTTTTATTTAAAGCAATACGTGGAATATGTGTGTGGAACATTTTAACCCTCGAACTCCTCACTCTATGGGTCGTTTTTGTTCTTTTATGGAAAAAGGGCAAAAACGCATAGAATTCTACTATAAATCTTCACAGAAATTAAAGCTAAATATTTTATGTTTGAGGGTTAAATTCGTACTTATTTTAAATTAGTCCTAAAATGTACCACAATACCGGTATTTATGAGGCTAGTTTAAATTCAAGGTATGTCTTACATAAAATTTCAATACAAGTCATATCACAAAAGAAAACTGTAGGAAAAAACGATGAAGGCAAATTTGGGTTTTAAGAAAGTATTGATTTAATACAAAGTCGCGTTGTTTGGGATTTTTTATTTCTTTTGGTGAAAAATAAAATTAATTAATTTTAAGCTAATTATTTACTCCCAACTTATTTTTATTATAAAATAATGCCATTTTTTTTAAAGTTGGATAAGCTAGTTTCTACGCACACTTCACTGGTTGCTTAGGCCAGCTTATTAGGAAACCTTTACCCAACTTTTCAGAAAAACTAAAACGTCTTATGTCTGAACTTTCTTAAATCAAATAAAAAATCCAAGAAAATGAAGGACAAAAACATTAAGGTTTTAACAAAACCCCGCTGTAGTCAATTCTACTCGTATATCAATATCAAACAATATCCAGCATAACTCTGCTAAACGATAGTTACTATTCTTTCCTTTGAAGCGTTTTTCACTAGGGCCACAATTGATGAAATTGTCTACCATGTTCAGCAGATTCTGTTTCTAACTTATGCTTAACGGAATCCGTCTGAGAGTTGAAAAAAATCATTTTCGTTAACATATGAACACCTTATTATTCAAAATCTTATCAAGTTATTATTTTTAAATTGTTTTCAAACGAAAAACTGTATTTAGAAAGAACAACGTATGTACTTGTGTGTTAATATGACAAAAAGTTGATAGCTCGAGCATGTTTATCGCCAAATTTAGTTAGTACTGGAAACCAATAAAACTTTTATTACAAAACAATTTGTCATCAATCATCAATTTTAAAAAGGTAAAATATCGACATACGCTGTTATTCATGCAAACCGGTAAGAAAGCAATTTAATAAAACTTTTGTAAATTTGTAGATTTCTTACCTGTGACGATAAAAATCGGCGACTCGTTTCAAGCACACAGTGTTGTATTGCAGTAACTAAGTAATATATTAAATCATAAATTAGAATTTTTCAATTGTATGTATAAACGATTATAGAATATTCGTCGTAGCTCAAGTCACATTATTAGTATGCATTACTTTGAAATATTACTTTAGTTAAATTAATTTATTACTCACAACTCACATTGGTTTCGGCTGCACAAGTTTAAATATTTGAAATAATTTCATGCATTAAATACTAACACAAGCATACACACCCGTTACGCAAGTACGAAAATATACAGCCACGAAAGCGGTTCAAAAGAACGTGTTGTGATAGATTTTGGATAGTCCTCGCTCGGTTGAGATCGCGTTAAGTGATTAAAGTTTGGTGGCATATCTCCTTTAGTGTCATTACCAAGCTTAAGTGAAAATTTGAACGAACAGGAATTTAGTAGCATTCACTATTTTTCTTATTGTACAAACTCTCTTTATACAGGTAATGGTAGGGTACAAGTGTCGTTTCCTAGGTGGGGGTATTGTGTCCGTGGTACTCCCGGACTCGATACACCAGCCATGGGTGGGAGCTGCATTAGCCCCGTGTCGTATCCCACAACTCATACAACCATCTTAACCAACCGCTACGTCGGGGTAGTGCGTCCATTGACCCAGTACACCGGGAATCAGGAAAAGTGAGTCTGGGTGGAGCGGTGGTCCAGCGGTCAGTCCTGTTAACCGTATGTTGAGGTATTGCTTCCGCGGCGTTTCACAGACGGGATAATCTCATCGTAAGAGAGCTAGGGCCTGGCGAAGGTTGGCCTGCCATGTCGTCACACCTGCTCAATTGAGCCTGAGAGCTCTCCGTTAAATTAGGGATGAGAAAATCAGCTAAGCGAAGTTAATGGCAGATAAATCCGCTACAAAGCGACAACGGTCTAAGAAGCGTTAAATAACGAAACATTTCCTACTGTAAAGAAAAGTGTTTCCTCTAATGAAGAAGCAGAAGAAGAGTAAATATTCTCTGACAGAACTCGTTAAAGCGGCTGGTGACTCCCAAGTAGAGAAGCATCGTTGCACATTGTTATTTTCGAACAGATTTCAAGATTTTCTAAAAGCTTTTTATGATTCTTATTAAGCTCGCGAACAGCATTTATTGTCGTGGCAGTTTCATTTAATTCTGACATTTTTCTTGATTTGGTGATTTTATGTGATTTAAAAAATATCGTCCACTTGGTCTATCAGGGTCTTCCTTAGCGATTTAGTGATTTCTTTAATTTATTTTGTTGAGTTTTTGCGACTAAGTTGACCTTTGTTTTTTTTTTTGCCCAAGTTGTCTAAAAATTTTAAAGCTCTGTTCGTATTATATTAAATATAGATAAGTGGTATTCAGCGTTGGGTGCAAATGGTCTTGCAAAAGTGCAAATTACAAAAATGTTTGTGTGTTTTGTTGTAAGTTAAAAAAATTATTTTAAATTTTTATTTAAATAGTACATTTAGCATATGGCCATCTCGGCTGGCTCATGCGTAATTCCAATCGAAAAGTCCAAGACCGTATACGCCGTATTTCCTGCTTTCACTCATTTTCGATTTTTAGTTTTTAATTTAGCAGTCAACCACTGCTGCTACATCATTGTAAGCATACACATCAAGATGAAAAAATGTAGGACAGAAAATACAGCAATATGTTTTAATCTGAATTTCAACCAGGCTTGTGCTGATTTTGTTGATTTTTGAATGCAACATTCCTGAAACTAAACTTCATATATCTTCAAGTTATTTTGGCTCTTCGTAAAATCTGTTCTATCCATAACACCTGACTCTGTGACAAACAGGCCTTAGACCAACCTTAGTTTTTTTTTTAAATAAAATTAAGAGCCCATCTTTAAAGCAACACCCACATTGAGAATTGCATCGCTTTACACAGTTTGATACCTTGTACGAGTATCAGTGTAGTTTTGCCAAGTACAAGTGATGCGTTTGCAACGAAACACAAAAAACGCGAATTGCATATAAATTGCATCAAACCAAAGCCCCTGACTCTATTTCTATTATACAAGGACTTCATGCATACACTCACACACGCATAAACTTATACTCACCCGGATACACACTCGCATACTTTTTCAACTAACCAACCAAATGCTGATGCATCCTTCATTCCTTTTTTCTTTATTATTTTGTGTTTTTTTATTTGCATTTTGAAAATAGTTAAACCCCTGTCAGTGGAATTGTTTTTTTTTTTGGCGGCTATGCACAAGTTGCACAAGTTTTGTGTGCAGCTTTAAGCGTAAGATGGGTAGGAGCCCTTCAAAGTTATGTTGAGCTATTGGGGAGTTAGGCAAGTTTAAAACTTAGTCTATGCTGTCGAATATAAAACAAATAATATGAATGGCGTTTTTTATGTTGTTGTTTTCTGATGCTGTTGCAGCCTTCTTGAATTCAACGAACGACGTTTACACATTTACATTTTATCAAAGCGCCACAAGTGACATAAGGCAGAGACTTTGGTATTAAAAGGATATTGAAAATGTCCTGCTGGCTAAAGGTGAATTCGCACATAAATCGCAGCTAGCTGTTGATATATAAATAGAATTGATTCTCCACTTGAATATATCAAGATTTAGAGAGACATCCACAATCAATTCTCTAACTTCATATTCCAATATCATAACACAGACTTCGGCACACTACTATTTTGTTTTCAAACTCTGCGCTCTTAAGTGATTTTTTCGGTTTGAGTCGACATCGGCATTCCTAACTCAGTATAATCATCGCTAATGGCATGTTAATTTCTTAATACATTCTTGCCTTGTTCAAGAGTATATGCTTAACACTCTCTTATTATTCGGAATTTGATACATATGATAAAGGGCCATGCCTTTGGGCATTAATCAGGGTAAAATCTGAAAAGACATCACTTTTTTTGGGCGTCAACCTATTTCGAGTACAACAAAAGGGTAAATAATGTTACATTTTTTTCAAACCGAAAACACCATAGGAGTCGTTTTGCATTTCTCAAAACTAGCTTTCCTATATAGCGGCTTCTTAAAGCCTCTTCGGTTTTGCCTACAAGAAGCTTTGTCCTACCACCTTCTAATGCTTATAAAGTACAACTTTAATAAGAACTTAGCGCCCACAATTTTGCAAGTGCAATTATAGTTTCAAGCACGCAAACATATAAACCTACCACATTCCGTTGTCGAGATTTCCATAACGTTATCGTTGCCCCTAAAAATTTTTCTCAATCCTTGCTCTTTCTCCCTTATCTTATTTGATGTTTTAAGTCTACGCAGTAGGTATTGACATCGATTAGTATACTTAAAAAGTACGTGTTAACGCCATAAGTGTGTCCAAACAGTTGTTTAAAAGTCTATTTGAGAGTTTCTCGATCACGTGCAAGAGAGGGCGATGCTGTTTATTAGCGACAGTAGAGTATCCAACTCTATTGAATCACTAGCACAGAGACGCAATGGGGATTGTATGTCACTCTTTTGCCATAACTACAACTGTTTGTGCTCCAATGTATTTAGGTAACTTTTAGTAAAAGAGTATATGTGATCGTTTTGTTATTCAAAAAAAGCAGCACCTTTTTAGAAAAACTAGAAATTATGAGAATGTTAAAAGATCTCCAACACACAACCGGACTTCTTTATGTGTTCGTAGTATATTGGCCACATTAAAAGAAAAATATGTAGCCATACTGTTCATATGTGGAATGAAGGATGGTTTAAGTGCAATGTCTACTTATCATGGAAGGTCATCTTTTATGTACTTGCAAAGAAAAACTGCACTGTCTGTTTCGTTCCGATCTGTGAAGTTACCTTCGCCACTGTCACGAAGTATAACCTGCACTTCTGACAGTATCCAACGCTTAGTTAACGCTTGTGTAAGAGCACTCAGAGAAAAAAAAAATTTTTTAAAAAACTGAATTTAAAATTAATCAATAAAAATTTATATGAATCGTGGGCGGTTTGGGTGGCTTAATTGAATTCTATGAACGAATTCATCACTCCTAAGTTTTCCTGAGAAACACTTATGCTGTCCTAGTTCGCTCAAGACCAAATCTTAATTACGTTTCAATAATAAATACAATTGCAAAAAAGTTTGAAATTGCAATTCAAAACAAAACAATAATTGTTACTGAAATTAAATAATTAAAATAAAAGACAGCAATCAACTAGAAATATATGTAATTATAAATACAAGTAATTGCAATGGAAAATTCGATTAAAAGTTATTGTTAAATTCATGTAAATCCAGTTTAACTGCAATTGTAATTAAAATTATTTATTAGTAATGTTTACTATAAAATACAAGTAAATGTAACTTAGTTCAGTATTTTATTTGAAATGTTTGGAATTAATTGTAATTACAAGTGGTTGTATATTTGAAATTACACATCACAAATAATTGTAATTGGATATATCTCACTTACACATTACAAATAAGTGTAATTGAACTTTTTTAACTACAAATTTCAATTCATTTTAATTTTTATCACACAACTAATAGTTAGTAATTATTTTTCAAATATTTATTGCTTAATTAAGTAACTTTAATTGTGTTTCTAGTTTCAAATATGACATTACTTAACTGAATAAATATAGATATTATTAAAATTGATTATTTTTTATGCTTTTATTTAAGGCATTATTTTTTCGCATTACCTAAAATCGAAATTAGATTTAATTTTCAATTACAAGTAGTGTAATTGAAATAGTTTTAATTTTAATTAAATATAATTGTAATTGGTTTTCACTTGGGCTTAAATTATAATAGCATGTAGTTGTAATTTAAAGTGTGCTTGTAATTTTTAATTCGCTTTTGTAATAAACATATGTAATCAAAATGTAATTCAGACTCTAACATCTAGTTCGCCTAACTTTACTGTATTTTTTAACGCCATTGGGTTAATATCCTTCTTAAACTCTTCAAGCAACACCATCTAAATGTCCGTGAACAGCAAACAGGTTCATTTAGTACAATCTCTGCAGACCTCGATTAATCACAACTGGCAGCATTGGCAATTACATATACATAAATCTTCAAACGAGCTCTGGGTATATGGATTAAACATCTTGCGAGATATATTTACTACGGCTTGCAAGGCAAGGCCAGCTCTAGCTGGACAATTTGGAATCTGTCACGAACAACTTTTCAACAGAAAAGATCAGACTGCATAAAATTGTTTATTCCCTTTTCTTATTCCAAGTTAATAATGTTTAAGGTCTCATGAAGGACGCTGTAGTATTTCTCTCTAATGTCGAATTTCTTTTAATAAATTAATGGCCCCCAAGGCTGCCAGATGTCGGATACTATTTGCTCTTTTTCCCATTCAGATCTCAAATGCCAACAATACATATAAATAATTTTCTTTGTCTTGTTTGAATATCATAGAGATACACTTTTCAAGATCAACGATCTGTATTATATTTCCCATCTTGAAATAATAACGATTCTCTGTCTTTTAAACAAAACTGCGCTCCTCTTACTAAAATCAACTCATCAAACAACTTTAACTCACACACAACAGTACAATCGAAAAAGCAGTAACATTAATGAAACAAAACAAAAAAACTTTTACTAATTTTTTTTCGTACAAATGTCGAATATTTTACGCAAAAAATTTGAAATATATGACGAGTATTGGATAAAAAAGTAATCAGCCATGTCTATTTTGTGCAGCTACAAAAAGCAAGTTAAAAAAAATTACACAAATAAACGCTATTATTTTATTTGCCTTTGTTTTTCTCCACAATATTTGAACGCACAGCCACTCATACGCACACACACACACACCTATACATGCCAAGTCATATAGACACACAAATACGATTTGATTTTCTATACAAAAAGCAAAAAATTAAAACCGAATTTAAACAAAACAACACAAAAAGAAGAAAAAAAACAACTCAACAAAAGCGAAAATAACAAAGTTTTTAACGACTTGTCCCATCTGGTCAATGCAATGCAAACCAACACATACACACTCACACACTCACTTGCTGTGAGATTTACAACGCAGCTAAAACGAATGCACTCTCCTCGTTCATGTACATGCAATAGCAACAACATATTGCTTGCTGCTGCATTATTTGTGAGCTGGTATAGACAAACAAATTGCATTTCTAGTTACAGCAACAACAACAACAACAACAATTTCTAACAGATAGATAATAGAAATCCCTTTACCATCCTGCTCTTCTATGTCGTCTCTTATTAGAAAAACTGCTGACTTGGTGTGAGTGAGTGTGTGTGTGCGTGTGTTTATGTGTGTGTGTGTGTGTGTACGTGTGAGTGTGTAGAATTATCGATTTTTGTATGCGTTTCCACATGTAAATTTCGTAGTTGTTATTGATGTTTTTGCAGTTGCTGTATTTCGGAATTAAAGAGTTTGAGTTTGTTAGGGATTTTTGTGTTTTTCTTTTTTTTTCAAAAAAATCCCCTCTAATCCACGCTCGACTTCATGGACAAGAGGATGCGTTCGCTTCTGTAATTAAACAACACAAACGTATTAACTTTGTTTTGTGTAAAAATGCTTTGAGAGATGGTGAGAAATATTTTGATTCTATTTTTAGATGCAATAATTTGCATAAAGTTAATTTTACAGTGGCAGTATTCGGTGTTTAGTGCAAATGGTTTTGCAAAAGTGCTAATGCAAAATACAACAACAACAAAAACTTATACAAAATTTCTGTTGATTTCCCTAAAAAAAACTACGATATTTTGCTTCTGCACTTTTGCAAGACCATTTACGCCAAACACTGCACACCGCCAGTGTTTTTAATGAGAATTATGTGTTTGAACAGTGAATGAAAAACTGATTAAAGTTCTCAATTTAACTAAATTAGCTTCATTTCAAAGAAATTTTACTGCTTTTTTTAATTGGATATAATTTAAGAAATAAAACGTTTGTTGATTTGAAAAATTAACCGCTAATATTAATTTCAAGCGATCTTCACTAAAGGGGTTTCGATGTGACAGCCTACGGCGGCCATGTTGTTTTACCGGCCTCTCGCTATACTCTTGTTCGTTGTACCATAACCAGTGTTGCCAGAAAAGAAAACTGTAAGAGTGCTAAGTTACTAAAAGAAAATGCTCTACGGAAAAATAAAATTTGCTGAAATATAATTTTCTGTCTATTATAACACATCAACAGCCGGAATGTTTTGAGTATCGACACGTCTAAAATTTACTACAGCTTTTTTAAACAAGCAAATTTTAATTATTCCAAATAATTTAAAATCCAAATGTATGTACACTTTTTAGAGCCAATAATCTGAAAACATATTGAATTTTGGTGATGTGATAGCTACTGAACACTTGCGACTAACTATCCAGATCCGTCAACTACTCGAAATGAAAACTCATCATAATATTCGGAAGTAGTTAGTTTTCACATAGATCTAGAGTCAGATCACAACCGAATAATTTTTATTTGCTTAATATTTATTAAAAGCCTCAAACCAAATATAAATTATATCTGCCTACTAGATCTAGGGTTCGAAAATAATGAAAGTTCCCTAAAGTGTAGAATTTTCCAAATGAAAGTGTCCGCTAAATTGTTTATAATACCTAATATTTATCACGTATTTTATTCGCTGAAAACGGCGAACCGGTAACTGTGAGTGGGGAGCGATATCGTGATATGATTGAAAACTTTTTAACGCCACAACTGCATGCTTTGGGCCAGAAACGCTGGAGCAACTCAAACAAAATATCCGTAAAGAAATTAATGAAATACCGCGAGAAATGCGTTAGAATGTAATGAAAAATGTGTCCAAAAGGGCTCGCATTTGTGAGGCTAACAGAGGCGGACATTTATCTGATATTGTATTCCATACATGATTGCCGACATTAAATAAAACATTTATCAATATACGATCCATTCTCTTTCATTTAATTAAAAATTATAAACAAGCAAAGTATTATACCTTCTCGGCGGACACCCTGTATTTGATATTATTATTACTGGACTTTATTCTCCAATTTTTTAACCAGTCATCTAGCTCATTAATATATTGTTCGGATTCAACCTTTCCGCTGTGACAATTCTATGAACTCAACTTGCTCGAAAACTATACTGATGGTTCGGGATTATGGTTTTCTCAGTAAGATCGTAACTAAACAATTTTTATGAATGTATATTTTTGGAACGAATTTCCGTCATTGCTTGTCAAGTTTGGTTTAGAGACAACATCAAATTGACAGTTGGCTAATTAAAACAGTTTCTTACGTGTTCCAAGAGAAAGGGAAGGAGCCAACTAGCAACATGACTTTAAGTAGTAGTAAATTTTTCTCAGCATAATTAGATAAGTTTTTTATCATTGCTCATATAATACGACCAAGTCCGGGTGATTTTCTCGTATGTAGAGTTTTAATTGTTGATTTTATAACGATAGCCAAAATTTCGTATGCTCGATAACAGTATGACTGATATTTGAAATAGTAAAACTATTTATGTCATTTGGTGTAAAAACCATTTCTTACTAATTTGCGAAGGCTTTTGCCCTTTCATTGGAGTTTTTGGGCCAGGTGCTGTCTTCAAGTCCTAGTGGGGATTGGTAGCCAATGTGTATGTGCCTTATAACTTTCCACGGGCTATATTTTGTGTTTTTTGTTCAGTTCACATTTTTTTAATCGCTCTCAATTTCGGAATTAATTTATTACGTAATATTTTTTTTGGCATACGTTCATTTGCATTTTTAAGTGTGGAGAAAGGCTATTTTGCAACTGCATTCATAGCCTTCTCTTCTCAGTGACGAGTTTATCAGCTGATGACTGTTACGATCTTGTTTTAACTGATGATTTTGTTCACATCGCACATCTGGCTGCGGCAGTCATGACGTTTGTCATTCAGCCGGATTTCTCAGTGGGATATTTGAAGATAAGTGGTTTCACTTGGGTAGGAAGGGTTTCAAGTGTAGTGTAAAATAACGATTATAGGTTATTGATCAGAAGATAAATCATAGGGTGATTGGTCACGTCTAATAATTGTACCAATAATAAAATCAATGATATTTTCTCGACAATAAACATTCGAAAATGTATCGAAATATTTAAAATATTTTTAATGTTAATATCCATTTTTTCAATGGAATGTCCTTGTTTTTCTTTGGTTTGGAAAAGGCCTAGAAACAGAAATTTGTCTTCATTTAATTCCTAATAAATATTTGTAGAAGTATTCGGCCACCGTAGTTTTCTTACTCATTCGTAAATTAAACCACGAATTTGGAAAAATAATCTTCTCGATGTTTTTTAAAATTCAAAGAGAGCATAGAGTGAAATATGCTGAAAATTAAATAAAATAATAAATTTAATAAAATATGCCAAACACATTTTTAGTCTGCCCAAGATAAGCGGTCGAAAACAATGTGACTTTCATATGGACCAATGTAAAAGTTAAACAGAATACAAAACTTTCTTTCCCGAAGTATTATCACTGTTAGGAAATTCTACATTTAGTGTAATCGAAATTACACTGCTATCGATATCTAAAAATAATAATTCTCGATTCGTTAAAGCTGTCTTTCGTAAACATCAAAATAGATTCACTGGGGAAGTTTCTTTGAATTAAAATTATTTCGCTCCAAATATCATTAGCGAATCTTCGAATTCGATAGATATTTGAAACAACCCTGATTCTTATTTGATTGTCGATCTTGATTGTTTTACACGAAAAATTTTCGATATATGTTCGAAGGCAATATCAGAAACGAAGGTTTTGGTCAAATGGGTGACTTGAAATTAACGACCACAATAATAAAAGCTTTCACACGTTTGGTGACAATCGAACTAACATCACTCAGACTTTTAGACTATCATACTTCTAAATCAGCAAATTCCTAAAGAAGAAGTAAAAGATCCTAAATAGGAAGTATTTGGCCCTTTTGAGTGGTGTTTTAAACGTTTAGTGATCAAGTACGAGAGACCGGTCCCGTAAATAATCTGCCATTAATCGTACGTTAAATAAAAGGGGAAAGACCACAGCTGTCCGTGAAAAGGTTTGGCCAAAACCAAGGTAGTTAATATCTCTCTATTAAAACTCACAATTTTGCAGCTTTTAACTTGAAAAAGTTATTGTTTAGATTTTGGCACGGAATTGTTTATTATCCTTCTGATACATGGTGTCCAAAGTTTGTGACCATAAGTGACGCCATGTGTTTTCTAATTTCCTTTCTGACCGTTTAGCAGTAGAGCATTTTTGAATGAGTGGCCAAGAAAGCCAAGAAGCCAATTTGCTGAAGATAAGACAATGTCGAGCCACACGAGGGTCAACGCACGCACAAAACTTTGCTGTTTGCGAGTAGATAGATAGAAATGTTTTAAGCTCACTCATAATTAAATAATTTCAGATTTACTTCGAGTTTGATTCTGGTATTTTATACATCTTAAATCTTTTATTATTTTATAGATTTATCATAAAAAACTTTTAGTCATTAAATAAAGTTTATTGATGAATTTCAGAATATAAAGGGTCATCCAAATGTGACGCCTAGATGTCAGCACTATATAACTTTTACACGTGACATCTTTTCAAATGACATAAGCCATTTTGTTTTATTAGAAGGTAGTACAGTTTTAACCATGGACAGGTACACATTGCAACAACGCGTTTACATCATTCAAAGTTATTATGAAAATGGGCGTTCTTTGAAAAATACCCATCCATTGTTTTCAAGCAAAATTTTGTTTAGTTACGAAGCTCATTTCAGAATGGATGGATTCGTCAATAAGCAAAATTGTCGTATCTGGGGTGATGAAAATCCTCGTGTTATTCATGAAAAATCTCTACACCCACAAAAAGTTACTGTTTAGTGTGCATTTTGGGCAAATGGAATCATTGGGCCATTTTTCTTCGAAGATGATGCTGGAAATGCTGTTACTGTGAATGCTGAGCGATACCAATCAATGTTGAGAGACTTTTTATGGACACAGTTGAATCATATTGATGTGTCTGACGTCTATTTCCAGCAAGACGGTGCTACATGTCCCACAACTCGAGAAAACATTACGCTTTTGCGATCAAAATGTCCTCAACGTGTAATTTCACGAAATGCATATTTCAATTAGCCTCCAAGGTCATGTGATCTAACACCATTAGATTTTTTTGTGGGGTTTTTTGAAAAGTCCAGTGTATGCTAACAAGCCACAAACAATTAATGATCTAAAGAACAACATTCAAGTTGCAATTCGTGAAATAACACCAGCAACATGTCGGAAAGTCATTGAAAATTTCGATATTCGGATTGATGTATGCAGACGCAGTCATGGTGGACATTTGAATGATATTCTATTCCACTTATAATTGTAATGGATCATACTTTTAATAAAAAAAAAACAGCTTGAAAAAATTGCAAATAGTTTGTGTTTGTTTCAAAGAAACATGTAGGCGCATTTTTTGGATGACCCTTTATAATAAACATTTCTAACAATAATACGGAATATTGAACTAAATTATAATAAGCCGCAACCATATTATAATCACCAGGGATCATGTTAACTACTTATGTGACGATTTAAGTTTGAGATTAAATTTTTCTAAAAAGATTGTAAAGATTGCTTGATTAGCTGGCATCGAGCAACAAAAAAATGTTAAATATAATGTTTGTGACACAATAAATGATTAATAAAAACTAAATGAAATTATTGGAATTAAAGTTGGTCATAAAGTTAAATCTTTACTGAATCGCTTTGATTAAAAAAATTAAAATGCTAAAAATATATAAACGACTCGATAGAGTGTACCATCTTTCGCTACCAAATTGATATCTTTAAGGAAATTTTAAACGATTTTTAGGCGAGTTTTTCTCTTCACTGGCAGTATATTAGAGAATTTTCCAATAAAATCAGAAATAAAAAAAACATTTCTATTATTCAAACCTGACCAGGACAACAAATTGTCATTAACCACAAAGAAACATGCCGACAACCTCAAATGGTACAACCCCTAAAAATATCCATGCACAGCTACGTTTTTTTTAGCACCCGTAACAAATTCTTTTTGGACATTCGCGAGCCCAAAATAATGTTGTGGTTTGCAATCAAAATGCCATTAAAAAAGCACTGTAAGAACGAAAATAAAAAAAAACAAATAAAAGTCATCTTTTTATGGACAATTTATGAAAGTTAAATAAGAAGAAATACAACGTTTTGATTTACACCTCAATTCAACGAGACATCCCGTCCATATGTATTTAAGTAACACAAGTATTTTGATTGTCGGTCAATAATAAATTGGTCATAATTTAAGACAACAAGATTTTTTAAGATTGTTTTGCAAAATTGTCTACACAGTGAGTGACATTTGTGAGTAACATAAAATGTAGACATTTCGTGTATAGAAGTGTAATGTTTGCTTATGTTTATTTCATGTTGTGTACTACGAAATTTGAGAATATTCTAAGCCTATCCTTAGATTCGCAGCACAAGCAACTTATGCAATAATAAACGATTGAGGCAGATTTCTTGAGACCAGCAGGATTAATGAATCTATATAAAAAGTGCAGCACAAAAACCAAACGGTTCTTTTAGAAAAGATTGAATACTTAATATCGGGAGTATATTGCAGGCAATATTTTCTTCAAATTAACGAGATAAATAAACCGATTAATATAGAAGTACATGCAAAAAGAACCGGTTAATCAAGAACACCATATACAAAAACCGATCTATTTAGAAAACTGCAAAATGAACCAAGCAATTAAGAATACCATGCAAAATGAATTGGCGCGTTTGAAACATCATTGAACCGGTTCATTTGGAATATCACGAATAAGAAACGGTTCATTAAAAATATTTTTAAAACAAATCGGTTCTTTTAAAATGCCACACAGAATGAACTGTTTCTTTAGAATATTATACAAAATGAACAGGTTCATTTAGAAAACCATGCAGTATAAACGGGTTTATTTAAAATACCATGAAAGATAAAAATTTTAATTTGGAAAACAATTAACCGGTTTTTGAGAATCCATTGCATAATAAACCGGTACTTTAGAGTTTTATACAGAAAAAACAGGTTGTTCAGAATACTATACAAAATAAACTGCTTCACTTAGAATAGAATGCCGAACAAACCGTATCAATTCGAATATAATGAACCGGTTTCTTTGTATATTAATCGAATAAACTGGTTTATTAGAAAGCAAAATGAACTGGTTCACTTAGAATATTATACACTATAATCCAGATAATTTGGAACGTTACATGCACTTTACCGGATCAATTGCCAAACCCAACACAGCGAACCGGTACTTTGGAATATCATGCAGAATGAACCGGTTCGTTTGAAAATACCATGCAGAGAGAACCGGTGCGTTAAGAATACCATGCAAAATTAAATTGTTCATTTAGGATACCACGCAGAATGAAGCGGTTCATTTATGATACTATGCAAAATGAACCGGTTCAGTGATTTTTAAATTATTTATTCTTATTGTATTAAATTTTTTATTAAACATTAGAACATTTTTGAAGAGTGTATTTGACTTCGTCCATAGTGACGCTACAAGAGATTTCGCCTGCAGAATAATGAGTTCTACAGTAACAAACAGAATTTCTTTTTAACAATTTTATGTTTGTATATTGGTCATCTTTTGCTTTCATTACAAGATTTTACTTTCATCGTTTAATAGTCTCAGTTTATGTTGTAGAAGTTACGAAAGAACGACAATGGGAAACAAATAAAAAGTTAGAATTCATCAAAGTTTTAATTGTAAATGAACAATTTCATTTTTAACGCCTCCATAACAGCCAGTATTGAAGATAATTTATGTGCGAAGCGACATTTGTAGAGAATTATGTGCGAAAAACATAAATGTTGATATTTAACGAGATTTCTTTAAGAGATTTACTAAGAATTTTGCTGCTGACAATATTTTAAACATTGCTAAAAATATTTACATTTAAAGTATTTTGCGGTCATGTTCTGACACTCGCAAGAGTGTAGCAAATCGCCAAACGTATTTCTGCATGTTCTGCAACTCACGCGTTTTACTTGCGATTTGCTTTTGAAAAGTTTTAAAGGAAAACTCTGTATTTTTTAGTATTTCTAATACCTGAACCTAGAATATTACAAAAAATACCCGCGCATTTCATTTGAATTAATTACAGCACTTGCTGAGTTTATTTTTTGAAGATGACTCGTATAAGCTGTTTATTGAGATCGCCAGTGCAAAAGAGGAAATACAGAGGCAAAAGTTGAGAAGCAAAGAATGTTTTTAAATTTCATGTTTTTAGAAAAAAATTGTTACAAAATGTTATTAGTTTTGAATAAAATAAAATGAAAACACTATTAATGTAATTTATTCATAACTTTGTAGTTTCTTTAAAAACTAGTTTGGTTTAAATACAGCAGTTCACTTCAGTATATTCTTGCGACTTGAACTCGCCAAAACTCTTGCGAATGCGAGTTACAGAACACCTCACATGCGAGTTGAAATCACAATCGCAAATTTTGTGCGAGATGCGAGTGTCGGAACATAGCCGTTAATTTAAAAACAAACAAAAAAATCTGTGTGCATATCTTACTCTGTTTGTTGCGCTGCATTTTTCTGTTGCAATGAACTGGAAAATTTAACAAAAAATATTAATTTTTTTGTTAAACAACTTTTGGCGATTTTTAGCTTTTGATTTCATTTCCATGTCAATTATTTTGTACAAAGCTTTTTGAAAATTTAATGTGAGCAAAAGGATTTTCCAATATTTAATTACTGTTTAGTTTTGTTTGTAAAAAAGCGTGGCTTGGAAATATGAAATTTGCAATGCAGTTTTATAAATTTAAATAAAATATTATATCTGAAATATTTAGTGTTAATTAGGCATGAATAGAAATTGCAAGAGAGAAAATAAGCCAGAGGAATGAACAACTAATTATTATAGTCCTGGGTTTGCTAAGAATTTCACTAGAAACACGATTGAAATTTATTAAATATTTTAGGTTAAACGAATTTAAGAGAGGCTATGAGTGAATTCTAAGAAAAAATTCTCAGCAACGTTTTAAAGTCGGCTAACCTTCGAAGAATGATCCCCAAATAAAATTTTACGTCCCATACTTGCATTGCTAGCATCAAAACGAAACAGAAAATATTTTCTGTGAGTTTGTATAGAGAGTTCTGTGCTTATAAAAATTCAAGATTTTGTAGCACAAATCATTCGGATACAATTAACCAAAAGTTCATATTAGACGTTCTGCTGGTCAAAGGTGGAGCCCTTTTTTAAATTGAGTTATAATTTTGGAACGTTAGAAGTAGAGAGTGCATAGTTCAGAGAGAATATAAAAAGCTCCCCAGAACGAGAGAGAGTTTTGTGAAGAGGTAAAATTTCATACGGCCGATTTTGTACGAAACTTTGGTAGCTGAATAAAATACTTTTAGTAATGAGGGTTTCAACTCTATCAACCGTATTTATAAAAACTTACAACAGGCATATAAGCCATTAAGAAGCAAAATTATATTTAAAAGCCATTATTATGAAAGAATTTTATTGTAGAGTTAAAGTAGGTAAATAAATACAAGAAACCTACAGTAAATTGACATGTAAATTTTGTTGGAGAACAATTGGCTTATAAAGAATATTCTTCGATAAACTAACAACTTCATCTAGTATAAAATATTTTCCCAATCGTGTTCGTTCCAATTTTTACACCTTCATAGTTTTTAGTCTTTATTTTCAAAAGATCAGTATAAGAATTTTTTTAGTAATGAATGTTTAAAATTCACCCCTTACCAAAGTAAGTTGGGGAATTCATGTAAACTTAAAAAAACACAGAAGTTAATATATTCTAAAACAATAAAAACCTGTTTATAAATCCACCTACGCGCATCAATTTAAACATTTTTGTGCAACATTACCTTAAAAATGTGATGGTGGGTGTTGCCAGTACAACAATTCAGAAATATATATGTATTTGTTAAAAACTGTTAATGAATGCGCTTTATTATTAAAAGTTCAATACCCCAAAACTGTTGGTTAACTATTGTGTACTTTAAACCTAAAATAATTTTTTTATAAATGTGCCTGAGTTTTAATGTACAGACGACTATGTTCTTTTTATATTAAATTTATAAATATTATGTTGCCTTTTATATTAAAATAATACTAATGCAAAGCACCCTTAACAGCTACAACAATCGAGCTTCTCAGATTCACACTAGTGATGTAGGTTTCATTAGTAACGAGCCACCTTTGTTACTACGACATTAAAAATAACTAAATTCAGGTGTAACTAACCTGCCAGCTGATTTCTTTAAGTCTGAGAGCCGAAAACACCATGCACGAATTTGGGAACTATGATTGACGATAAGTAAAATGATCGTTCTCACTAGAGTATAAATAAACTAAAAGCTTATCGCTCTCACATCAGTTGCATAAAGTTTTTTACAGGAGCAACTGAAAGTTGTTTCGTATGTTATTCGGGGCGTTGAATTCATATAGAAGTGGCATGACACGTACAGGGTGTCTGGTAGCAAATTTATATTTTCAAACTTAAATAAAAACGTAATCATTGACACAAACTTTTATTAACAGCATTGAACGATAGAATGGAAATGCGAATTTTATTCTCTAGAGAGTATGTCAACCAGATGACTTCCGTCGAGTTGAACACACTGTTCAAAACGGAGCCTTGTATTCTGCGCCACAAGCTGCAGTAAAATTGGTTCACTTGAGCTGATTTCGCCACGTTTATTTTCCTTTAAAGCCACAAAAGATAGGGGATTGTCATTATAAACCCTAGATAATTTGCACCGTTGGCATTCGTCGCCTGGCCTCGAGAATTTTCGAAGAAATATGGTCCAATTATCCCCTGCGTGGATAAGGCACACCAATCAGTTACCCTGGGGCAATGCAATGGGTTTTGATGTTTCAATCGAGAGTTGCGGGTTCTTGAAGGCCAGTAACGGCAGTTTTGCTTGTTAGCGTGGCCGTTTAAGTGAAAATGAGCCTCGGCACCCAAATAAATACGATTTGCAGTGCGAAAATGCTCCAACATCGTTTCACAAAAAGTTTTGCGTAAATCGAAGTCACTTTGCTTACGTTCTTGAAAGATTTGAATTTTAAAAGGATGGAAATTTAGATCCTTTTTTAAAATTTCAATAATAATCGCTCTTGGGGGCTGCTCCTTTTCCAGTTAAATTTTTTTAAATTCCTTGAAGATCGACTGGGCCCTGGCTGTGGGACATACATAGCCGAAACAGTTGAGCGGAATCTCTGCACCCACGAACGAACTAAATTTACACTCAGTCGATCACGTATGCGCCGAATACCGAACTTTGAACAAACTTGTCGACGAGCAATCACGTAAGAATCATTACTCTTAAAAAATGTCTCCACATGCTCCACTCGACATCATGACTGACAAATCCGCACAAGCGATCATTCCACCTTCCGCCCACACCGTTTAACACTTTTTTAAATAATCGTATTTAAAAATATAAAGTTGCCACCACGCACCCTGTATATCTTACTATAACTTGAGAATTATTTTTTCTATTTGATTGAGAAAAAAATCTGCAAATTACCATTGAAAAGAGCTTTAGGTTATACTTGCTTTGTTCTTAAATCTGCTCTGTAGTTTCAGAGATATCGACGAAATAGTGGCGAAAAAACATTTTTAATGTAAAATTTGAACGTTTTTTATATAATTTCGATATGAGTTTCAAACAAAACAATCCTACCTTTGCAAATGAAATTAGAAATCGAATAGCCTAGAGTAGCTGCTGAGGTATAGGATCGTAAAGCCGATGATTTTTTATAATGGAAAGTATCATCAAATGGATACTACCTACTAATTAAATGAGTTCTAGTTTCATCGAAGGGCGAAAATCATAAAGGAAGGTACGCGAGATAGTGTGTGATAGAAAACCTTAGTTTTTTAAACACTCTGTAATTGCTTAGAAGGTTTAGTCGAACCGAGTGGAAGTAAAGCTGATTACATAAACAGGGCAGCGGAAAAAATATGAATTTGTGAAAAGGTAGGGAGAAATTGATGCCTATTCACCACTAACTGAGCCCTTAATTTTAAAAGTGATATAAGTCACTTTTCAAAAAAAAATCAATTTAATAATAATTTTAATGAAAATTTAGCGGTATCTCTTCATTTCAAAAAAATTTAAGCCTATATGGTGAGAACTATTGACATTTTATTAGAGAGATTTTTTGCTAATTAACGGTTCAAAGTAGCACTTTATTACTTTACCGGAACGAAAAAAGACGATTTCGCAATGACTACATGAAATTTTTTATACTGGCATAACAACAAATATCCTGATATCACAAATACAAGCAAATCTTTTCCAAGTTGGCTTAAATATTTTCAACAATACTAAAACATAAACACTCTAATATCCCAATTTAAAAACAAAGTATTTTAATTAAATCAAGTGGAAAGTACAGAGAATTCGAAGAAGCTATGAAATGGCAAGACATACCCTGTTGTAAGTTAACTAAGCCTCGTTTTAGTTATTCAAAATACTGCAGCATTTTAGGCTGAATATTTAATTTTATTATTCTCCTGGTTCTTCGTATCCTATTTAAAAATTTTTTTTTGTTACTGAGCGACATCTAGTGCTAGCTAGTCAAAAATCTAATTGGACTAGGGTCGATAATATAGTTTATTTCTTAAAAAACGGATAAAAATTACAAAAAGGGGTTGCTTCAAAGATTAGCTAATACATATTTAAGAGTATTTGTAGCAGTGCTCTTAAATTTCAAATCGGGTGTGATTTCGCAAAACAAGGGGTTGCACAAAAACAAAAATCAACCACCAAAACTAAACAATAGATTGCTAAGTCACCGATAGAGTTGCCAGCTCTACTTGTAGCAAAAGGTTAACAGTTTGAGGTTATTGAGCGAGCCTTTATTAAAACACGTCTAAACAGCACGGTAGACACCAGCAAAATGGTAGAGTATCTGGTAATAAATATTGCCAAGACAATAGAGACGACACCTACTACTACCACACACTAATACCAATACGTCTACTACTGCCACAGCGATTGCTGTGTATGTTTGTTTGTATGTTATACTGGCTGGTGGTATTGGTGCTGGCTGCTACAATATGCAAAACTAAAACAATATGGTTTTGTGGCAATAACACACAAAACAAAAAAAAAAACACAGAAAAAATGCGGAATATTTTTTGGCATTTGCGCATGTCAAGAAATTATTGCATTCTTTTTTTTTTTTTTGTTTCTATAAATTATAATCCTTCATAGAAGAATGCAAGGCAAAATGCAATTTTTTCCTCGTTTGCTATGAGTGCCGTTGCATGTGCAGGGCCTATTACTAGTATTAGCTCAGTGTATGCACTTAGTATGTATTTGTATTAGAGATGCAAGCAAAAATGCATTTATGTGCAGGTAGACAGGCAGGCATATAGATATGCCTATGAGCATATACGGGCCTGTATTGAATACTTTAGTTACTTCTATATACCAGTATACACAAGATGATTTTTTTAGCTATCGGCTATTCCAGCCACATTTTTCTATACAAATTTTTCTTTTTTATTTAATAGTTTATGCAAATAATTTCAGCCCGGTATTTTTATTTATTAGAAAAAAGCAAAATTTATAATAACGATTTTTTAAAGGGTTTTTTCGAGTTTTTTTTTCATAATATTGCATAGAGAAAATGTCATGTGAATCGTTAATCATATATTGAAAAATAAATAAGGAAAAATGATTATTAGTGGTTGTTTGTACCAAGTTGCTCTCTGAATAGTCGAAGAAAAAATGCCTGAAATTGATTATAGAAATATTGAATAAAAATTCAAAGACAAATTTTGTTATTGTAGTCAGCTTAGTTGTTGTTGTAGCTACCGGTTTCTATTTTCAACAAACGAATAAAATTATTTTAAATGAATTTTTGTCATCTCAATTGATTTTTTAATTGTCGCCCTAATATATATCTGAATTTTATTGTTTTGGCAATTGCGATGTTTCTATACATGCATAAATTACTAGTTATGGAATTTTAAACGATGATTGACAAAAAAAGGTACTGGAGTTCCAACCGCGCCTTAAAATAACTTCATAACAAAATTTTATTTAAACAACTTAGTTTATTTCCAATGATAATTCGAACAATCAATTTCACAACTCACTTAATTTATTTGTAATTATAATTAATTCCACTAATTAATTTACTGAACGATCCCGATAAAACAATAGCCAAAACCTTATAAGTTAATTCTGCCTAAATTCTGCATCATATCATATTAATTGTCAGCACCACTAGCAGTGTTGCTAACGTACATGTAGTGAAAAACAATAACATAAACAAATTTATCAAATTATTAAAGCTTGAAAGCCTTTCCTTTAACGCATTTTTTGTTCTTCTCGATATTTCCCTACGCCATTGTGTAGTATGATCAGGAAATAAAATATTTTTTATAATAACCAAAACCATCAAACTAAATTTTCAAAAGGTAAAAAAAAACATAATTGGATAATAACATAAATATTTCCTAATTGTTACTAATACTTTTTAATTAATATTACTATTTGGTGACTTTTATTCGGTTACCCAAGTACCTTGTACAAGTTCCCTTTTTTCTACTGAAGAGAACATCGTGTTCAACAAGGTTCATTCATACAGTGCTTGAGCCTCTCTACATATATTTTGGCAAGCACTCATTAAATTAACATTGCTATTCCATTTAAATATTCTGTGATCTCAAATAACTATTAACACCACGAGCACCTCTTCTACGGGCTTTTAGAGCCGGCACTTCTAGTTCCACTTCTCCTAGCTAGAACCCGGAAGTTTATTATCTTTAAGTTAAATTTAAGTTGAAATCTTGTACCCATTTCTACCTGATAAATTGAGCCTGTTAGCCGTGATTTTTATTAATAAAATTTTAGATGAATGGGAATTAGGTTAAGAAGAAAAACCTCGTCTTTTACATTCTACAAACGTCAATTCTAACAACAGGGAAAAGTAAGAAGAAAGGAACGAAAACTAATTTCTAGCTGCTTAATCATAATATGGCACGCCTATAGTATGTTTCCAAAAGTCTAATATTTTCAATTAATAATTTTACTCCTTCAATTATTAATTATTTTTTACCTTTTCTTATATCGCAATAAGTACTTTTTGGTTTAATTATTCGTAATTTTTCGGTTTTTTTAAACAATGAAAAATTAAATAATTCGATTAAAACTACAATTTTTATAAGCAAAAAATAAAACAAAATTACGTACGAGAACGAGAATGACCTTGAAGAAGCCGCAACCGGTTTATCATGAAACCAAACTTGACAAAAGATGACAGAGATTCGTTCCGAAAATCTACGTGATATAAATTGTGATTGTAATATAAATTGTAGTGCAAAAATAGCATAATGATTAAACATTGAATCTAACCGCACAAATCCTTCCACAGTTGTATTCATCAAAGTCCTTGGCTGATCAACATCCAGTGGACTTAATAAAATAAACAAATTGTAAGTAAAAAAAAATAACCCTAAACCAGAAACAAGTTATTGTTTTTTTTAAAAATATACTTTTTGCAAATCAATATTTGTCTTTTGTTCTTATAAAATAATTTTCTGCGGCGGATTTCTCCGCTACATAAACTTTCTCAATTTTATATGATTTATTTTGATTGCGCAAGAATTTTTTAAGCACACAAGAAATTTAACCCTTGATTTCAAACTTAAAATCATAGTCATATATTTGTTTTTATTAGCTTCGCCATATATAACTTACTGTAGTAATAATTACAAGTGTTCTAAAGAATTGCGTTTTATAGGTATGAATTTCTAAATTCTAATTTCTAAATAAAAAAATTGATGGTAAAAAAATCATGTGGCTTTTATATAAATAATTTAAAATAATTTTAATTTTTAGGCATGAGTTCGTTTTTCTTTCTATTCAGAAAGAGAGTTATTTATTTAATATGGACGTGTGTAGCGGCACAGAAAATGCATTCCATTCAGCTAGATGTCTAATAAAATTAAAACTTTTACTGTTTTCAAAGGTTGTCCATATTAGATAAATAATTCTCTTTCTGAATAGAAAGAAAAACGAACACATGCTTAAAAATTAAAATTATTTAATAATTAAAAGTTTTTATATTTTTATATTTATTGTTAAGCTATTAGACATTATCAAAATTTTCTATGACGCTACGCACTTCATCAGTATTCTCTGTGTCTTTCTACTGAGTAGTGTGAATTGAAAATATCAGCTATCATATCACCTAACCTAATGATGAAACTGAGAGTAAGATTCTTCTCATACATTCGATGGTTTTTCTTTTAGGTTTGATCAAAATTTGCCCCTCTGTAACTTTACTCGTTGTAATTTTTAGTATTTTCTTTTTAAGTTCTTGCTTTCCTCAGCCCTCCGCTGGTATTGTAAGCAAGTGTTTATTATTAATGTTACTTCTTTAGTTGATGCTGTGTTAGTATCAAACTGAGTGCAAGCTGCACAGTGCTTTGTCCACATAGAACGAAGCGACAAAAATATAAGATGTTGCAAAATGTTGAAATTTTGTATACATATAGAAAAATTAAGATCGGACCAAGGACACGCCTACCTCTCATATATCCTTAAAATTCAAAATGTTATTTAAGCGACATGTGGGAACGAAAAGTTATGAAAACACACGTAAAAACACACAATAGAAACATTCAATGTGCCTATTTTAAACGTAATCACAGGAAAAATCCTATAATTCATACAAAATGTATTCGAATATTGTGCAATTTTGCTTTGGGAATTATATTCCCCGGGCGCATACTTGAGCTGTATATGAATAAAATCGCATTATTAATTAAGAAAATAAAACAAATTAATCTTGATAAAAACCCGTTACATATTTAGTTGCAAATATACCTGTCTATTACTAGTCAAAATATTAATTTTGACACATTTAAAGCCTAATTTGTTGCTTAGTAATTTTTACTAGCGCCCTCTGGTGGATCTAAACAATGACAAACTTCTAAAGTTCTTTGAAATTAATATCATTTTTTTATCTATTAAACAATATAACTTTTATTACAATAAAACACATAATTTTTTCTTATATTTGTTTATGGTACAAAACACTGTGGGCCGTGCTTTGCGATTTTTATATTATATTATTTAAACGAATATTTCGAACTGATATGTGTATAAAGGACGATTGGTTTAATACAGCATTAAGTTCATTGTATCCTCTCGGTTAAGAAAGAAAACATTTAAGTTATTATTAACGTAAGATAATTTTTACAATACTGAAAAAGTACAGAAATAGTAGAAGGAACTTAAGCCTAAATGGAATTATTCATTAATTTTTACAAAAGAAAAAGTTTTAAACATTTTTGAACGTAAATTAAAATTAATATCAATTTAAATAAATAAATAAACAATTGAATTGCTTAAACACTCAGTCAAATATTTAAGCCGACACTTTTATTATTTAAATTTTCACCCCAGTCAAATTGTCAAATGTTATGCAATTCGCACTATGTCTTGTTTGGTCCAGATAGCCGAAAAAATTTCAATAGCAGCGAATTTCTCCTTCTCTGCGAACACAAACTAAATTATAGTATAACGAATATTATATTAAAAAAAATACGTTATAAAAACCAACTTAGCACTTTTTTGTCTTCAACTTACAAAACAAAAATCCCGACGCCTGTCATATACTCAAATGGAAGCTTAGAACTTCTAGAAATTACGAATTTGTTCTTCTGCTTGGCATAAAAAAGGAAAACCACAATATGAAGTGACAAACCAAAATAAGAACTTCTTTGAATTCCAAATTTTAACACGACTCCACAAAAACAAAAAACAAACAACTCTTCAAATAAAATAACTCAAGACATGCAAATGAAAGCAAAAAAAAACAAGAGTGAATAGACGATTCAATCCTTTTAGTTAAAAAAAAAGACAAAATCCTTGGAGAGTTTATAGCAAAAAATAAGCAGAAAATAACTTTAAAAAGAAATATGGAGGAAAAGACTTAAAAAGTCTTCTGTCTAGTTCAGTTTCCTTTGAAAAGTTCTTTAGAACGAGTAGAGACTTTACTCTTTCTTCCCTCTTTAACGCAAAGCAACATGTTAATTTTCTGTGCGGCATATTAAATCGTACACAAATTTTCAAGGCTGCCTACAAAGAGACGTATAAGAAACAAGCGACAACTGTCCAAAAGTAAACTAGAAAAACACAACAAAATCACCACGATTTCAAATCGCTTTCATCCCATCGGCTGTGGACGATAACACTCTTAAGCATCAGTTACATATTTTTTCCTTGATTGTGTTTGTACGTTTGTTATTGTTGTTTTGTTTCGTTATGCAGCTCAGCCAGCCAGCCAGCCAACCCTTTTGCCTGCATGTCTTGCATGCTTCCTTGGGTTTTATAAGAGATTTTCATTTCAGTAACTACATACGTTGTTTTGTCTGGCTGTGCCTTTAGGTTGCTACAAAAAAGTTTGTTGAAACTTTTATTTTTTAATTGAATTCAAGTTTTTTTTTTACTTTTAGTTTTATTTTATTTTCAATAGTTTTCTTCGTTTTGTTGCCGGTTTTCTTGGGTCCTTTAATTTTCGTAAACATTTTTTATTCTATTTTTGTCTATAATTTTGCAAGGACAGCCAGAAAATTGTTCGTTTTATTTCGTTTCTTTTTTCAATGTTGCATTGCACAGCGCTCAAATCGTGTGGAAGAAGACAATAACTTGCTTATGTCTCTTTTAACTTTTCAATGTGTCTGTCAATGGGAATTTCTTCGTTTAAATCGTAAAATACACATACATCCATACAATGAATCTGAAATAAAACTTTGTCAATAGAAGAAGTCTTTTATTTGCGTTCTTATGGACTTTATGAGAATTATAAAAAGTAATTGTTGTGAAAGAGAATGGAATTGCTTTAAAAGAGGACTTAAATAGAAACGAAATACTTTTTTTAACCCTTAGAGTAGGAAGTGGGGGACTTTAGGTATTCCAAGATTAGTTTTTCTTTAATAACTTCGAAAATAATTTCTATCTGTCTTTTAGGTAGACGAGTTTTATTTTAAATACTACTTAAGAACTTAATACTGGCTTGTAATATTAATTTATTTGTAATTGTACATTTTTCGTCCCTCAAACGAAAACGAAAGTTACCCCACGTTGTAATTTACGTTACATATTTCCTTTGTTTTTTTTAGGGCAAAAAATGGAAAACCACACAAAGAGATTCTTCCAGCAACAGATAGAAGACTCCTTGAAAGCCAAAAGTGACAGTGAGAAGGATTCTTCAGATACAGATGCAGAATGCGACACTGACAACTCTAATTTTATACCTGATATTTATGCGAATGAAAGTAACGAAAAGGAAGACGAGATTGGGGTACTCGAAGGACAAGAAGAAGATTTTCTTTGTTGATATTAGTGAAGAATATGTTGCGTTTCCTGTGAATGAAGAATATCACACTTCCAAGTGCGGCCACGTAAGTTAGCATGCAATATTGTGAACGAAACTTCAGAAGTAATTTATAAGAGAATACTCATGTGGCAGAGCAACTGCATTTTGGCCATTTATAATTTTTATGATTATGGTATACATAGCTGACATTAATGTTTACACACCAGAACCCCTGGATGGGAACTTCCAAAATCATCACGAAAAAGTTTTTCCAACAAAAATTAGCTGATCCAAACGTGAGACAATGTTTGCTAAAAGAAGCTAAAACCATTCCAAACGTACGACGACCTGTTGCAGGTGAAATTGAACAAAATGCGAAGAGCTTTAGCAAAGGATGCAATAAACGAAAAATGACACTGAAGATGGCACATAGCCGAAACCGGTTTGTCTCCAAACCAATCTTGACAAGGGATGACGGAAATTCGTTCCAAAATTCTACGATGGAAAAAAACGTGGTCGTTCCTGTCTTGGTCTTACAAATATGGATAAAAAGTCCAAAGTGTAATGTTCTTCATGCTCTAACTATGTTTGCAAGGAACAAAGAACTGAAGAAAAAGAAATCGTTGGTGTTAAACATTTTATGCTGAATTCAGCGATAACCATGGAGATGGAGCAGACGCAATGAATTATTATATTTATATTTACTCTACTTTGTGTTTCATATTTTAAATATCAATTATAATTCTAAGTTTATTTTATGTCAACACAGGAAATATTTGAAAGTTTAAAAAAATATTTTTTACTTTACACAGTCTCTGTAATATTATTATGCCAACTTATAAGCAAAACCATTTTCGTGTGGGGGACTTAAGTGACCCCACTCCGTGCTTTATGTTATAAACTAGATTTAGTAGTTTAAAAGTTCTATGTAGCATTAAACTAAAAACAATCCTCTGCTTATTCAACCACCAAAGAGTTTCGCTTTATGCAGCCCAAAAGCACGTGCGCAGTTGTCTCGTCATGCAATCCCCAACATTAGCACTCTTAGGTTTCAGGTTTACCAATTGAACTGGATAGCGATGGCAAAAACTTTTAAAATTTGTTCCGAGATTGCTTGTCTTTGCCCAGACTTAGCGAGAAGACTTAGACATAACCCAATAGCCAATCTTTCTTTAGCATAAGCACTCGCATTGTTGCTGACCAATGAATTTTCTTTAATCTACCCTATTTGCTAAACAGTCATTTCCTGCATGGACCTCACTGAAGTGATAATTTTAGTCTTACTGTGGCAAGTTTAAAAAATTTCAGCGGGTAGTAATACATTTTTTTAGTACGTACTGAGTTTGATAAAGATACCTAATATTAAATGATAAACTATTTATAAGTATTTTTTCAAATATAATTTTTTTGATAAAATTTATAACTTTTATGATTTTGAAATATTTTGGTAAATTAATTTTTTTTTTTGAAATTCGCCATTTGTAGTAAATATGTTTTGCGTTACGTAGGGGACGAATAATTTTGATAATCAAATTTCATGTATAACTTTAAATGTCTCTAATTTCTGAATGCCTCCAAACATTTAGTGAAATATTAAAATAACACAGAAAATATACTGTACTATGCTATAACTTCTGCAAGTTTTATTAACAATGAATTCGGTGTAACTATGCTGTTAAAAACAAATATATTCCAGCAGTGGCTAAATCATAAATATCTGCTAGTACTGTTGAAGATACGACAGCAGCGAAAACAACATGAGCCAGAATAAATACTAAACCTTTATTATTAATGTATTTATTATTAATGTATGGGGGATATTGAAGCAGACCACTTACTTTTTGGGTCCCTTTTTGACCCCCCATTTCAGGGAACCGATCCGTAATCACAACCACCTTACTTTCAATTGAGTCTCGTGCTAGCCCTACCCTTTACTCTTGACTAAAGTGATTTCAGACTGTCGACTGGTAACTGTCGACACTCTTCCTCATCACGGAGTCTTTTGTAATTGCTAGCATTTGTCTAAGGCTTAGTTCCCCCATGGCATTTACATCTAACAAGTGTCTGCCCGTGGTCTTAAGCCTTATGCTAGCCAGTGCTGGACATTCACACACCATGTGCGCTACCGTCTCAGCATAGTATGCAAGTATCATCTTCTACGACTTTCATCTTAGCCAGATGGTACTTGAAGTTTCCATGTCCTGTTACTAAACTTTTAACTTATAAGAATTTACGACACGACGAGGTAACTAAATAACAAAAGCAAGATATGTAACAGCACACAGTTGCTTATACTGTATGTACTGTTTTCTTTTTGATTTTTTTAGTTTAACTTTAGAAAAATGATAGCAGCTTTAAACAGTGCTATTTTGGCTGTAATATGTGATCAATTGCTATTTCTATTTCTGTTGTACTTTTAATACAACCTTCATAGCAATACAAGTGCTATGTTTTATATAGCATTCTTTTAAACACTGGTTTTTAATCAGAAGACACTTCGATACGGAGAATTTTATAACTTGTAAGATTTTCTAAAAGAATATTCCTCATAATCAACATTTAAGAATTTCGTAAAAGCAACTGTAATATTTCATTTAATTAAATTAAACTTAAGCAAATCGAAAAACCAAGCCGAAAGCAACACACATGCAAATGTCACATTAATTTCCACTCAAGTAATTCTATATGCCAGCCTTAGAAGCTCTATTATGCCCTTCAATCCCTTGAGGCCTTACGCAAGCCACCCTTATGCAAACAGCAAAGACTCTGAATATTTGGACGAGCAACATTTACTACAGTTTCTACAAATATGCCAGAATCATAAGCATCAAATACACGTGCAGAGATATTTTTTTACTCTTTCAAAACTATTTGTTTCTAAATTTCTAAACGTAAACGTGAATATGAAATTTCTTACAGCATTTTTAACATCTAAAATAAAGGAATAAACCTCTCACCCTTGAGATACGCATACTTGTAAATACAGCATACATTACCTGTCCATGTATATGTGAGACTGTAACCACCCCAGCTCATATCCCTGTCTCCGTTTTATTTAACAAAACTAAACAATTGTAATAGAAATGTTTTCTTTTTGCAAATGGCAATTTAACAAAAAGACAAAGAAATAAAATGAATATTTTACTTTAGTACCTGCACAAGGATACGCCATTTGTGTGAGAGTGTGAGTTTAGAAACAAATATACTCATATATAAATATGGCGTCATCTTTAATATCCCTTCTCGTTCAGGATAGTTTCTGCGGGCATTTTGGTAAGTGTCCTGTTGCAGAACAACTTGTAGTACATAAATGGGGTAAGAGTATGTTTGCTTCGAAAAGGGACTCAGTTGGTTGGTTGGTTGTTTGGTTGGGTAGTTTTTTAATAGTTACAAAACAAATAACAACAACAAAAATACAGACTTTATAGTTGTTATACCTCCTTTGCGATTGAAGGGTGGTATGTTATTTTAAATTCCAAAGCCACGAGACCAACGAGAATAGTTTTTTTTTTACTCTGAAATGGCGGAAATGAGTGTAATAAAAGTTGTAATTGATTTATAAAGAAAAGGTTAGACGTAGTAATTATTTTCATTGAAATTTTCTTCATTTATATTTTCATACTTTAATCTTTCTTTCATAATATTTCTAATAGAAAGTTAGAATAGTATAGAGACTTTAATGAAGGAATGGGAAATGGAACATATGAATCCCCATTACGGTGAAATCACACGAAAACTTCGCAAAATTTTCGTTCGAGAAAGTGCATCGAATGTGTCAACAATTCGAAGATTAGTCAAACAGTTACAAGAAACTGAATCTTTAGCGTCTATCTAACGGTCGGTCTCTTGGAAACATTGCTACTGTAAACGAGACTGCCAAAGAAGACAAAAACATCAATTAGGAAGTGACTGCAAGCGGCGTTCGTTAGAGGAACATGACAACGGGATTTTTGCTGCTTGATATCTTGAACGATATGTGACTTTCGCAGGAGGGCGCCACCTGCCACATCGCGCATGAAGCAATTTACTTCAGCAACGATTTCCAAGTGCTTATTGAGATACCCTATAGAATTTTTTTAAAATATCTTTTTTAATATATTTAAGCTGTTAAAAAAAAACGTTTGAGGAGTGGCGTCCCAATCCACCTCACACCAGTATTTGCGCCAGCATAATAAATTTGGTAGGTTACAGAGACAATAGTCGTAGAACTTACATCGTTGCAAGTAAATAAATATGATTTCAAATGAGTTCGACTCTATTCTTGGGTACTTCAAGGCTCCCATTATCCTCCTATGTCGAATATATGTCGCAAGTTAGTCGCTGATTTGGACTGTGAATCAACGATCTTTGAACTGTATCAGTAAGACCCAATTTTGTATGCCAAACAGATTATGTTCAGTGCGATATTCCATGAACTTGAAGAGATATCCTCTTTCAAAAAAAAAAAAACGTTTATGTAGTTCGTTGGTTCGTCTAACGTGAGTACGTTAGCCTCGAGCGAAACCAATAGTTTCTCAGTGGAGATAGTGGGCTATGCAGCATTAGAATTTATTCTCATAAAACTGTGCACCCGCATTTAAACTGTCAGCACAATTCACATTGAACTCCTTAATGGTCGTTTAACGAGTGGAGCTCTAAATAGAACATTCATTCCTTAAACTCACTGCAGGAGTCTTTTGTGGTACTTTCATTTAAGGAAAATTTAAACCGAACGACTAATAGTCCAAGTCATTGCTTACCTAGATCTGGTTCTATTGATAAAGTAATCTGCATATAAAAACAAATCTCATTGTCCACAATATTTTATTAAGATCTGTTTTGCAAGGAGTGAGAATGGCGACGGATAACCGATCCGTAGAGCATTCTATACCCTAAAATTCCGGTACCAGTTAAGCAAAATAAAACGCGTTGCAGCGTAATGTAGATTGTTGGCGCAATACAGAGTCCACAGAAATAAGAGGGAATTTGTGGAAGTAAATAAGTACTATTCTGAGGCAAACATGATGTCATAATTTCCCATCCTCCTCTTCATTAAGAGGGCTTCTGAAGTAATTATTCAATACACTTTGTATTCGATTGTAGCTAAAGTGGCAATTAATAATATATATATATATATATATATATATATATATATATATAAGATTTTCTGCGAATCACTTATATTTTATCAAATAAAACAAATAAATCTTGTAAACCAGAGGTGACATTTGGACAATCAATAATATCCGTAATAGAGAACGTGGTTTGTGTTAATTATTTTAGTAAAAAATTTTTTTTATCTAGCTGTAACGAATTAACAGTTTTTTTTTATATATTACTTGCTTGAGGAAAAATAAATTTTAGACCAAATCGTTAATTGAAAAAATAATTTCCAGAAAAATAGAAAAATAACAAAATTTACTTAAAACATTCGGTTAGGCAATCCTATACAATTTAATTACATTGAGCTACAGGGATTTCTTATTGCACCCTTTAAAGAAACTTATACGTCTTCCTTACGAAATTATTGCTTTAAAGCTCTGGCATTGTGAATTGGATAATTGTCGTGTTGTTAGTAGTGGATATGCGCCTTCTTATATCCTTTTGTTCTCGCGACTTTTCTCTACGCATTTCTGAACAACTTAATTCCTTAGTTTAAGCTCAAATAAGCTGACATCGAACGATATCTGTTTTAAGCCGGCAGAAGATGTTATGACGAAAATAGATTGCAAACATTTTAATAAAGCACCACTTTGCACATATTTGAACCAGTGTGTGTCGGCTGTCATATTTTCCTGAAATGATTAAATAATACGTCACCTATTAGATTCTCATTTTGTAAACAATAGGATTATAGCGGTCTATATATAGTAGATGTTCAGATAAACAATACTGTAATTATTTCCTTTCACTGATCCAGGTTGCTTCGGTATACAGAACTAAAAGCCATAGGAAATTCTCAGTTATTCCAACGAAATACATATTCATGTCCTTAAATAAGTTAAATACTTAAAAGATAAATAAAATGATAGTACTTTCGTCCGTTTTTGCGTCGGTAAAAATCTGAGTATAGAAAACGCGAGCCATTCGTAGTTAAATTTCTTCGTTGCGGTTTTTTTTTATATTTTACATTCATCATACTTTGACGCTTTTGTGCTCTTTTTTTATGTTTATTAATTTTTCTTATCAACAATCCAGACTCTAATTAGTTGGGTTTATGACAGGATTTTTTTTGTTACCTGAATTTATCCTTATCTTTTGTTCGTTGAGCAACTTTTTCCTTTGAATTTAAAATTATAAAATAAAAATAAACAAGAAAAGAGGACAATATTATTACACGATTTACGCAAAAGTTTGTGAGCACTAGCTGTTGGAAAATCGAAACTAAATATTTTTTAATATCAGTTGGTTCTATTCAAAGTAAAGGCGGTAACAAAAAAGTAAATAAAAATTGCATGCTATGGGGTTCGACTCGCGATTTTCAGGAGACCCTAGGCTAATGTATGTTATAGTTTGCAAACTTAATCTAAGAATAACGACAGGTCCGCAATCTTTGTGAATTTAATACTTAACTCATTTACATAATAATATTATAGATTATCCGTGTAACTACTCCGACTAGGATTAAATTTTTTTCGAAAGATCAACTTATTCTATCTTTACGAATTAGTTCTTTTATTTAATAACACAATCTGAAGAGATGGATATGAAACCTCGTATTTGATCGAGGATAATAGCAATATTTTTTCATAGACACTGGCTAACGGCCGATTATTCTATAACCTATTATAGACTTGTAAAGAAACATTTTTTATAGTCAAAATTAACGTATTTGATAACGAGAGAAATTTTAACAGAATTTCAATAGAAATTGATATTATTAAATTAATTTATTCCTTTATACAAATCAGTTATTGAAAATAGACAAGTAACTCTACTTTAAAGTCTTACTTCCATGAAATGTGTGATATTTTTTGCAAAAGAGAGAAATATTAAGTTTTCAGAAATGTTCGAAATTTCGAATTTAATTTCGAATGTTTAAGTTTAAAATTCAAAGTCTAAATTTTATAAGCCCAGAGTCCTATTATACTATATAACGTGTGAAATCTTCATGTATTGCTATGACTGAAAATTCGGAATCACTTTCGAAGTCATTCAGAAATTATATCTCATATTACTAATATTACGATGTAATTGCAGTACGTATTTATGCAAAATTATAAAGTTTTACATATGTTCGAAAATTCGAATATAATTTAGAGCTTTAAAAAATTAGGTCAGAGGTTATTGCATTTCTATTGGTCTTAGAGTGGACGTCAAAGATACAACCGTGCTACCCGCCTGTGTAAAGTTATAATTCTTTAAGCCTGAATTCAAATAAAATATCCCTCAACTTAAACTAGAATGAATCTAAAATAAATCCCAAAAAAAATCGTCAAATACTCAATATTTTCTCCATGAGCCACCCTCTTAAAGTTTGTTTAAAAATTTCTTGAAAATAATTTTCAATTTTGTTGCAAAATGATTAAATCTCAACCCCAAAATAATCAACACATACATAGTTATTTTAGATGTTACCATGTGCATGTGTAGGTGAATGTCTTTTCACAACTCGCATGCACACATACATACACAGCTTAAGACTTGACAATTAAGTAAAATAAATGAGTTGTAGTTGACAGGCATACAAAGTAACGCAAGCAGTGGACAACATGAATATACGAATAAACAAATAGCCCTGATGTAACCAAAAGATGTTGAACCAGCAAGTTAAAGTCCTAAAAAAAATCATTAAAATATGACGCCAAAGTATGAGATCTTGCCTTCACTTTGGTAACGACAGTTCCATTCCCCGTCCCCACACACCACCTTTTGTGCAGCAAATTGTCATTATAGTGTGTTAGTATGTGTATGTGCTTAGCCAGTGCCAGGGCTTTGGGGAAAGCCAGGGCTTTGATGAAACAAAAACTGGAACTAAAAGCAGAAGTATAAACAAACACACTCCCACCTCATACAAATATCCAAATAATATGACTGCAATGTGTGTTTCCCCTTCTGAAATACATAATCGTAGATGTGGTTTGCATAATGTCAGGCTCCTTGAAAGGATTTTACTTCTCTGTTTAACTTGCTTCTTTTTTACTACGCTTGTGTTGTTGCTGCTGCTGTTTTAGTTGTTGAGGTCACTAATGTCGTAAGATGAATACGAAATGAAATAGATGTACTCACACAAACACAAACACAAACATAAATATAATAAAATGAATACAAAAGCCTTAAGCAATCAAAAGGGATTTTAAAACCCCATTCTGTCGTTTCTAATTCGAACATTGTTGAAATTACTTTAATACGAAAGTATGGAAATTTGTGGACTAGACTCTTGTGTTCAATAATTTGTTTTTCTTTGGTTTCTGAAAGGTTAAAAAACTGTTCGGTGGGGTTCTTATTTATTAAAAAGACTTCTTTAAATGAAACTGAATTTCTTAGAGATGAGACTTAAGTGATTTAATCAACTTGTTTTTATTTACCAGTAAAATTGAAAGGTGCCGTTGGGGCTAGTCAACATCATGTATTGTCCTTGGATTTCAGGAAGCTTCCACCATGATCTTTTTAAAAATTAATTTGCTTAGAATGTTGACTGGTCTCCTTTAAAATTGTTACAATGATTTGTTTATGGTTGTGATCAAATCGCCAACCATCTTGCTGACAGGTCTTTGAAAGCAACTTGATTTTTTTCTTCATTTTCCGAGTCATATGATATATGTTTGTATGTATGTACCTATGCCTTGAACCCTTTTACTCTAACGATCGGCCAAAAACATATCGGAAATATATTCGAAAACAATAAATATCTTTTTTAACACTGAAATTCTTTTACTTCGTTTGAGTTGTGGGATTTTGGAGATAAAAAAATATTTTATTATCTGTGATAAAAGTACTTAAAGTTCCTTGGCATTGGCTACCAAAAATTTAGCTTTAAAAGTATCTTTTACTTATAATTATTACCGTTCTATGTACTTTCGATTTGTTACTCTGTCGGTTTCATGAAATCTCTCTGCCTGCTCGTTAGCTGAAATTTCATTTCGATAGCCTTTAAAAAACTAGCGCTCAAAAGTTTTAAAATTTTCCAATTTTTTTAAATTCTTGTATGTCTAAAAAGAACACCCTTTATTTTAAGTAATAACACACAATTTGTTATTTTCATTTGTGAGAAAGAGTTTTTCAACTTTGAACAAATTATATTTAGTAGCACTCATACAAGTATTTATATCAAGCCCCAAACCACTAAAATACGTAACGTTACACAAGAAAAAACAAATTTTGCAAGAAAAGGATGTGGTTTTTTTCCTATTTGTTCAGAATTTTTCAATGAAAATTTATATGTAGCCTACTAATGAATAATGATCTCTGGCAAGCTACAGATAAGTTTTAGGATAACTCTTCGTATAGAAATGTCACTTCCTAAATAACGTTACCTTAGAACAGCAATTTTAGAGCAGCATTTCTTTTAAGTTCATTCTAATTTCACCAGAATTTTGGGCTGAAAACTTAATGGTGTCCTACAGGTGACCTTATGCATCAAATATTTTGCCTTAATTTATAAATAAAAATATAAATAAAAAGGAATACAAAAACCCAATTACAATTTAACGTCGTCATTTTGAAAGTCACACGCCGAATTAAACGTCGATTTTATAATGCAAAAAAAACCTAAGAGAAGATGAATCATGGCATGATCACATTTGAACGTTAGTAATTTGTAGCTCTAATCAGGCTAATCAATGCATTATAACATAAGCATAAAAATCTGCATGCCTGAGCGTGAATGGATACAATTTTGACGTGATTGTTTCGTTAATGGAATGATTGGATTTTTTATTAAAAATTTCCCGAAAAACGATTAGTTAATTTTAGTTTTTTCCATTAGTATCTTATGCCCATGAGTTTTATAGTTTTTCGATTTTATAGTAAATTTTCGAAATTGTGGTGAGTTCATAATTGTGTTATGATTTCGAATGTGTGGAAATTTTATTATGTTGCTTCGGTTTGGTAAATTCATAAATATTTCGCTAAATGTTGATTTTTTGAGCGACTTTTTTTGTGGTGAATTTCCGTTTTTATGTTTTTAAACATCGACTTTTTTCATAAAATATAGGTTTTGTGTGATTATTCGGCGAAATTACATAATTGTGGTGAAATAAAAATTTTTGTGGTGAATATTCAAAATTTTGTTAATTTTGTTTTTTATATATTTTTTTTTTCGTAAAGTTTCGGTTTTTCATTGAAATTTCGATTAAAAATATTTCTTTATTCAATTTTTTCGATTTTGTAGTAAGTTTTCCGGTTTGTTGTAAATTCAAAATTTAGCCAAAATGTAGAACTTTGAAAATTTTTTTGTGATATTTCGATTTTTTGGGTTTTTTAAATTCGGAGGTTTTTAAAAAAAAATTAATTCCGTCAACAACATTCAGGTCCGAAGGTTATTTGGGGCCCTCGGGATGATTATTTCTGTATATACCCTTTTAAATGTTTGTAAAGAGTATACAAATATAAATAAATTAAAATTTAGGATGGCAACAGTTACTCCCCATAACTCGGCAAATATCACATTCAAGCAAAATGATATTGTGTATACACGTAGCTATCAGCAGGACAGTCATGCCAAAGTTCAAATAATTTCAGCGCTGCATGTAAAATGTTCCATAGTTGTTATTAATGGTGTTATTGTTTCTAGAAAATGTATAAAATTTGTTTACCCGTTTGTATTACTTGAAATATATTTACACCCACGAGCGTGGTTGTGTTTTTTAGATTTTAGCTTTAATTGCCGAAAGGCACTGATATTTATCATCTTTCCCTAAAATCCCAAAGTAATAGAGACATGTTAAGCATGTACTGTTTAACAGGGCAACATTTTATTCCAGAAATGAAAACGCCGTAAAATAAAATTTAAATTTTACAACTGCCTTTTTTGGACCTTTTTTTTATACAGGTCCTGGCAATCCCCTGCACCATGTGCTTAAAATGATTATGAAATTTATCATCGAATTTCGCATCTCAAAACAAGAATTAGTTAGTACATTTGGAACACTCTATGAGAAAGCAAAAAAAAATCCTAGCTTTAACTTTAAAATATTGAGACATAAATTAGAAGCATACTTATCGCCTTAGGAAATTAATTAATTAGACTCTTCTAGACAACAAAAAAAATGTGCAACTTGAAAATAAAATTCATTATTTTATTTGGCACTATGTAGAAACTTATATTGAATTTCACTTTCCTTTCTCTTGGTGGATCTTACGTACATACGTAAGTGAATCAGTAATTTATCCTTTATAATATTATTCATAAAATTCTATGAAAATTTGATTATAAGAAAGAGTTTTAACTCGTTCGTTAGGCCGACCTAAACAAATGTCATTAATAAGAAATATTATACTTTCTCAGCATGTTTTTTTTCTCTTAGCTAACGAAATTTACATTGAAATTCAATACTCTCGCTCCACGCACAAGAAACATATTCATTCTAAAAATAAAACTACAGACTTGAAACACTCCCCAAAAGGATTCTAATGGTTTTAACTAGAAAATACCAAAAAGGGTTTACATTTTCCTACAAATAGTGGCTGGAGGATTTTTAGAAATTTTGATGGAATTAAACGAAAGGAAGAAAGACAAACAATAGCTTTGGGTATTGTTTAAACACGATCTCATTAATTATTTAGATTTAAACTAAAAAAATGTTATTCGAGTAAGAAGAAATTATTGTTTAGAATAAAACATTAACAAAAGACATGCACACTTACACACCCAATAAATGGCAGGTCATCGAGGAATTATAAAATTCAAAAGTCTACTCGGGTCAAGTTGTTGTTGCTTTTAATGGCGATGGCAAAAAAGCATTTTAATTGTGACGCCATTAAATGTTTTCGGGCAAGAAATGAAAGCCAAGAACGGGGCACATTACGTTTTAATGATGAAAAATAATAGAAATTTACGTTCACACCAGAAAAGACAGGAAGAAACATTTTATTAATGTTCCTTTTACAATTAGAAGTTTTCAAAAGGATTGTAAGTTGGAGAAGTTGTAAAGAGATTGGCCGAAAGTAATTAAAGTGTTTTGTTTGTTTGGTATTCAGTTTAACACGCTACGAACCGACTGTGGCCTGCTATTCTCAAACTAAGTTCCCTTTACAGCTCTGCTTGGTATTACTGCCGATTAAATTGATGCAAGTTTTTTCATCTACCAGCACATCTTTTTTCAACTCGTTTGCTTATAAAATTTGATATGTTTTGTCTATAAAATGTTTCGAAAAGTTGTAACCCTTTAATTTTAATAAAAATTCTTTTGTATCATTTTTTTAAAAATTCAAAGTTGATTTTAAATTTTTGATTTATTTTATTAATTTGTTAATTTGCATAAACATTGGAGTAGTGTTGCAAATTTAATACTTTTTGCTTAATTTCGAAATTAAGTTCGAATTTTCGAAGTTAACAAATTTTGAAATTCTTCACATTTAACGTGAAAATGTATCAACTTTTTAATCGAGTTAAAATTAATATTCAGTTGTAGTTCGAAAATTCGAAAACAAGTTCGAAATTTCCAATATAGCCCCAAGACTTTGCAGTAACACATTTTCCACAAAAACGCACAAAATTCTTTATATTAGAAAGATTTAATTTTATATTACGAAAGTTCGAAAATATGTTCGAAATTTCACACATACTCGAAGATAATATTGTAAAAAAATATTTTCGTAAAAAGTTCAATGTTTTGATGTCTGTAAATTTGAGGCTTTAAATCCATCCTTAAAGTTGATTTTTTAAACAGCGTAACAGTATCGCAATTTCGGAAGTTACATGTGAATATTTACAGCTTTATTTGGCGAAGTTTGCCCGGCCTTTCCATAATCCTGTTACATTTTGTTACCTTTTCTTCAAATCGCTTTCGCAGTAAAGCTAAGGCTTTACAACTTGTATACCAAGCACCGTTGTCCTGTCAGAGCCAATTACACAGTACAATTTCGGGTAGTATATAGTTCATCATCATGGCGTTATATAGTCCATAAAAAAGCCGTGATATCTGGGTCTAGTAGTAGCTAAAAAAACTACTTCGCGTCACTAGTATAATACATATGCTTATTATGCCAGAAATTTGACAAATACAGAGGTTTCTCTGTATTTGTCTATATGGTGAGTAAGCGCACACTTGGCTACGTATCATGGAATAATTAAAAATGAAACGTTTGCAAGCGTAGCAGTTCGTATATTCATTCGTGGCGTTTTCGTTTCTTAAATAGAGTGTTGCCCTTTTTAACACACCCTTAGAATTTAAAATTTTATTAAGGTCATCAATGGCAATGCCGTTTGGTATTATTAAAAGTAAAATATAAATAAAAACACCATCTTTTGTGGGCGTAAACATATTTTGAGTGTAACATAAGGCAAAAAATGTTACATTTTATTAGAAAAGAAAACACTATAAGCGAATTAAGCCAACAAAATAAATTTCTAATATAATGCTGATTTTTGCAAAACAGATGCCCATGTCTTTATTAACATCGGCGCATGCTTTTCGACATTATACAATGGTGGTCTCAGCAAAGGGTAAAAATAAAATTAGGCAGCAAGTTTTAGAACAGGATTGCCCGGACTCTGCCACGATCTCCTGGTGACCCACAACGTGTATTACCCCATGAGTCTCACTAACAATCAGTCCGGAACTTAAGTCCCGGGGCTACTTATTCACATGGAAGTAGTGCTTAGTTACAAGCGTCGGCAACTGATTCCCTCATATGCACCAAGAAGACATGCGCCTGCTATGCAGTTAATGAGTTTTCGTGCAAAAGTCCAGTTTCAGATAAAAGTTTAGAACAATAATTTCTGTTTTAACATTCGCTTACATAAAAAAAAAACTAATTCGAAAATAACTCTAAAATGCCGTGCGGTCCTCATGGATTAAAGCTTAAAGTTAATCAAAAGTGAAATTTCCTCATTTCCGCAAGCACAGAATTCTAAACTAACCCCAGCGGTTATGCGTAGCCATCAAGTGGGTAGCAAGAGTCGGTTGGCCATTTACAAAAACTAAACTGTCTTCTTAATGATTTATTGTTTTGCTGAAATCAAAAATAAACAACTAGAAAAAGGTGAAATTTCAAATTTCTGTCTTACCCCACCAAGGAGAGGAGGTACAATTTCCAACCACCTTCATTCACATTTGCGAATAACAACTACTTCTAGTCAATTTCGCATAATTTTGGGGAGTGCTATTCTTGGACATGTCAAGGAGTCCCCTGTTTTAGTTTTACCCTTTTTTTCGCCATAAAAGGCAAAAAACAACAACAACAAATGGTTTCTTTATTTATTTGGGTACAAGGTACTTTATTTATATTATTTTTGTATATGTATATGAATGAGCTTTGTTTAATTTAGTAATGGATTAGTATGTTTGTTGTTGCAGTTTTTTTTTTGCTCACACTGCTCCAAAGTCTAAAGTACTTTGACTAATGCTAAGTCATGTGCGTCTAAACATAAAATGAAGAACTGTTTACAAAACATGACGACCGTAAAAGATGAAGATTTATAGTGACATTTTCTTGCTGCCATGGAGTAAACAAAACAGTCCCTAAGACACACAAGGTAAATGTAGCAAAGGTTTTGCTTCGCTATATTTAAATTAATGAGTTCGTATTTAAATGAAGCCACCACATTTTTGTTGATATGCAGAGTTTAACTTAAAATTGTATTTCGTTTGCTACGAAAGTTATGCTTAACATTTAGATGAAAATAAGCCTGCAATTTTTTACTGCAGCTTATGATTTTTTTAAAGTAAATTTGAATTCAACTCGCATAAGGTTTTAATATCGACTGCTGTATTTCCAGAAAGACTACTAAAAATTCATTTTAGTTTTTAAAAAATTCGCATTTTAAATTTAACATTCTAAAGACGAAAAATAGTTTTAGACTGCAAATTTTATTAGATAAAATTAAAATTTAAGATAAATAGAAGAAATCAGAAGAAACGTGATATAAATGTAATATAGCACAGCAATATTTCACTGAAACAGGAGTCAGAATCGAAAAATGTTCAATATAAGTCAGCCAGAGCTAGAAGAAATTCTCAGTAATTTTCGATGTTAAAATGAGTTCTTGCACTAATATTTTTTTGGTTTTTTATAGAAGTTTTTTACATCTTCGAAACTGTTGTGAGGATTTGCACAAGAACGCCTGCATTTGGTTAATACTGCTTGTGAGGGATGGGCTTTGAAAATGAATACAGCAAGTCGTGTGTGAAGTATTATTAGAAATTGTTTTTCCCAATAGCCCGTGTGAGCCATTATGCATGGAAAATATAAGATTGTTCAAATATACACCACGGCTTCGAACGTTGATATGTATCCGGATGACAGATTTTCCAATGACTTTGATTTGGAGCGAATTGGCTTCAAGTATATCGGTGGATACCGCCTTGTTGGCCACAAAAGAAAGAGTATTACGGGGTTAAATCGCACAATCGTGATGTCCATTTCACAACACTCAAATCGTTTACGTCACTCTGCTACAATCACATGTCGTCCATACCTTTCAACTCGATCCTAAGAAATTGCTTATCGCCATTGAAGGTGATGACCTCAATAACATTGTTTTCAAAGAAGTGCGGACCAACAATGCTGCCAGCTAAAACCGCACCAAAAATATAGTAATATTTGTGATTATACTGCCACTCGGTATGCCGGGCCACTAAAGATGATTTTAAGTTCAAAATTGCGGTCCTCCTCTTAATGCACCAAAGCTCTATTTGAGCGGTGTTAAATATTCGTTTGTGTGCTTGTCATTTCTAAAATTAGAGTAAAATGCATCAGTGGCTGAATAATAAAAAAACAAATTTGCTAACGCTACCAACACAGCCTGGCCACCCCAGAGTGCCCGGCTTGACTCGCCCTTATTAGAATGATCTTAAGTCTAAACTTTTCAAATCTCAAGTGTTCCATATGTGTAGACCAGGTTTTTTTCTATCCAAAATTTTGATTGCAATGCAATATTTGACGTATATTTTAAAGGTTTGAAATTTTGGGTAAATTTTAAAATTAAGATCGAATTTTTGAACATATTAATTTTTACAATATGATTTAAAAAATATAAACAAAAAGTTTAATTATAAATGTTCGACTTCCAACACAATATTTTATTAAAATTCGAAAATTCGAACATAAATTCGAAATTTCAAGCGGACCTTAAAAACTAAAACGGTTGCTAATCGACATAAAAAGATGTTTGTCGTGGCAATTGTACCTCGGAATAGATTTGCGCTTTTATTTAGAAAATTCGAAGATGCGCGAAATGTGAAAATAATCCATCAAGGGTAATTTCATGTGGAATTACCTTTAAAGGGAAATGTACTAATAAAAGCGTTATGTCATTTTTGCGTTTGCTTGTTGGTCTTTTATCGAAATTTATGAAACATGCAGTTAGAAAACTGATGATTATGGTTTAAGTTTATATTCAAACTAAAATTGAAATACAGTTATTTTGCACTAGACTAGAAAACGATAAGAATTATTTTTTGCTTTCCCGAAAACTGTAAGTACCTTTAATATATTTATTATCTAATATATTTCTTAATTTGAACCTTAATTACACAATAGAGACCGCTTTGATTTAAATTTCTATTTGCCTCTTGTACACATACTCGTAAGTACACACACACACACACTCACACACACGCTCACACACACACAAACATGTTAAATAAAAGACTTGAAGAGCCCCTAAGGTGAACAAGCAACTCTTGTATTATTTTAAAACATGCATGAGCTGAAACGGCAGATGTTAGTTTCATAACAAAAAGTTTTAGGTTCCTTGTATTGTTATCCTATCACACTCGCATATAAGCACACACACACACATACACATACACACACACACTCCAAACCTTGTAGTTTATGCAAAATATTTTGAGGTTTTAATTGTGCGTTACAGTGTAAAAATAAAAAGACAAAAAAAAACAAGGAAACACAAAATTTCATGTTCAAAAATTAAAATTAAAACAACATGCTGCTTCATTAGAAGGAGGTGGGTGTTAGTGAAGTGAGTGCAGGAAACAAAAGTTTTTAAACGAAACATTAAACCATCATCACTACAGTTGGCCTCCCAACAAAGAATAACTTTGTATGTGGCTTTGTGTGTGTGTGTGTGTGCGTGTGTGTTTGTTAGAAACCACTAGTCTTCTATTTTTAGGAGGAGTTTTATAGTATCCAAGACAAATCCCTTTGAAGCCATGCTTGGTCTAAAGTACTGCACAAAATCTAATGTGGTTAAATATGTAAAACGAGCACAAATAATATTCTAAAATATTTGAAACTAAACAAAACCTCAACAGAAAAACTTCTTTTAAAGTGAATAGAAAATCTGTTTGTGCAGGTATTGGTTGCATTTTGCCAAGGGAGTAGAGTGTTTTTTGTTAACTTAAAACAAATAATTATGTTTTTTTTGTACATTTTAGTAGTTGCAGTAATTTGCAAACTAGAAACTCAAAAATTGTTGTTATTAAAATCAAAATATTAAACAAACATAATTTAGCCTCAAGTTGCATATGATAAATGTGAATGGATATGTGTACAGCGGGAGACTTTGGGTTACATCGTATATGGCTACATGTGGAGAAATTTTAATTCAAGCCTTAACAACATTGATTCTTGATTTGCTATACCGACAGGGTGATTTGATGTGGATTTTTGGAACGAATTTCCCTCCAGCCTTATGCCAAGTTTGGTTTGGAAACAAACCGGTTTTGGTCAAGTGCCATTTTGGAAATTCATTCCAAGCCATCGCACTTAATAACATTCTTTCTTCTTAATGTTTATTTGCGAGAGGGCAACAAAAGATATCCGTAAATATTGAAAGGTAGGGGTCTAACGTTTTTGGAGAGGAACTTGATCTTATTTTCACATGTTATGTTTTTGCGCGAATCTGACTCCATTATATTATTTTTCTTTTGTATTTATTTCTATGTGTGAGTAAAACTTCTTCCAACTGAAAGTCTACAGACGGTTGGGTTATACCACATTTAGCTCTCTAGCTATAGCCTAAGTAACCCATAATATTGATGAGGGAGTCAGTGAGTCAGTGAATAGGCACTAAAATATGTACTTTTACATCTTCATATCTCGGAAAGCTTTTATGGTCAAATTTGTAAACTTCACCTATGCGGTAACCTATATGTGGAGTGCTCTTGTTGCAAGTTTCATTATTGACTAAAAGAAGCAAATTTATGAGGTGGTTAAAACAACGCGAATGGTTTCGTGTAATATACACACTGTGTGCAATAGGCCTGATCCTAACCCGACGCACTGCCGCGCGTCTTAATTTATAATTTATAATTGCTTTTATGTTATAGGTAGGTAAATAGCTTGAATGGTCTTTTTTAAAATTATCAACTGTGCCTAACTGCGAGGATTACAACGCTATTTCTTTTAAGAACTCCAAGTTGGCGTGATACTTTCCTCATAAAACAATTTATTTTCATGACATCAGCCGCAAGTTCAAATATCTTAAAATTTTATGGAGTTTTTTCTTTGGCATATCAGAGTCCTTAAAGAGGCCTTTGGTAGGTCCATTTCTTAACGATTTTTGTTTTACGTTAGGATACCATATGAACTTTCGGTTGATATGAACCCAGTAGTGTTCAGAGCTGTCGCTTCTTCATAAACCTGGAAGTGCAATTAAACAAAAAAATTACCCATCTAAAAGTTTGCAAAGTAACTTCATTATGTCGCTCATTGTTCCTCCTTACAGCAAATTATCTTTAGTTTTATTACTTCTGCCACCTTATTATAAAGGTTTATAAAGATCTAGATTGCGAGGATCATTTGCAGCTGGAAACCGAGTGATAAGGGTTTTAAGGTAGTATCCATCAGCTACCAGTAATTTGGTAGTAGCGGTGGAATGGTAAAGCTGAAAGTACGACAAGAGCTCAGACTACCTTAAAATCCCTTAATTGGTTACTACACTTTGCCGAACTACTCTCTTGGATGGCGGGGAGCAACATCGAGGGTATTCTTTTTGCCATTGTGATTGGAGTAATGAATATTTTTTCGAAGCCAGCTATATGGCATATTAACATCGCATCTTATAGATTGTTTTAAAACGCTTTAAAATTCCACAGGTTCAGATAGGTTCGATTAGGTTAGATTGAGAAAAGGGGCTCTTAGCAAAACTCCTCAGAAATCTTTCAATTCCTCTTAGGTAAGTTGTTAGTAAGTCTATTAAGACGTCAAACGCAATATACTCATGTCTTATTTGTTATAATTGAAATAATTGTATGCTCTGCAGATGCCATTGTGTATTCTTTCTATTCGAAGCAGATGCGCTTGTAAGCTGAGTATCCTGTTAGTTAGTTTCAACACTCACTTCGTTTTATCTGTGTTTGCGCAACCCCATAAAATTCTAGAAACTATCTAATCGTTTCGTTTTAAACAGTACGATACTGATCTTGCCTAAAGTTTCAACTCAGTGTCAGTAGCCTCAACTTTATTTTCTGCTCGAGTCTCCCATTTCTCGAGTATTTCTTTATTGCAATTTTTCAGTCCAATGAAGAGTTTTTTCTGATACTGTCGGACTCCATTACCTTGATGGTCTTTTCGCTATCACTGCCTTTGTGGTGTTACTATGCCATCCTTTACATCCCGTGATTATACGCACTTGCGCCTGAAGGATCGTGTTATTGACAAGAAGAAGGAAGTACGTTTCGGTCTTTGGTGCCTTAAAAATTCATAGTCTTGTTTTGGGTCCGTAGTTCTTTATCTTATTTTGTAGTAATATGTCACATATCAAGAGCTTTCTTTAAGGATCTTCGTAGTAGAAAAGGGAACTATGGGATACGGTTACTAAATGTTATTGTCCCCACTTTCATCCGCCGGAGTTTTACATGTTACATTTCCTTTAAAGCAACAGGAAATATCTTCAACTGCTAATGGTTTCACTCGTGCGAAGATAAGACGCATAACTTTCTGGTGTCAACTAACATTAGTTGGCCTGATTATGGTTCTTTTAACGCAGTGTTGTTTTGCGACTCGTCCTTCATGTTTTAGTCACCAAAATTTTTTTTTAAAACCTTAATCTCCTACATTATTTCTTTAAGTGTACAAACGTTTTTTTAGCTCAAAATACTTATACTACATGAATTTCGAATATTTACTCATTTTATTAAAAGGAAAAATAGGGACAACCCACACATGCTGAAACCGAAAGAGTTTTTTATTTCTATTACATGAAGGGTCGTTTTTGGTTGCAATTTCTAGGATCTCTTCATCATAATCAAATACGTTAAAATATTTCTACTTTGTTCCATGTTTGCATGGTTGTGTATATTTAAATATTAATGTGATTAGGTATGTTTTACTATGAACAGTTGGCTTAGTTTGATTTGAAACTCTGTTAGTACATCTTTCACTCTTTCATATGGAGTTAATTTACGAGAAAATTTACTACAAATTAGCTGAGTTTTATAATATAATTTAGCCGAAAGGGTTTATTTAAACTAAGCATTTCATTAATTTTAACAATTTTATTGTTTTATTTCATAAATAAATATTATTATTCATATTAATATGCAAATACTTTAGCTGAACAAGCTGTTTGTTAACGAACATTAAATAATTATAAAAATTGAATACATTTTACTATAAGAAATCTTCATTTCCACTCTATTAATTTTAAAAGAAAAATTTTAAAGTAAAATAATAATAACGAAAATACTTTTTAGAGAAAACCATTGGTGCCGAAGGAGGCTAAATTGTGTTGCAAATACTTTTAATAGAAACTAGTAAGAGACCTATATTCGGCTGACCCCAATCTTATATACTCTTCGCCTTAGTATGAGCTACTAAAAATGTACTACAGATTTTTTTTGGTCCAAGCATTGCTTCCGATATATAATTTTGGCCTCCGGTTATAGTTGTCTTACGTTACATTTATACTTTCTTTTAGTTTTAATATAAGAATTTTCGATGGGTTAATAGATGAGTTGTTTTTTCTTAATTTTTTTTCCTTTCTCTAAATGCTTGTCAATTTTTCCTAACTTCTCGATTTATGGATGAATTTTAGATAATAGCGGAATTGGATTCTTAGTAAAGTTTTTAATATTTTATACAATTTCGAGTTTTCGGTGCCTTTGGCTAAATTTTGTTCTTGATTTTCAAAATATCTTGAAGTTTGTTTTCGGTTATTTGCTTGAGAAAATTAGCTTTTGTTAAAATTGCAACGTTTTTCATAAAATTTGTCAAGCCTTTGGCGAAACTGAAAAATTTAGTTTTCAAATATTAACATTTGGTGAATTTTGGGTTTTGAGGTATTTTTGCAATTAATTTCGTTTTTTCATTTTTATGATGAATTTTCGGACTTTTGGTGAATTGAAAATTTTGCCAAATTTTAGATTTTTTCAAGTTTTAGCTGCATTTTCGGATATCTCGAAACTCGCCGTTTTGGAAAAATTTTTTAATTTTGGCAACTTAAAATTGTTACTCGATAGTTCGGTTTTGTGAAAAATTTCCAAATCGTAGATTTTTGGAAGGAATTTCCACTTGTAAATTCCTAAATTGTGTAGAAATTTTGGGTGTTTATGTAATTTTCAACTAAATTTATATTTTTATGATTTCAAATTTTTTTGAAGAGTTCTTAATTTTTTGGTAAATTTTCGAGTTGTAGTGAATTAGATCTTTTTACATAAAAATGTATTATTTATTATATTTTCACATTTCCATAAAATATTGTGTTTCCTTTAATTTTAGGCTTTTGGTGAATTTGGATAATTTTGGTGAATTTAAAATTTGTAGCGAAATTTCAAAACCGAATGAATTTGATTTTTTGTATTTTTATTATTATTCGAAATTCAAAATGTTGGTGAAGTTTCGGATTTTTCGTATTATTTTTGTGCAATTTTAGTTTTAATTTAAACGTAGATTTTTTGGAATTTTTTACCCTTTTTTTTTTGTAGTTAAAAATTTTTATAAATGGAATTTTCTGATTTTTCATTTCAAGTTTCTGAAAAAGAATTTAAAATACAAATAAATGTGGTCACCAATAAGCTTGTATTAAATGTTCGGATAAGTTTTGATAGTAAAAATATGGAAGTGATTTAATTAATTTGAGTTTTTTCCGTGAGTACCTCGTGACCATAAGTTTCTATGTTCGTGGTTAATTTCTCATTTTATTCGCGGGAGCGTGCTTGAGCGTAAGAAACAAAATTAGGCCTAGTATTAGTAATATTTCTATCGTAAGCGTGCACGATAGTGAGCGAAAAGTTGTTCATGCTTCCATCATTAGATCAAATAACTGATCAACAACTGTTATACGAGTATAAATAAATATTGATTGTCCCGTTTTTTACGCTAAAAATTAATGGCCTGTATTTCTGAAACTATAATTACTTTCGATTGAAAATTAATAAGACGAAGTGTTGGAGGCTGTAGAACAATATCAATCAATCAATAGGTCAAATTTGAAAAATATATCAGGTACGTTAGTCTCGGGGCTAGGGCTTGATATATTGGTATTGTACTATTTGTACTAATTGGCCTAAGGGGAAAAATTCGGAGTGAACCATATCACTGGTTTTTGCACTACCTTGATTTTGCACAGACTAGATTTTGGTTTAACTATGAAAAAATATTAATTGTGTACATTTTGTCCCACAGAGAACATATCTTTATTTACAATAATATAACACCCTTTTTTCAAGAAACTTATCAACCTCATCACAAATGAACATATGATAATCTTCAAGGACAATTTTCATACCTTTCCCAATTTCCTAGTTTAAAACGAACAAGTGAACTAGTACAAAATTTTAGAACTCCTAAACAATACCTGTGCAAATTTGTTCGTTTAGAAATCAAAATATCAAGTTATATTATCAAGCTTCAAAGATAGTGCCCAAACAACCCCTTGTTTGTCTTCAAGTCAATAATCTCTGCTGTCCTATTTAGCGATCTCTTGCACTGTTAGCTCGTGCCGTTCGCACTTTGTTGTTGAATTATGTCAAACATGTTGGTACTTTTGTCCCGTTTAAGGATAACTAAAGATCATTTCAATTACCACGAGGCAATGAAGTTATTTAAGAAAGGCACCCTTATTTTACTATGGGACAGGCCGACAAGAGAAAAATTTTACGTAAAAAAATCTAGAAAATTTATAAAACAACCCTTTTTCCTGTAAAAAAAAACAAATATACTTTTTAAGCATTTAAGTGTTAAAAAGGATCAAGGATTAAGGTTAAGAAATTTGAGTGTTATTAGAAAAATATTGATTAAAATTTAGGATTTAAATTCGATTGATTAAATATATTTATTGTAACAGCTGTTTATTTTGAGTTGTTTTAGTTGAACAATTTTTAAAACTACGAAATTTTCTCTAAGCAGCCTTTGAGACATAGAAAACTAGTTTATGATCTTGATATTCCCAGGAAACAACTTTTCTCAAAAGATGCTTTGGTTTTTTTCCCTCAAAAAATCATAGAAGTTTTCTAAGATTAAACAAGCAATCGCCCCTAGTCTTTGTGCAAAACAAAAAAGGGATATGATATTTGAAAATTAATTCAGTTTTCAAAGGGGTGCAAAAGGTGAGTGTTATGCTGACCAGTTGTTACAACAATAAAGTTGATCATCATTGTAATAATTATGATCTTAGAGAGATCATTTGAACAACTGAATAGACAACTGGTTTTGAAAACAAAACATTAATTTTCTATGAAGACTGGCACAATAAAGCGGAGCACAGAAAAAATTACCAAAATTGTTATGGAAATTAGAAACTGGTTGTTTTCAATTATCGTTTTATCTGACAGAGTATTAGAATTTTTGAATATCGGAGTTTTTTTGCATGATCATTTAGTTTGAATTAAAATGCGGACGTGTTAGCATTAGAAAAAAAAGCAATTCGAACGGTGAAAAGTGTTAAGACAACAATTTTACAAAGTTTCAAACGAAATTCGATTTTATACGACTTTATCCCGTAAAAAAAAAAAATTGAAATTTGCAGATGTGAGTAACTGGAAAGAGGCTTAAATATTTATTTCTAATTTTATTGCTTCGTTAAGTAATAAAATTTATTATTAAGAAAACTTATATAAAGCGAATAAACGCAATTATAAATTTATCAGATATCGGAAAAAACAAAGTTGACTTATTCGATAAAAAAATGATAGTTCTCAGGGCTGGAAACTGGTATTTTTGATCGGAAGAATTTTTAAATTTATTTTTGTTAATCTTGTATTCCACGCTCATATCGTTGACATAAATTTAAATTAAAAAAATTTTAAGTGTTGTTAAAAAATGTAAATGTGAAAACCATAAGATCTAACTCATCCTTCAAAGCAGTATTTTCTGCTGTAACTTAAATCTCATTATAACCAAAAATTATTTTGATTGATTTTTTTGTATTAAACTAAATAAAAGCTTATGTGCACTTTTGTCGCTTTTACGTTTCTCATGTACAAATTATTGTGAATTCTATATACGTCAGTGACTTTTCTCTGTAACATTTTATATTATTAAACAAATATAAAAATGTCTGTTAGCAATCACGTGGATACGAATCATAAAAGTTTCGTATATAATCTTTCAGCACATATACCACCACAGATATGTTCTCGTACGAAACAGCAAAGATAAAGTGGTATGGGGCACTAAAATACAGTTACTGATAAAACCACTTATGTCAACTTAGGTAGATTCCGGTTCACATAAATCGAACTAACGTCTTTTACAAAGTAAAAAATTACTCAAATTTATTTTAAGATCCCTTTGCACATAAGTTGTCTTTTTTTGGCGAATATAATTGTTCAGCAACTAAATATTTGCCGACGGAAAAACTAACTGAATAGACAAATAATAGTAAAAAGTAAGAATATGTAGAAAGTAAATTACATTAGAAAATTAATCACACATGCAGTGCCGACAAAAAAAAAATATTAACCGAATAACTGAAATTATTCGAAAAAAGTAATCGATTAGTTGACTAATGCAAAAAGTTGATTAAAACTGTTTGTTTAGTTCATAATCTAAGAAATATTTTTAACTGATTTGTTTAAAACAGGATTTAAAAATAAGAGTTTAGAAAGGCACTTTGTAGTCGGTCTATTCTCTTTTCCGTAGCGCTTCTGTCTGCGTTCGAAAAAGGCGCTCTGATGGTACAGACTTTTCACATCTCGTTTTAATTCCAGAACTTGAGCTAAAGGCTTGTGGTAAGATCATAAGTCGAAGTAAAGGTCAGTAGAAAACATGTAACTTCCATTTCCAGAACTAACGTCTGAACGAAGTTCTCAACTATTTTGCTTGGAAATGGGTTTTTTATAAATCTATGGTTTGCTATAGATAATGAAGCCGGTAAAAGTAATTGTTCCGTATTCCTAAATATGCGTTCCGCATTCCTAAAGAGTTTCCATATTCCTAAACAGGTGGCTAAAAATTATTTTATTTAATTGATTGTCAACCAATGCAAATTTGTTTGGGGCATCCTCTAATAGTTTATCCTTTATCCTCAATATATTGAAGGAAAAAGTGTCGATAAAGGTAAATCGTTAATCGAAATCGATTACTAGTAGTGACCACTTTACTGGGGCGGGTACACTAGTTTATTCCACTAGAACAAGAGAAAACCTCGCCCGATTTAGTTTACCAAGACACCTAAATTCTAGATAAATGCACATTCTTTTTGTGTGCCCTCAACAGTTTCGGAGTTATTTGGAAATTAGTTCCATATATCAGGCTCTGCCATTATTTATCACATCGGATCGTTTTTGCTGTTTTAAATTTTTTATGAATTGTTTAATTTTACTTGAAAATGTAAAAAACTTGAAGGTTTAATAGCTGAAAGCAGATTTCTATTCAGCGCTTTAATTACTTCCAACTCTTCCTATTTTTATTTAAAAAAGGCAAAATGATTTTTTTTTCGCAGAACAGTCTATAATTAATTGATTTGTTATTAAATTAACTTGTAGTATGTAGTTCAGGTAAATCGTTGAAGAAAAGCGCTAAATAGATGAAAAGATGAATTCTGTAGAGTCTACACAGGAAAGGTGATAAAAGATTTTGTCTGGTTTTAGCTTGAAATTCAATGAAGTTTTTAATGACTTCAATTATTTATTTAATAAAAATAAATAGTAATTAAGTTTCTGGTTGATTTAATTCTTTATTAAACGACTAAAATATATATAATAAAATTTCTTTAAGAAATGAACTGAAGAAATTTAACACTTAGTTTTCAAGCTGAAACCAAAACACATCGGTAAAAGGTGAAATAATTTTTGTATGTGTAGTGAAGTAGTAGTTATTAAATTTGGTTTTGTAATATTTTATAAGCAGAAATAAATTTTGTATTTGAAATCTTCGCTCGATGGTACAGACCTACGATCTGGGGAAATCAAATCATTTTATTAAAGAAATGCAATTCATTAATAATTAATTTTCACTGATTTAATAAGAACTTGCTTTCGCTGATCATCTAACATTCGCCGGGATTTAAACAATATTAAACATATTTTTAGTCAATCAACATCTTGCTTATAACGAATAAAGAAAGCATCATGAAAATAATTAGCTTAAAAGCAAATCTCACTGTTGAACCCAAACAATGTTTGGAATTTATATAGAAAACCAATAAAAAGGTTACAAGGTTAAATAGCTAAAACGTCCTTCGCTGATTTATTTTTTCCTCCATTTTCTTGTTATATATATTTTTTTTCTATGTTTATTTACAAACAAATATTTTTATATCTTGGTATTTCGAAAAAAAAGACTAGCCGAGTGCTGTAGCAATGACACATAGACAAAGATTTTTTTGCAAATCTCTCAAATAAAAAAATATACTTTGTCCATATACAATTTTTTCCCAGCGTTATTCAAATCCTTATCATGTGTTGTTTTGTCTGGGTTAACGAATTTTTTTTGTGAATTCTAGTTCGTTGTTGTTTTTTTCAGTTTTGTTTTTTAGTCTTTTCGTTTATAGTGTCCTTCTGCCAAAGCTTAGACAGCGAAATCAACAGCAGCATGTTGCCAGCATGAGTTTGTATGAGTGAGTGTGTCTGTGTTTTGTTACTAAAATATAATATTTTTTTATTACTTTGTAACAATTAAATATAATTTTTTTGTTAATTGAAATAAAATAAATCAATAAAAAAGATTGCGCAGAAATTACTGCAAATTTGTTTTAAATTTATGTTACTGGCAATAAAATGAAAGAGAAATGTTTAAGTGAAATGAAACAAAACACAGGTGAATTTATTATTTTGCAATGAAATTGGGTTTATTTCAAATGTGATTTAATGGCATCGAGTTCAATACGATTTAAGCAGGCCGCAAGTTCATAAGAATATTTAATTTGGAAGCTTGTTTCAGATTAAGTGGCATTTTTTTATAAAGTTCAAATGTTTCATATTTAAAGGGAAGCGGAGACTTTACTTTACATGTTCTGGTTAAAAGGTTTTAAATAATAACGACCACTGTAGATCAATGTTTAAGTAATTCTTAAGGCCTGGATTTAATTGAGCAAAACGCCCAACATCCTACATTGTTTTATGGTACCATATTTTCGTGTTTTTGCCTCCTGAATTGACAACATGCCAGATATCGCTCGTCATGTTGTTGTCGAAAATTACACCAGTTGGTCTCATAACTCATATGTGTGAAATTCTAGTCAAACAAAAATCGTGATAGAAAATTATCGATAAATATAATTTTTAAGTTCCAATGATTTCCATTGTAGATGGACGTTTTTTCAAACAAAAACATTTTCGCAATGCTGAAAACAACAACAACTACTACTATCTTTACATGTCGTCTTGACAAGCCATAGCTTTGTTCTGTCAACGTACAGAATGCTGTTCGCACAGAATATGGTTGGTGAAGATCGCCGCTGTTGATGATGTGTTCTTGTTCAAACAACGTTTTCCGCATAGTTGTTCGCACAACGCTGTCTGATGTCACACCAACAAATACACACAGGCAAAATAAATATTAAATGTTTGTGTATGCGATCGTCTGTAAGCAGGCGTAAAAAACCTATGCTAAGAGCGTGAAAACAATTTCGATGAGAGAGAAATGATTATGCTAAAACGGAACAGGGACGTCTACGCGTATTCTCCACACAGAATACACCCTAACGAATTTTCCCTGTTTCGGAGGCTCTTTTCTTGTTCGATCAAATTTCTAGTTATTGAAAACGTAGTTTTAAGGAGGAACTTTAATATTGCAAAATTACTCTCCGTAGTTCCTCGTTTGTTCGCTTTAATTTTTTTTTTGAGCTTCAAATTACGAATGTGCAAATAAAACGAATTTTATATAAAATGAAGCCTGGGCAAGTTAAGTAACACCCGAAATAAACATCGCCGTTCTAAAATAAAAATGCGAATAACTCAACAACTTTCTGGGATGCGTCATAATAAATAATTCCCAACGAAAATATATCCAATCACCCAGAAATATGTGCAAAATTACCCAAATTAATTAACAATTACCCAAACAGTTAATGATTTATTGCCCCACAAAAAATGCTTTAGGCGCTTAAATATTTAAAAAAAAATTAAAGAAATGCCAAAATATTTAAATTGTAAAATCACCTAATTAAAAATTTTTTTTTTACGTTTTTTCACACCTTTTGACGATTATTCATTAAGTCACAAGTCGTAGTGCCCATTCCAATCTTTCCGCTTCGTAGGTCACTATTCGACTTTTCAAATTAGCTGGTCAAACCCTCAATTAAACCTTAAAACAGGTCGAAAAGGAAAACCGTTTATCAAAAAGTTTAATTCTATCTTTACTCATTTTAGTTGGAATTTTATATTTTATTCTTCTAATGGTCACATGACTGACGGTAAAATATACAAAATCAGTAACAAATTTTCAATGGTGTATTTTAAAAACAATTTTTTTAATGAAATTATAGTTCTTTATTGCTACACACTATGACCCATAATTATATTAAAAAATGGGATCTATTTTAAGAGATTTAAAGTCGACTTCACTTAAGAGTCGACTTTAGGGCTTTCATAGACAAGTTAAAATATACCTTTAACGTTGAAGTCGACTTTAAATATAAAACTAGCTGTAGCAGCTTTTAACTAATTTATCAATAATATCAGCTGTTCTTTGCCAAGTAAAAAGTTCGCGAAAAAAAATTTCAAATGTCTCAACTGACAAAAATGCTACTGGCAAAGATTTTGCCAGTATTGATGATATGGAGGAAGAGTTCCAGAACAAGAAACCTAAAATAAGGATAAGGATTTTTTTCGCATTACAGCCCTCGATTGTTTTCCAATATGCCAACAAGTTTTAACAATTTCGCGGGGTCTGGGAAGAAATGCCCATCAAAGTGCCTCTGGTAATTTTAGTAGGCAGTTTATAAAAATATAGAATTATCATTTTTCAGCTGATCTTCATGGAATGTCTCATTCCACTGTCGGGAGAATAATTAAAAATATTTGTAGAAAAATTGCTTTATTACTTCCACAGTTTATAACATTTGCTAGCAATGCTGAAGTCGTACGCGTGAAAAACAAATTTTACAAGTTGGCTCGATTTCCAACTGTAAATGAAGGCATTGACTGTACGAATGTGCGTATCAAACCTCGAGAAATAGTTTCTTTGTCGTTTCTTTATATGTGGTGGATTTCACCATTTAACTAATGAGGTGATGACAAATTTAAGGAAGTAAATTTTGTCGCTTCTTGTTTTTTTTTTCTATAACTAGCATCAGCTGATCAAAGATGTGACTTTCTTTTATTTTGTTAGAGATTTTATGCCAACATATTCCACATTTGATGTGGCATCCATTTAAAGCTGGTTCAACTTAAAACATACTTACGTTTTGTCTATGGTACCAAAATTATTAATAACAACTTTTAAATTTAAAGTAGGTTTTTAAAACAACCGACTTTAGTTTTTGACTCTGATTATGGACCTATGTATTTCACTACCATTTTAATGAAGTCTATTTTAAAATAAAGGCAGTTCTTAATAAGATTTTTAAAATAAAGTACCAAAACACATAGAAGAAACTTCTTCTATTATCAGCTGGGGTCTAGCTTTTGTCATTTTGTGAACTTGGGATCTTCCCTTAAAGATTCCTTTGAGCTAAAATAAAACTAAACAAGAATTTAAGGAGAAGAATTATGTAGTTAAAAAAATCGTTTGTTACTTTGTATTACCAAAATTTAAAAAAAAAATAATTTTGTAAAAACTCGGTACGAGTATCTTGCGTATACTTTTTTTTTTGTGATTAGTGTTTAATTAGATCGTGTATTGTTAGCATTGTTGTGGTCGTATAACGCGATCGCTTTTAACGCATGTATTTTTTCACTCTTAAACTGATTAAATAAATGTATGTTGTGCTGTAGTTGACGACATGAATTCAATACATACTTGTTATTTTGGTATTCTCGTTTGAATAAACAAACATGCACTTCTAATCATAACGACTTGAAATATTTTTAAAATTGTATTGAAAATTAGTTTCAAATAGAAGCCATTGCGGTTTCAATTCATAAAAGTAAACATTAATTTTGTATTGTGTTTTTTAATCGTCATGACTGCAGCTACTATTTCGCGTAAAACTTATTGAATACTTTCATACTTAGCAGCACTCGAAATTATGCATTAGAAACAAGAAATCTTAATGAATTATATCCCTCTCATTACAAGTCTGTCAGGGTGCACAAAGTTCTTTTGCACAGTTAAACAATAATTCAACATTAAATTCTCTCAATTCTCAATCAAACTCAAGAATGGAGGAATAAGTACAATAGACGTTATAGCGTGTAGGTCACGCGAAACACTTCATGGAGAGAGACGAATGCATATTTAATGCGAAGACTGTTAATATCGCCCGATCCTTATGTTTGCAGTTCGGCAAAAACTGCACAAGTTAAGAAAGGAGATTTAACGCCAAATATGTTTAAACTGCAGCGTTATCCATTTTTTCAGTTTTAGAGAAACAGTTAAATAAAACACCCATAAAGCTGTGATTTCGATTAAACTTTTATTTGATTATGATGCTTGGACCTTGCCTTTACGTACGAATGGTTGCAGCAGTAGATCCTTTTAAAGTAGCTTTCAACCACTTTTTCGCACATTTCGGGCGGTATCTTGGCAATAACTTAACAAATTTTCGTTTTCAAATGCTGAAAGGTTAGGAGATTATCTCCCTAGATACGGTCTTTGACATAGCCACATCAACAAATTCTAACGACATTACTTGGCGGCGAATTGACGTAAACTTAGACGTTCTAGATTTTCTTATGCAATAATGCCAACAACATCAGTCGTGTTGTGTTGCTCGCGGAACTTTCTTGTTGAAACTACATATCATCCAATTTATAATCTTGAATTGCAGGTGTGGCAACACTGATATGATTTACAACTATCAACCGATACAAGCGATACCCTGGATGATATGGTGTGGCTTTTTAGTTACATAAGTTTATATAATTAACTCTGTAAATAAATGATTTTAATTTGGTAATACAACAATAAGTTCAAAGCGTATAGTTTTTCTTGGAGTATTACAGCAGGCAAATTAAAATCGGTTGCCATACGGACAAAGCGCCCCGAATTGGTGGAAATGGTTTCGTCCAGTGTCATTTTCGAAAAAATACGGCCCAAATACATCCACCTCCAGGTGATATTGCGCTCCAAACAGTCCGTTTTTTTCGGATGCAATGGCTCGATTCTGGGTTCTGCGAGCCCCATATGCGAGAATTTAGCTTGATGACGAAGCATCGATTGAGAAATAAACTTCATCGGTGTAGAAAATTTTGTTCGCAAAATCAGCATTGAAAGCCTGTTGTTTTAGCACCTTATCCGCTTTGTGAATCGCCAGCTGGCTTTAGTAGTTGCGTGGCCAAGACTTTATAGGTGTAATTGCGGGGAATTGCCGAATTCGGATTATCCGCTAAACTTTCACCAACATAAACGTTATTTTCGATAGTTCGCATATTGCGATTGGGCCTGGGTACATCTATAATCCTTCCAGTATGTTCAAATTTCTTTATAATCTTGCCAATTCCTTCCACAGTAGATTGATCATAGCGACCATAATCAATCCGTAATGCTCGAAAGGTGGCCATGTTTAAATCCAGTAAATTTATAACCCGTTATTACACAGTACTGATTATACGATTTAAGGGCCTGCTAGTGAAACAGATAATGCTTCGGATACCAATAGTGCGGTCTCTCTCATAATTTTTAATATTTTTTTTCTTAGAAAAATCAAGTTGAATTAAATATTTTAAATTTTTTTTATTGTTTGCATTAAACTTTTTTCAAAGGAATTGGGCGAATCATGGTGGCAAAAATTGTTTTTCCACGATTTTTTTTTTTTTTGGAATAATTCATTTTAGTTACCTAAGTCTTTCAAATATTGCTATTTGTCTCTACTTCCTCAATATTCGACGGCATCAATATTGGCATCAGCCTGTTATTTTAAATTTTGTATCAAAAGACGGTTTTTTTAATACATTTTTCCAACTCTTTTAAAGTAAACACCACGTTAATATAAATGTTTTTTAATTTTTGTCTTTCTTATTTAATTTCTGAATCGAATTTTTTTAATAGCCTCCTCATGCTTTATATTCTGAGTAAATCAAACTTTAAAGAAAAGCTTTTCCTCTCTCCTAAACAACAATTTCGAAGCATTATGTCCATTTTAGGTTTTTTAGATTCCCAATAAGTTTCAGTTAGTTAGAAACGAGCTACAGGTCTTTGTATTAGCCACGCCTGGATACAGTTTGGGCTTTTGGGTGGCAAGTTTCAAAGACAACAAAAAGTGTTTTATAATTTTTATTATTAGTCGGGGACATAATCTACTTTTTGCGCCCTCATTAATCAAATATTTATTGTTGTATCCATTTGAAGCTGTTAATCCAGTGGAACCTTTCACTCTGGTCTGCAATAATTTGAAATAAAGATTAACCGTTAAAAGCTCCTGCAGGTGGATAAACAATGGGAATAAAGCTCTGAGAATGCACGATTGAATTTATGTCAAATTTATAAAAAAATATATTAAGTTAATTATTGTTGAGTATAAAAATGTTCACACTCTTTTCTAAATCAAAAAAATTAAATTAAATTAGTTCGCTATAATTAAAAACGCACTTCCCATTCAGGTAAAACAAGCTTTTTCATCCACTTGTTTCTTATTCCCAAAATTTCATTTCTGCAAATCCAAGTGAAAATATTCGAAAATGATAAAATTTTAATTATTCTTAATTAAAGTCTCGTTAATGAAAAGTTTTCTTATTAGAATAAAATATGCATTTTTCAAATATGTATTAAAGTTATTCCGAAAATAATAATAAAAGTTTTTTCTTTTGATCCTTTCAAATCCCTTCATCCATCAATGGCTTAAAAAAATTTCATATGCTGCTGCATGCTTAACACCCCTACCTCAACCTATTGACGCACAAAGCAGCTGGTAGTGCATTTACTATCACGAATGCACAAACACATATATACGCACACACACTCAAATAGTATGTATAGTGGAAAAAGATAAAATATAAAGAAAAATAACAACAACAATTTTTAACTACGTTTTCTATTGGCTTAAGACTAGGAGTCAAAACAAAACTATAGGATGGCAAAAAATAAAAGCAGAAGATTAAAAAAAGCAATAAACTGAAATGTGCACATAAATGCAATTTTTCAACACTTGGAGAAGATCCAAATGAAAAGGAGGCAAAAAAACAAAGAGTGCATTTTTTTCTGTACGATAGCAAACAAAAAAAAAAAATAAGTATGAAAAATAAAAGAGCAAAAACAAAACGAAGCGACCTAATCTAGGAGCCCACGCACTAAAAACAGTTGTATAGAGGGTTTGCACTCTAACCGAGATGTCAAACATTTATGACGCTTTCTTTTCTAATGTTGCATATATATTCCACTGTGTAAAAAATACGAAGTAGTGTAAAAAATGTTACATGTTTTTTTCAAAATTTTCTTTAGGGGTTTAATGTGTAAAACTGCTTTAACAGCTGGCTTAGCTACATTATATGTAAATAATTATTATATAATTCACTATATTAATTAGGAAAATGCATAATTTCTGAGAAATCTGAGTAACAGTGTTAATCATGTGACATATTTAGCATATTTCTTTAGAAAAGAAAACGCCAGTAAATTGTGGAGCAAATACATTTGTTTGTAATCTTACTTACGTACATAATTTGGCTCCTAGGAACATGGGTGGTTTTTATTTAGAAGAGAAATAGATCATCAGTTTTCGATGTTCTTTTAGTGACCATTCCGCTTTTGGACACCATATACCATCAAAGTGTTTTGCATCTGGTTTTTCTTTCGGAGTTTTACTTTTTCTTTCCCCTTTTGCCCCTTTATGTGTTCTTAGCTAGAGGTCAATGTTAATGGCAAAGTGCCAGGTGCTAATTAAATTAAAGTTCTTGTATTCAAGAAATATGCAATCCTGAATACATTGTGACCCGATACTGCTCGAAAAAAAGACCTCGTTTTGCCGACAACCTAGTTATAAAAAGTTTCTTTTAGTGGCAACTAGCTCAAATGCAGGTAGCATGAGCAGGTGGCTTGACACTTATGTTATTAAAAATATTAGGGCGACCACTTATGCCACAGAACCGTCATAAATTGCTTAAACATCAAAAGAATTTTAGATATTTCTTCTTTATCGCAACTAAAGTAATGTTTTCAAATAACCATAATATGTTTGCCGCAATAATATATTTTTGCAGAGAACATAATATGGTTGTCGTGACGATGTCATAATCATGTTTTCTTAAGCCAGTACAATGCTATTTCCTATCACTATTTTATGGTTCGCAATATTATATTACTTATCTGTAGTAAAAGAGCTTTATGGTTATGCTTAGGATTTTAATGAAAATTATATTGTCCAGCCTAACCAGGTTGCAAATTTCATAACCGATAATGATCTAATGATTTATTAATAATAACAAGAACTTTTTTATCGAAACTAAAGTATGGTTTAAAATAACCATAATATGCTTGTGACAACCGCATATTTTTGTTGAGAACATAACATAGTTGTAGCGATTGTGCCACAACCACGTTTTTTTCTCCGCGTGTAATTTAAGGACCAGGAAAGTTTGTTCCTCTGCCAAATGAGCTGGTCGAACTTCTTAACGTCACCATGTGAAACCTCACGATATTTTCAGATACCTAATCTGGTTACGACAATAGGCTTTAAGTTGGCAATACTGCTTTATATGTGCGCCATTGTTCTTTTTTTCTTTTGGTTACCAATTTAATCGTGAATATACTGACACCTGAACAACACCTGCAAATTGACCAAATTTGAAAGTCGTGGTTTAGCTCGGGAATGTTACCAATTGGTTTATTGCAATATTCTTTTCAGTTCAGTTTTGCATCAACGAGCTTGTCAGTTTGAACATTCTTGCCGAATTTGGACACCCTTGTTTAGTGTGTTTTATGGGTCGGTGGAATGAGTGATTCGCTTTCTTTTAAAATGAGATTTCAACAAGGCCAAATTCGTGGCAATTAACACCATTTATTTGTGTTTAATTTTCTAAATTAATTTTTTTCCCACTGGAAAACACCCGTTATATGTTGATGATCTTTTATTCTGGAATCTTTTCCAGGATTGAACGAAGAGTAAAGTGACCTTACTAGGATTGTTGGTATACAATTTGAGATGTTCAGCTAGCAGGAAGTCTGCTATGAAGGTTCGTTATTGTTGCAGATTAGACAGGCACTGGGATTGCAGTCATCTGACTTCCGCTTATTAGATCACATTTCGTTTAAACGCTGCTAAGGGCGCGTCATTAACGCTTGGGACTTGAAATAATACAAGCGGCCACATACCAGTTGCTTTATTATAATTTGAGATTCTCCCAATGGCCATTAAGAATTTATTCTAAAAACTGCAAAAATATGTCCAGAATATTACAATGTTGCTCTTTTTTGCGACTTTTCATTAGACCTTTGTAAAAGTTTGTTCACACCAGATCTAATATAAAAATGCATTTGGGTGTGGCATTCACTATAGCAGAGAGATACGGTACATATGCATTAGTTATTTGTTAGTCTCGCATATGTGTGAACTTGCAAAATATTCGCACACTCACAAAAGTGCATGTACGTTGCAAACTCTTGCCTACAAGCCAATACAAACTTACAAGATACACACATAGCAATATGAAGTTAAGGACTAGATAGACGAGTGTTCAGTTTAATATGCAGTCGTATATACAGCGTACAGCTAGAGATAGCTTTAGCTAGAAAAATGTTTCAATTTGTACGTACAGTAAGTGCATCATGTGCATCCTGTTTTGCGTGTGTAGAAAGTAGCAAAAAATACATATTTTTTTTTGGAGCACAAAAACTGTTTATCTAGTTTGTGGCCCCTGGAAAACAAACACATACAGACTAAATGCAATTGATAGTTAGAATCGTGTAGCAGAAATAAAAAAACAAGGCAATACATAAAAATCCTAGAGTTTGAGTAAGAAAATATGAGAAGTAAAATATTGAAAGGGGAAAAATACAAGTTGCTGCTTGGAATATAAAAGAATGCCAGAATGTATGGGGATGCTTGGGTGTGAGGCATAGTTGTGTGTATTAGTATTGGTGCGTTTTGTATTCTGTGCTGGTATAGTTAGGCAACCTCTTTCTAACAGAAATTTAAAAATTGTTAGTGTATGACTTGTGAATATAACAACTACAGCAGCGAACAAAAAATAGTTCATTGCAACAACAATAGCCGTACACTACTATAACACACGCCCAAGGTACGAAGATCACGATGAAAAGTCATTAAAAAAATACACAACGTCAGCACCAGGTTCACTGAACTCATTACGCGTTAGTATTAAGCCGATATGCGGTTTAGCATAGTAATGACAGGCTGGTTCGTACCGCGAAGAAGAGGGGTCCGTAACGCGAACAAGAGGGAGCGAAGATGTTTATTGGTGACAGTGGCGTACCCAGCCGTATTGACTCTCTCGGATATCGATTCAATATGAGTTGTGTACTATTTTCCTAGCGTTACTACAACGAAATTTCGGCACTTGTTACTGACGCCGATATAAATGTCACCTTTCTCAGCAACAACTTATCCGTACGGAGTACATTTATCAATGGACCTCGCGATATACTATAGTGCAGCCTCCTTTCTTAGCCGTTCATATGTGGTATAAACTCCCTGCAGAAGATTTCTATTACTTGTTATTTGAGAAGATTTAAGTGAAATATCCACCAACGCAACTCAATTCGGGGTTGTTCTTTACCACAATATATTGTTGTGGCAAACATATTATGGCTACTTGAAAATATCTTAAACGTTTCTTTAGTTGCGCTAAACAAGTCCTTGTTTACATTTAATAATTAATTGATATCGGATTTAAAATTGCATTATGAGCTTATGGAAACATAATATGAATAGTTTTAATCACATAATGATCACGAATATCTTATACTTATGTGGACAATACTATGGTTCTAAAAAGGTCGCCATTATTATTATTATCTATAGTAATATGATTTGACTACAACCATTTAATACAATCATAATATGTTGCTTGTAGATTACAGTTATCTCAACCATGGTTCTTCATTTATATCCCGTTGCTCCGAAATTTGTTTGGAGCTGCTCGGCTACGTACAGGAAAGACCTAAAAGTACAAAACACTACAGGAAATCTGTATTTCTTAGTTGGAGCATTAATATGTGGAACGAACTGATGGCACGGTATGCTCCTGAAAGCTGATCCAAATTAATAAACAAAAAAAACTTTAAAGAGAAAAATATCTTGAAATTCTTCTCTTGTAAATTTTAAACTACTTTTAAGTCTGCCTTCAACTGATTAAAAAACTAGAGTTTGATACAACAAAAGCAACATCCACAAAAAATAAACATCCTGTACTGTACTTTAAACTATCTGCTGTATATGAGCGGCTGCAAGTGGGTGTGTGTGTGTGTGTGTTTGGATACAAGTTCCCTATTTTGAATTGTTATATATGCCAAAACACACACACACTCTCGCACACTTTTATGCATAGTGACCCCACACTTACACACACACGCGCAAGCAAAATAAATTAAGCTTTTGTGTAGTTTGGAAAAAAGAAACACAAGCAACAAAACAAAACGAGATGCAAAATACTAAAAAAACTAATGCGCTAGAAAGAGAGACATTTATTAGAATTTCGTTATATACCGTATGCAAAGACTAGCAACAACAACATCAGACGTTGAAATTGTTTTACACAATTTTCTCTGAAAATTCTCGTATATTTTTTGAACGAGTAAATTTATTCTCATACGAAATCATGCTCTTCTCCTTAAACTTTTATCAACACAAGGGCACATACATAAACTACATAGAAACATGTCTGTACATGCCTGTTGTTTGTGCGTTTTATTTTGAGTAAAAGTGTGTGTATGTCTGTTTGACTATTTTTGATGCTGTCCATCCCATGGCTTTTGAGCAGCGAGTATCATGAGTTCGTGTTGGAAACATTCAGTGTTGTACATACAGTCGTATTTGGGGTGTTTTGAACATTTCTTGTTGTTCGCCGTGTCGTAGTGACTGTAAAAGAAGCTGTTTCTACTAAATCATACTCCCAAGAATTTCAACGTAAGATTTACTTTTTGGGGGAGAAATGAAAACAAGTTATTTCGAAAATGCAAGGAAAACAATATAAACATTAAAAAGTGGGAAAGGATTTGTATGTGTCTGTATATATGTGTGTGTCTGATAGTGTGTGTGTGTACGAGTTGTGAAGTAAGTACAAAGAAAGACACAAAAAGTGGTAACGAATACTCATAAAAGAAAGAAACAGGTATTTTTATCTACTTGCATAATCTGCAGAGAAAATATTACTTTAGAGAAGACATTCCTAACGCCATCTGAGGATCTTGCAATTAAGTTTTCCCTCATATTTTTTTTCGAAATAACTATATCGGAGATTTTCAAATGAGAAAAAACTTGCAATAATGTTTCTTGTTATCCATCTGAATAAATAAAAACCATGGTGAATTACTACTCCCAAGACATAATTACTTACGTATTCTCCTTCAAGGAGAAAGTTTAAATGAAGACGGCTTTATTAGATGTTAGTCAGTAGGTAATATTAATATTTCGACACTTAGAAGAACCCATTAGAAGTTTGCATTACTTAGTGCGGTTTTTATTCTAATAAAAAAAATTACAAAGTGCAAATATACTGTCTGGTCCAATTGGTTTTATATCAGACTCCATTTTAAGATCCATGGACATTCGGTTTGATTTCTAATAATTTTTTAAGTTTATTGTTGGATGTAAATTTGTCTAAAAATATTAAATTAAGTAATGAATTGTCAGGCCTAGGTTTGTTTTATATTCTTTCTGTTAAGGCAACTTTATTAGACAACAAGCAGAATGGAATACATTTTCTATGCAGCTACGCACATTATCAACATTCTTTTTGTCTTTCTACTAATTTTGTGTCCACTGTAATCATCATATATTTAATCAAGACAAATGGAATGGTTTATGGTATTTTTATTTTGCTTTGTAATTTTAAGAAAGTTATTAGAGGTATGGCAGTCCATTAATTAAGTGCTAAGTGCATTATTGAAGACAACTATTACCACGCTAGTAGTGTAAAGCAACTATTCCAATCCTGTGGGAGCGGCAGGATTTAAGTTACAAACTTACATTTTTGCGGCAAACTCGCTAACCATGGTTCAATATTGATTCGCTCTCAAGACAGCTATTTGTCTTTCATCAAAATGCGAAACAGAGCAGTATAATACCGCATCTGATGCAAGGCTTTCTAGTCGGCAAATTATCAAACTGCTAAGAAATTTAACAGCTGACTACATAGAATTGTTGCAGTAAAGTTGGAAAAATTAATCTTTAACATGTCCCGTTTTTACTGAGAGTAGCCTTCTACGACTTAGTATTAGTAACTTAAGTCCTATAAAAACAAATAAATTTGCCAGGTTTTTAAAGAAGCTGTAGCATCTTCCGACAGGACATTATACAACTATTCCCTCGCCCTGTAAATGGACAAATCGTAATATTTTCTTTTATAATTTAAAAAGTGTCTTTAAAGTTTCTATAGGTTTTATGTTTGCGTTCAAGTTGTCAAAGGGCGTTGTGGGAGCTCATTGTATGGATGGCGTTATACTTATATAAATAATTTGGACTGAGCGTACGATTTATTAGTTTTTTTCTTAACTGCTTCACAAACAAATTTTTGCCACACTATAGACCAAGATTTCTTTGCATCATTTCATTATTTTTCCTAAATCATGCGTAAACTATTTTTTTAGAAAAACATATTTATTTTAGAAAAATTATTTTTATGACTTCAAAGTTTTGTGGCTCGATCTGTTGTTTATGATGCTGAATGGATCATGACCAATTTTTTTTACTAAAAATCCACTTGACATCTACATTTATTGTCTTAAGCACTAATAAAGTATAACACAGCTTAACTACTTTAAAACCCATTGCAGCTCATAAACATATGTGAAATGTTTTGCTTAATTTTCAGGTTATAGGAACTTGTGATTGCTATTGAGTATGTTAAAATTTTGTTATTGCTTCTTTAATTGGATCTCACTCTTCAGAGACGATTGACTAAACGTTTTAACTAAAATCTAAATGATTTATTACCACGTTAATGTTTTGGCTGTCCTAGAAGTCTTCATAAAAATTGCCGAGTTTTAGAAAACTAATTAGAATTGTTTTCAGAATTAATGCGCAAGTCTTTTACTTTATTACTTATACAATTTTGGACATTTATTTATAATTAAGACATGAATTCTTAATTACTGTCTTCAAAAATAATGTCATTATACAGTCTCGTTTTATATATCTTAATCTTATATCTAACACTTTGCACACAAAATTTTCTCTATCTCTCAGTGGCTGTTTCGAGTAGTTAAGCAAAACTCTCTCACAAGCTCTCAATATTATTGCACGTACAAAAAAGAAAAAGCAGCCATTATATTTTCTTTTTTTTCCTATATGTATTCTACAAAAAAAGTTATTTCTACGTGGCATTAGCAAAAAAAAAAAAACAAGTAAAAAGAGTAAAACAACAGTGAGTATAAATACCAACATTAACCCCCCACGCACAAAAGGATAGTCTCACACACCCACACACATACACGGAAACAAATTCTCCCTGCTCCCCCATCAACTATTTATTTCGTTTGTTTACATTTACAGTATTTTAGTATTGGTGAGAAATATTCATCGTAGAGGACATTTGAGAGCAGAGTTTTAACATAATCAAATGTGCTCTCTTAAACGTCCAAAACAAAAACAAACCAAAACTCAATTTTGTTCCTTTTTCTATGAGTTTTGCCATTCAATGCTGTCGTTTGTTTGTTAAGTAACCCAAGGAGTTTGATGTTGGAGCTTAATAAAGCTGACATGGTGCATGTGGTTGGCCCTCTTTAAGGGTATTTCGCGTAAGAATGTATGCATGTATGTACGAGTATGTATACTGGTAACTTTGTATGCGAGGATGTTTTGTGAAATTTGGAACATATAATAATCGTTATTTTAAAATTATAAAGTAACTTTTTTATATTTTAAGTTTAATTAAATGATAAATATCATGTTTTGTTTTGTTGTTCAATCTTTAGGTATTAATTGGCTGAAACAAATTATATTGTTGTTTTCAAATTAAAATAAATATTGGCGCTAGATCCCTTAAATACGCTTACTGGATGGTGTTTTATTAGAGCTTTATTAAATCCCCTGTAAGAGTCGGTTGTCCTTCAAAGTTGCTCCGAAAAGATATAATAGCGTAAGAGCACTCTCTGAAACTCCCATGTCATATGCCGTAGCAAATTTTAATCGATTTTCTTTGCGTACATTATTATTTTTTATCCTTTTTTTATTTGGCTTTTCAAAACACTTAATGCATTGATTGCTTTATCTGATAAATGGTTTCCTATTTTATTCACAAAATACGCTTTCGTCCTCGAAGAATTCACACAAATAGTTATATAAGTTATAAATATGTTTGGTCCTTTTTCCGCTTGTTTCAAACACTTTCAACTCTGTTTTATTGAATTCTAAAATAAAAATTTTAATTTTGATGGAATTTATTAAATCCCGGAAATTCACGCATAAAATTCCCCGGAAAGCGGGGAGTAAAAACAATTAAATACCTGGGATAAAACCTTGAACTGGTACCGATCAGTAAGACGACCATACCATTTTTATGTACAATAAAAAGGTACCGTGAAATAACTCCCAAATGAAATAACTTCCCAAAAAAAAAATTAAATAACTCCTAGCAAAAAATTCAAAAATTCCATACAAATTGGGAGTTATTTCATTATGAAGAAATAACTCCTATCTGAATTCTGTTGGGAGTTATTTCATTTTTAATGGGAGTTATTTTTTATTGGGAATTATTTCATTTGACTAAAATTGCATTTTAGTTCATTCATTTCAGTTCATTCGCTTACACACTTTTTCTGTATAGCCAGCCTTTGGCCGGGCTGAAAGATTTTCTCCTCTATGGTATTTCGAACACCGGCTTCGCTAACAAAATATTTTCCTCCTTCTACCTTCAAGTATGATATAGAAGTTATTTCATTTTACTTAATTAAAGAGTTATTATTAGGAGTCACCTAATGGAAGCTGTTTAATTAGGACTTATTCCATTATTCTGGCTACAGAGAAAACATTTAGTCAGCGAAGCCGGTGTTTGTTTTATGCAGGAAACTTTTGGTAAGCGGAGCCGGGGTTTGTTATACTATAGAGGTTAAACCCTTCCATCAGACGGAAGGCCCGCTACACAGGCCGGGATGGCTCAATGATCTCTCTATGGTATATGGAACACCGGCTTCGCTAACAAAATATTGTCTGTCTACCCGGCCTTTGGTCATATATCTATGATATATGGTATGATATCAAAGTTAAGGACCTCTTTCATCGGGAGTTACCTGTTATACCATAGAGGTTAAAGCAGTTAAACAGTGCCTGGGTGCAAATATAATTTGTATTGGGAGTTATTTCATTTTTGTTGGGACTTATTTCATTTGGGAGTTATTTAATTGTTTGTTTTTGTAAAAATATTTTTATTTTGAATTAACCGTTAAGTGTTTGGGTCTTATTTCCTTGGGAGTTATTGCATTGGGAGTTATTTCATATGGGAGTTATTTCACGGTACCCAATAAAAATATGATTTGGAAATTCACTCGTAGAACGTAGATCTAAAATATTGTTTTCTCTTTGCGTACATGGACTGAAGTATTATGATGAATCTGCATGCGACAGTGTTAAGTTGTCTGGCAACCACACATCTTAGATAAGAAGACATTTAAAAAGATCGACGGAACAGGGAACATTCTTTTGAAAAATATGAGCTTATGTGAACTTGGTAATTTGGGCTTAGTGTGACAGAAATTGTATTGATTAAATTCAGAATTGTAAAATAATCGGCGGTTAATACCACAAAAACTCAACAGAGAGTTTGAATCGAAGTAAATACACCCATTCGCCGACTAAAATAGTGTTACTTTATTATGAGTAACAGTGCGAAATTTAAGACTTGAAGTCGATTAAATGTTTTCTAACACCGAAAAGGTGACGGCTAACTTTGAGTTGCCGGATATTTTAAAATTTGTCAAAATTTGGGAAATAGTTCATTGTGAGAAAGTGGCCAAACTTTAAAAATTTGTAAATCACCCATTTTTAAATTTATGCCGTTTGTTAATTTTGCTTTTCTGGGCAATTGATATTTGGGCGATACAGCCGGATTTTATTTTAATTCGCGTTAAGCAAAAAGTTTTTCCTTTTTAAAATCCTTAAAGCAGAATATTCTAAATAGTTCATTTGCTGAGTGTAGCCTCTGGAAAGCGTAATGCAATCAACACATTCACAACCTCAAATGGCCAATTTAGTCAATTTGCCACATTACAAAGGATGTTCAATGCTTCATAAATCTGTTGGCCTTTTCTTTTTTTTGTAGAAATTCGTTGTATTTTTTTTCTTGACATTTGTTGCAAAAAATGCAAATATACTAAAAGTGCATACAATTTCTGCATGTTTAATAAAATTCGCTGCTCTTGCTATTTTGTTTTATTGTTTCTAATGCCGCTTGTTTATTTTAGTTCCGTTTGAAATATTTTTGTGAATTTCGTGTTTTGTTTTGCACAACAACAATTGCGAAACGGCAAAAAATAAAAGACATGAAAGAAATGAATGAATAACAATGTCCGAACAACGCCCTCAAATCAAACATCAGTTAAAAAACGGTGCAAATGACCAGAACTTTACATGAACATGCAGTATTTCTATGCAAATGTTGAAGCTGAACGCAATGAACCGTGTGGCAGGAGTATGACAAAACATGCATTTCTTTGTTTTCTATGGAAAACAAGTATGTGATTTTGTTTAATTTCTTTTTTCAAATAATTTTGATAAACTGTTTTGTCATTGATTTCTTTGGAGTTTTGTTTTCAAAGGTTCGTTAAAAATTAATTTAATTGCTAAATGTTTTTGTAAGTAACTATTGATTTTATTCAGTGCCGATAATTGCCAACAGAATTCTTGTAACGAGCGAATAACAACAACAAGCACCGCAGAATAAAATATCAGCACAAAACCTGAAATCAATATGAGGACCAAGTTCTTCATATGTGCAATACCATCCCATTTCTATGCAACTTGCTAGTTTTGTAACATTTTTTCCATAATCCTTTCACATATTAGAGAGTTAAAAAAAATGTTACCAAGCTAGCAATTAATACCTAGAGTTCTTATGTTTCAACTTTCATTATTTAAAATTTATCGGTTCCTTTTGTAAATAATTTGGTACATAGATGATAAACTGTACCTTTTTGGCCCCAAAAGTACTTAAGCCTAAAAAGGCTTTCTGATATATTTAATAATATGTACAACACCCATTTAAAATTCCTTTGTATATATAAGATAAGTATACAGGAGTATATTTAAAAATAAAATAAAAATCATATATTTTTTAATAACAAATCAGTGTTGTGATCTTAAAATTATAGCTAAAGGTATTATATTTTTTTAACAAGTCTTTTGTTTGGTTTAGATTAAAACCTGTTGGGACATACAGCTTACTTAGTCCCTTCGCTTTGCTTAAGACAGCTGATAAGGAAACCTTTATCCAACTTTTAGAAAAACGTATACGTCTTATACCCGAAACTCTTAAACCAAATGAGAAAGCTTGAAAAACATCAAAACAAAAATATTAAAGTTTCAGCAAAACTAGCACGCAACAAACAAATTGTTATTTCATTTTTCTTACTGCCCTTGCTTGAATATTTGCCTAATCTAAATGTAGCTATATGCGCTGAAAAGCTAATTATTTAGCGTTTTGTTAATCGGTAACTGTAGCAATTTTAATATTATTTTTAGATATATAAAAGTTTAGTTCTCTTCCACAGTATTTTGTCGTCAAAAGACGATTTACATTGAGTAACTTTGATAATTCGCATTTGTCTAAGAATTTCTGTATTTTGAAGAACTTAGTTAAATTTTGGAATTATCTGGGGTTAATTCACTTGAAGAAACTGTTAAGTGATGCAGTATACTTTTTGTGAAATGGCTATGTCGGTAAGGACTACCGAGCTTTAGAGGGATTCTCGAAGCACTATTATATTCGGAAAAGCCCAAAGTATAGTGCGGTTTATGCGCCGCTGGAATGATTGTTTCACATCTCTTCGGTAAGTTACTGGCAACGGTGACCTAACCAGACTCCTTAGTTTTTCTTTTAATTTAATAAAAAAATACTTTCACGGCATGTATTATTAAATGGCCACTTTTTTTGTCATCATGCCAAAGATCAGAATAAGCGTTTAGCACTTTATGTCTGGCAGGCCCATGTGTCATGATTAGTAGCAACTTTCATTTAAATGTGGTTTGAAAATATACGATATACATAACTAAATGTGCCTGAATTGGAAGGTATTAATGTTAAAGACTGGTGTTTTCAGCAGAGTGGTGCCAGATGCAACACAAAGCGCAATAGCATAAATTTTACTGCAGTAAGCGTTTGGCCAAGTATTAACTGCAGGAAATAGTTCTGTCAACTGGCCACTTCGTTTGTCAATATGTCAATAAGAAGAATAGTCGCATTTCTAGCTTCTTGAAACTCTCATATAGTTTAAAGAAATTTCGTTAAGAGCAAATAGCCGAAGCTGGAACCGGTTACTGTGAAGAATAAATTTAAAAGTTCTATTGCTTCCTTAGCATTTGCAGACATAGAACAGTCGTTGATGCTCAAGGAAGCGCTGAAATGAGTAAGCAGTCAGATTACTTTCAAGTTCCTTTCATAATATTAAGTGAGGTAGGTATTTTTATAGGCTTTAATAGCTCTCTGACTAAACTTACAACTCCAAATTAGTTCACTAAGAACTGATACTAGCAGAAAATATTTGTCGCTATTTTGTGGTGGATAAATGCGATGCAAGAAAGTTTTAATTTTTTAATGCTACTAGAGGTAACGAAGCTAACTCAGAACTTGTCACGGGACTGATTCTTTCTTGATAGGGGTCGGTTTAAGATCTAACACTTTGCATGAAAGTGTACTGTCACTATAACATGGTGTTGTCATAGGAGGACAAAGTTTATATATTTCAGACACTGTACGACAGGTCACTGAATAGACCCGAAGTGTCGGTTATTATAACATTAGTCTCAATTATAATTTATAGGTAAATATATATTAATAGTTACATATATAAAATTATTATTTTATATCTAAGTTATACTGGTGCTGCTTTCGCCGATCATGGAACCTTTCGTATAAGAGCAATTTTCACAAGTCATCGGACAAGTTCGTCTAGACTAATTGACCAAAATTTTTTCCCTGGGACGTTTTCAATTATTTGGACAGTTATGGTCGATATAGATGTAAACTGATCCTGACAAGAGGGTTTAAATGATAATAAAAATAATAATTATTATTATTATATTTATTGAGTATTCTTTTGGAAATAATAGTGGAAAACAACAACAATTTTTTTCATTAACAATTATAGCTAATTCAAGATTATAATGCAATTTCTCAAAATAAATAAGAAATGAGAACACAGCACAGCATCATACTTATCAAAAAAAGAATATTTTTAGAAAAACAAGAGACCTTTTAAATAAAAAAATAAGTTTTCTAAACACTACAGACCACTTTAAATATTATTAATTAAGAATTTATTAAAGAATTTAATTTTATTAAATAAAAAAACTAGAAGTGTAAGTAACTGCTACAAATACTGTAGGCAAAATGCAGATTTTCATGAAAATTCAAATAACCTACGAAATAGAATACGGGATGGTGAAAAATCAAAAAGAAAATTAAGCAGCAAGTTGTCAGGATCAGGAGACTGCATATGATACACACTCATGCATGCTGAAAGCAATGCAAATATACAAACATACACACCCACTAAAAACTACACACATACAAATGCACTTAAGCCTTCTAACGGATGTCGGAACAAAAGCAATTTTTGCATATCAAAGCAAATGAGAATTGCATTCATGTTATGCATTTTTTGTTTGTTGGTTGGTTGGTTGGCTTGCATGCAGCAAAGAGAAAAAAAAAGCAATTACACTGAAAAATAAAACTGGCGGACATGGGGAAAGTATTGAAAGGTTTTAAAATGTTTCGTTAGTTGAAAAGTATTTCCAAAAATTGGCGATTTTTTTAGATGCGAAATATTGTGAATAAGAAAAAAATCTTAATTTTACTGAAATTCATTTTAATTTATTCTGTTACACACTGTAGTTTCAGTTGCATTGCTGGCTTTTAATTTTAAAGCAATAGAAGCGGTGTTCAATGCGAGTGTATGCATGTTCAGTAAATATGCAGGTGTATATGTGTGTGTGTATGTTTGTTATTGTGTGCAACATGGATATTGTGTTACTGACAAACATCAACCATTTTGAAAAATTTTGAAATTTTTAGACACACTTCTATTAACATACACACAATCGTACATCATATAGAAAAACCTGCAGCCAACATCATGGTCTATGTCCATGTCCTTGCTTTATGTATGCGAGTTTGCTTGTGAGTAAGGACTCTGGCTGGTGAAGTTATATAAAAAAATTCTGTAGGCAAGTGCATGTGTATGTGTGTAACTATACGAGTGCACTAAAAACGATTTATTGCAATACTAACGTTGGTTTTTATGGGTCTGTTTAATTTGTTTTTTTTTTACTAGTTTTTACTGCTATAAAATAAAGCTTGGTGGTTTTTTTCTGTCATATTTTGTCAAAGACTATGTGATGTGCATAAAAACGCAATGCAATATTTCTTTTTAATGCTGGCAAAATACAGAAACGGAATGTATAAAACACTTTTCTAAAAATGCATTTATATTGCAGTTTTTTTGCATTGTTGTTGCTGTGCCAGCCATCCTTATTTACTTTTGCTATTTTTTTTTCATATGAGCTTTTGGGGTTTGTGCTTTGCTGCCTTCAATTTAGTATGCTAGTTGCATTTTATGGATGTAAAAAGTTTTTCGATATGAATGCAGCTGCATTATAGGGGGGAAAAAAAAAATAATACTGCAAAATTTAACACAAAAAAAAAAAATAAAAAATAAAAACGAAAGACATTTTAGTTTTTGCAAAAAAAGGCTCTTGTTCTGTTGGAAAATTTAAAAGTGGATAGAAAAATTTTTGCTGGAATTTATGTAAAAAATTATTTTTGTTTGAAATACACCTGGTAGCAAATTATGGCGCTCGATATCGATGGAAATTTCAATAGAGTTTAATAGCCACTTCCTTTATAAAAAGCAAGCGATTCCTCTAGAGAATTTATGAGAACAACACTCATTTCTTGTCGTTGGTTTCTATTAAAATTTAATAGACTAGTCACTCGCTTGACTTGTATCAGCATGCTATAAAATATATTTAGACGTACGGAGATCAATACACTGTTATGTCAAAAACGAAGCAGTTGCACCACAAATAATAATAAAGCTAGAGAACGATTTGTCCCATTGAGCCCAATGGAAAAATTATCGAATATGTGAAATACTGTGACGAATTTTCGAATTCAATTTTCCTGAGTCAGTTACAAGATCTAACTGACTCATAAACTCAAGGTTAGATTCCGTTGGTTGCTTATCGGTCTGAAGAACGTTTAAAAACGGGTCCCAAATTTGCCGCATTAAGCTTCTTTAGCTGCGAGGCGCAATTTGTGATAATTGCTTTTTTTAACAAGCAGCAATACAGTACAAAAGGGCGGCACTGGGTCGACCAGACTCCATGTTGCTCTTTGGTGGGAATTCGGGAAGATGCTATAATTGTTGCTTAATTCTTGTAAAAAGCGTTAGCCATCAATATCTGTGGCAAGCGCTAGAGATCAATGAACTGCATTATTCTACATGGACAAATCGACTGTATGGTGATCTCTTGCATGACGTAAATTATGAATCGTGCGGTTTGGCTATTTCTTTAGGGGTTTTCTAAAATTGGCGATCTAAAAAAAAAAACAGAATGGTCCAATGTCCTCATTGTCAATTCCCAAACTCAACCGAATATATGGATCAAAGTCATGCATAGTGGGCCTTATAGATCCGTGTCAATGTGTGAAGCAGACGAGATGTCATATTCAGTAGACAGTGCTGTACATGGTCCTCTCACATACAAGACAAGCTATCATCCAATCTAGCCTAGTCAGTGTCTGCAGTGCAGCTTCTAGCACCGTGTGACCGCATCATTCGAGTATCTATCATGTGCGAGTTCGTACAAGATTTTTGGTTTTGTCTGTCACGCGCATATACAGGCGCAATAGCTGCCCACTATTGGCAACTAGCGCTGTGTAACTCGGCTTTTAGTAGCTGGTCTTATTCTATACCAGCAGCTACTATTTCGTATTAGAAATTCAAGCAGTTTCAATCGAATAATACGCAATATCTTCACTCGCCTTCATACTCTATAACATATAAGTGTTCCTTGAGAAAAAAGGTATTTTAGCACAACTTCTTTTGCACAACTTCTTTTGCACTTGGGAGGAATGTAAAAAATTGAACTGGATAAATATGCACACAAATATTAAGACCAACGTACTTTGAAGACAAATACATTTCCAAAATGCAAATGCAAATACGAAATATGAATAATTACAAATATTCCGGCTGCCTCTTTCACTATTTCCCCACTCTCACTCCAGTCAATGTCTGACAGTCAACTTTAGGTTGCATGTATAGAACATGCAACGTGAATCTATTTTTATGCGTCCTTATATGGGTTTGTTGTTGTTTCTTTACAATAAAAATAAAGGAGTGCATGAGAAATAATGACTAACACAAGTGAACGTAATAACAGACAGAAACCTTAACGCAGTGAAGTCAATAAATATATCGAATAAAAGTAGACTTGGAATGTGCACTTGCTTCAACACAAACATGGCAATACTTCGTCAAATTGAAATCGTCTAAAATCCTTTATGTGATTGGCGATTTTGAGGAATCTCAACGAACTTAAAAAAATATTTTTGTAACAACGAGGCATGAAGTCGATTTTTCATAAATTCTTGGAAAACTATTAAGTTATAAAAACAATTCCTTATACACGAAAGGACAAAAATTCTCCTATCATCCTACGACTTGCAAAGTCGCAAATACTTCAGGCTCTATGTCAGAAAACTTACTTCACTGCTATAGAGTTTTCAGTGTGCTAGTTCGTTGACTTTAATAAAACTCCGATTTGGCTCTCCATACAATTTAGCACCTTAAATTTTAATTTTCGGAAATCTTACGTTTTATATTCTATCACAAAATATTGTCACATTCCGATTTGTTTTGGATTAAAAATGTACACACTCTTTTTTGATTTATCTTATTTTCCTTTAATTAAACCTAATTTACAAGATACCCATATAAAAACGATAGAAAACTAAATTTAAATAAACTTATAATGGTGTGAGATATCAAATTGGTTCTGGCGTTATTTTGAAGCTAAATTTATGACATTATGTATGAAATAGCAGACCATTCAAAAAGTTGACTCGGCTTTAGAATAATTTTTCGCTTAATAGCCGATGCTCCGGCCATCATTTTCATTGAGCTCAGGTGCTTATCTATTGGCGACCGCTTTCAATTATTGCGATAGCACAATCTTATATGGTTTAAGGCCCAAATCCAAACTCAAAATAAACCGAGCTTACACCCTGGCCTTAGCTTATCTAGCAGATCGGCCGCTATAGCTGCTACGTACCAATCTTGCACCAATCGCTATCTATTTGGTTGCCTAAGATCAACAACACCGTAAATACTTGTCCACAGTGGAACGAATTGGTCTGAGCATTAAAACCACGATGACGACCGGCTTCAAAAATACTCCATAATATTCTACCAGACCCAAAGCAATATATGATATTCCACCATAACATAGCTAGTTCTCATGTTTGTTTTTGTTTCGATCGAAGCAGAGCACTTTGGCTAGAGTACGCGTCTCTCCATTCGCAGTTGGTCATAATTGGCTTGATTCGTTACTGGCCCCAATATATGATCGTTTGAATGGCAATGGTAAATGAAAATTCATTGCATGTAAAAGTCTCAATGTACCTCAACGAGACTATAAGTTTCAGGACCCAAACATTTTGTTTAAAGCAGTAACTAACAAATATAGTATTAAAGGAACGCCGAGGTAATTAATGCTTACTAATTACCTAATTGTGCTACTTTGTTTGGAAAGGGGGAAGACTAAACAAGACAGGAGGTAAGGCAAAGGGATAGAAATGCTGCAAAATGTAACAACTTTGCAAATTGCTCGTTAATCTTATAACAGTGTTGCGGCGCTCCTGGTGGCATTAAGGCGAATTTTTTTATGTCGTTTTATAAGGTATTTCACTTAGAGAACGATTTTGTTAAAAAAAGTGCAAGCTCCATCAGCTGAGCTTAAAGCCGTCGAATGATTAACAGTCAACGCGTTAACAGCTTAAGAAACTGATGTAAAAAGGAAGATTCGAAAAGTTTATTCATTGAAGTCGGAAGTACTTAACATATGATTGTGTAAGAAATATTACATATCGTAAATCCAGAGCTCCGCAATTACAAGACCATTTTACTTAACTGTAAAGATGAGGTAAAGTAACTGAATTGCTCTATGACATTTCAATAATAATTCATTCGATTCTGGTTATCATTTCGAGACATCGCTACCATTCTGTACTTAACCAGAAGTACAATGGCTCCAAGCGCGTTGTTGATGGGGGTTTTTCCACAAACCCGTACGGGATCACCAATCCCTAAATACAACTTCAACGCTCAACGAAACTCTTAAGCTTAACATTATCTTCAACGCTTAGGACGATTACGCTTTAAAAGTTTCGTGTCCATTTTGACAAATCTTAAGCTTTCCGATATCAAATATTTTTCTTCAACTGATGACCAAAAAAAAAAAAAAGAATGCTTATCATAACGTTTCATAATTCGGTTTGTGCGTCAACTTCGTTTGCAGAAACTTTGCACTTATTATTGCTGAAATAAGGAGAATATTCGTAGCATGACAAATTTTCCGTTACAACTTCAAAATATAGAGGCCCTCATACCGGTCTGTCGTTTATGGTCAGACATTTCCAACTATTCTGTTTTTAGTTTTATCATAAAATATACATTCGAGTAAAACATTTGGTAGCCAAAGAATTGCTGTAGATTTATGCAACAGTCCAACAAGGAAATGAAAAGAAGTTAAGATTTTGTGTGGAGAGTTCCACATTTGCTAAATAGTTGTTACAATGTCGTGATGCATGTTTCAGAATGATATGAGGTGATCGCACTAGAAAGAGAAAGGAAAATCCAGAAACTCTCAAACTGCATCTGAACAGACATTATACTAGTGGCCATACAACGGAAGTGAATGTTACCTATGGTGGAACTAAATATGTTGGCAGCGGGTCTACGAATGTGTTTTACATTTGCAAACAGAAACCAAAAAGTATTAGGCATCGGAGGCTAAGAAATAATGAAAACAATGGACTGGCCAATATTTTGAGAAGGGACTACACAATCAATGATGAGTGTTTGGTAATTTTATTACAGATTTGAGTGATAAATTAAAACAAAGAGGTCTTATTCAACATGCTTTTGGGGCTAAAGTAACATGCTGAAGCTCAAAGAAAAAACATGGTTGAGGCAACCATAGTCTTAGAGCAACATATTAGGATTGAAATAGTGACAGTTTGAGATTGACTTTTTGGTGCACAATTATTTTATACCCTCTAACACATCGTCTGGTATGGTTGAATACTAAATTGGAAATAATAATAGTTTTAGAAATAGAATGCCATACGGCATAGCTTTGGGAAGAACTCCGCCACGTTAAAAAAAAAGGTTAAGGGGACGCAGATGACGAAGGAATCGAAAGGCTGCATTGGACACTCATTGCGAAAGTTATAATATACCAGCATTTTTATTGATGGTTCTCTTATAGACGGCAGGGCAGCAGGTGTACACCTGCTGGGCTGAATCTGTCATGTAGTCTGCATGTAGTCTTGTCTGTATTACTAAACATGGCTTTGTTTCCCCGCCACCATACTCATGGTCAGGTGTTCATAAAGGAAAATTAACCACGATCACAAGTAACTTATGGCCATACGTACGAAAAAACTTAAGGTAACAAAATCATTTCTATATTTTTACTAGAAAGACTTATCCACATATTTTTATGGATGAATATTGTTTAATGATTAAATATATAAAATAGCGAGTTTATCACAACTAAAAAATGTTTAAAATGTTTTCCAACAACACAACAATGTATTGTCGCAGAGAACAAAATATGGTTGTCGTGAACATGCCACAGCCAGCTTTTGCATTGCGTGCAATAAAAAAAATTGTAAAAAAGGTGTAAAGTCCTGGGAATAGAATTAATTATGTTAGCATTCTTTGCTTTTTAAAGTTTAAGCCTGATTCGGCACTAAATCTGCAAGTCATTTGAAAATGAATCGCCCCTAATAGTTTCACTTTTGTTCACGTGGAGTGGCAAAATAAAAGACTCAACATAAAAAATCTTTTAAAGTGATGAGACAAAAAGATGGCGACAATGATGATGCCGCTGATGATTGTATTGTAGAGTCCAATTTACTTTATGTTTGTTCTTGTATTTCATGTCTTGTGTGTGTCATGTGTGTGTTTGTGTGTGAGAAATTATGGGAATTTAGTATGGATTTTTTATGCAATTCCTTTCCTTGTTTTGTAACCAATACCATTTGCAATTTGGCCACAAACACACACACACACACACACCATTGTCTACATTTATGCATTTGCCAATTCTTCTTTATTTGTACGAAACAAAAAGTAGTCAGTAGCAGTGTGCTGCATAGCCTTTCTCCAATACTTCTTATATTTGTATGTTTGTTGATGACGTTGCAATACTTTGGTAAAAATGTCTTTGATTTTTTGTTTGCATTTTGTTAAGCAAAACAAAAAAGTAAAGTTCTCCCTCTTGCTTGTTATGCCAGTGCATGTGTATTGGTAAATGGCTTCTGATACAATTATGTTTTCTTTATTTTGCCAAAAGGATTTTGTTAGTCGTGATGTTTTTGCCATTTTGTTGTTTTCCTTTTTTGGTGTCAGAGTTTATTGCCTGCAACTTGTAGTGTTTGTTTTTGGTGCTTTATTTGAAATTTTGTTTTTAGTTTTATTTGCTGCATTCATATTGCATGCATTTGCGCAGCAAATGGATTAATGTTGGTCTGATAAATGAAACTGCAGGAAAAAGTACAGTAAACCGTATCCTTATAAAGGAGTTACGAATAAGGGAACAATATGGAGAATCCTGAAAACATACAAAAAACATTATTTTTTGTGTCAAAAGAAAAGAACTGATGTTGTTAGAGTTGACTTGAAATAATTTTATAAAAATATTTTCTCTGCTGAAGAATATAAGTTTCGAAATTACTGTCACTGCTGCTTTCAATATAAATTCCCTTAACACCGACTCTTTTATATTTAATGAAACTTTGTTATCAAATGCTTATTTCTTGCGACTGGGTGTTAGTACCCTTCCCTTTATGATACATTCTTTCTCCTACGCAGAAGACCGAAAAAAAATCATTTTATGTTTTCATTCCCTTCTTTGACTGCTGACGCAAAACAAAAATAAAACTTTACAAAGTAATAAAAACTGCAATAAGAAAAAGTGCAAGTTGTGTCTGACAAAAAAAATGGGTTGCAGTTTGCAAGACAGTTCAAAACAAAATGAAAAGAACTTTGAACAATTGTGCAAAAACTTTTAATGCTTTTCAACTTTCTTCAGCCCGAGTCAAACAAAATGAAACAGTTGCAAACTAGACAAATATCAACCAAGAAAAAAGGGCACCCTCTTTTACACTCACTCCTAAATGTTGCGAACACACAGAAAACCGTGCATTTTTAGATGGCTGTCTGTCGTTGTTGATTTTGGCGTTAGACCGTTGTTGAATTTTTTGTTTGTTGTCGCTGGTTGGACAATTATTTTTCACAAGCCCAGTTGGTGATGGGAGTTTATAGTTTTATAATAAAATTCAATAGCAAATTTCATAAATAGCAAACGTGGCAAACAAAACTAAACAAATTACTCAATAGTTAATGTCAAGCGTCTGGTTTTACTTCGTTACTTTCCCTACCCGCTGGTTATTACTTTTTTTTACCCTTTCTTGATGCTGCAACATGAAATCGGATCTTGATTTTTTTCAAATAAAATCAGCTTTACGGCAGAGAATAGAACCTAAGAAGGTATTGAAAAAGTAAAACAAAGTGAAACACATAATAGACACAAAATCGTTATATAAAAGGTTCATCCTCAGAAATGTTCAACATCGACGGCGGCGTGTCCACCGTCAGACTAGTGCGATTAGGAGTTTTTATTTGGTATTTGCAGTGTGAGTGCAACAAGTTTACAATACTCAGTGCAACTTCTGGTCGTTTCTGTCCTTTGCTCTTCTTTGTTCATACGGACTGCCACGTTGTTTTAGAAGCTTCTGTCAATTTTCTTTTTGTATTTTATTTTTTCACCACTGATACCAAATCATCTTGATAATCTAAACGATTAAGAAGAATGCCTAAATTATAACACTTTACTCTCAAAAGGAGCCCTTGTTATGGAAAAGTTTGCAAGCGTTGCGGTGGTTCTTCAAAGTTGATCCACCAAATGTTGAGCGAATTCGTGAGGCAGATTTTCGTAAGAGTTCTCGCCTAACACCACCTGTAACCGACGGCTACCTATTAATTTGTACACCCGAGGGTTCCGGTCGTCCACTATTTCAGGCAAATTTCTTGAATAGAGCATCAATAGGGCTAAAATCTTCATTCCATGAATTTTTCAAAAAGCGAATTTTGAACCCTTCGCTTACCCACCAAGTCACCAGTCACTTCTAACTTTCTTAAAAATTACCAAGTCCCTACTATTAAGCATCGGTAAATCCTTCGCTTTTCTGTCGTATTATTATTATTATTATTATTATTATTATTATTGTTATTATTATTATTATTATTATTATTATTAATGTATGGGGGGATATCGAAGCAGACCACTTACTTTCTGGGTCCTTTTCGTCCCCCATTTCGCTCCTCAGTTTAATTTCAGGGAACCGATCTGTAATCACAACCACCTTACTATCAATTGCGTCTCGTGCTAGCCGTAGCCTTTACTCTTGACTAAAGTAATTTCAGACTGTCGACTGGTAACTGTCGACACTCTTCCTCATCACGGAGTCTTTTGTAATTGCTAGCATTTGTCTAAGGCTTAGTTCCCCCATGGCATTCACATCTAACAAGTGTCTGCCCGTGGTCTTAAGCCTTATGCTAGTCAGTGCTGGACATTCACACACAATGTGCGCTACCGTCTCAGCCTCTTCCAGGCATAGCCTACAAGTATCATCTGCTACGACTTTCATCTTAGCCAGATAGTACTTGAAGTTTCCATGTCCTGTCACTAACGCAGTGATCCAGCTTAAGGTAGCCCTATTATATCCGAGCACCTTGCTGGTCTTCCTGCCGAGGTGTCGTAGTATTAACTTTGCCTCTTTCTTTTTCTTATAATTCAATTTGGTTCCTCATCAATAGCGATGAACTTATCTCTCTGAGAATTACGAAAATTCCGGTGAATAAAATGGACTATTGTCATACTTAATACCTGTTGGATATCCCATCACTTTAATAATTTGACAAATAATGTTAATAATGCGCCCTGATGTTTTGTCCCTACTTCCACCAGACATAATATAATTGACACACGCATGAAAATCGCCATTGTTACTATATGGGAGCGATACCATCGAATTCCCCCAATTTTTCGTTCTAACTGTTCCTTCTGAATCCCTCGCAATCCCTCGCAAGCCCTGTACTCTGTAACTAGCTTACTTACCTGCAGATTCATTCTTAGCCAATTATAAAGTTTTCTTGCGCAAGTAAGCATATTCTTTATCCTAGATGGGCTGAGTGTAGTCAGGTGAGTGTAGAAGGTATAATTAATTTATGGTTCTAGAGTATGTAACTTTGATTTTAATAAGACCTAGGCTGTCCAGTTTTTCTAAGTTTGGGCAGCTTTTCACAACGTTACTTGGAATTCGTGAATATTTATTGTCCCTATCCAGCGTATTACGATAGAGATCATAATTCCCTCGCGAGATACTCGGTCTTTGATCGATTAGGAGACATCCGTCAGTTCCTCAACTTACGATAGGTAAGTTCTCAATAGACAGGCGCCAACTCACACATACTCATGAGCTGGCATTACATTCACTAAAGGTCACTGTTTGATGGAGGTTTTCGTCCTGCTGTTTCGAAATCGACGATGTTTCGGCCATCATCGAATATCGATTAATACTTCTTATGGTACGATTTGAACAATGTAGATGAGGACGACGTAAAGTGATTCTAGCGGAATGGCGGTACGTGGCACAAATCAAACGCCACAATGGATATTTTACATTAATGTTTTCTTGATGTTTTCTTGAAGATCGTCCAATTTGACATTGCTGAACTTATTCATGTGGATTTTCCAAAGTCACTGGTCTCGCCAATGAGCCGTAATCTACTGACACTAATAGTCAGATAGATATAAGCAGAGCCCATGGGAACTGAATGACTAGGATTTGCGTAATCTTGCGAATCTGCGGCTGACATTTCATAGAAGTCTAAAAAAGGATTTCGTTAATACCTCACACACAGCTCTCTTGTTCAATTTCCACCTGTTTCTTTACGGGTAACTCCTCACCACAACGGCGTTTCTTATCCAACTTATTGTTCATCGTTATAGTCCACGAGATATAAAAAGCGTGCTAATTCAGATTGCCCAAACCCTCACAAAGTGATCTCCACTTGCAATTGAAGAAAAATAATGCAATGAAATTTCAACACAAAATTAAGCCCAGGTAATAAAACAGTTGTTTTTGTAAAGAATGGAGTTAACAGAGTTGTAAAAAAGAGTAGTATTTCACCCCGAACATTGGGTTCAAAGCAAACAATGTTACATATTCTCCAGTTATTTGTGCAACATATTTAGAAAGGAAGGTGTGTTTTTTCCTAAATGTTGTTAATTTTTTAGAAAAGAACACAAGCATGCAAAAATAGCAACATATAGCTTACATATTTTTCATCACTTAGAAACTAAAATATTTTTTAGATAACGACACGCACGCAGGAATACAGTTCCCTGACACAACCCAACCGACAAGCAGTATTGGGGTGAATCTTTAGCTCCTTCGAAGACCAGAGTTCGCGCAGATCTAGAGACTGTGTAAGCCGTTCAGGGAGTTTCATATTGCAGTATATCATTATGGTTATTGCTTGCAATGACGATGACGATGATATTGACAATGACAAAGTCAACAAACGGACAGACTACATTGTCGGCCAAATGAGTGCGGGTGTTTTAATTGTTTTGTTGTTTGTTTTTCTCAAACCTTTTTTTATACTCGTACTCTCGTATGTGCTGAAGTAGTAAGTACTTGTACCTTCTCTGTATGTAGTCACCTACACACTCGCATATATCTGCACTTCCTATGCACCGTTTTGTTTGTCATTGATTACAATTTTTTGCGTCGGCGAGAAATAAAATGGAAAAAGTTTGTTTTGTTACCTTTTTTGTATAAAAATAAAAAGTTGAACAAAAAACTTGTTTGAAAAATGTTGATGGAACCCAATAAAAAAAAAATTGAATATACTTTTTTCCATATTAGTTTGGTTTTCGTGCCACAACTTCATTCACAAAAAATTGCATTTTTATTTTTAGAAAAAAAAGCTTCATAAAGTTGGGGAGGTTCTTCGTGTTTGAAAAGAGAAATATTCGTGCTTTAAAAAAGAGGCATTAAGAAAGTTTTGCAGTTTGATTTGGTTATTTTGGTGAAAAGAAATGCTACTACACATAAAATGCATTTGCATAAAAAAATACGCCTGAAGTTTTGGGGGTCTTTTTTTCTGAAAGAACAATAGCAATAACGTCATTCACATCAGCGCTGTTTGGCGGAAAATTTGCAAACAATGAAAAGAAAAGCTTTTTGTTGCTTCATCATAACGAAACGAAGAGGAGAGTGAGAGAGTTTGTGAGAGGAGGGTTGTAGGTGATATGTGAGTGCTATATTTTCCCTAAGGCTATTCACATTTATGGGAGTATCGTTAAATTACAAAGTTTTTCACTCCTTTGTAATCAAAAATTGACTCTTTGTGAGAGGTACTATCCGGATAGTAATAGGATGTCTAGTTTCCGGAGTTGATCTTTGTCAATAATAATATGCTTAAGGTTAACGTAGAGCAGTAACCCAAGAAAAAGTAGCAGAAATTTTAGCTTTGACATCAAATTAGTTAATGCTGTTTGATGTAAAGTGGTTTAGGCTTTTTGTGACGAGTTTATTATTCAGGAAAAATATCTGTATGCTTTTTAATTCTATCGTAGTAGAGAAAAACAGAAAGTGGTGGAAACACTAAAATTGTGTACAGATAAAACCACTTATGTGTGAACAACAATTGAAGTGCAAAGTAAGCATTTTGTAGTAATTATAATTTTTTTATAAACTAAAAAGTAATAGAATATATTCTCATATTTTTTTGTAATAACGACATATGTGCCTTTGCCATCAATGAAAATTAACTATGGTGACATGTATCTTCCAAGCAACACATTTTATTCAACCGAAGGTGTCTCGTTTCGACAAAATTTACCGTTTGCACGAAAGAGTAAAACTTTACAACCAAATTTGCAAGAGTCGTGTTGTATGCAAATGGCAGCTTTATAGGAAATGGGTTTACTTAAGTTAAATGTGAATAATATCAAAAGGTGCGCATCGATTTTAAAGAAATAAAAAAATTAGAGGTTTGGCTTTTTCTAATTTTTTTTCTTTTAAATGAACAATTTTAAAATTTTGGATAAATAATATTTTTGCCACAACTTCCTCCTGATCGCTGTAACTATTGAACAGATTTAAAATCAAGATAGGTACAATTTAAAGGTCATTCCAATGGGCATTTTCTCTACTTAGAACAAACCATTCTCAAGTTATAGTGCCACTGTCTTCATCTTGAAAATGACGTTACAACTCGGAAACCAAAACTAATTTAAAAAACTGAAGTACAGAATTTTTAATAAAATAACTCCAGTACAAAATATTGTATACTTGTGTTATTAGTAAAAAAAAGTAATTTTACAAAGCTTGGCAAAAATGGATTTAAGCGGGTTTTCATGAAAACTATCGAACCACCAAAGTGTGGCTGTTATTTCGTGAGATTATAATGTAATTTTAGCCCTCAAATTGATGCAATGTACCATTAAGAAATCAGAAGCTCTTGGCAAGAAAATCCAGTCTGCTATTTGTTGAACTAAACACATCTTTCAGATCACCAATGAAGCACAAACTGTGTCTAGATTTTTTCAAATGGTGTAAGAAGGCTACATACATATATTGATCCGACCGATATCGGAAAACGACACCCATATATGAGCCGCTGTTTCCAAGTCTATTTTGAAATGTGTATTTTGTGTCATTTTTTTTTTTACTACAACAGAATGTGCTCCAAATAACTTCGGCAACTTGTTTCTTATAACGAATATAACGAGGCAAATCTCTTTCTTGAGCCGTACTGTTTATATGTGGAATAAATTCTCTGCAGTAGTCTGCTACTTTCAATAAGGGAAACATATTGAAAGTAGCGAATATTTGCAAGCACAAGTCCCGCTACCCGCCTCACAATTTTCTTTGGTGCCACTGGGAGCAAACGTTAACGCAATTTGACGCACAATTTGTACCTGCAAATAAACACATCAGCGAAAATTTCTATAATTTTTGTTAGCTGAAAAAGGTCCCTGCTAAGCTTAACGTTTTATTGGATAACCACTTAAATTGGCTGAATACTGCGCGGCCCTTCTTTATAATTTTGATGTGCGGTAAACATTTAGCAGCTCATCATTTTTTTGTTTAGGTTTTTTTTGGAGAGGATTTAGTTTGCCTTATAGTAGAATCGATTGGTTATTCTGAGACGTTTTATAAAAAAATACAGCATCGCTTGAGTGTGCCCAGTGATCGAAGGTGAGAATTTGCTGGCCGCAAACAAAGCTTGGAATGTTTCTCTAGGTATGGGACCCTTCGCATACAACAAAAAACTGAAGTTATATAGGAATGGCCTTGAACCCTTGATTAGTTTTTAGTCCTGCCTTTTTCGATTAAACTGAAATCTGAATATTTCTCGTTTATGTAAGTTATGCCTTAAAAAGGAGTCAACGACATTATATGGTTTGTGAATGCAATACTTTACGTTTTCCTTTCTGGCAAAAATATTACATATATGTTGCCATTTCCTAATGTTTGTTTTCTTTTCTCAAAAATATGCAACACCTTGGAAAAACAGCAGGTTTTTTTCAGAAGGAAAAGCGCTATTAATAAGCGATAACAGATATGTTTTATTTCTAAAGTTTATTTTTTGTATGATATTACTTCGACTTCAGTACTAGTCTTCATCAGAACCATTACACGGAGATCGGGCCTCATAAGTGATCTGGGGCACAAAATATGTATAAGAATTCATTCACTATTAATAACGACAAAGAAAATACACTCAAGGGGATCAAAAGCCTAATACAGCCATCTTCTCCCGCAAAGACTTAGAGTGAACAGCAGTCTAAACGCCAGCTCAGCTAATTCTGGAATAAGTTGGTTTTTGGTGTTAGTTTCCCAATAAAGAAGGCAATTGTTCAGCTCTAGATACACTTAATTAATTTAAAGCAATAATAAAATCCAACCATTTGATTTCCAATTTTAATGCACCTGCCAACACCTCCTAAACAATATTCTGCTGCTTGGCAAATTTTCTAAATTGCAAAACTTTTTCTTTTTTAATCAAATCAAAATATTTATTCGTTTTGCGTTTTTTTTTCTCATTGAAATATTTTCAACTTTTTACAGTTTTCTATTTCTAACATAAAACACATTTAAAACTCTTAGAAATAATTGTATTTTGCCCATTTTTTTCTAGAGTTTTATTTGCATTCAAATTATGCTGAATTTCATTTCAATTATTTTAATTGAAAACTTTTATTTGTTATTTTTTATACTTTATTTTTATTTGCAGGGTTTGTTTTGGTCGTACGAATGGTTATTTACAACATTTTGTGGCTTGTTTGTCTAAAGGAAACACACAAAAAAAAAGCGACAAAAATAAACTTTATTAGTTAATAGTTTAAAGTTTTTCATTGGACATTTGTGACACATTCGAAATGTAGTTTTTCTACATCAACCAGAAGTGCAGTAAACGAAACCAGAGTCAGCGGAGTGCAAAGCAGGTAATTTGATAGAAATAATATTGTGGTTTAGCTATTTTATTTAATATGAGAACAATGTACTGGCTGCCTTTCCAAAACGCAGCTGAGTGCTACATGATACTGGCTTTTGACACAGTTAGTAACGGTGACATGGTAGGTACTGAAATATAAAATTTAGTACGAATATTTTTGCAGACTTAGTCCTTTTACTTATTTTTGCAACTAAAAGTAGACTAAGTCCTTTTACTTAATACACGTCTGTTTACACTGATCACGGTCACACACACGCAAATGAAGACCCATAAAAAACACAGATAAGAAATGAATTTTTATATTCATTTATCTTTGAAACCTTCTGAGAAATATCCTGTCTGGAAATTTTAAAAATACCCGCATATTTATATTTTTGTGGATTTAAAATTATTGCACTAGAGGAACTGAAATCGATACAGACTTTGTTACGTAACGGGTTGTTTGAGGATAGGAACCGATTTGAGTTCTAACACTTTGCATGAAAGAGAGCTGTCACTTTATAATGGTGTTGTCATAGGAGGGGAAACTTGTTAACTTTTAGACACAGTGTGACAGGTTACTGAGAAGTCGCAAAGTACCTTATCCAGTTTCGGTTACGTTACTATAGCATTGGTCTCAGTAATATGTTATATGTACGTGTTTGTGTAGATAAAAAAATTTTGTATTTGTTATATCAGTTAAGTGACATGAGCTGTTTTTACTACTGGTCACGAAACCTTTCTTTTTGAGCAAGAACTTTTTTCACAAATCACGGGATAAATACGTCTAGACCAACTGGCACATATTCCCCCAACGTAATTATCGGCCTTTTACTTTAATATTTATGAAAAATGGGAAAGAACAGAAAATGTAAATTCATTTTATTTTTACCACCAGTTTGGTGTGCATTCCGTAATCCTTGTCACTTGTGATGACTAATCGTCATTTTGACAACTACGCGGTACAACAAATTCAATTGTTTTTTAAAATAACACTCTTCTTGCAAGGGTTTCCCACCGAGAGGTCCTTAAAAATATATATGTATTTGTTTTTTAAAAGCTTACGTTTGGCTTTTATTTTAGAGGGGTTAAGGGTCCTCCCTTTTGCACATTTCTTATCGTGAATCGGCATAGGAAATCTTGTAATCCTTACATTTCAGGTATAAAATGTACGCAGGAAATTTATGTAGAATATCACGTGCAACATTTTTATGGAACATTTTAACCCTCTAGCACTTTGTTGTATTGGTCTTTTTATACCTTTCCGGAAGAAGTGGAAAAAACTCCCCTTAACGAGAAATACAGCTGCCTGAAATATCCTACAAAAATATTTGTCATTAAATTTTTCTATAAACTATCAAAGCGACCAAAGCTTGAAACTCAACTTGAGTGTTAGAAAGAAGCCAAAACTTAAAATATGCTTAAGGGTTACTTTCATACTTATTCACAATTGGTGTTCAAATGTTCAACAAAACTGTATATTATTAGACTGGTTTGTATTGAAAGTATACTTTATGTAAATTTTTAATATAAGTCACCTTACGAAAAAAAAATACTCCTGAGGAAGAGGTCTCAGCCTCTTCAATAGCGATGTCTGGTTTCAATTCCTGTAAAGTGCAATCGTGTAACCACCTAACAGTGGACTAAAGTGTTTGATGGACTCTAATGTAAATCTTGAGTCGGTGACAAATTGCTGTACAACATCTTACGGGATGTTTTTGTTATCATTTAGATAAACAGTATTTGAAAAACGATTTATAGTTAAAAGTGTTATTTTCCTACTATTTTCATTCCGGGTTTACATATCCTTTATATCCTTATACATTACCTAGTTATTGGTCTCTATCCAACAATATTCATTTACGTTTCCGAACATGTTTGAAAGCAAAATTGATTTGTTGTCTTTTTAAGTAAAAAGACTTAAAAAGTAAGGAGATTTTTTTAACATAATTTCGTTTAATTGACGGTTGTAATGTTGCTGAAGCAACACACTATATAAAACACTGGCCTGTAAAAAAAAAAATTACAATCCCCAATAGTTTCCGAAAAAATTTGCAAAAATAATCTTGAAATAAAAAAGCAAACAGTAAACAGGCGTAAAGTAGTGGGAATTAACAAATGTTTACAAATGCAATTAAGCATGCCGCACACTACTGCCACCAATTTAATGGCCTTAAATAAATTTATCAGCCATTCTAACACAAACATACACACACAAGTAGATAGAAACATTTGAAAACTCACACTTTTTCTAGCCGGAAAATAAATGAAAAGTTAAATTTTTTACCAACTTAATAAAGCCTCGAAACTTGGAATTTACACAATCTTTTTATTCTAAATAGATTGAATTGAAAAAAGGAAGACCAGAAACAACATCAACAACAAAAATAAATTAACAAAAGAGTTTAATTCCACGAAATTTTCTTTATATTAAAATTTATGCTTCAAATGCACATTTCATGTTTGTGTTGCTCAATTTGAATGCAATTTTCCCTTCACCACGCACCCCACTTTTGTTCATTGTTTGTTATAAATAATGAAAAATTATGCAACCCGGCTGGCTAGTGGAGAAAATTCCGAAAACTGCAAAATTGTTTAGGCATTTAGTTGTTGGTTCTTTTAGTGGGCAAAATAGAAATTGCAGTTGTTTGTCTATGTGCAGGAATGGATATATTTGAGGTGTGTTTAATGGTTGCACACAAAAACTGTACACAAATGGATGTAAAATAAGAGCGGTTTAATGTAAATATGTATGGCGGCCATAATACTGAAAGTTTGGAGTAGAAGCCAAGTTTTCAACGACTAAATAACTCTAGAGCCGAGGTGCATTTTTGGATGCTTGTAGTAAATTTGAAGTTGTCACACGATATTCACCATTTGATAAGGTATCCTAAAAAGTCAGTGCTTGGTGCAACTTTTGTGTTGGTGAACATATAAAAGATAACGTATTTCTCCGAATTGAGTGCCATAGCAAGACGCCACAAGTGGTATTTGGATAAATAATTTGTATGTGTGTTTATCTTCCGCTCACTCATATACATTGTGTGATTTCACCCAGATAGACTTTAGCTTGTAAGCTGTTCTTTTTTCACAGCTCCATGCCAATAAATCACATGTAATCAGGGCTATCGTTCCAATTCTCTCAGAGTCAATCGGAGGACTCATTAGACATTCCATGTGACCGTGCGAAGCCTTAACGGACATTAGGCGATGTCATGCAAAGTAGCTTCCACACAAATTGTTTTATTTCAATTAAATACCAGTCCTTATCGAAAAATCCTTCGCTTTGTATATTCACTTGTTAGTAGTGCATAGAGCGCATATAAAAGTAAATATTCCTGCGCTTGTTTTATTTCTAGTATCCTGCACTATGGACGCAGTGTTTATAATTTTTTGGAAAATTTTAAAGCTCTGTATGAAATGCTTTAGAAATATAAGAGATTTTAATATTAAGTTTGGCATAATTTTCCCAATTAATGGGGTTTAGTCTAGAGCCGATGTCAGGTTATTAAAATTGATGTGTAAAACTTTGTTAAACTAAATGAGAGTCTTAAAAATCGATTACCTCATTGATACTCACATCTTACTTGCAAATAGAAGTGTTGCGTATTGCCGTTTATATTCTTTTTTTAATGTAACTTATTAACTCATGAAAACAATTACTGATTAACGATACTGTTTAAAAATAAGGTATACAGCGTTGCCACCTGTTTTATGCACTAATTGATTTTTTCGCATTAATTGCAGGGCAGGTAAAATTATTATTCTTAAATTATTCACTTTTTCATGTCATTGGTACCCAAATGCACAGTTTGTGTTTATAATGGTGTTGCCATATTATTGTTTATCTACCATTCGACAGCAACATGCATGTATTACCTGCCGTATAAATAGTGAGTTCAGTATTTGAAAATAAGGCATACCCATAAACGAGACATGTAAGGGGTCATATTCATAAAAAATTAATTTTAGGTTTAAAGTTTACAATAGTTAGCAAACGCTTTTAGGCTATTGGACCTTTAATAGGAAAACAGCAAGTATATATTTATATATATATTCTCCAAACCTAAAGTGGACAAGGGATGACGGAAATTCGTTCCAAAAATCTACATCAAAACACCCTGTCGGAATATCAAATCAAGAATCATACAAATATTGATCCGGTTAGTCTGATTTATAAATACGTTTTTATTGTTTTAAAATAAATTAATCTTTTTAAAAAATTAGCAAAAATTGTTGTATTATTTGATCCAGTCCCGGGGCCTTACAATTTTTAATTTTTTTAATGAATATCACAACTTCTTCACGTTAGCACGTTAAAGTGCCTACATCATCGTTGAAGATGTCATAATCTGCAATAGCGCTAGCTAGCACGTTTACCCTTTGTTCAATGGAACTATTGAAATTAGTGTTGCTCATATAAGTTTGGACAAAATGAGCAGCAACTGCATTAGCTATGTTCACATTATCAGAGGCTTCTTAGTTACAAACCACCAATTTATTTAAGGTGCTTGTCTCGTGTTTAGTACATTTAGAAATCGTTCAGAAATGTTTATCCCCTACTTGCTTATATGACAAGCATTCAGTTTATTGAATTCTCTAACCCGGTGCCCGAATACTTGTTCTTCTTCTGGTACTATAACATCGTTGAAATTGTATTCACAACATGGTATTGCAGAAGGAGTAGCAATACAAATTAAGTCATTAAATCCTTGAAGTGATTGATCAGCATTTAGATTGGTTAGAGGGCTGCTTAAGTTAACAGAAGCATTAATCCTAGATACAATGATGTTCTAAAAACGTTCTCTATCGGCATTCTTGTACTCTGGAAAGTGTTTTGCTCTTTCACTGACCGGCTCGTTTATGTAAAAAGACATTTGCACGTGGTCAGAACACAGTTTATTCGGATCAGTTTCTATACCTGAAAATAAGAGAGTAGAATTAGAAAGTAGTAGGTTCTGCGGATATCATGTAGGACTAAAAGGAAACCTTTGTATGAGGTTTGGCAGTTCCATCTACAGTAGAGGGAATAAAAATCTCGTAGAACAAAATATGTTTTCTTATGTTTATAAATCGTATAAAATTTTAACTAAATACTTGTGCAACAAGATCAATTTTAGTAGCCGTTCGACCTATTGTTCCCGCCATGAACTAATAAAACAAACGTTTTTAATATTTTTTTTACTAACCATCATGCTGGGACTCGCGATATGCATCAGCTGCATTGAGTACAACAAAATTAACACAAGTCCCATAAGAAATGTGTTTTTAAGTAATAACGAATTTAAAGTAGCCTTTCGCAATTGAATTAAAGTAAATAGTTCAAGTTGGAGTTGCATCAGTTACGAAATAGTGCCTTCAATTTGGAGATTACAAAAAAAAAACAAACGATTTTGAAATAAATTTTGTGTTTTTGATGTAATTGTTTTAATAGTGTTTGAAATCATATCCCAATTGAACGAATTAATTCTTGACTGACACGACTCTAGTTTAAGTCACTCAAAAAATTTATTAAATTTAAACAATATTTTACCATTTTTTAAAGTGTTGGATTTCTTTGCATAAAACAAATTTATTGTTATAAAAATCTTTGAAATCTTTGAAGGTAACAAATATCCTTAGATATTTTAAAGAATATTAATTTATTTATTTTTTTGAATTCACAAGTTTCACAAGGCTTTAAGTTAGAAAAGTCAAACATTCACAAAATGAAATTATTTTTCAGCAGTTTGCAAACCCCTACAAGAAATTCAACATACTTATCCTAAAGTAGTGCCTGGGATTTAAAAAAATGCATCCCAAATATTAGGCACCATTCTTGCCAGTTGTCTGTCCTCTATATTTTTTAGATTATTTTTCTACCATTCAAAAACGAAACCAAAAAAATAAATACATATGAATGCAATTCTGTATACATATATCGACTGACATGGGTATATGTATGTGTATGTACATGCTATTCCCTCAGCGCCTTCCTTTGGGGTGCATTGTTAGTTGTTATTTTTTCTTTTTGTTAAGTTTCAGTGCCTACTGCCAGTTCATCTAAAAATTTATTTGCATTTTTGTTGCAGCCATATTGGAAATTTGTATTTTTGGTAGTAATACAGATTTAATATTTGCTGTTGCATGCCAGTTTTATTGTGTAGTCTTCTTGTGGTTCATCCCAAACAAAGAAGAAAACTAAAAAAATTACAGCTGACAAAGCAATTTGATTTTTACGTTTTGTTAAGGTTTCCCCTCTCCCTGTTTTGGTACAAAACCCCATGAATTTTTTTGCTTAATCCTTTACAGAAAAATGCATCAAACAAAAAAAAAACCCGGAAAAACTACTGACCAGCACTAACAAAATGAAAGGCAAAAAACAGTTTTGAATTCAGGTTCACATGCTTGCATTTGGTGCATTTTTTCCAGGTTCATGTAAATGCAAAGGGAAAAGAGGAATACGCCAGGTTCATGTAAATGCAAAGGGAAAACAGGAATACGCCTGCATTTGCATCCCTATTAAGACTTCCTAATAATGGATTCTAGTCTTTTCATTTTAGGTTGTTTTTTTTTAAATCTGTAGCAGGCTATTTCAGAAAAATATGCAAAGCAAATGAAAAAAGAAGAGCTTGTTAACGTCAAATGCAAATGTTTTTGAATAAACGTAATCGACAGAAGAGCCTGCTTGTGGTGTTTTTGTTTTTGCTGCACATGCATTTCATCGCAAGCAACAAAAATTTATGGTGAAAATCTATAATGGCTTAAGGTTGTAAATGAAATTTGTTTGTCTAAATTAATGCTAGGAATTATTAAAGGATGTTAAAGCTATTTCTATTGGAGTTAGGGGAAATGTTATGCAATTTTTATAGAAAATAATTTTTTTGAGCAACCTGCCTGGCATCCTGTATTTTAAGATCTTTTATAACAATAATTTTAGACTTGCACTGTAATTGAGCTCTTAACTTTATATTTCAAGTGAACTTGTATGTTGTTTAGAAAATACATTGTTTTGTATCTTTTATGATTTCTTCCACATGGTGCGTATGATCAATATTAATTTGATATTAACACCTGCTGCGTATGAGTAAGGGCATGTTTCTGTAGCACAAGCGCGCGACTTATCCAGACAATTTTTATAGAAACCAGCAGCAAAAAATTTGTGTTCGCTCGCTTGTATTTCGGAAACATGCACGAACTAGTGCCATTAATTTGGAGGTTTATTTTAGATGGTAGCAATTTTGCAAAAATTACAAAAAGAACAAGCAATTTTAATTCTTGCGTATGACGCACCCAAATAAATTGTGTGTTTTTGATGTAATAGTTGTAAAATTGCTTGAAATCATATCTTAATTAAACGAATTAGTTCATGACTGATACGACTCTAGTGCAAGTCACTCAAATGGGCGTGAACGTGAACGTACACGTATCAAATATAAAAAATGTTCTCACATTTTCTTAATGTGTTGGTCTTCTTTGCTTAAAACAAATAAATTGCCATTATTTCTAATAAAAATCTTGGAGCTATTTACGGGGAAATAAATATCCTTAGATATTTTATTTCAATTGTTAGGCTCACAGCAATAGCTAAGGTCTCGCAAATTACTTATCTACTAGTATTTCCAATCAATGATTCTCTTCAGCAAATAATTTTAATCATGAGTGGAAAAATATGCCAATTGTTTTAAATGAAATGCTTTATTTGAGTATGGAAATGTATGAAGGTCAAGCGTTGAGTAATTCCAGCAACGCACAATTCTGAAAATCAAATTTCGCTAAAAGTACTGCACCTTATCATAGGACTAATGATCTGATGATTCCTACTGAAGTGAGTGAACAAGAAGCGTAAACAAATTTTATATGTCCATCCACTTTTCCAAACTTAGACTTAAGTCTAAGCAATAACCTAATCCAGATACAATCTCTAATCCATAACAAGTATGAGGCATTAATAATGCAATCGAACGCATTCTTAATGGTCAAATTTCTTTGCTAAACAGCACCAACCAGATGAAGTTGATCGAGGGCATTCAATTGTGACAAATTAAAAAATCCCTTTTTTTAAAAAACCAAACAGCTCTAGAATCTCTTCAATCCAATTTACACTAGTTTAAAAGCTTTATTTTATATATTTCTATTTTAGCTACTTCACTTTATTTTGATAGTTTTATTGTTTCAAAAATAAACAACTGACATCCCTGCCAAATTGCTAAGAGGGTTTGCATTGTTAGCCAGCGCTCTTGTTTTCAATCATTTCAAGCAATTTGTTATTTTTATTTCGATGAGCACGCAGTAGTAGAATTGAAAGTGCCCACTAATTGTTTTGTTTATTAAAAGCACAAACAAGGTTTCGTAAGCATTTTTTTAAGCTTTATGTTGTATAAATTTTCTAGTTATGACGCACAAGGCCACATATAATATACGAGTGTCTATTATAAAAGTTAATGCTTGAGTTGTTTGAAAAAGAAACTAAATCAACATCAACAATTTTATTTGATATCAATTGTCAGTTATGGATTGTGGTAGGAGTTGTGTTGAAGATAAAACGTTTTATGATTGGTATGGTAATACTAATATTGACTTGGAAGTTATGCGAACTAAACTGCATTTTAAGCTCTGTTTTTTAAATAGTCTGATAGCATAATTTTTTTTTATTTATTTCGTAACAAATTTGCTGATTGTAAAAACCTCCTGAATAGACGTTTTAGGTTCTGGTGGGTAATGCTGGTAATTCATATCCTTACCCAATTGCTGAAAATCAACCAGTGCATTTTTGTTCGTTCGTGGATCATACCAGCCATAAATAGTTTTAAAACTGTACCTCATGATATAATTAGTTGTGCCTTAACATAGTGTGCAAAAATAGTTGTGGCTCCTTTTTAGAATGGTTTTTACATAATTCTACTTTTTAAATCTGGTCAAAAATCAAACAGCAAACCTAGTAGAGAGTGAGACCTCTCTCAAGATTAGTGCAATTCCTAAACTTTTGTAAAATATAATACGGATGATAAGTGCAAAAACTCGGCTTTCTTTCCTAAGACGGAGTCTCTTGTAATTGCTAGCATTTGTCTAAGGCTAAGCCATTCAGATATAACAAGAGTCTCTCCGTGGTCAATAGCCTTATGTTGGCCAGTGATGGACATTCACATGGAGACCTACTCGTCGACCCCTTGTAAGGATGCCTTGTCTATCTCTTCAGAATTCCTCAATTGGCCAATAAAACCTTTGGTAGGCTATTTTGTCCACCGTTATCAAAATCTTACGGTCCAATGTCTTTGGTGTTGCTCTAGAAATTAACTCGTCCATCATTCGCAAAATATTCTTGGTTATCCCTTCAGACGCCTGCCCCCTGGGCCAACAGAATAGAAGGTCCTTCAGAGAATTCAATTTACTCCCAAGAGTAATAACGAAAGAGATATTTACCAGCCCAGAGCTCGATTTGTATGGGCAAGTCTGTACTACAACTGAAAATCTAATGGTACCCAAATTTCGTGGATTAGTGATTTACTTGTGTTAAAACTTTGTCGAATATGATTAACTGCAAATACTGTGACCTGCATAACATTATATCTGGCACATCAAAAACAGTATGTCCTTTTCAACAGTGTGATATCTGGGAAGATTTTTACTTAATCTGGCGTATAAAAGAGAAGTCACTTGAGTCCAATTTTGTTTTTTTTTTTACATAAATGATTTTCCATGCATAACCTTATTTTGCAACGTTTTAATGTGTACAGACGGCGCGAAAATGTTTCTAAGTTCAAATAAAGTCTCTGAGATGCATTATGTAAAACATAATTTGAATAACGTAATCGAATGGTGTACCTTAAACCTTTAGACCCTTTATTTAAATAAATGCAACCATATTTATATGAGATGTTGCGAAGTTCCTTCTAGACTCCAAGTTAAGTTTTATATTTTACGAGCACTTTCCTACTTGCTTAAACCAACTCACCGGCAAAGTTCTTAACATACTTTTATTATTAATTTGATATTATTTAACAGTTGTTTTATAAAAGGGTATACCTCAAAGTTCAGAGTTTTCTTAGAAGATTGATTTAAGCAGCGTGACTGCAATTAAAATTTTTTCTGTTTAATACTCAAGCAATTTGTAAACACCACATGTCTTAGGCATTTAAATCATTCAATATTATTAAGGCCTTTTGTTGTTGGGTATTTATTTTATAAAAATTTCCAAATACAAATTAATCATGCGCAACATAATTATTTCAGAATTAAATATTCCCCATACGCCACGTGGGTAAGACATAAATTTATCCATCAATTATACGACCTAAAGCTTCTTCGCTTTTCTTAAAAAATTGCCTGAAAGTACTTTTAACTGAAACTAAAGCTTAATTTTCATAGTGAATGTATATGATACAATATCAAGTATTTAATTATATTTTACTGTGTGCACACACACGATGGATCATAATATTTCATCTATAGTTATGAGCAATTTGGTTGTCTTGGCTTGATAATACAGTTCGATGTTCCATGGACTAAACCCATATTTTCCAGGTTTGTTTTAAACGAAGCCTCATCCGTGACAGTAGGATATTCATCTCCATTGCCTTACTGCAAAATAGTTGTTCAGTTTTGGTTTTCTAGTTTTAGCCCACTTAATTGTCAAAAAATTTCGTTTGATAGGTTTTAGTTATTTTATTCAAATTTTATAAAAATATTTTATTCTTTATAATAGAATTTGGTCTATTTGTAAAAAAACTCCTCCGATTAGTCAAATAATTTAACCAAATCAATTTCGTTTGCATGACGTCAGTAAAATTATTCTCCCAGGAGTTGATTAATTGCTTTAACTAATTGTCCGGAACAATATCATAATTATATTTGAAAACAAGAAAGGGAAAAGGGAACTGACAACTTGAATAATATGGCCAGAAAAAATAAATTAATTAACCAGACACTTGAAACGGTCACGTATAACTCTCTACAAATTTACAGACGTAAAAAAGCAACCCCAAAATAAAATTTATTCTTTTCAAGTGAATGAAATTTGCAGAATTATAAATTGGTATGAGTGTACTTTTCTAAAAGTCAAAGCTTTAGTATATTTCTAATATTAAAACAAAAGCAAATTTAAATATTAAATTAAATTTTAATTTTATACATTTGCATCGTTTCTCAAAGTCATATAAAAAACAGATCGAACAGACGAAACATTTGCAAAAGTAGGAGCAATTTATGCATTTCAGCAAATAAAGGAATAAATTTGCAATTTTATAAATTGATCTGTATAACGGAAAGAATATAAGAACGTTAATATAAATGAAACTGGTAGCAATACAAATTTTTTTGTAAATATGTATAGTGTTCTCCAATAAGGACGGAATGATATTGCCAGTTTGAAGCTAAATCTCGGTGGCAGCATTTCCAATTGAGCGTGTGGTTGAAGACGCCAATTTCGCACAAAAGCTCATATTTAGCAGCGAGGTGTATTATGAAATGAATGGCTATGTTATTAAGCTAAACCGCCGTGAGCTTTACCAGGGGCTAATACATATGCAGAAACTTAGTGTTTGGTACCCACTTTGGCCAGGAGCATATGTTATCCGTACTTCTTCGTAAACTACATTCCAAAGATCATCATCAGCTGCGTTGAATTGCACGATATGCTTTTAGCAGCTGTGCAGTGCAAGTAGGATGGCGACACCTGCTATGCAGCGAACGCCTCAGTAGACGTTTAGCAGTTAAAGCTATGATTACTTCTTGCTTATGTGACGTGAAATCATCGAAGAGTTATGATGGCGCTAACTACTTTAGTTAGAGCAGCCTCATACTTTGATTAATGTCTAAAATATTTTTAAATAAACGTGAGATGTTTGCCACAACAATATATTATTGTAGAGATCATGGTATGGTTGGCGTGATCATGTTTTTTCTGTGCATGAGAATATGAGACACAAAACTTATAACTATAATTATTACGGAGCCGAACCTTTAATAAAAAGAAAAACAGTAGAACGTTACTCTGCAGTAAGCCTAAGGCTTACGATTTCTGACTCAATACTAAAATATTCTAAAAAAAGGCAAAAATAAATAAAACTAGCAAACTCAGTTTGAAATAAAATAAAATGTTAAAAAGTTAAAATTCTATATAAACTGTTTGTCAGAAGAAAACAGTTTATGCAAATACATCGTACCCATCTCCGAACAAATATCCTTACTCTACCCCTCGTATTTGTAAAACCTTCTGTACATAAGACAAGTAAAGTAATTTTATTACATTTAATTCAAATCTTCTATGTAGATGTGAGAAGTGCAAACAAAAGAAAGAAACTGCCTTCAATATTAGAAAAGAGTACTACGGTTATCCCACAAGTTCTAAATGTTCAAGAACAATTATTATAACTTTACCCATCCCTTGAGTATTTTGGTTTAAAATAATGTGAATAGTTGGTTGGTTTCGTGTTACCCTTAAGCAACGTAGTAGCAACCACCATCCGACATAATATCGGCAGTAGAAATTCTAGATACAAAATTTGATTTCTTTTCTTGTTGCTGTTTTTTTTTTTTTTTTTTTTGGTCAAACAATAGTTGCTTGTTGTCATAGTGGTAGTGGTGACTTCAACACTTTGGACAATTGTCCTTGCACATGTATGAGTTTGTGGCACATGTAAAGTCTCTATACATGGATACATACATTTTTGAATCGTTTTGTTTGCTTCAAAGTCCTTTTCAAATAATTTCCTTCATACTTGTGAAATAGTGGAATACGAGTATGTGACTACCCATAGCTTCTTCTTCTCTGTAGACATGTTAAAATTCTTATTTTGTCATTTACATCTTCTGTTATCCTTTCAAACACACCCTCTTCCTTTACCCAATGCTAACGGGGCTACAACAATAATTCTAGTCCATTTCCTTTTTACTCTGCTCATGCAGGCACAACAAACTCTTGCTCATTGCAATAAACGCCTGGCTGGGTCTGTCTGTATTTTTCATATTCGACTTGACTTCTTTTTCTAAGGGTTTTGCATTTTAGATAGTTTCTCGTTACAATCTCTGTACCAACATGTCCAGGATCTTTAGTGTTTTGTGTGTGGGGTAAGAGTACTTCCCTTTGTGTTTGTGGCTGTGTATGTGAAATCTATTTTGTTTAGATTGTGCATGCATAGAATTGTCTGCATAAGTTCATAGTGTCCTATGAGGTTTGCATAGTGGGTGTTGGCAACCACAGTTGCTGGCTGTATATGAATTTCGTGAATAGACTACCACTGGTCTTATCGCCAACCCTTTTCTTTACTCTCACTCCCAAGATGTTTGTTTAATTTCATAGGTTTTCTCATTTTAGTTGCCCACAATTGTAACTTTATATTACATCTTTTTATTTGCCACAGACAAAAAGAAAATGCCATTTAGAAAATAAAAAGAACCGAGCGAACATGCAGCAAGGACTGCAAGGACTAAAACATGACATACAAATATTTGTAATTGTGGGTTTTATTATCTCTTCCTTCAACTGAAATTCTTTTTGGTCTGAAAATCATTTCATATTTTATAACTTTATCTGCTGGCTTTGCCATGTCCTTTCTAACGTAAAACTATTTTCTTATTTATTTAATTTTGTTTTTCCTTTTCTCTTTATTTCCAGCATTGTTTGTAGAAATTGATTTAATTATTCTTCTTTTCTTTTTATATGAATTTTTAATGAAATAATTTTAAATTCTCTAAAGCTGGTAAATACCACAAAATTATTAGTTATTTCAAGATTTGTTGGCAATAAATTGAATTCATCTCCTAAGTGAATAAGTAAATTTTTTTGGAATTCAAAATTATATAATGAAATTTATTCTTCGAAGCCTTTGAAAAAAGTTCTTTTATTATAAACCAAATGAGAATTATTTTTGGCTTCAACTGCATTTGCCTAATGAAATTAATGTCATGAAATATTTGTTTGCCTACTAGAGGCGTAGAGAGGTGCTTGTTTTTCCATACCCACTGACTACAATTAAAAATTTCATGCTACTAAAGTCATAAAGAATTTTATTTATGAAAATACAGTCTTATTAAAATTTGTTAAGAAATCTTTTACTGAAGTTTTTGTAAATCAAAAATATTCTTTATGAATAATCCTTGAAATTTGTCAGTTTAATATATCTCAGACACAAACCTTAAAAAGCCGAATTGCAAAACAAATTTGAAATATAGTAGTACACGATATTCTTGTACTATATTTCTAAGGAATTAGTTTTATTGTTGTAGGGTACCTGGACAACTTTTAATGTAAACCATAGACGTACATAACGTTTGTATATCAGAGCACATCAAGACGATTATTCCAGCCCTCGCGAGGCCTCGTTTGTTTATGTAACGAAATTATTTAAATTACACTTGTTGTTTTAAAGCGACATATTACCCTTTCACATTACTCGGCTATTTAGTATAGGGTGTCTTAATAAGGGTGAAATATTTTAATTCTGATGCTATTTTTCTCTTGGGCAATTGAACACTTTGACACCTAAGATTGTGGGAATTATTCAAAAATGAGTGTGGCACTAGAAATCAACACGTTACTATTGTGACAAACGGTTACGCTGAGGCTACTCTTAAATTTCTTGTAAAATTTTGGGTGGAAAATTTCAACTCGGACGATCATGGAGAGAAAGTCTCCTTAGCGTCGACGTACCGGTCGGATTCTAGAAAATTTTGTTTGTGAACGAGTGTGTGGCCGAAAATGTGCAAACATTAATTCGGCAGTAAGCGTTATTCCTTAGGGCAACACAATCTCAAGTGGACGTTATGTGATTTTTTGTCTACCTATTACACACTGGAAACTGTCGATTTAATAAACAAAGATTTGCACAGTGCACCTTTGCTCGGGGGATTTTTTTGCTATTTGGTTTTTCAGTGTAAATAAAAATATTTGTGTCATTTGTGGCAGTGCCAAAAATGATCAGTAAGATTTGCCATTTCACCACGAAAAGACTAACAAACGAACAACGCTTACAAATTATTGAATTTTATTCTCAAAATTCGTGCTGTGTGAGAAATGTTTTTCGTAACGTCCGTTTTATGGTTGTCATATTCGGCCCACGGAACAACTATTGTGACCAAAATTCGCACCAGTTTCACTCTAATAGGTCTTAGTATACCAACCCGTATACAAAGAGGACCAGTGAGCATGAAGATCGTGATGTGTCACTATAGTCAATGAAGCAAGGTGCCTTCTTTTTTGTCCAAAATGGAGGAATTGGCTGCTATGAAGTTTCAGCATACCACTCGGCACGCTAGACTATTAACATGCTGTGAGTCGAGTTCGGTGAGCAAATAATCCAATGTTTTGGAAATTTCTGTGGGGACACGTAAAGTCTCTCGTATACCGACCGAAATACTGGAAAAAGTACTCCGAAATTGGAGCTCACAGCGAATCAACGAGCAAATAAATATGTCGTTAATTTTTGCAAAATTTGCTGTGTTTATTTTTAAAACCCAAACGGTTGAAAATTCACCCTATATTAATTTATTTTGTTTCCCCTTTTATCTGAGTAACTAAAATATTATGTCCCAAAAATGTGTGCTTATTTTATGATAAACGAATTCTGCTCTTATTGTAATCAAGCGAAACCTGTTGTCGATTTAAATTTAATATTGTCTTTTCTGCCAAAAATATGTCACCATTTTAAAAGGTGCATGAATGAAATGCTTAGCAATAGCGCTACTCTTCGAAACAACGAATAGAATTCAATAAAATACAAACAGTAAGAAAGCAACTTCAAAATGAAGGTTAATTTTAACATGTACTTATCTAAAGACGAGGATGAATCCATTCCAATTTCAGAACCTATATGTTAAAAATTTTAAACGCGTAATATTTTTGAGTCAGATTTATCGGCACTAAGATATTTTTAATTCGACGATGCACACTGGGGATTTTTGTATGGAGGTGAGGAAAAAAGTATATTTGTCAAAAATTGTAGTGATTTCATCACAAATTTAGTTTTATTTATATAGTAATTCACAAAAGTAATCAAAATAAAGAGTGTCAGAGAAATGTCTATCGTTACCTACAATGTAAAAAGCCCTAACTAACAAAAAAAATTTTAATGATTTTTTAAATTTATTATTCTAAAAGAGCCTTAACTTCGTCGCTTATAACACTATACTTTTTCTGGCTAAATGAAGGAGTGAAATGTGAGATCATGGGATCTGATGTTACCATCATTCGGTGCATAATATCTTTGTTCGTGGCAATTCGACTGCATTTTCTGGAGTGTCTATTTTGATATTTTGTGAGCCTCTTCGGAGGCTCAGGAAACATACACTTTACAATTACATATATCTTTTCCATGAATCAGAATTTTGCGAAGTGTAGGTGGCATATTGTACCACCCGTACAGTACAACAAACTCTTTTGCCATCTCCAGACCACATTTTTTTGGATCTACTACCTCGGTGATTCTTATAGCTTCGAGAATTATTGAAAACCTCTTGATTATATTTTCATCTAGACCCGTGATTTCGGAAATCAAAGCAGGATTAGCAAAGAATCTTCGTGACGTATTTTCTGAATTTGTCGTACCAGAGCCTTGCCGAACAGTATCAACCTGTATTCCAATTTTATCTTTAAGTTCACGCTTTATCAAACATTTTCGGGCTTATTTTATCGGACGGGTATTTGAGTCGAGTCTCCCACGTTTAAATTCAATAGTATAAGCTACATGCAAAAGACACTCCATCAGCTTGATACGCGCATGAAGTGGTGACATAGCTTCAACTTCTTTGATTTTATTCATCTTGGATGTTGTGCCTCCACAAATAAAACAAGAAGATGCTGCTGGTATTTCTATTACTAATTGTGCTGTCTTGCCGTCAATCATTGTAAAATATAATTCATGTTTTACTTTAAAGTTACGATTATTTACTGTTAACTCAAATTCTTTTAGTTGAGATATCTCCTCATCGACTCTTTTTTTGTTGTCTTCTCGTATAACTTGGGGTCTCTTTAACGTATGCAAACTGTGAGGGTGATTTTTTTTAAACAAACACATTACCTATTAAAACAATTTTTAACAAACGAACACAAAATTCCACTTTATAAGTGAAATTTCAAAATTGTAAGAATTTTACTTTGATATTTTCTTTTGCAAAATTTCGGATTTTGGAACTAAATGACTAATTTCAGCAATAACAACAGATGATAGAACTGTGTATAGCTTATTGGAAAACATAGACCAAGACATAATCAAATAATTGTAATAACTGGCATTTATTGTAATTTTTTTTCAATATTTAACAGGAACGTAATTTTATTTTTACTTTCCGGGTGGCCTTAGGTTCAGACTTCCTTGGGTTTAACTAAAGGTCTACTTCCTTTAACACGTATATGATACCTTATGACCACAGCTGTTTTGATAATAAGACTATCACGATGGATGCATATTCGCCTACTAGGTTACGGCGATTAATAATCATTTCGTGGGGCTTTATATTCTGATACTAGATGACTATCAGTGTTGCCGTTTTGGTTAATATTAACCAAAACTGGTTAATTTTTTTTTCAATGTGTATATATTTTTCAACATGGTTATTTTTTTCTAACTAATTACTTAGCACACATAAAAGAATGTTTCCATGCATCATCGTTGAAAAAAATTTACATTCAGAATAAATAAACATTTATTATATAGTTTTTGAATTAAAAGTAATTGTATTAAAAACTTTAATTCACCTCAAATGAAGGCGGTGAAAATTTTGAATCATATTTGATGAAGATGATTGACGGTGTCCTTCTCGTATAACGAAAAGTTGAATATTTTAGTAAAAATAGAAGAATTTACAATGAACCGACGTAAATTAATCGAGCTATTCATTAATCGAAATTGGGTGCTTTTACGTGCTCTTCCATTATTCGAGCAACGATTAATCGATTGGGCACTCTAGTTCTGAGTTAGTGTCATTATTTCTTCTGCAATTCAATTTGAATAAAGTTCCACAAATAACTTAATTATAATTGCACTTTTTTATTATTATTTTTAGCTTTTTCATTTGTGTTATATAGTTCAAAAACATTCAACCGAACAAATAAAGAAATGAAAATAACAACACTATTGATAATTGCGCCTTGTTTAAGCTTTGATTATTTACATTGCTATTTTGACTAAAAGTCTTATTTAGTAATTAAGGTTTCATACATAATAACCTTTAGCTATTCTAAAGCCATTGCCTTTTAAAGATTTAGGTGGCCCTAAAGAAATGACAATCGAGAATGCCTTTCCCATAATGATCTTTAAATTGATGTAGTTACTAGAAAAATTGGGAATATAGTAATTGTTTATTATATTAATTTTATCGTTGTTCGTAGTATTTACTTTTTTATTAGAACGTTAAAATATATAAATATAATGGTTTTGGTTATTTTTTTCTCATTTGGTTATTTTTTAAAGAAATTTTGGTTCCAAAAATTTCATGGTCGGGGCAACACTGATGACTATACAATGATCAGGGGGCCTTCCTTGTCTTCGGAAAATAAATTAATCTACTTAGTACGGTCAATACAAGATCATTTTACGAAATCTTGTTTTCGGATTAATATGATTTAATACGATGAATAATAATATATTTGCGAAAGAAAGAATATTCGCCATACAACTTAACTACGATTAATACAAGCTATTTTCGGAAGACCTTGTATTTAGAGAAGGTATGGGATACGGTTTTACAACGGGCGGCAGAAGAAGAGTAAGAGCTAGCGGACTACAGCTTAATAGACCTGCTTGCAACTACTGTCCATACAATAGCGATAACTGATCGTCCTTGGCCAAACCTCCACACTATATCCATTATTCATTATAAATTAATGAGAGTTATAACGTATAAATAACGTGCACTTCTTAATACATTGGCTTCCTAGTACTAATGTTTGTGTACCGGTACGGTATAACAACGAAGCTAAAACTTGTTATGGAATCTTAATTAAGGAATGTTTTATTTACTGGTGTTTAAAGTACTCCAGCATCCTTTCGAAGTCCGCCTGTAATACAGTTCGCGTGGGAGACAGTTCGTGTGCATGACTTAGAACTTTTAAGTATTAACATTTTCATATCGTCCGAGAACATAACGATAGTTTTAAAACTATTTTAAAGTCCATCGATATTAGTATACCTCGGCTTTGCTTAGTGACATAAGAACATTATATTTTTGTCCTTTATAAGTTCTCCCCTTCATGGAATTATTGTTTTGAAATCATTCATCCTTCTTTCATATTCTTCCATCATGTTTTAAATTTGCGAATAATATAAAATCGATTTAAATTGTTATAATATCAAAACAAAACTAATTCAACTATTCTCTCTCAAACCAAAAGTTCATTAAAAATTTTGACTTACACTAATCTCTTTCAAAATTACAAAACTTTATATGAATTATAAAATGAAATAAAAAAAGGAAAGAAAACTTATCCAACAACATAAATTACATGGATTTTAAAAACTGAGGTGCCGCCCTCTTTACACCAACACAACACCCCACCAACAAACTTAACCCAAGCCAAACTATATTTTCAATTAAGCCAGCTATGAGCTCAATAAACACCCAAACTAAGCCCCCTCCCCTTAGCACACACACACATACACCCCAGTAGAAGGAACCCTTATCAAGAAAATAGCGAACAGAATTTATGAAAGCTCCTAAATATTCAAAAATATTTTATTTTAATCCTTAAAATCCTACAAACCCCCAACACCACAAGTAAGACTCAGCAACACACATACACACTTGAGTCAATAAAACTTATATTTTTAATTTTAAGCAGGTCATCGTGGAAAAAGAGACAGGCAGATAAGCAATAAAATTATTGTGGTGTGGGTAAAAGTCAATCTGTCTTTGTAGATGTGTGTGTGTGTGTGTGCAAAATAAGGTGGCACAATGTTTTCTAATTTAAATTATGGCATTAACTCTACATACTAAACACAATTTTGCACACACCTGAACTCCCACGTACAAGACAAACATGCCTGACATCCTACGCTGACCAAACATACATCATACAGAAAAGATTCAAAACAAACACCAGCACACAAACGACAGCCAACTTAAATGACCAGGATTTATTTTATCCTTAAGTATTGTGTTTTTTTTTTTCGTTTGTTTTCGTATTCTGGTTAGCAAGATAGAGCTGCAGCGTATTTAAAGTGAGTGATAGTGTGTGTGCGTATGAATAGGAGTGTGAAGTTTAAAGTGAATATAAACTGGTGCCTCGTAAATATTAAAACATGTGTATGAACATAACAAGCACATTTGCAATTATTTGTACAAGAGTAACTGAAGGATTTACGCTTGGAGTCCCTAATTTTATGGAAAGCTAAGTAAACGTATAGTGGGATAGAAGAAGTTTAGGTGAATTTCAAAATATTTCAAAATTACAATATATAAAAATTTAAGTTACAGCACATTCGTGATACTAAACTATGGCTCTATACTTTGAGATAAGAAAAAGGCATGGACTTATGACGAACTGGAGGCAGAATAAAATTCACTTCAGCTTTTAACCTACACAGAAATTAGCATATTCTTAAGCGTTGAGCATGGCCCCCGCTTGCTTATTTTGGCTACAATGTCCGAAACTTTTGTTTTAACTAAAACAAGTTAAACCAGCAGCACTAAGGATATAACACCTCCTCATGCATGCATTTGTTACATCTAGAAGAAATAGATTACGTGAAGAGAATAGTGGATCTAGCAAAGTTAACGTTCACCCAATACCACGGCAAAATGCATGAATAAAGATCCAAAAGTCTTTGCAATGTATTAGACGATCTGCTGGCTAATTAACTACAAATATATGAACTCTCAAGGACGAATGTTTTAGATGCAAAAAAGTGCAGCTGACCATAACCACCTTCCTCAAAAATTTCATCATAAACACAATACCGAGTGGCTTCTAAATATTTTTGGTTGGTTATTATTGTTATAAATAGTAAAGACGAAAAAAGAGTGAAGAATTGCGTGTAACATCGAGCCCAATACCTAACATCGAGTACAAAGCTCACTCTATTTTGATAGTAAGAACATGAGCGGCCTCCGATTCCCATAAATTTAATTAATCCTCCGCGCGTCGATGCATCTTACGAGCTTATTGGATGAATGTTACATTTGTTGATATTTTGCAAAAAAGAATTAGAGGTTCGACGTCGAATTTCATTCGAAAAATAGACAAGTAGTAAAAGAAATTGTTGAATAAAAATTACGGCACAGTATACATAGTTTAGATTGTAACAGCTTCAAAAATGTATTATCTATTGACAGACCATCGTATTCACATATTCCACAGAAACCACTGAAGATAAAGATGCGAAATTATGCTCGCAATAAACAATTTCATACGCTGTAACATCTTCTTAGAACCATAGCTTTTCTTATTATATTCTCTACAACAAAATATTGTTAAAGCAAACATATAGTGGTTATTTGGCAACATGCTAAACAGTACCTTAGTTGCTTCAAGCAAGTTATTGTTTCTATATAATCATTGAATGATTTTCACCCATAAAAATAGCAATAGTATTGAGTTGAATAATATAGTTTTAATATTCTAACCAGCAAAAAATATTTTATACTACACATATTTTGAAGATCCTTTCGAAAAATTCTATTTTTAAAACACTAGTCATCAAACATAAGGGATTGAGAATTTAGTACTATTGTACTATTTTTGGTACTTCTGCATTAAAATATACCGTAGTACTACCACGTTATTTTAAGTGGTATTTTTTTATGACTTCTTTCTTGTTCAGAATTCTAACAGTTCTATTACGTTGATTACAGTCATCGTCGTGTAGTTAGCCAGATTGTTATAATGAAAACGATAGCAAGATCGTTAGCAGCCTATACCGAAGTCTTATGTTGATTAATAATAATTGAGTAATTTTTTGGATGAGCCAATGCCAAAAAAGGGCATATTCAGCTTCAGGATATGAAGTAACCGGAGATGGTGTTTTTTAAGTAAGCAAACGTAAGAGTTGTATGAATTTTAAGATAAAGATATAAATAACATCGGTAACTTGAAATAATCCACATTCTTCAGTTTTGGGCTTACATGTTGGAGAGTTCACAGACAAAATTTTGTATTTTATTTTGTTTTATTTAATGTGCCTACTTGATGTACATGTAAATGTAGGTTTTTTATGTATAAATGGATTATTATAGTTTACTTTTCAATAAAAAATATATGTTTCATAAAAAGTACCAAATGCTGAAATCAGTACTCTTGGGTTGGTGGTTAATACCATTTCAATTTTACATCAATTATGATCCTGGGATACGAGGTAAATTCGGCTTCTTATACGTACACAACACGATCATTAAAAAATTCATTCAGTTGTATCACAAAGTAGACTACTTTGTGCTAGCTTTCAAAAAAGCAGATTCATGTTGGATAGTTTTGTGAAAAAGGTACAATGGAAATATTTATCAACAATGTAATACGAATTTATTTCTTAAGCGTTTTCGGTTAAACTAAGTCTAAGATATGTTTCGCAGGATGTGTATCGCAAGATATGTTTCCACTAACGTGTCACATAGAAAATATTTTACAAAACAGTCAATTTGAGCTTTAAAACATGAGAAAATATTTATCTATAACGATGGAAGCGTTTATATCATTTTGGAAAAATATTTGCTCAGAGAAATTTGGTGCTATATGGACTTGGCCTTAAAAATATTTCGTCAATATTTGTCCACACACTTTTTCGGAAATGTTCCAAATAAAAAATAAATATTGAAACCCACGTGGCTTAAAATAAAATTTATGATCCTTTTAACATATGCGCAAACAATTAGAACACAAGGATTTTTTACAGTACAATAGTATTAATGCATTCTATGACCACAAAATGCAGTGTATTTTATTTTTAATAGTTTACTTTTAATAATGCCGAAAAGCATTGGCCGTTATGGTCTGTATAAATTCCTAAATAATAATAAGGGAGTATTAAGCATTTACTTTTTAACAGGGTAACATTTTGTTTAAGAAACGAAAATGTCACTATTTTATGTTCGCAGAATGATGTTATCTTTTTGTAACCACTGTTTTAAAGCCGGTAAAAATAAATGCAATTATAAGGCCGCATAACAGAAATCCAAAGTTCTTTACATAAATATATAGTGCATTTGGGTCCACTACACTGCGAAAATTGCTTTTTAAAAATTAACAAACCAAATCTGCGAAAAGTTTTTTCCTCCACTGTCATCAGTTCTTGTGATAACAGTAACGCATTCGCATGAGTTAAGAAGTACGATACGCGTATGCAGAGATCATAACGTGAACTTATTTTAATTTATTTTTTCTTCTAAAAAATTTGTATTGATTTTAATTTCAAAACAAACACTAAACATAAAAGTGAAATTTAATTAATTAATATTAAAAAAATTTGTCTAAAATATTCTGTAATAAAATCCTCTTGAAAATATCAACTGAAATGAAAATATTTGTTCATCATTAAATTAAATTGCTTGGTAAACTTCATTAAATACGAAAAATAAACTCATGAAGTAAATTAAAAATTTTTGTTTAAATAACAAATTGAAAATCTTTACACATACGCCCACATATACATTTACGAAAAAACGAGGTCCTTACAACATTGACAGCATCTAAAGGCTGTTAACGCACCCCCTCCCCAATTTTAATAGTACCAGCAAACAACAAACCCCTTGTCGTAATTATGTAAAAGTTGTCTTATTTTAATTATAATAATTTTTCCTTTTTTACTGAACATTTTTCTTTTTATTTAAATTTCTCTACACACAAACTCCTACTTTGTATGGCAAATTACATTTGTATGTGTATATGTAAATACATAATTGTGTGAGTACGTTAGAATGATTTTAAGTAAATATTGCCAGCAAGTTTTTGACGCTTTCAAGTGCAACTAATAAATATGCAAATTATTTATTTTGTTATATTTTTTTCTTATAATTATTATTGCAAATTTACATTTTTTAGGAAAAATAAAAACAAAAATTTTATGAATATGAAGGCATACCTTTTGCCGAGGGTTTGAGTAATTTACTTTCTACCTTTGATTTTTACATTCTTAGATAAACGAGACTTTCAGTTTTACAGACGTGAGGAAAAGGGTATCCCTTTTTATGAGAGTGAGGCTTTGAAGTGAGGCTTTTCTATGAAGGTCATTAGAATATTATATAAGTTCACATAAAAAAATATTTATAATTCCAAGTAGGGACTTATTCGAAGACCTAGAGTTTCACAGCGGTCGGAAACTTATTTTTCTTTTTTAAAAAAGGAAATTATTAACACACGCAGTAAAAACTAATAAGACCTGACTAAGAACTTTGAAATCCAAAAAATGGATTCTTTGAACCAAAGCACAGTTCTTTACAAACCGTTGTTAAATTTTAATGTTGATTAAAACAAATATCAGTGTTTTTCTTTAATTCTAACTGCTATCCCAAACTTTGTGGTTGCCTATTCGCACCAGTAGGCGAAATGACGGAAACTGTGGTGGTGAAATCTCGACAGCAAATAAGCATTTTTAACCAAATGCTATCACCAATTCAGCTGGTCGCATTGAAGGAAAGGAAATAAATACATCGTTTGTTTATAATTTGTGATTAAATGAAAGAGAATGGATCGGATATTGATAAATGTTTTATTTAATGTTGGCAATTATGTATGGAATACATTATCAGATAAATGTCCGCCTCTGTTAGCTTCACAAAGGCGAGCTCTTTTGAACACATTTTTCATTACATTCCCACACATTTCACGCGGTATTTCATTAATTTCATCATGAATATTTGGTTTGAGTTGCTCCAGCGTTTCTGGTTTGTTTGCATAAACCTTTCAGATATCCCCACAAACAGAAGTCCGGAGCAGTCAAATCAGGCGACTGTAGAGGCCAATGAACACCACCATTCCTTGAAATTACTTGTTGGGGAAAGAGGTCTCGCAGTAATTCAATTGTAATCCTGGCTGTATGCGATGTGGCACCGTCTTGTTGAAAGCACATGTTAGTCAAGCCCAAAGCAAGCAGTTGTGGCGTTCAAAAGTTTTCAATCATATCACGATATCGCTCCCCATTGACAGTTACCGGTACGCCATTTTCAATTTCATAGAAGTAGGGTCCAGTGACTCCTCCTGACCAAATTGCACACCAGACTGTCACTTTTAATGGATGCAAAGGTGACTGATGAATAATTTGAGGGTTTTCCATTGGCCAGCACCGACCATTCTGCTTAATCACATATTTATTCAAGTGAAAATGTGCCTCATCACTCATGATTTTTTCATGAAAATCAGGGTTGTTATGGGCGAGCTGTAACATCCTATTGGCATATGTACGGCGGCATAAATAATATTCTGGAAGAAGCTCTTGTGTCATCTGAATCTTAAATGGAAACAAAAGCAAATCTTTGTGCAAAATTGTGGCCAAAGTTGTTCTGTGGAGACCAAGCTCCTGAGCACGGTGTCGAATTGAGGTTGATGAATTGTTTTGAACACTTTCTTGAACAGCAGTAATGTTTTTAGCCGATCTTACAGTATGTTGTGGTCCATGCTTGGGCCTATCAGTTACAGTCCCCCTTTCTTAGAAATCATTCAGTAAACGATAAATAGTCTTGTTGGCACGTTGTTTCTCACAAAAATTGCACGTAACTTTCTCATCGTCACAGTAATCGATGATTGAATTTGATAAAATGTTTTAACGATTAAAACACGTTGGTTTACCGAATATTTTTCCATAATAAATTTGCCACGTCTCTACTTCACGACTGCCAAATATGAACTGTCAAGACTAGTGCTTACCAAAATGGCGGCAATACAAAGTAGTATAGCTTCCCGGCGGACACCCTGATGTATGACACTTACAGCTTTTGAAAAAAATGGTCAATATGTCAATCAAAATTTATTTAACATGATGACAATTTCATTAGACATATGTATAAAGAACGCTATAAAGGCCAAGTATTCTGAATATTGTTCGTTGACGATATAGAATTGCCTTGAGCTAACACAAAAACATAATTTATAATGTAAATACTTTATTAACTACCAACATTTTTCTTCATTATTTTATGAATAAATACTATATACAACGTTCTCTTGCAAGGTGACTTATAGACATCCGATTTTGCGAAATATTTTTACGAAATTAACCCTTCAACACATTTTTACTTTTCACTTATTTCTGGCGTTCGAGTTGAATTTTGAGCTTTGGTGTCTATAAAGACTTATAGTAGAATTTCGTGGCAAATATTTTGGCAGGACATTTCAGCCGGCTGTATTTTTGATTAAGGAGAATTTTTTACACTTTTTCAAGACAGGTAGAAAGAAGAGCCATACAGCGAGGAGTCAGAAGGTTAAAATATTCCACTACATTTTTCTTCGTAGTATTTTTTTTATTAGCAGACCTCATCCCCACTGTATCACTACTCATGCTTTGGGATATTCTGTTACCAAACCGAGCGTGGAATAAAAGGAGTTTCCCATAAGGGCAACTTCAGATTACAAAGAAATACAACAAGCTGGGCGTATGGTATTAGCAAAATTAATTTGTTTCTTTGAAAGGCCATTGTGTATGAAGTATTATACATTATACATATATCCGTCGTGACTTCCCACTGTGGCACGAGTTCTATGAGTAAAGGTTGTTATTATTCTGTGGTATAGATACGGCTGAATTTGAAAGATGACTTGAATTATGTTGGCGGTAAAGGCAGCGGCCGATTTTGGCTTTAGAACTCTCCTCACAAAACTGTCTATGGCTAGCTTCTCTCATCTTTGTGAGAGATAACTATAGCAACAAATCGTTAATAAAGTATGTTCATTGTTACGTCCGTTTCATATTACTGCTAGGATTGCAGTATCTTACAATTTAAGGGAAAAGAAATTGTTTATTAGTGATCTGTAGCGCTGAGTACTTTTTGGTTATACACTGCTACCTAATAAAAGTCGAATGGGTTGGCATCGTCTGATATATGGTAATTTTGCTCGTTTGTTTAGGCCTTTATTTATGCCCCTTCAAGTGCTTCGTCAAAACAACTAGCGAAACATTTGAAATTGTGCCTGGATGTAGTTGTAGCAGAATTAATGAAATATTAGCCAATATTGGTGTCTCATTAGGATTGATGCAGAGTGAAATCTGCAATATTAAGAGCCTATGTTGTAATGGTACATAGCTGGTGTTGCTAGTGTTAAATCTGCTGCGAAAAATAAATACTCTTGAAGGCAGTATTTTTTTCAAAATATCATTATATGATAAAATGTATAAAATTCTTTGAGCATAAATTACAATTATCGAAATACCGCTTTGTATAGTCGAATGAAAAGCATGATTTTGGTAACTACAAACTAATAGTAGCATATTATGATTAAATTGTATGATTATAAACAAATCATATTATTATTGCATATAATAATAATATGATCCCCTCAGAAAAACTGATAAGCAAAACATATACGTTGCTGACTGGATGCGGCTAGGCAGGTACGTTCCCATGAGTCTAAATTCATAGAATGCTTTAGAGTCAACGCGCTTAAGCCACAGCACAATCATACTTTGATTAAACACCAAATAAAATTTACATATTACGTCTATTAAGAACATTTTATGGTTAGAAAGATTATTAATTTTGTATAGTTAACATTTTTTTGTTAGAATTTGTGTAAAAATTTTCCTGTTTAAGTCAACCATGTTGAAATTCTTATAATTAAAAGTAGTTAATAATAAAATAAGTTTTTTATCGTTATTTTTTTGTTTAAAATGTTATCACATAACCGACATATGTTTTAGAGAATATAATTTGGTTGTCGTAATCATGTTATTTCTTTGCGTACAGACAAGCACACATGTGGAGAACATCAAAACCCAAACTAGGTTTTGTTGACCCGTTCCATAGAGTTCCTATTTTCAACAACTTCAACTCGTGTAAAAAAAAATTATCACGTAATGGGCAGTTAAAAACTTTAGTCACTTGCGGAGTGATTTAGATTCAATTTAGAAAGTTTAGAAACACTTAAATGTTTGTAAAATTAAACCCCCCCTGTATTATTAATTTTACTTATATTTATGTGTTGCAGAAAATACAATAAAGTTGCAACATTGTGGTTACAGTTGTGCTGGTATAAAACTTATTGCCACACACACACACACACACATGCAAACTTTTGATTATAAAACTTTAGCATAAACACTTGTATAACCTTCTCCCTGCATAATAAACTTTAGTTTTTTTTCACTTATTTTAGATTTAAAAACTTTTATTTATTCTCTAACCAATGATATTCCTTTCTTGTTTTTCTTTTTTCATCGTAAAACTAAAACATTAGAGGTCCCTTATCAAAACTAAAAATTCTCAGATGTGCCTTGACACACATACATTTGCATATCTAAATTAGGGGCTTTCCTAAATGTGTGGATGAAAAACAGTGTTTCGATATGTTAAAATAACTAAAATAGCAAGATTTTACTGAATTCACACATTTTCTACGCACTTCCAATAAATGGAAGAAAATTTCAACAAATAAAGCAAAGACCACAGGACACAGTTTATTAATTTTATACAAGAAAATATTAGATAGAACTAAAGGAATGACCTTTTTTAGGCCTGCAATACTTTACCTTGCAGCACAAAGCTTCTAATGTACGAAAAGTGGAAAACTCTTAGTCGATTTACTTTTAGCTCAAACTAAATAAAGGCGTTGAGAAAACTGGCTTATGAGAAGATTTTAAGCAAATTTACTGAAATGCTGTTATTTTTGTATCTTAAACTTTTGTCATGGATGACATCGTAGATTACACAAAAAATTATTTAAAACAACACGTCTTCGGTAAAACTAAGATAAGATCTGGCAACGAGCGTTGAGTTGTAAAAATTTGTTGGATTTACGTGAGTACCCGCCAACGTTGGCACAACCTCACGGTGGTCTAACCACGGGTATGACATAATGCGGTCAAACCAACGCCCTTATGCAATCCGCATAAGCACCACCAAAGTAGCACTCATGCTCATTCTGTAGGTAGCAATTCAGGACAGAGGATGCCAGGCTTCTGATTCCACCCCTTGCTAAGAGGTTCGGAGCTATCTAGTCTCCTGCTATCATCAAATAATTATTGACAGCTTGCGTTGCTATGCAACGCCACGTCGGTCCTACAGTGAAACTTCCCGCTTTAGGTATAAGCCACAGTCAACACGTGCATCCCCGTAGGAGCCTTAACAACAACCAGTCTGGAACCGAAGTTCCAGTGGCTACTGGTTAACGTGGGGGCTACTGGTTAACGCTCGTTGCCAGATCCTTGCAGTTTTAGGCTCCTAGTAAGCATCAAGGACTGGTACGCCTGTTTCTCCCAGAAGCAATACATCAAGGAGTCGAAATCACCAAGATGACATGCCGCCGGTGGAGCGTAGAGTTGTACAGTAATAATTTAATAATAAATAATTTTGAACTTAACTCACTAAATTCTGCTCAAAATAGGCCAATTGTAAAAAGAAACGAAAATATCGCCAGTGTTAAAAGCTGTGAAAAGCAGGAAAAAATATGCTGCTAGTTAAATGTTAATTATAGAGAAAACTAAACAACAAATATTTTTGGGTTGTTTATTTATTCGACAAACTAAAATTCATGGCATCTTTTAGGGGCAGCGTTCATTGGCTTATAAATCATTCATAAATGTGAATAAACTGACAACTAGCAATGTCTACTATCGTTTACGAGCAGTTAGTGAATACCACTATCGTTACTGCAAATAAGAAAAACTGTCGACGAATTTTGCGACTGTGAAATCATTAAAAGTTAGTGCATCGCACTACACCTTTCCTTGTACGCATTTAGATCAACGTTAGCAAATTTAGGCCTGATTTTAAAATATGCTAAATTTTTTTTATATTTTTAATAATTAGGGAAGCATTTTTAGCATCTAAAAATTCATGATTTTACAAGACAATAAAAATCAGGTTTTAACTCTTGATTTTCATTTTGGGATAAAATACAACTACTTCAAAAGTTTTGGTTGCCTTTTTTTACTTTAAAAAAACGTTTTGGTAATCGAACTAAGGTAGAAAATCTAGAAAATTTTTTGCTTTTGCTTTTAGCTAAACTAGAATTTAAATAAAAAGCAGGCATCGGTAGTCTGGTTTAAAAGTTTGTGGTGCCCACATATTGCTTAACAGAAGGTTTAAGTTTTCGGCTTAAAACTCGACCTCTGCTCTAGCCAAGCGAAGCTTTAATTATTAGAAGCTTTAATTATTAGATTACCAGCTTAGAAACAAAATTGTATGAAAACGAAACAGAATATATCTTACATAATTACATACAAAATCTCTAAAATCGGAAATAAATTAAGTATTCAGCAAAAAATTTTAAATCTTCAAAATCTTAATTTCAACACAATCTAGGAATTCGCCAAAATTCAAAATTTCTTCACAAATCCAATCTAAAAAGTTTAAACAACCAAAATAACTAAATTTTACGAGAAATCTAAATTTACCGATAAGACCGAAATTGCATGAAAAAATTAAGAATAATTTCAAATTTTGGACAATTTTATATTCTCCAAAAGTTCGGAAATTCGAAATGTAATAACTGGAATAAGACGATAAAATTTAAAAAAATACCACAACGACCAAAATTGTCCAAGTTCGAAAATTTCAATTTCAACATACAAAATTCATATAATAAATTTTACTATAATATGTTATTAATAAACATATGATGCAAGCTTCGTTTGGTATTTAATCAACGTGTGACTAAGATGCCTTCATAGAATGTTCATTAAAAAACTACTGTTCTCAAGCTTGCTGAATGCTTACCTAGCATTACAAGAAGGACTCTAATATTATTGGCTACAATAATAATATGATGTGATTAGAACCATATACTTCAATCATGATATGATCGTCTTTTTGCGTGTAGAAGAGAGCAGGATGTATTACAAAGGCCTAACAGTCATTAATATACCTTTTTTTTATGCAAGACGTCTTGACAGTCGAAATGTAACATTTTAGTATGGAACCACCCTAATTTTCATCTAAACATGCAATCTTTTCATGCATTTGTTTAATGTCATTCTGGTGAATACGTGTATGAAATACCAAGAGATGGTAGCGAAAAACATTTGCACAAAGCTACAGAACAACTCAAGTGAAAAGTTGAATTGAGAAAAACTATTAAACATTTTCTATTAAAAACTTTTGCAACAAAAACGCAAAAGGAAACTTGTAATTTTAACCGAGAGAACAACACAATGACGATAATAATGATTTTGTATGACGAAAAAGACAAATAAAAATATAAAAAAAAATTATATGAGTACAAGGATATAAAAGACGAAACGTTCTCGGTTTGCGAATTGCTTAGGGCACCAAGTAGGAATAATTTAAAATTTATCGAACTGACGAAGAAGACTTAAAGGATTTAGTGGCCCTCCCCAAACTTTAATATTTATTAACACAGTATCCAAAGGGACAGATTTATAAATTTTATTTGTTTCTAAACTTTGTAAACTTTCTAACAAAGAATATTTGTTTCTTTACAGCTTTCCTGCAGTTTATGGTGACACCCTCAATTTCAGATTGATTCTGGTACTAAAGAAATTACGTGGGTGCTTACGAAAGTGATTCTCAGCTTAACGCTCTACTATGCCTTACTAACCATCAATGAATATTTAGATTAAAATAAACCTTTCGCAACTATTTCTAGTAATTAATGCTTTTTCGCTTTTATGGTCTAAGTTTTCGCTTGCTGTCATTATTTCTATAAAATTAAAAAAATATATAAATTATGTTTAAATCTTTACTGTCGCATTGTAGTTAAAATACTAAATCGCTTTTTTTAGTAGTTTTAGTGCTTATTTAATTTTGAAAATAAAATAATAAAATAAATATAAATTAGTAATACTGTGCTTTCACATGCTTTTATTTTGCTTTTATAAAGTTGGGAAAGGGGAGGAGAAAAATAACGAATTCCAGGAAAAGATTTGAGAAGAGCAACTTTAAAGGGAAAAACGGTAATTGTATGACAATATTAATAAAATCCTAAAATTGTTTGTTACCTAATGTTAAAGAACCAATTTAAAAGAAGTTAAAAGTATTTACCAACACTTTGCGATCGAATTAAATTTTAAATAGAAAATTTAAATAATTTTTCTTTCTGATAATCTCAATTCGTTAACAGGAAAACAAATTTAGAGCTAACAATTCAAAACTAGTGTTACCCTGGCATTTATATACGTCAAGTACACAAATTTTTAATAGCTAATAAACCATCTTGACTTCTGTGTGGAGGTTACGTGTTGGTGTTGCTGTTCAGTTTGAGCATAATTTCCTGCCTCTCATCGAAATTGTTTCCATGTTCTTAGTATAGTTTTTATACGGTTGTTTACACACATTTTTAATTTTGCCTGTGTATATTTTGTTTGTGTGACAGCAGAACAGCTTTGTGCAAACAATTGTTCGGACATCTTTGTTTGAACAGACTATCAGACTATCAATAGCGACGATCTTCACGAGCCAAATCCCCGTTCGCACAATAATTTGCACGATGGTAGAACAGATCTATGGCTAGTCAAGACGGCATGTAAAGGCGCCAGTTGTTTTCAGCTAGAAACAGCGTTACCACTGTGTCACAATTCTCCATTTTTATTCCTTTGCCCGATTTTTAAATGGCTCCCTTTTTCATCACTTTTTGATAGTTGCTTGTTATTTCTGTCCCCTTTTTGCAAAATAGTACTTTTGGTTGTTTTTTCTTGACAAAACTCAAACAGAAGCACATGGTGCCGGCAACTTTTCTACATACAAAAGAAATAGCTTCCTCTTTATTATTGCGAGTAAAATGAAAACCTGTGGAATTGTAAAAACACACGACATTCAATTATTCGGAAATTTATTACACGCCATTTCACATACATACATACATATACTCGTATTTATAAGCCATTATTTCCGAATCATTTTATCGAAGCACTTCGTGGCTTCGCTATAGCTCTATGAATCGCAAGAACTATTTATGGTTTTTGTTTTCATTTATTGTTTGATTACGGCAGATAATTTGTATAACGAACCACGAATATTTATTTACAAAAATTGCCAACAATAGGCACACTCATATGAATAAAATATAGACGGGGAAGTAAAAGCTTACAAATGTATATTAAGTTTTTTTTTTTCCAAAGGAGCCAAACTGTCAATGTTTATTAAGAAAATTACAAAAATGCTGTTGACTGTTCAGGTAAAATTGTAAACATGACACGACACGTTTCTTAAAGCAAAAATCGCATTTAAGCTAACTTTTACTGATTTTGAAAAGTTAAGTGGAAGTTTTAATATTTATTATAGATGTTGTCAGAGGCCTTAAGTAGTCGGGATGACACTTTGTTAATTACCAACTCTATTATTTAAGTCCTGTAAGAGCAACTGTTGACTTAAAATACTGCGATTTAAAAGCGATGGATAGGGCAAGATTGGTGATAAAAGAATAGCATTGTTAAATTTCGTAGAATTTTGGAACGAACTTCCGTCATCATTTTTCGAAATAAAAGATCGCACATAGCTTAATTTTCGAATTTTCAAATCACCCTGTCGGAATATCAAATCAAGAATTTATTAAATTATAAATGTTTAAAACCAAATTTCCATAACGTGAGAACCCTCAGGAAATTGTGCTACTCGTACTAACGAGCTAATAAGGCGATGCGATTTTTAACGACAAATTGATTAACGCCATAGAAAATTAATAAAAATCAATAATAAAGTGAAATAAATGAGTGTCATGAGAGTGAGTAAGAAATTCGGAAACTCCATACAATACATAAAACAGGAACCAATAGCAATAAAATCTACTGGAGTGGAAAGCAAACGAGTTATTTCTGTCACTGCGATTTTTACAACAGATCTAAGAAATAGATAACAAGTGACTTTCTAAGTGCAGCCGTGAATCCAGCATAAGCTTTTTTTAAGAAGTATGAACGAATGGACAATTCTTCAATTTTTTAAAATTATTTGTGAAACCAAATTTAAAATTTTAACAAAACTTTTTAAAAATTAATTAAATAAATCTAAACCTATGAAATGTCATAATTATTGAAAGGAAATTTAAAATAACAGAGCGATTAAATTTTTCCTTTATTCCAATTTTTGCTTCTGCGATATGCAGTTTAGCACCTTTATCATCCAAACTCACTTCTTCTGTAGTAATAGTTTGACTCAATTTAACAAAGTTATAACGCTTCATGATGTGTCAGACGAATGGCCTTTTTGGTCAATTAAGTGAAAACAAATTTACTGTTAAAGGAGAACAGTTTTGGCCTTTGAAAGGAATATTCCCCTCAAACACTTTAGAGTGCATAGCCCACATAATAATTCCTGTGTCACTCCTCTGCAAAGCGCCATTATTTGACTCAGTTTGAGCAAAAGCATAAACATCAGGATATATCAACCAGAATGAGTCATATAATCAACTGCAGTATGAAAAGGTCACTATTAAAGAAACATTTTTTAGTTTTTTGGTCATAGGTGTGAATAATATTCTTAAATAATTTCCAAGTTTAACAGCCAAGAAAAAACAAACAAATTTAATCAAAAATGCTTTGTTTAAATTTTATTGCAAAAGTTCTTGCCACCAACAAAATAACCCACCAAATGCTCCAAAAGGTTCTATTTTCAAAATCAAGGCTTGTTGGCTATCATCTTGTATTTAAGGGTATTTCAAGGGCATCGATTAAAATCTTCAACCTATTACGTCCTTTAAACCTGCTGCCCCATACATTCGTCAAAACCATATTTTATAACTGTACAGCAGGCTGTGGTACACGTTGCAGATGGTTTTTAGAAAAAAATATCTTAGTTGTCTAGACTGTTGTCTAATTTTGCCTGCTTTAGCTTTTAACGTTTAAAGCAAGTTTCGTTAATAATTGTACATCTCACAAATAATTATTATTAGTTTATAAGTTAGACAACATTATCACTCTAAGAAGGACGTTATTGTGATAGCCTACAATAACAATATAAATCGGTTGCAAGCATTTAATTCAATCAATAATATGTTGCTTCTATATTATCGCTGCCATAACTGAGTTTTGTTTTTGCATGTGGATACAAGCATCCCACAATTCATTACCAATGACCATTGTTTAACCAAGTAGCCTTGAGGCAAAAATTCACGTGAATTTGCTTTAAAAAAAACTTTATTATATATGTCGTAATTAATGATTGCCGATGTCTTTATTTAAAGAAATTTTTCTTGTAGTTTAAAATAAAAATATTGAATGGTAACAATATTATTGAACTCTTTGACATACTCTTACTTTAACAAAACACTAGTGAAGATTTTCCCCATCTTGAAGAATATTTTATTTAATATCTATCTATATCAATATTTTATTTAATATCTATATCACAACGCGCAAGGAAGTAAAAATATGAGATCAAAAATAAATAAAACTTATGAAAAATACATTTATAGAAATAAAAGATAAAAAGAAACAGATCAAAAATTAATTTGAGCAAGAGGTACATATCATAGCTTTTTACATATCATTGCTCCACATGAAGAGGTTTTTCACACTTATCACATATTGATCTTGTCATTCGGCGGTTTTATTAAGATCCTGATCCACACATATTTCGTTTCTTATATTTTCTGTTGTTTGGTCAGTGTTAACCTTGTTCATTGTATCTTCAGTAATTTTATATTCAATTAAAAAAAGAAACAAAAATGTTTCATAAAAGTCACGTTAATACTAACCATCGCCGATTCGGCGCGCACTTAGGACGTGTATTATTGTAAACTGTGTTTGGCGAATGGACGAAATTGATTTATTAATCTTAAAAAAACCTGCATCTCGGGATAATAGTAAATAGTAAAGAAATCTGATACTATATTAAAAATACGACAGTTAAGTAAATACTGTCAGAAAATAAAACATTTTATTTGTTTATGATGCTTCACAATGAGGTAGCAAAATATCGAAAAAAAAATTAAAACAAATTTTTTTTAAAAGAATTTCAAGCTTGAAAGATTTAAGAAAATTAATAAAAAGAGGTCAAGAAAAATCCATAATTCAAATTTGAATTACTTTTTTTAAAACATATGTATATAAAACAAATAAATTCTAATTTATGAAATTTAATGTACATATAAAAAGTACCTTTTAAAAAAGTACCCTTTTTAAAAAGTACTTTTTAGAAAAGTATCAATGTTGACTTTTAAGAAACAACTACTTTTTAAAATAAGTACTTTAACAAATTTTCTAAAAGTATCTTTATAACAGCTTTATTATACCTTATAAAATATTGATTCTTGATGGTGTTTTGATGTAGAATTTTGGAACGAATTTCCGTCATCCCTTGTCAAGTTTGGTTTGGAGACAAACCGGTTTCGGCTATGTGCCATCTTCAGTGTCATTTTTCGTTCTGAACGACAAGGGATGACGGAAATTCGTTCCAAAATTCTACTTATAAGATATTCCCTGAAATACTATTAAGGTGCAGGAGAAAAACATTAGCAATGGGTTGGTGTGGTCGTTTTGCGTTGACTATTATACCGATCACTGCGAGTCGTTCTGACATAAAATTAAATTTAAGCACCTATTATATGATGCTGTAAAAATCTATAATCGTTGAGCAAGTTGCTCATTGGAAATTTAATTGTCGATGTAAAATAATAAACGCAACAATTGCAATTGAATTAATAATTTTTTTTGTATATGTGTCGCATTCAAGTGAGATGCAGTGTAAATAATAAAGAGTGTTTGATCTGAATTACTGACCGACAATGCAACACCTTGTGGGTCTTTTGGCCTCAAATCATTTATTAAACCAAACTTTGATTAACGCTCCGAATTCAGGTCAGTGCTGAGGTCAGAGACCGCAGAAATTAGCTTAGAGCCTTCACTAATTAACTCACAGTACACTCCCTAAGAATGGGTGTCGTTGTTTCATCCTTCTCAAGGTATAAATGACACAAAGAAAATCCTATATGATTTCCCTTTCACAAAAGATTGTTGAGTCGAAAATGACAGCAAGGCCATCAAAAGTCAAATATCAGTCTCATTTAACTTCAGGATATTCTTGAGGGAGAGGTTTATCGTGCCCTTCCTACAAGCTTTGCACAGACGCTGATTTGAATCTAATTTTTAAATTGTACCAAGTGCTTGAATGTGAATTGAAAATGATACTTACGTAAGTTCTCGATTGGGAGTGAAATGTATTATATATCCGAAAAGTGATCGCGTGTTTATTCCTATTCCTGTAACGTCACACTCAGACGCTCTGCAGCTCATATGTTATCTCGATTTAGATAAAAGTAATTAAAATAAAAATATACAATTAAATTACCAACTAAAGCTTTTCCTTTTAAAACAGTAGCTATTAAAAAAATTAGCCTTTATTGTTTTTCCGAACTACAAATATTATTAATATTTAAGTAATTTCAATGTTTAGGTATGAGTTCGTTTTTTCTTTCTATTCAGAAAGAAGAATGTTGATGACGTGCGTAGCGGCATAGAAAATGCATTCCATTCAGCTAGATGTCTAATAGAATTAAAACTTTTACTGTTTTCAAAAAAGGTTGTCCATATTAAATAAATAATTCTCTTTCTGAATAGAAAGAAAAAACGAACTCATGCCTAAACATTGAAATTACTTAACAATTATTAAAAAAATGTATAGTTTAAAATATGCACCCTTTTTACAAATTTCCTTATGCAAAATTATGTGTTCAAAGAGGTGTGTTAAATGATCGACCTTCGGAAAAAGTACCTTATAAAAAGAGCCTTCAAAAAAACTAACTTTAGAAAAATACGCACCTATTTAAAAAGGGTCTACTAACAGAAAACTAAATATTGTCAAAATATAAAATATCAAGTTTTCAGAACGTTCCGCCAACGTTGGAAATATTAATCATTTGAGCGTTGACAGAACACTTTAATAGAAGAATGTCTGGCATTTTGCCACGTTTGAACAACCATAACAAATGCTTCACCAACGTTGGCCCAATTGTATTTTTCTGCCTGGGTAATTACAAATATTTTTGCTTAGTAAGTAGAATTTATTTTAATCAAAATATCATGAAAATGGCCCTACGGTCTTTAGTTTGTTACTTCGAATAATCAGGGTAAATTATATTTGCTGAAAAATTTCTTTTGAAAATTTTGTTTTATTTTAATAAATTTACATTAATAATTGTTGAAAGCGCAGACAAAGTCACAGCTGATGAATAAATTAACAAGCTTTATTTTCTTGCACATTAAAAATTTATATCAAACAGGACTGTAGACCTCCTTCTTTTTCGTCCAATGCCATCTTTTGTTTAATAGAAAAACTAAACAATTTCCAACAACCCCATTTTTCTAATAGAGAAAACCAAAACGGGCACTTATTAGAAAACTTTAACAAGACCTTTTAAATAATAAAGCTTTTACAGCAAAAGCTTTTTACAACTACGATGAACTTCAGCAAATAAGGGTTGCACTAGCAGACTCATTATTTAAGGAAAATGTACTAATTAGAAAAATTAAGAAAAAATTAAACTAACAGAGATGCCAGGTGGCAGAATGGAAATACGTGTATTCTAAATAAAAAGAAGTATTGAAATGAAATCTGCAATTTACGTATTTCTCCTATCAAGATTCTTAATTCGTTTAACGTAGTCATACCGTAAGCCAGTAGTAAGTGGGTACAGTTGTTAACAAAATATTATCAGCTTGTGTCTCCTGTCTAATTTTTATATCCTTGAGAATTTTTTCTACCCGTTCTTGTTTTAAAGCTGAATTACGTATGGCCGCAAATGGGTTTTGTTTTTTCGGCATACGTAAAATAAAACTGTTAAGTAAATCCTTCGGAGCCCATACACCCTCAACGACAATTCTGACAAAAGCAGCTCTGTCAGAGACTACTTGGCAATTTTGTGAATGTGACAAATAAGCAAACGAAAAGTGAAGGTTAATGCAACCAGGCAAGAGGACTGTATCGTGTAAATACAATGAAAGAGTTTTAAAAAGTGAAAGTTGTTGGTAAGAGGGAAGTATGCTATTGATAACAAAGAGGTTCTTAAAATCTGTTAAACTTTAACTAGCGTTTTTTGGCGTTTAACGTGAAGACTAGAAGTGCTGGGTATGAAGACCAATGTACATTTTTGTTCTGATTTAAATCTGGTTGCATGTGGGCATTAATTATTTGCAAAAAAAGAAAGAAATAAAAAATATTATTTTCAATTCTTTTTTATTTTTCCCGTTGTTAAAGATTTTTAATTAAAATTATATGTTGTAACTAATTTAAATTCAGAACAGTTAATAATTTTGGGTTAAGATATCTTCAAAATATCTTGGGGCAGTTGCTCCCTAATGACCTTTTACGTTTGATTATTAGAAGGATCATAAAACAAGAGCTGATTTTAATTTCGCTGAGATACTTTCAAAAAATTAAAATAAATTTGTACGAAAGGTTTGTTCAGGGTTCCATTTAGAAGTCTAGTGGTAACGAGAAATGACCAAATTCGTTAAAGTAAACAAACTTAACAGCGAAAAAAAAACTTCGTCGAAGATTTATAGAGTGAATTCAACATGTAATCAGAATGTCAAAAAATACGAATGAAAATTGGACATTTTTAGAAAAATTTCGAAGTGCTGCGAGTTTTCATTTTATCAAGGTTGCGTTTTTACAGGAGCAACGAGAAAAATACCAAAAACCGCTGTTAAACATATAAACAAGTCGACTGGTTCGCCGCCGGTAGTGCGACGGCACGAAATATTTTTCAGCTTGTACCGGCACAAAAACGGCCGAGGTTCTTATCGTTTATCAATATATTTTGTTCAGTCTAGTGCTGCAAATTTGTCTATCATTTCATTTTGAGTTGCCAAAAATTTTCAGCCGCCGCCACTATCTACCCGAAATTGCTCGTCGATCACTGTCTATAGTATCGGCTTCTTTCGCTGCTATTTGCTCAAAGTTATTTCAAGTGATTTCTCTCTGCAAATATCAAATTCTACACACTTGTAGAATATTGTCAAATGGACTTTATAGCATATATATTTTGACTCTGCACCCTGCAGCCAGCCCTGCTGTTGAAGTGTTGGAGATAAACTAAACAAACTCTGCAATGACATTTCACGCATGACCGGACAGATAGTTCTGATGATACAAGTTCTCGGTCTCATAAAGTCGTTTTCTTTCGACCTCAAGCCACAGACAGCTTCGTTTATTGGTACATATCCAAGATATCACTATTACAAAGTGACGAAGGTTATCTTAAGAACACACAAACATTTCTTTAGTTAAATCTCATAAACGACAAATAACCGAGACACGCTTGTTGAGTAGTATAATATTTTTCTAATAATTGCCAGCAAATAATATTGAAATTAAAAATCGAATCTAATTTTTTTTTCAATCCCTCAATTAACTCTAATTCTTCTATAACTGCCGCAAAAGTCACTAAAGTAGCCCAACAGCAAATAATGGCTTGTGGCCATCCGAATTTTTAATAACGTATTGCGCCCTCCAGACAGATAATTCTGTAATACACATTGTGTGTGTGGAATATTAAGTAATTCTCATTTTCTAGCACAATACTTAAGAGTCTTAATAACTGCCCTCTCTTATACTAACTAACTCGTGCCGCTCTCTCTCATCGAATGAAATTAATAAATATAACTTGAAGACACGTAACATCAATAAAATGCCTAAATTGCTGTCAGAAAATATCTTTCGCTATACAAGATGACATCAGCTCACTTGAGAGCCGAGATTCACTGCAGGCATTGGTAAGTCTAAGACCTCCTTCTTTTAATTAAAATAAAGGTTATAAGTTAATTGTCCTACGTAAAGAATTTAGAGATTTTGTATGACATTTCTTTTACTTTATGAAGAGAAAGATATCATTAATGTTAATTGGCTTACCTTCCCTTTTAAGCCCAAATCTGTATTTGAATAAAACACTTGTTTTGTTTTGTTCTTTGTGTCAATTTTACTTCATTTTTGCATTGAAACTATGGCACACAATCAAGAACAGAGTAGACATATTTTGGTAAACGTTGCTTTTAATTTGTCAATTTTTTTTCTTTTTCAAAGGCCTCTTACGTTTCGTGTCTATGCTAGATTCTACATAAAGTGTCTATTACGCACTCGTAATGACAATTTTTCTAACACTTTAAAAACTTACCAACACTGATACAGTCACATTAACATGTATATTATACACTAACGAGAATACATGTCGGCTGTTTGCCGACCGCTAAGACCAGTTGGTCTGTGTTTTACTTCTTTCATCTGCACATACGTGATTACAATTTAAGGTTTTACTTTTATTTTTAATTTACACTCAAAAGTTATATGTGTTGCGATAATTCATTATCCTTACTCAAGAAATCCTGGATAAATGTATTAAGTCGTATTAGAAGCACCTGGAGAAAAAAGAGCCAAAAAAGCTTGAAATAATTTCAATTCAAAATATTTCTTAATTTTTATTTGACAAAACCTGGTAGCTTAAATGATAATTTGCCGCATTTTGGCACAGGTACACAACTGGTTATAACAAGACTGTAGCAAAAGTTGCAAATTCATACCAGTCGATAATGGTCACAAATATGAAACATGAAGCTTGATCGATTGCGCTGCTTGATAAGATTTGCTCTCGGTTTATGAGAATAAAAAAGGAAACTGTTTTGTTACAGAGTTAACAAGGGTCACTCTGCCTTTCTTCTGCTCTGCTTGCTTGTTTGCTACAAAACAAATTATTGCCCGTTAGTTTTATTCATAGTTTTTAAAGTTCAGCAAAATGTTTTTTTAATTTTAAGTTTTTGAATTAGTTTTTCTAAAAAGTTGGGTGCAGGTTTCATAGGGACTAGATTATACACCCAGAGCAAATAAATTAAATTGTTATAACGAAATGAGTTGGAATAAAATAAGCTACAAATAAGTTGGTGGAAATACATTTTTTATATCTTCTTAAAAAAAATTTATTTGTATAAAGTTACGGTCAATTCTTAATAAATCAGTTAAGTTGAACAAACGTATGTATTTAATCTCAAGAGTTGTAGAAATGTTTCGAAGTATGAGAGTGTTTAAGAAATTATAATTTTGAGCCATTTTGGTAAACATTAGTCTTGACAGTTCACATTTGGCAGTCGTGAAATAGAGACGTAGCAACTTTATTATGGAAAAATATTCGGTAAACCAACGTGTTTTAATCGTTAAAACATTTTATCAAAATCAATCATCGATTACTGTGACGAAGTGAAAGTTACGTGAAATTTTCGGCAGATACAACGTGCCAACAAGACGCACTATTTATCGTGTAGTGAATGATTTCGAAGAAAGAGGGACTATGCCCAAGCATGGACCACAACGTACTGCAAGATCGGCTGAAAATATTACTGCTGTTCAAGAAAGTGTTCAAAACAATCCATCAACGCTCAAATAATTCATCAGTCACCTTTGCATCCATTAAAATTGACAGTCTGGTGTGCGATTTGGTCGGGAGGAATCATTGGGCCTTACTTCGTAACGGTAACTGTCAATGGGGAGCGATATGGTGATGATTAAAAACTTTTTAAAGCCACAACTGTATGCTTTGGGCTTGATTAACATGTGGTTTCAACAAGACGGTGCCACATCGCATACAGCCAGGATTTCAATGGAATTACTGCAAGACCTCTTTCCACAACAAGTTATTTCAAGGAATGGTGATATTGATTGGCCTCAACGGTCGCCCGATTTGACTGCTCCGGGCTTCTTTTTGTGGGGATATCTGAAACGCTGGAGTAACTCAAACAAAATATTCGTGATGAGATTTATCAAATACCGCGGGAAATGTGTGAGAATGTAATGAAAAATGTGTTCAAAAGGGTTCGCATATGTGTGGCTAACAGAGGTGGACATTTTTCTGATATTGTATTCCATACACAATTGCCGACATTAAATAAAACATTTATCAATATACGATACATTTTCTTTCATTTAATCAAAAATTATAAACAGACAAAGTATACCTTCCTGGCGGACACCCTGTACCTACTAACTTGTTCATTAAAAATTGTTTATAATATTATTGTTTATAAATGATTTTTAAACCAATCTCAAATAAATAAACAACAACAGAATATTTGTAATTTAGTGTTCGCCATAATCGTTTAGATAACAATAACAGCTGACTTAACGATAGCAAGTTACTGAATAGTAACATCGTTAATTTTGTTGTTAAAAATTTTTATCGATGCGATAACCGTTAAAAAAGAATAGTGAATCGCACTACCGATTTTGAGATGTGGCCATTTAATATACGAATTACTTGCATGCACACATACTCGTATATGTCTTGGCATGGACTTTGTTGAGCTTTTCCCAGCACACTGGAATTTAATCCACAGAGGTAAAATATTGAAACATATTATCAATGAAGCGAAAAAATTGTGGTCACATCCCTCACTTGCATAATGTGTGACGTGTAAATGGGTTGTTTATAGGATGCATTGGTAATAATACTCCGATGGGTACTGATATCAAAACTCAAATGAAATCTTAGCCTTTCCAAGATTTTGAATATGAAATAATAAAAATCATTAAAGAGAAATATTTGGAAAAAGGAACATAATTAAACTTAAAAGTCCAGTCGGTTTATATGCCAATCGATTATGTCTCTTAAGCTTGCAAAACCGTAAAAATTAAGAATAAATCAATAAAAAGTTAACCATTATTCTTTCAATTAAAAAAGAACTAGTCTTTTGTTTTTTATTAATACGATAATGTTTTATAGAATACTGAAAAGCTTTAAACAAAATGGAATACATGTATATTCTGTGCCGCCATATACGTCATCAGCATTCTCTGTGTCGTCCTACTGATTAGTGTCTAATGCAAATATCATCTGTTTAACACTTTTAAGGAGGAAAAATTTATTACGAGAGCTTTTTATAATTCTTAATATTTTTCAATTAGTTTTCTGTGTTCAAAACTTAACTTTTTCAGTATTCCGTGAAAAAATATCGTTTTAATAAATAAAATAATACATTTTTCGTTCTCAATTGAAAGAATAATAAACGAACTTAAGCCTGAATACTTTATTCATATTAATTATTATTAATTTCAATGAACAAATAATTTACAAGTCGCAGGTCCCGGCAAAATAGGATCACTTCATCATAAACAAGTATTTTTAATGGAAACCACATTTTTAACTTGAGAGTACGTTAAGCGCTCGATGTGTTACCAACGGGTAAAAAAAGTGATTAAAAAGCTTTTTTTGATGGAATGCTGCAAAGTTTGATTGCACAGCATTAAAGATAAACTTGCATCAATGTAATCAACCGACAGAGAAGTTCTCTAAAAATGGGATGGTATTGTACATATCAATAACCTGGCCCTCATTTGGATCTCAGTACTTTCAAAGGCCGAAATTTTTGCTTAGGAACTTTGTGCGGATCTGAAACTTTTTTTTGAGTTATTATTATTTTTTTTATGTATAAATCTTCTTTTAACTTAAAGCTTACAGGCGGTTAGTTTATACCAATTTCTAGGTGTTATATTATGTATTTTCTCCCAAGGACTCTCTGCATAGCAAATTTTAGCTCTCTAGCTGTAATGGAACTTTTCGATATAAATAAGGATACACCTTAGTACCACTAGATACATCGGGCCCGTTTTGAATTTTTCTGTTTACTTACTCCTCAAGAACTTCCTCTGTAACAAATTACTGCTCGTTAGCTACAGTGGAAGTGTCCCATAATATTGATGAGTGAGTGAGTCAGTCAATAGGTACACAAATATGCACTTTGTACATCTTTATACTTTCAAGATTGGCCTATGAAGTTGCCTATAAGTAGAGTCCTAATGTTTCAAGTTTGATTATGATTTAAGAAATCAAAGTTATGAAGGGAGTAAAAACAGCGCGAATGGTTTCGCGTAATATTCACACTGTAGGCATTAGGCTTGAACTGGGCCTGTTTATATGGTAAGAAGGTCTCGATTAGATGGTAAGGTCTCGCCATTAACTAGAAAATGGTGAGTACTTAATTTGATCTTTTTCTCCTTCAACATTTGCAGCCAGATGATTATTAACAAGCAAGATTTATTTTGTCCTGGACAGTTGTCGGATAGAACTACATTATCATCTATATCATTTTTGTTATCAAGATATTTTAGTAGCATATTTTCGGTCTAAGCAAGCATACAACCCAAGCAAGCAGAATATATAAAAGTGAAACTCTGTCTGTATGTGTTAGCTATAGACTCCGAAACCGTAAAGCCGATCGGACTCAACATTTGGCAAGTTGTTGTACACATTCCAGGGAGTGTTTATGGGTGGTAGTTTAAAAAAAGTGGGCGGGGCTGCGCCCATCCACATATACATAAAAATGAAATACGCCCATACAAAATAACTATTAATTTTTCAGCTACTTGCAATAGATCGATTTTTCTGAAACTTTGCACCCATATTAAACTGTCATGATTATACAATTTCGTAATTAGAAAAGTGGGCAGTGCTACGCCCATAAAAAAGATATAATTTTGAGGTACTTGCACTGGACCGATATTTCTGAAACTTTGCACACGTATTGAGCTCATTTAGGGGCGTAGCAACGCGCGCCGGGCTTGGATATTTATTGTATATTATTTAAAATTTGTTAAGTTAGAAAGAAGTACGTGGCAGATATTAGGAAAAAGTTGTTATTTTCTTACGAAATATCTTATGACACAAAACTTAGAATAATTATACCGCGCTACTTTCTAAAGCAAATTATTTGTTTATTAGGAAGCCCCTTTGTTGTGGGGACAAAAAAACAATAAAGATTTTTTTTAAATTTCTCCAGTATACAAAGCTATGGTACCATACCTACGACCTTCACCTACTACCTGTTCACACGTTACAGATGCCTACATGATATATGAGGTTCACCTGCTACCAGCAAACTTCTCAGAACGAAAATTAACCCTGAAGAGGGCACGTAGGCGAAATCGGTTTACCAACAAATCAAACTTGTCAATGGATCACGGAAATTTCTTTCAAAAATATACAGCAGAATTTTGTCAGTTGAACTATACTCACACAATTTCCTTGAGCGTAAACATAAATATTTCTGTACATACTTTCACATTTTCAAGCCAAAATAGTATGAGTCAATAATCACTTTTAGCTTTCCTTCAATCTATTAAAGGCGGCATGAGCAGGTGAAGGGTAAGAGTTATGAAAATTTCAAACTGACTTCATCTTATTTTATATTTCTACGAACGTGCATATATTATCTTTACATGCAAAGGTATTAAAGGGTGTTTATTTCAGATAACGTATAACATTAACAAAGCACTATAACATAAAGGAATTCTTGCATTGCAGTGAAGGCGACTTCATTGAAAAGACAATTGTCTTATCAGGTGACATTTTTATTTGCTAATAATTTCTGCCATATGATCAGCAGGACTCTCAGGAATGGAGGATAAAAATGTTCAATTACTTTTGGCAATATAAGGCCTGTACAGAACACAGCCAATGTGTACAGCTACTAGAGGCGTCAAGAGATGCTTTCAAAATAATTTGTTCAATTTAAACATTAAATTAATTCTTAAACAAGACCAGTTTCACACCCACGGCAAAAACATGATTGAGGTAACCAGAATCTAAGATCAATACATTATCATTTATTAATATATAATAGCCTTTGTAAAAACCATAATGTTTTCTAAAGTAATAAAACAAAAATGCCAACTGTTGTTTGCCACAATCATTTATTGTTATATTACACAAAATATAGTTGTCGTGACTATGACACCAACTTTATTTTTCCTCTGCATGACTTTGCATGCTGTGTTTATTTCTGTTTAAACTCCTTCGTAACAAAAACAAACACCCTTTAAATCCATAGATTTTAGCAACAACCATTCCATTTACAGCTAAGTAGTGGGTGAGTGTAAGTCAGTGCGTATGTGTTGGAAGAATATATTTGCAGAATACGAATATTTATTGTTACTTGGGCAACACAAGTAAATAACACTTGGTCATTCCTGAACACTTCAAGCGCACATAAAAGAAATTAGAATTTCCATTTTAAACATCTTTTTTCTACGCAACCATCCCTTCAGTAAATATTTTACATTCTCTCATTTGTTTCGAACTGTAAAGGATTCGTTTGTTTTTTGCATATAAAATGCCGGGTAACACAAAAATCATAGAAAATAGGAAAAAATATAAAAATAAAATGGTAAACAATTTAAAGGATTTTTCAAGGTTGTGGATTTTTAGATTGGGGGAGCTTTTCCGTACAAAAATTTTAAGAAAAAAATACTCTGTTGCAGAGAAAAAAATGTGTTTGGCAGCCATTTTTAAAATGACATTAACTGGGGGTGTTTTCTAAAGCACAGATTTCAAAAATTTTGCATAAAATACAGAAAAATATTTGTAATATTCATAAAAGTAGTTGTAAATAAAAGAACGTATAAGGGAAGTGTTCCTAAATACCCCATTACTTTTGGCTTAGCGGCGTACGAGTACACATATGCCCAAAGAAACAATTCTAATGGCATAAAATTGTACGAACAAGAGATCCTCGGTAGTACAATTAGTAGTATGCTAGGCTATAAGATAGAGAGTTCGCTCCCGGGAGAAGGTCTGCTTTACCCAGCCCTCCACTTCAGTTAGAATATATTTTTATAGAGAATATAATCGTTGGCCAAATGGTTTTTTGACACCGCAAACTGGGTTGAATCGCTTTCAAAATGACACTTAACTCTTGGAATAATATTATAAATTTTATTTTGTAATTTTTCAAGTTTTTGCCTTGATTAGTAATAGGGAATAAACTGATATATCTGCCAAGAATTTTATGCAGATAAGGGTGTCTTTATGTCACTCACGCGTCCTCTAATGGACAAAAAACATTGTTTTTGACATTAATTTTATTCGAAGAGAAATCTTAATTTAAAAAAACTGCATTAAAGGCGCAGGTTTATTTCCTTAAATGAAAGGTAACATAATTCTGTTTATTATCTCAAAGTCACAATACAAACAACCCCTTACGCTGCCAGTTACATTGCATCGGATAGTAAACATACTTTGAATTTAGAGGATTTTTCAATTACAACCATAAAATTAAACTGAAGACTTCTCAACCAGTGTCTTATCTAACAGTAGTTGACGATTCCAATATGAAATTTTAGTTTTGAAACGTTATAGGAAAATTATAATTAACTTTAGTTCAAAAAAAAGTCTGGTTCTTACTTTTTGCTAGAATATGAAAAATTTACCAGCTTTGATCGTATAGTGCAGAAAAAATGTGGGATATACAACAACAATGTAATGCTATCTACTTTTACACGATACCCAGTTTTATTTAAAAAGAAACTTATTTCTAAGAAATCAATTTGTGCCGTGTTGCTGAAACTACAACCCGACGAGTTAATGCTTTTAAAGTCCCCCAAATCACTTTTCCAACCTGTAATGGCTCGTAGATTATTACCATTCTAGAAGATTTTAGGCAAGTTCGGGAAAAACGAAGTTTTTACTCTCATCCAGTCACCCAAAACAGCTGGAACGCTAAAAACCAACATGATGCACCACAATATTTCATTATAAATTCATTTTATTAATGTTCACTTCTTTATTTATTTTCTGGTTAACAATTGTTATTTATGTAAACCGAAAACATCTAATCACTTCTCCAAAGAAAAGGTTTGTGTAGATTTTTCGAACGAGTTTCTGTCATCCCGTCTCAAGTTTGGTTTGGAGACAAACCGGTTTCGGCTGTGTGGCGTCGTCAGTGTCCTTTTTTGTTCGTGAAACTTTTGGGCAAGAAGAGAAAGGATATTACTCTCTAATGGGCTGTCACAATCACCTAACTTTTGTCTTCTACAACTCCTTTGGGCAAGCTTGGGTAGCTCATTAGACAAATTCGTTGGCAGCGTTTTTAAAACACTTCTTCAAATTACACTAATTAATGAAGCAATTATTCAGCGTGCAGCTAGAGCGGACCGCTTTCAAATGAAAACAAAGAAATATATTTTTTTTTTACGCTTCATAGCCAAAAGTCGAATGCCGTAAATTTTTCGTATGACTTAACTATTATTATTTTCGGGATATAAAAGGAGAAATATTTATTTCACGTATAAATTGCCATTCTAGCTATCCCATTCCCGCTCTTTTTATTAGTTGCTGCTATATTAGTCGACATTTTTATAAAACATGCGTATTTATCAATCGTCAGGTTAAAAATATACGATCTAATTTATTTCCATCAATTATGTTGCTAAAAATGTTTGAACTGTGACTGTAAAAACTTCATCGTTTGCTTGCAATTTTTTATCAGCACACACAATTAGTATCAATTAGTTTTCATTAGTTTTCTAGCAGCGCACACGAATATTTTTGAATTAATGTAAGTATTATTTATTTTTATCTTGCTTAGTGCCGCAGCAAACAGCAATTAACAAGTTTTCGTTTCTTTAACTATGTGTGTATTGTATCCTGTAGTTAACTGCTAGGAATTCGTTTTGCAGTATACATTACATACCCACACACGCACAATACAAATTAGCACAAAAATATTAACTTGAAAATGTTCGTGTGTACTGCTATAGCACCAAAAAAATATTTGGATTGTTGTCTAAAGGTTTATGCCTACGAATAGAATTTACAAACACGAATTAAAATGTTATATTTATTGCATAGTCATATATAACAAACACGTTGCTACTGCTGTATATTTAAACCCTGCTTAAAAACAGTTCGGGTAACAATTACAAGTTCTTAAAATAAATATGAAACGAGCAGACAAATATCTAAGAGAAAGTGAGAGATTAGGATTAAAGCTTTTATTATCAAAACATGTTTAAAATACCCCACAGTTGTGTTCTAAAATGATGGATATGAAGTATTAGTCATGCCTTTATCAGACTCCACACAAATGAGGCATAAAAGATGTTTATTTACACATGTGACACATGTATATTCACATATTTTCATTTCATGAGCAATTATATAAGAAAATAACAAATGATAAATAAAAATGTATTAGAAAAAGGCAAAAGCCAAAACCAACATAAAAACTGTATAAAATTTTTATTAATTCCAGTTGAACTGACAGCTCAAAAGGTATAAAACGGCAAAATGTATTTCAAAACGAAACAATGAAATGTTAATTTATCAAGCACAAAAAAGGTAAACAAAGCGATAAAAAAAGCTCAACTAATTATTAAAGTTTAAAATTATTAAAGTGAAAGGTAACACCAGAAAAAAATTGGGAAATAAAACAATAAGATTTTTCCAATTAACAAACAAAAGGTTAAGGGTTGTACAAGAGCAACAACAACAACAAGTCTACATTAATTTTGAACTTTTGTTAAAACTTCACCTTTTTTTATTTTTCATATTAAAAAAGCTGGATAAAAATGCGAGCAAGTAAAATGGCAGGCAAGCGAGCACATGTGTCAAAAAGCAGCAGCTTCTAAAGCTGTTGTTGTTGTAGGGTAAAGAAAATATTTATCATGCTCCCACCTTTAGCTCACCTTTACAACAACACAAAAATAAGGTAACATTAAAAAAAATTCAACCCAAATGAATGAATTTAAAAAAGAAATCAACAAAAAAAGCTTTAGACCGAAATTTAAACCCTTTTTTATAATTTTCATTTTACTGGCATTTTTACATTTTTAATTTTTTTTTCTGGTGCAGAATATGTCTAGAAAGAGCTTAATAATGAATGATGATTCCTTAAAACGCATGTGGCATAAGTGTAGAAACAAATAATTTTTCCTGTGGCAGCAGCAAAAACATGGCGTCAACCCTTGTTCAAGTTGAAGCAAGCAACATATAAAATTAAAAACAACAACATTAGAACCCCAAAAACGAAACAATGGCAGCCATGATTTTGTCTAAATCACAAATAAAATGACAGCAAAACAAAACAAAAAACACACATTAATACAGTCCACATTCAAATGAGCCTTTTTCTTATTGTCTCATAAGGCACAAGCAGACATTTGAACGCACACTCACACATTCGCTCTAAAAAAAAACCCGAAATTAATGTGGCCTTTTGTTCCAGAAAAACCACCACCTTCATACGCATTTCTCGTTGGTCTTTAGACCCAAAATTAAAATTCATTTGCAAAACATCTACAAATGTGTGCTTGCACCAAACACGCACACTGCTGCAGCTCTCTAACTTACACATGCCAACTCTAATACTCGTATGTAGCTGAATCTTACCTCGACTTCAAGGCAGCCAATGCTGTTGTGGTGGAATGGCGTGTTTAGTGTAGGTAGCTGCACTCAAACCAATGCCATCCCTTAAATATTCTTTTGTGTTGCCACGAATAAGTAATGCATAATTTTCAACCCCTTTTTTATGTTGTGGCAAAAACTGGAAATGTTTGCAAAAAAAAAAATTAAATTGTAAAGGAATCCTGATTCTTTTCTTTTTACAAATTTAATTTGTCTTAGCAGCTGGCTTTTTTTTCGCAAAAGATATTTAACTAACAATAGTTTTTCGAGGGTAAAAGTAGTCATTTGAACTTAAAGTGGACTAGGAAATACAAGTTGTTTGATCAAATCATTAACGCAATGTCTCTGTAGCCTTGAGTCTACACTGACTAGCAAAATTGTCCCAGGGTAAACGAATATCTTTTGTTAAATGAAAATAAAAGCAAAATCATTTGTAAGCAGATTAATGAAACAAATGGAAATTGAAAAGTAAGAGAAATGTTACACTTTTGCCCTCGCTTTAGTCAAAAACTTCAAAATAAAAAAGAAAAGAATTTATATTTATTAAAAAATAGTTTATAATTTACCACGTTTTTATGAAAAATGAAAAGAGCATATTTGACTTATTAGAAAACGAGTAATTTGTTAGGAAAGTTTCAAAAAAAGTTTGGTGTAAGTCATGCGGTTTTTTCTTATAAATGATCAAGCTGTAGGTTTTTAATCAAATTATTATTTATATACGATATACGTCGCTACGCCTTTCTGTATCATCATCAGAATATAAATTATATTATTGAAAATTAATTTTAAATTAAATTAGACTTAAAACTCAAAAATCTATATTTTTTTTTAACTTTAATACTCCTTAATAGAGCCTTTTTTACGAAAAGAAGTTTACAAGAAGTTTTCAAATCTTAACTCGAGAACATAAATTATTATTACTATCAATGCAATCACTATTGGGTAGAAAGAGCCGCCGCGCCAGTATCAACGTGTCTGTTTTTTTTTTCAGTCTCTGGTGCCCATTAAATTGTAAAAAATCCCATGGAAGACAATTGTGATGGACCTCTAGTTTGCTTACAGATTTGCAACAGTATTTTTTATTTCTTCTTGGATAGTGGGATCTTTTAGATCTCTATGGATATTTTCATTTCTAGTATAGGAGGAGACGCATACGATAAGTCGTAAAATCCTAGACTGTCTTTTTTTAACTTCTGAATATTAGAATCTCAAGCAGTACCCCACAGGATTTGTATAAGAGAACTTGCAATTCCAATGCCAAAGTTTAGTTAGGACTTATTAACCAGTGAAGTTGATTTGTTCCACGTTTTATGACCTTTTTTGTTGCCTTAATATGGCGGGACTCAGTTAAGAGTTTATTTAAGTGGCCACCGAAATCTTTAACATTTTTCCGCTGGAACAGTGGTATTTATTACTGGTATTGGCGGAAAATTTTGCTTGTTAAGGAAAACATCAGTGCTCTAGCTCATGAATGTGGGACTGAAGTTGTGCAGGTGCAACATCTGGCTCATTATTAACACATAGATGCAGTGTCGTCCGCAAACGTATACGTATTTAGTCTTGTTGGCATTTTCGCTGTATGCATTATATAATAGCGGCACTAGTGTTTTTTTTTTTTGTTTTTTTTATTTAATGTAGGGGAAATCAGAACGTTTACTTTATGACCTCTTCCTCGCGTTGATTTCAGGCAACCAATTTGTAATTTACTAACTTACTTGCACTGAGCCTAACACTAGCCTTTGCTTTTGACTGTAGTGGGTCCAGACTGTCGACTGGAAATTATCTACCTTCATTCTCATTACTAAGTCTCTTGTAATTGCTAGCATTTGTCTAATGCTTAGGTCCCCTATGGCATTCACATTTAACACGTGTCTGTCCAAGTCTTTCAGTGGACTGTGCTGGACATTCACAACTATTCTTCTGGCATGGCGTATGCTGTTCCACCGATGATTAGGGACTTTTAGCCAGACTCTTTGTAAAGGCAGGAAGCTGTTACGAGGAGGTGTAAGTCAGAACTTCTGACTGTGCAATCAGTCGGGAAGCCATACCTCTGTGCCTGCTAGCTGACGGCCGAGGCATTTGCTTAATACCTTGGGTGACCCCTGCAAAGATTTTCTCCTTTTTAGAAAACTGAGTCTTTGACTTCACTTTATCGTTGTATCTATCAAATATATCTTGAGAAGTCAATAAATAATACTGAACACTATTTCTTGAAATGCCGATCCAGTGAAGAGCAACATGCCCAATAACAACATGTTATACGCGAACATCAAACTGATGGTCCGGGATAACGTTTTGTTCATTAAGGTAAGGAGATAAACTCGAAATAAATAATTTTTCAAATAACTTTGACAAAATTGAGATTGGCTAATGGGTCTACATGACATTATCTGACTTGTGATCTTTCCTGGGTTAGGAATCATAGCCACTACAACCGAAGAAGCCAAGGGGCTACTTGTTACCGGAAGTTTTTGTTCAAATTTCGAAATTTCACTTTTTCCAGTTTCAGATCACAGAAAAGTTTCGGAGACTGATTTGCTCATGAATGAAGCTACCAAGAAATTTTTCTGATCGAGACAGGGGAAACCTTGGCATATTTCAAAACCAGCCTATTTGCGTAATTAAAAGTAACCCATTTAAATCTCAATATATGTAGTACATACTGAACGTTTGCAGGCAGTCATAATCAATTTTATGGACAAATATCGTGGCACTTGCACCATACAACAATAACTCAGTAACTTCCCTGACATCCATCTAATTATGTTTAATGTTGTAATATAATTCATAGTTTTTTTTTACAAAGTCTTAAGTAGTTTAAAAAGCTTCTGTAGGAGTAAAAAGAATCTACAAAAGGTGCCACATTACAAGAAAAATTAAATGCAAAGCGTTTCGAAAATCGCAATTATTAAAAAAATAACGTTTTATTTTACTTAAATTCACCGAAACCAAAAGGTGTGAAATCTGTTAAAAAATAATCACTTAAAATTGCAAAAGGCATCAAAATTAAAAACAATTGCTCAAATAAGCCCTTAAATATAAGGAAAATGTTCTGCCACCTTTTTCCATTAGATCCGAGCAAACTTTAAAAAATTTTTGGGCTTAAAAGCTTTAGTCAGTTTTGAAAGCATTAATGAAATTTTAGTAAAAATATGAAGCTGCATGAATGGGATTGTTCTTAGTTACACCCGAATACCGAACCTCCTGTTGGTGATTTCTGCTCAATATTAACTAGCACTTCTTCCACTAAAGTGAAATTTGCAAAGAGACAATCTTTAGACCACTTAACAGGAAACAATTCAAATTAAGTTAAAAAATTTACATGCTCCTTCTATCAAAGCAGAAACCCGAAATCCCTCGCTCTACATTCGAACATAATTTTATTCGTTTTTTTTCGATTATGTAAAAACACTGCATGATTTGTTTATTTTGGTGAAAATATTTTAAACATTTTATTGCTGCATTCTTTTATATTTCAATAAACTTTGGCCACATATTATCAATTTGTTGTATTAAATTAGTTTCCCCCAAAAATAATAAATATTAATAAAACTGTCTGGTTGTTTTGTTAACAAAAAATTAAAGTACAAATATTGTTAGAAAATATCGTTAGTTACATTTCCATTTACTAACTTTCATCCAAATTAAACTCAGGCTAATAAATGTTTACACAAATTATTACTCGTAGTTTAGAGTGTCTGTGTTTAATTTGGCGAGTGCATGGGTGCATGCAGAATGCGGGTTTTATTAATATGCAGTGGCTATAAATTTGAGTGCAAAGTTAATTTTATTTAAAAAGAACTTAGTAATGAAAATCATGCCAGTGTATTGGTGCATGAGAAGTGGAGCCATGTAAATATTTTAGGGCCAGAAATTTAATATGAAAAAATAAAATATCGAAATTTTGGTTTGGAAAATTTTTCTTTTTAAAAATTTTGCGAAAGGAAATAGCCACCATTTTGCCACACTCTCAATTTACGTCTGTTTAGAGAGAGTTATATATTCTTGTATTTATATTAACACAAAGTACAGTAGTGTGCAGAACGTAAAGCATACGCAAATATTTACAAAACAGTAATGTTAATATAGCCTTCTTATCAAAGTGAAAGGAATAAATTTTGGTATTTAGAAATACTTTTTACTAAGTTCTCGAAATTGAATTTGCTACAGTGGATATTCTGATTCTGCTGTGTTTTAACAGATGATAGCTGCAAGCTCATGCAATATCTATTTAGCTGAAGCTAATCGACTGCTTTGAAATAAGCTTAAGTCCCGTAATGATATGATTTGAGAAATAATGCAAGCTCACTATTATTCCTGTTGCTTTGGTTTTGTTTACCACAGTATTTTTTGATTTCGGCTACAAAAATATTAACACATTTGCTTGAAACGAAATGAAGTTTTTTAATAAAAATGAGTTTAAGATAACTAAATTAACTAGTTTACCCCTCCTAAAGTTCCCACAAAGTTTAAAAGTGAAATAAATTTTGTTAAAAAAGAAATTAGGAAACAAATATTAAAAAGTAAGGATCGTCAGCTGGCAGGCATAAATTTATGGCTTGTTGTAACTAAGAGCACAACACGCCACCACATGGTGGTGGCCGATGACAAGTTCCTGACTCTGCCAGGAGTCTAGCTAAATAAGTAGAGCGGAGAGGAGTAGCACTCTCTTATAAAAAATCCCTAATCCACGGTGGAACAGCATATGCCAGGGATGCTTGGTTTCTAGGATGCAAACTCTGAATACCAGTCATTTCCCAGTTTTAATACAAACTTACCCGTGCATATGAAGCTCTCCATTATTCGTGGGAGTTATATAAATTCTCTGAGGAACCTTCGGGTTCAGTTGACAAAGAGAGGAAGCCGAAAAGGATGAACAAGAGTGTTTCGCGAGAAGTGGACGGGTCTATCTCTAAACGTACTCTCAAGGATTTGGACCATGAGTTTCCGATGGGGATGGACAATGAAGCCACGTATGGAATCCAGTGCTTTTTGGCCAATCGACAAATTCGTGAGAAAGACGTTGAGCCTGTAGTGCATATTGTGTGTAAATGTACAACACTAACAGTTGTTAAATGTGAATGCTATGGAAGACCTAAGCCTTAGACAAATTACAACAGTCTCCATGATGGGGAACAAGAACGACAGTTACATGTCGACAGTCTGAAATCACAACAGTCAAGGGTAAAGGCTAGTGTTAGCAAGAGACTCAACGAAAGTAAGATAGTGGGAAATTTAAAATCGGTTGTCTGAAATCAATTCGAGGAATGAAGGGGTCGAAAAGGAATCCATTAATTAACCGGTCTGCTTCGATATATCCCTTACATTAACAATAGACTACAAATATTGCTTGCAGCATTATTTATATTTGATTTATTTTGGATTTCCAAATAAAAGATCTGTTTTCAACGAATTTAATTTTCATAACCCAAATAAGTATAATGTTGAAATTAATGCAAGAAATTTTACTACCTCTCTGATGCTGGCGCCAGGAAGAAATTCGTTTCTGCTAATAGGTCCCTATCAATATTTTAGTGGATAAGTTTATAATAAACCAAGGCCCTTAACAGCCATAATCTTTAACTCGATTTTTAATAAAAGTTGATTCTAATGCCTATCTGTATGCCAAATTTCAGCTCTCTAGCTATAGTGGAAGTGCCCAATAATATTGGTGAGTGAGTCAGTGAAAATGCACTAAAATGTTTACACCTTCATATCTCAAGAAGCTTTTATGGCAAACCTTCAAAAGCTATAATCAGCGTTACCGTTGTGAGACTAAAGTAAAAAATTTTCCCCATTTTTGTATAATTTTAATAACACTGTTGATCAAAACATAAAAAACAGCAGGTGTAGTACAAGCAGCTAATTTTTGCACATATTTACCAAATTTAAATAATTACTTCGTCCATTATGTTAAATGTAATACGCGACTGGGAGGCAAAGAAGATGTCACGATCTGGATAAGTAAAGCTACAGCTACGTCTGGTATGTTAAACAACATTTGGTCCTCAAGCCCAATATCGAAGGCCACAAAACTAATAATGTTTAATTCAAATGTAAAATCCGTTTGTACAACAAGCCCCGACAAACGTTTCATTGAAAACATTGTTATCGACAAAGGCGAAATTCGGACCGATTTTTAACTCTTACGATTATTAAATAAAATTCGAAATATTCTACTTAAACTGTTTTGAGCTATAAAAATATTGTATACTGCTTGCATGAAAATTATAAGAGAATAATATCGAAAGTCTGGCTCAGTTGTAAATACCCAATGTGAATTCGGTGGTGAGGTCGGGTGTTATCATGACTTCAGTGGGCAAAAAATTCCTCGCACCGTGAAAAAGTTTGGGCGTGATTTATAACGATTCTTTTAAAATTCAGCTTAGAACTAAGGAGTAAAGATCAATCCGCTCAAAAACATAAATGTAAAAGGTCAAGTCCTATTAACAAATTTTGGCCGTTAAAGTAACTGACACCAAATATAGGTCCATATTGTTGATATGTACAATATCGTCTAACTTTTAAGCAACCTGCTACGTTGTTAAAATTGTTTTCCAAAATTTATTCTCTTATTAAAAAGCCAAAAAAAATATTGCCGGTTGCCTAAACTTGCGATGGTATTGTACATATTAAGAACTTGGTCCTATATTTGATCTCAGTCCTTTTAACGACCGAAATTTTTGGATAGGAGTTTGGCATTATTTTCACGTTTATGTTTTTGTGTGGGTCTGACTCTTTTTTCAAGGATTTTTTTGTTGTAAATTTTAATGTTTGTATGTAAGTATAACACTTCTTTTAACTTAAAGTTTAGAGACGGTTCTCGTTATAGCAAAGGTGCAACGAAGGGTCACCTCAGATTAAAAAGCATAAAAAGTAGCCGTTTTCAGATTTTTTTTGATCACTTATTCTCCAAGGCTTACCTGCATACAAAATTTCAGCTATCTGGAAGTGCCCTATAATATCAATGAGTGATTAAGTGAAAAGGCACCAACATTTTCGTATTTCGGGAAGCCTTTAGGTTAAGATTTTTAAACTATGAAGTTATCTTTATGTAGTTTCCTTATGTTTCAAGTTTCATTATTTCATAATTTAACGAAGCAACGGAATGAGGGGGTAAAATTAAAGAAGTGACTGAAATATAATCCCGTTTTATTCATCCATGGTTGTAAGTGCTTCATATGATAATGGCACAGAGTAGTGGGATGTTATGGATGTTAAATGATGTAGAAACTTCTTTAAACTTTCATAAGTTAAAAAATTTTCTTTTCAAAAATAATACAAAATATTACTTTATTTTCATAATGGTTCAAACTCTTTTGAATAAGACTAATTCCAGGAATCTCATTCTGTTACTTAAAAATTCTTTTACTAATTTTCATCTCAATTCTATTATAACAAAACGTATTCTTTTGTTTGGGGACCAGAAATTTAGCAAGACAATTTTTAAATAGAAACTTTTTGTTTCAATTGTGAACTCGTAGGTACATTTAATTATATTCTTGTCTTAATCAAAAAAACAATCGATTATTTTGTTCATTTACGCAGGCAAAAAATAATTTGTGACTCTGTTGGGCAAACAGAAAAATATATTTTCTATATTTTATAAAAACTCTCTAGAAAATATATGGGATACCAAATGTTTTCTCTTCTCTAGCAACAACAAAAACAACAACAACAAGAAAACGTATCAATGCATGAATGGGCAAATATGCATGTGGGCTTGTGTTGGGGCCACCTCAAACTCAAAAGTTTTTTTTTGCACTAATACTACTACAAAACAATGATATCATTACAATAAGAACAATAACAAAAAAACACCAAAACAACAATAAAAACAATATTGACGTGTTTAAGGAATGATGATGGAATGGAGTAAATGTGTGTGTATGTGTAGGCAGGCTTTGTAGAAGATCTAGCGGGAAATTAAAACAGTGGGATTGTTTGTTAAAAAAACGGGTAATTTTCAAATCTTAGCTAATTGTGATTGAAATGTAGGACCCAGTGATTATGGCAGAGACTTCGCACAAAGTTGGAAGAACTAAAAAAAAAATATTAGCCTTTTTTCCACCTTAAATCAAACTTTTTCGTTAGGTAAATTTAAGTTCACGTTTTCATTTGTCTTTGTCTAGTAAGACGACATGAGGTCAGAGAATTTAGTCATTAGCTAAAAGCATTCAGTTTTAGAAATTTATTATAAAAAAATATCAAATATATTTCGACATGATCTTAGAGAACTTTTTAGCCAAAAGAGCTCAACTTAAACCTTTTTCGCAATTTACCTTAGTAAAAGATAACTTTTACCTTTCGTGAAAAGTTAGAAGTAAGAAGATATTCTCGATAAGCTAAAGAGAAAATCTTTAAAACTTAACCGTAAATACAATTTTGAAGTCAACATCCGTTTAACTGCCCTGTACTTACTGCGCTTTATTAGCGCGCTTAAGGCGATGTCTGTAGTCGTCCGACTTCAAATATTGTATCAGCTAAATCGTACTTGCGATGACAGCATAAGCCGGTCGTCGCACATTCAGCACATATCGGATTTCCAATTTACTAGGGCTCTCGCACAGATATATAGACTAAAGGTGAAACAAATTCCAATATCGCTCGGATTGTTACATGGTGCGACGAGTTGTCTACACGCTAAAGCCGAACTCGCGACGAAATTGCATTCTTACGACTGAGACGGAATTTCAATAATATTTGTAAGTAATTTACACAAGTTCGACAGGTATAAAACGATGCCTGGTGCTTTAGCAAACCTTTCTCGGTATTAAAAAACCAAACGCAAGCAAAACTTCAGAAATTTAGAACCTCAAGTGAAAGGTCATTCCGCTCACATGCTGAATAGTAAAGTGAAGCTCTTGCTTGCATGGCACAGCAATATTTCCGACTCGCTACAAGCGGTTTCGAGTTTCTCTTCAAGTGAACTATTTGCGTTCCATTATTCCATCTAAAACATATTAAACAAAATAAAGTCCTGTCTTCTGATTCGAATGAGTTAATAAAAAGTGAAATATTCGTCTGTACTACAAATCTTTTTGTTTTAGCTCCACTATGCAATAGTACTAATATTCATTATTGAAGCTGTAGCACTTATAGCAGCTACAGCTTAAACGCCACGAACATCAAGGCTCTCTTGGCGAGTATAGTAAAACATAAGTACAAATACACGCACACACACACATACACACATAGTGTCATACAAAGCTGTTTCATGTTGCTGCAGCAAGCAAACAAAACAACAACTACAGCAAAACAAATAAATAAATAAATAAATATGTGTATAGAAAAACATAAAAAAAGGCGAAAAATGTTGATGATGTTGTTGGCAAGCAAATGTTGTTGCTGATGCTGTTGCAATGTTAGTGAAATTTTTCGCTTTTTCTTTGCTTTGAATTTGTTTTTGTAGTTGTTTTTATTTACATATATTTCTCTCGCAACTGTATGTCATGTGTGTGAGATGGTGTGTGTGTGAACAAATATATGCTAAATTTTTTTGTGGAGAAAAATAAAGTAAAAAAACAAAAAATAGCGGAATAAAAAGAAATGTGAATTTCCACACTTTTTTTGGATTTTTTGTAAGCTCCACCTACTTTTACTGCCAGCGGATTGGTTAAAAATATAGAAGTTTGAGTTCTAACCAGGGGGATTTTCGCCCCAACTCCCCACCAAATTCATTTTTCACTTGAATGTTGGCACATTCACATTTGACGGTGCCGGCAGTCCGGGGTTATGTTTTTCACTTTGTTTTTGTGCGAACAAAAAGTCTAGATAATATTATGTAAAAAACAGAAGAAGAAGAATATTAAAATATTTATTTTGTTAAAATGTTCCAGCTGAAGAAGGGCTAGGGGGATGGAATGTATTGCTTGGTGAAAGGGAATTCAGGGAATGAAATGTAAAACCAAACTTTGAAAAATATAATTTTCATACAGCATACAAATTATGTTTATGTGTTAGTAAATGATTTCGTATTAAAGCATGTTGATGTCTGCTAGTTAGGGTACGGCGTGAGGAGAGGTTTTACGAATATGCGTATGCGTGCGCTACTCTAGGAATATTATCATATAAAAGACTGCTACCGCATCAAACATCCAGAAGATACGATTCGTCTCCTGATACTCGTATATAAGAAATCAAAATACCCATAGAGATCTAGAAATTCCCACTGTCCAAGGGTCAATAAAAAATATTCGTCCAAATCTTTAAGCAAACTAGAGTTCCATGTCAATTGCCTTGCACGGGATTTCTTATAATCTTATGGGCATCTGAGACTAAAAAACAGACCCAGGTCAGAGAGCTCTCTCGTAGATAGCAATTTAAGATTTGAACACGATAATCTAATTAAGTTGTTAGTTATAATTAATAAATAACCTAAGTCGAAATACTGTTGTTGTTGAGTTATTGTACTTTGCACGTCTTTAGTGTCAAAATTATGAAAGCTTCTCTATTCATTAATAGCCCTTCGAGTGGTATAAAGTGATTTATTAGTCACTCGTTCAGACATGCACCTATGCAATTTTGCTTACTCAATTACCGTTTGACAGCTGAAAATGTATTCATTCCGTCCGGGAAAATTTCTGTTTGTGAATATAGAAAAATGGAGAGAAGTTCGGCTTTAGAAGATATTTTCTAAAGAAACTTTTCGAATTAGAATAATTAAAATTATTTCATTTAATTGATGGGCTTAAGTTCGCTTATTTCGATTGTTAGACTACTAGCAGAATGGGATACATTTTCTCTGAGCCTTCGCGCGTTATTAACATTCTTTGTGCCTTTTTTACTAATTTTGTGCCTACATCATCCATTTAATCCAACAATCAAGACAAATAGAGTATGAGATTATTAATTAAATTTTTGTCACTGCATTCTTTATTTTCATATACATTCTATTTTGCTAGTTCTCTAATAAAATTTTACCTTTTATTGTGTTCAAAGTTTATCACATCAAATAAAATTGTCTTTCCTAACAGAAAAAGTAAAAAATGAACTTAAGCCTAACAATGAAGTTAATTATATTTAAAGAAATATTGTCGTTGCAAATTTCAAGTGGTATTTCTTTATACTTTTGTTTCCAGTTGTTATATGTGAAGTTTGTAATGAAGAATAAAACTAAGTTCTATTGTTGATGCGGTCACCTTGTTTAATATTCCTTGATATTTTCATTGAACGTATTTTATTCTGCTCACTTGCGACAATTTTCCAGAGTTGCTTAGGGTATTTGACTCAATTAATGATGCAATTGCTCATATTATTAATTGAGTTCTTGGTGGCAAATTGCTTCAATTTTCTAATTGCACAATTAAACATATTAAAAGACACCAAACATCAACTTCCAAGAGTATCTTGTTGACTGGCTCATTCGCAACTATGGAGAGCATTATGCCTGATAGTTTAGGTATGAGACGAGCTGAATTCTAACTTCTGCCGAGAGTATTCAATGATTTCTTAGGGCCAAACTGGTCACAAAAGAACCATTATTGGAGACCCAGGGTCTAACCATAAATGACAGTAAATCCGACGCTATGCTTTTCACTCGTAAGAGGAAGGGTGTAGAGGTTGAAGCCTTAAAGCTTTTCGGATCGGAAGTAAATGTGTCCAGGAAGGTGTATTATCTGGGCGTTACCCTGAATAAGGAACTTACATGGAATGAACACATCGAAACAAAGGTCCGGAAAGCAAAAAGGAGTATGCATCAATGTAGACGAGTGTGTGGCCGTAGGTGGGGAATCTCGCCAAAGGCTGCAGTCTGGATGTACACAATGATGGTGAGACCCATTATAACTTTCGCATCCGTGGTGTGGTGGCCGAAGGCCTCACAGGGCACAAATAAGCGTAAATTTGATGGGATTCAGAAGGTTGCTTGCATGGGTATAAGTTGTGCAATGCGCACGGCGCCAACACAGGCAATCGAGGCAATATTGGGATTGCTGTCATTAGACTTATTCATTAGGTCAACGGCCGCATTATCAGCTTTGCGAATGAGGAGCGATGCGGTATAGCTTTGGGCCGAACATCGGGCATGAGAGTATCCTGGACCTCGTTGGGAAAGAGGTTAGGGCTGCTCAGATGCCGATGGAATGCATGAGTAGAAGAAAAGTAGTCGAGAGGCTGCATCGGACACTCATTGCATTATACACAATGAGTGTATGGAGAACGACATCAGCATTTTTACTGATGGTTCTCTTATGAGTGGCAGGGCAGGAGCTGAACTTGTCCTGTAGTCTGTGTCTGGGGAGGTACGTATCAGTTTACCAGGCAGAACTGCTTGGGTTGCTGCATGCGTTGGATCACTTGCTTGAAAGTCGAGTGCAAGGGAAAAGGGTTCTCATTGCACTTGACAATCAGTCAGTTATAAAACGCATGAGGCAAGTGAACGTGTATTCTAAACTGGTGCTGGAATGTGTTCTGAAACTAAACAGATGTGCCTCGTTGAATGAGGTAACGTTGATGTGGGTTACATAGGCACAGCTGGGAATGAAGCATCAGACGAACTAGCAAAAAGGGGATCTGATGTGGATTTCTGTGGACCAGAACCCAGGGTTGCCCTGGGGAATGGCCTAGTGCGACCTAAAGTTCTTCAATCGGTAAACTCATGTTTGTGCAATGGTTACGAGAACTATATTATGTTCTCTTCAACAATGTATTGTTACGACAAATATATGTTTGTTATTTCAAAACTTTTTGAATATTACCTAAGTTGCGATAAACAAGTTATTGTTACATGAATGATCTTAGTAGACATAATGGAGAAAAGTGAAATTCTTTTGATGTTTAATCAGAGTTTGAGGGTTATAGGGCTTAAATGGTTGGTGCATTGACTATTAAGCGTTCGATGGCTTTAGTCGCCTGTGTTCGTACCTCAGGTGTTGCAACTCAGTAATAGAGTGGGAACTTCTATTAGTAAAATGTTTTTTTCTTTTCGCGTTCTTTCAACGGTTTATATAAATTACAATACTGTGGGTTCTAGCTTATGAATATAACTTCATTAAATATGATTTCATAAGCAGTTGCAATAACAACTAACAAAAATCAAAGGCTATGCTTGGTTTGGATTATCTGGTTAGTGAATCAGGCGGAATTGTAGTCAAGCTATCTTAGTAGTTTTGGCACTTGACGATATCTTGGTGATTTGTCTTTATTATCTGAAAAAGTCGCTAAATTTTCAAAGCCAATAGATTTCATCTTGGAGCCTTGTTCCCTTCTAAAAATTACTAGCAGCAACACATTGTGTTCGTTGCGAATCAGAGAAGAGGTATTATCTTGAGCGCTGTCGCGATTAAAATTTCTAATAATTCTTAACACCAGTGAAATAGAAGGACCCCTCGATTGCTTTGAGTTTTACTCGCTCAAAAGGCAAAAACGAAAGAAATGCATAGTTTCAGAGTATTGTAATTTGATATATGAATGTTTGGAAAACTCAATCAGAAGACACAGCTAAAATCAAAGCTGCATGAAACGCCCACAGGTGTTTATCGGATTCAAGCAAGACTTCTTTAAAAAAAAACCCCAATTAAGCTTTTACATTGTTATGAATGAAATAGCGCTATTGTAGTGTACTGGTGACACTGAAATTCCCCTTATGCTTTTCATCAACTGGACAGATCGTACGAATTTAACAAATCATAGAGTCATTGCTAGTCAACCAAAACTTGCACTATTAACATTTCCTCACATCTCCCTTGAACGTGTTCTGCATATAAATGTCCATAAGGTACTCGTAGTTAGTTCGCTAAAAAAAAGAGGAGAAAGCAAAATAGCAGCTCAAAAATTATGCACACATCATCATTAAAAGCACCGGAAACTGAATTTGCCTTTTTGTGTTTGATGGTTTTGTGAAGAACAAGAATGAGTTTGCAGCGGAGTATTTGATAATGATTATGATTTTTAGTATGAAAACGCAGGAAAACAAAAAAAAAGGAAAAAAATCTGCAACTACGATTAACAAAAAATAGAGGAAAATATTTTTATAGACGCGTCTGTGGTTGGCAGTTATGGGCAAGAAACATACATACAGGCAAAAACACATAGTGGTTGTTGGGGCTTTTAAAGCCTCATCATGACTATAAAAATTATAATGATTATTATAATGGCCAGCCAGAGTAGGAATTCTGCTCTTTATTTTCATTTTTCACCACACTTTCAAACGTAATTATTTTATATGTTTATAAAAATGAGAAAGAAGTGTTGTTTGCAACATTTGAAAAAAGAACGCCTTTTTGTGGCCTAACCATTTGTGTCCGTTTTCTTCTTTTTTTTTTGCAACGTTTTTTCCCTAACTTTATTAGTGGCATGTTATGGCCTTTTTTCCAACTCATATCCGTTTGCTCGGCTTAGCCGTGGTACGCACTATGGCGTCATTTATTTGCATTAAACGCAACCACATAAAAATGGTTTGTGTTTGCTTAAAACATACATAAATACTTACACACTCACACAGCTGTACCTGTGTCCACCATATGAATATTATGTTGTTTTCTAGGACGATATTGTTAAATTTAATTCATTTTTATATTTTGGTTTTTATTTTTAATTTGCTTAAAATAATTTCTAATTTCCGGTCATACGTACAGCCAGACACATTAAAGCAAATATCAGGGTGTTTTTCGTTTGTTAAGTGAATTTATAATTATCGTTTCGGCATTTATTTGCGTTACTGTATTTATGTAATTAGATGTCACATGGGATACTTAATTCAAGCTAATTTTAAAAACGAAAAATACACATATTGAATTGAAAATATTTTAGTTATGAAAAGCTTTATATTAAAATAAAATAATTTTAAGAAAAATTAAAGTATAATTTTTCTTAAAATCGAACCACAACACTTACTACGCTATAGTAGAATGGTGCAGGTGTGGATAAAGGGGAAACGGTGCGAAATAGAAAAGCTTCACTCTCTCACGAAGTCTCTTGTTATTGCTAGCATATGTCAACAGCTTCAGTCCCCCGTGGTATTCACATTTAACAAGTGTCTGTCCGTTCTCCTAAGTCTTATGCTGGCCAGTGCTGGATATTCACGCACAATGTGCACTACCGTCCTAGCCTCTTTCTCAGAAGTGCATTGGGAGACTGACCCGCCCACACCTTGCGAGGTTTTCTTGTGCATCTCTTCAGAATTCCTTCATTGGCCATTGTTTATTGGTTGCTACAGCGATTAACTTCACCACCTTTGCGAGGCTTTGTTGTCCATCCCTGTCTGAACCTCACAGTCCAACGCCTTAGGAATACCTTTAGAGATTTACCCGTCCACTACCTCACGAGGAATTATTGTCCATCTTTTCCTTTGACCAATTAAAACCGGAGCTCCTCCAAAGAATTCATATAATTCCTACGAGTAATGGAGACAAAGATTTCCACCCTCCACACATAGCTCCATAGGAACGGGTAAGTCTTTTGTTCACATTTTCGTCTTTCTGTTTCAATAACTCGACCGCATATATATTGAGCTAAAATTTACCACTTGATTACAAATTATTGTCATAGAGCTGCGACTCCAGAAAGGCCCCAGAGAATATTCTAGATGGTTCAAATATTCCCAAATCGGCCATGTAGAAGTTCTAATGTCGACGTTGATGCCGTCCTTCGAAATCACATGTCATCCATAAACTTTCCTATTGATTCGGAGCAAAATAAATTGATCATCATTGATTTGTATTGATCGGCTTCACCTGGGGCATATCTTCTTGGTGATGCCGCCACCATGATGTTCTTAAGCTCTAGCTGGGAGTTACGGGGGAACCAGTACCCGAAGCTTATCTGGTGCCTGAGACTATAAAAAATAACTTTCAAGATTCCAGTAACTGATGTGTCGAACTGGTAGTTGGTGAGGATAATTCGGAGTGGTGGCTGTGACTTAGACCCACATGATTGATATGGATTTGCATTGCAACGCAAGCAGCCACTAGAATAGCAAGCAACTAGATAATTACGCGTCTCTCTGCAATGCCTAGAACCCAGCCGCGGTTCCGAAATTGTTACCTATACAAGAGATCGAAAGACAGGTTCAAATGTTAATCTGGCTTCAGCAATATGATAGTTATTTTACCTGGATGCCTTCAATAAATAAAGCGATAAATCATGCAGTGGAAATCTGTTATTAAAATTTTGATCTCGAGACATAATTGAAAAGAATAAACTAACTTGGATTAAGTCTACATTAGCGAATCCCCTGCTGCCTTTGCCACATTGAATAAAAATTTGTCTACCAAGATTCGTTCCACATTTTGCCAAAACCCACCGTTTCTTTTTTTACGCCTCCATAATTTAGTTTAAAACTAATAAGTTCAAGAAAGTAAGAGAACCATTTCCATACAAATGCACAAATATAAGTACATACATATTTGTCTGTACAGAAGATATGTAACAACTTCTTTAGATATCGAACACTAACAGGCAAAACAGCGAAACTGACATATTTTTCGAAATTTAGTTTTTGATACAGAACTCCAATAGGTCGTCTGGTAGAAAAGAAAATAATAATAATTAGCGAAGTAAAAGTCTTTTAAAGATGAAGCCGTAATAACTTTTTACTCACGATCACGACAAAAATAATATTAATGCCACGGCCTTGTTGTTTTGTTTACAAACTCATGTATGCTTACGTGAATATAATGAAAAATTAATCATAATCACAAAAAATATGGTCACGTGCAAAAAAATTAAATTAATAAAATTATTTCTATATATTTACTATCAAAATTTATTCAAATGTTTTATACAAAATTGCTGTCACTTTAATTTGTATTTCATAATTTTCTAATTAAGACACTCTAAGACACTCCGAATTAAAAATCAGAACATTCCAATTATTACACAGTCACGGAAAAATTCTACTCATACACGCTTACGCATGCGAGTTTTTGTATTCACGATAATGCCCGATAGCGTGATTAAGGCAAAAATTACTCACAGTCAATCGAAATGATTCATGCCAATCACGTGAGCGTTTCCCATCCCTACTTTGATCTTCTCTTATGATCTTTTTCAATTTAAACTCTACGCTTGATTAGACGTGCAATTGGTTTTTAGGGTCAGTTGGGGACCGCGAGTATGTTTCATTAAATATTCTGAAAAAAATAGAAAAAATAAAAAAGCTCTCCTGAAAAATTTGGTTTTTGCTTCTAACGTTATATTTACGTTCAGTTCTAGCTGAACTATAACTTGTATAAGATTATTTGTAGGCTACATTTAAGGTTTTAAAATTATTGAAGAAATTAAAAAAAGAAGTAAAAAAATCTTTTTTCCAAATTTGTTCTTGCGAGTTACATTATTTTAACAGTCAGGGCCAACGATAGTACAGGGTGTCCGCCGAGAAGGTATACTAAACATTAGTCTTGACAGTTCATATTTGGCAGTCGTGAAGTAGAGACGTGGCAAATTTATGATGGAAAAATATTCGGTAAACCAACGTGTTTTAATCGTTAAAACTTTTTAACAAAATCAATCATCGATTACAGTGACGATGGGAAAGTTACGTGAAATTTTTGGCAGAAACAACGTGCCAACAAGACGCACTATTTATCGTGTATTGAATGATTCCGAAGAAAGAGGGACTGTAGCTGATAGGCCCAAGCATGGACCACAACGTACTGCAAGATCGGCTGAAAACGTTACTGCTGTTCAAGAAAGTGTTCAAAACAATTCATCAACCTCAATTCGACACCGTGCTCAGGAGCTTGGTCTACAAAGAACAATTTTGGCCACAATTTTGCACAAAGGTTTGCATTTGTTTCCATTTAGGATCCAGTTGACAAAAGAGCTTCTTCCAGAAGACCATTTACCTTGACTAACATGTGGTCATTTAGGGCTTGACTAACATGTGTTTCAACAAGACGGTGCCACATCGCATATAGCCAGGATTACAACGGAATTACTGCGAGACCTCTTTCCACAACAAGTTATTTCAATGACTTATTTTTGTGGAGATATCGGAAAGGGTTTATGCAAACAAACCATAAACGCTGGAACAACTCAAACAAAGTATTCGTGATAAAATTAATAAAATACGGCGTGAAATGTGTGAGAATGTAATGAAAAATTTGTTCAAAAAGGCTCGCATTTGTGAGGCTAACAGAGGCGGACGTTTATCTGATATTGTATTCCATACATAATTGCCGACATTAAATAAAACATTTATCAATATACGATCCGTTCTCTTTTATTTAATCAAAAATTATAAACAAACTTCCCGGCGGACACCCTGTATTATATTACTGTTTATTATCAATCCTAAATATCTCATTTGATCAAGAAGCATTAATTGTTGACAAACTGTCTAAAAAGCTGAGGATCGAAATCAACTTTCAGTCCTGAGATCAAAAGATTTTTCAATACATTTTTTATAATAATTTTTATTTTATTATTATTTTAAATATATAAATATTTAATTCAATATTTTAATATACAAAATGTTTTCTTCAGCTGCTGCTGGGACATAATAAGAAACTGAATGAAAAAAATCAAAATGGCGACTTATGTTCTCATTTTGCATTTCATTTCTTTTTTTTTAATTCCTAGACTAAAACATGTCCTTTTTTATAATGATATAATTGCAGACACGCAGGCTTCTACATCGTAGTGTATCAAAAAACACACACACAAAAACCATAATGCACACATACATACACACCTGTGACCGTAAGTAAACGATAAAATTTTATAAACAGGATAAAAAGGATGACTTGTGGTGTTACAAATAACAAACGTACACCCACACACACACACACACACACAAACAAATAAATACAAGGGTATTTATTACAAGACAAATGCGAAGAAAAAAACAACAAATTCGCATAAAAAGCCAAAAGAAAAACAAACAAAAAAGAGAAAAATTAAAAAAAAGGAATAAAAGCGAAAAAGGTTAAAAACAACTACAAAATGAAAAACGCCAAAGCCTTCGACAAACTACAAAAAAGGAAGGAATTTAAGATGTTTAACTGAGTGGCAGAATAAGCAGACCATAAGCAAGGCGCTATTAAACATAAAACAAAAAGAGAAAATAACAAAAAGTTTAACACTCACACAATCAGCGCACAAGTTATAGGTGACGAGGAAAACAATTTTTTGCTACAAGAACAAAAAAACGTACTGGACTGCCAGGAAAAGCTCATGATTTATGGTCTTGAGGATATAACGGCATTTGTTGGCGTCATTACAAGCAATCACACACATTCAAACATTTGCACATCCTTGTTTTATTACTCGTAAACAATTGTGGCAGCTATTTTTTCCCCTTAGAGTGTTCAGGACTCTTAAGGTGACACATAAGAAGCTGGTGATAAGGAGCCGGAGGTGTAAAATGCCAGTGAGTATAAATTATATTGAAAACTTGCATAAGTAGATATGAAAAGAGAGAAATTATCGTGTTATTGATTAAATATAAATTAAGAGAATGTTCGTGGAATTTTCTTAATATGAGAAATAAAATGGAAATCAATTAAGGAGTCTCACTAGTTTATCTTTTACACTTTTGTTGTTAAAATTTTTGTAAAGGCGAGTATTTAAAATAAATAAATTATATTTAATAAAGCATTTAGTTTATATAAGTTGCATAAGCAGTCACGAGCATTGGAAAGCGTGTGAACGTTGTCAACTTTCGAGGTAAAACGAAGAATAATATTTAGTAATAGATGCTACTTTGAACTTAGCAAGCAGTTAAGCAAAATGGTCTTGCAGAATTATGGCTGGATGTCCGAGAGAAAAATTCTTCCTAAGATATATGGATTCATCTGCGTTAGTGGAGAATACTCGCATCGCAAGAAGCATTAGTTGTTGTATGAGCTGCGCACACACACATAAAGGTAGTAAAACGCATTAAATACCTAAGGCTCCTTCGGCTAGGACATACTTTGCGGATGGTCCAACAAGAAAAACATGATAAAATTATATCTAGAGAACTCGCCGTAGACGACGTCCGAAACTTCGCTTAAAAGGCTGAGGAGAATCTTTCAAGAAATACTATAAGATGCGCACAAGTTAAAAACGCTTTGATTTTTCGGTTATGCTCGGCCAGCGACCTAAATTGGTTGTAATCACTGGCCAACCAAGAATCAGGTCTTTATGCATGTCCTTTTTCATAAAGTAGGGCCTTGGAGTCAATTTCCCTTTTTAAGTACTGGAAATTATATTTAGGATTAAAAGCAATCTTTACCATCATCAGCTCAGTAAAAGGGCTGATTGGTTAATGGCGAATTTTCCCGATGAATACCTTTGCATGTAGTTAGAATATTTTTCAGATAATTCCGTAAAGTTCTTAGCATCCCTTCTTTCTTATCTCTTCAAAAGAGTTGCCTGTTTGTCAACAATTTTTTTTCTGTGTCTTTATAGAGAACTTTTCTTAATTTGGTTATATTTTTTTGGTCACGTATCATTTCTTTGTTGTCTGTCCTATATGCGCTCTTAGGCCAACCACCCAATTATGTTGACTCCATGGTGAATTCTTCTGCGAGTATCCGCAAAGCTTCATGCGTTAAAAAATCATAGAAATTAAGAGAGCACGCAAAAAAAACATGATTGTGGCATGGTTATGTCAACAATATTACTTTCCTTGCAACAATATATTATTGTAACAAACATAACTTATTAAGCATTACTTTAGCTCTGATAAACAGGTAATTGTTTACCTGGTGAGGTTGGTTGAAAAATATAATTTTATCAAAATTCTAAAGTCAAAATAAGTATAAAAATATAAATAATATAATAATTCCTGGCCTAAAAAATTATTAGTAAGCGTCATGTGGGTTTGTTCAATCATTCAAAGTTCGGTTTCGGAAAATGTCACAGATTGAATGATTTTCCATCGTTATAAGGTGGACCATATTATAATTATCGACAATAATAATATGAATTAACTACATCCATATGATTCAATCAAAGTAGGATGCTCCCGTATTAAGGCGAACGGCAGTGCGCCAGACCAAGGTCAGACCTAATGCACACAGTGGGCAAATTACACGAAACCATTCACGCTGTTTAGCCCCTCATTACTTTGCTTTCTTTAATCATAAAATAATGAAACATGAAACATACGGGCTCTACGTATAGGTAACCTCATAGTCCAAGTTTACATTAAAAGCTTCCCGAGATATGAAGGTTTAAAAAGTATCTATTTTTGTATGGGACACTTTCACTAGAGCTAAAGAGCTGAAATTTGGTAAAACCTTACCGCCTGTAAGCTTGAAATAACTTGGAAAAAAGGACTCAGATCCGCACCAAAAAAACGTAAATATGAAAATAAGGCCAAGTTCCTATCCAAAAATTTCGCCCGTAAAAATTATAAGACCAAGTTCTTGATGTGTCCAATACTCATACCATTACATTTCTAGGCAACTTGCTAGCTTGGCAAAATTTTTGTAATTAACTTATATGAGAAAGTTGCCTAGAAATGGGATGGTATTGTACATATGAAGATGTTGGTCCTGATTTTGATCTCAGTAGTTTTTACGTCCGAAATTTTCGGATAAGAACTTGGTCTTATTTTCATTTCATTTATTTCCTTTTTTATACTGAAGCTCACTATAACATTAAGGCTTTCTTAGTGATTCCCATCGAATTTTCAAACCATCACATTGGCCAATGGTATTTAGTCCCACTATATAGACTAATTCTATGTAGTTTTTATGGCAGCGGAAACTGGACGATAAAGACCCGCAAGGTTCGTAGTCAGTTTTTTAGTGTGTAGTAACATTGTGGCTGTTATTTAATCCCAAATGGCGGACAAATAAGGATGTATAATCATTATGGCGTTGCATTCTCACACATGCCACAAATGCTAAGCTAGGAGATTAGGTAACTTCTAATATAGGGGTAAGTCCAGGTAGTTAAATTGCTAATACTTCCACCTATGTGTGCCACTGTTCAAACAAGAAGAAATTTAATTTAATTATTTTTATTTTCCGTTTATATGCCAGACTAACAAACATTTTTGATCAGTTCAGACTTTTTCATAGTTGTTTTTTAAGTACAACGACGAAGGTGAAGTATATATTTATGGATTAAATGATGTTCAAAAGGACAAAAATTGTGTTTATTAAATCCCATCGTACCGAAAAGATAATAGGCAACCATTCGAAGAACATTTTTCAGAAGTTCATTAGCAAACTACTCGTTCTAATTAATATTGTTTTGGGATTGCCCTAATCTTCTCTGCACGCTAGCAGCAACGAATTCAGTGACTCTAATGTAGGTACCGGTAAACGGAGCATGAAGGCAATAAAATCGCAGACTATCTGGCCAAAAAAGGCATAATACACGAAGGGGAAAAGGAGTTCAACTCGCTTACTAGAGAGCATGCGGCAGTCGAAATAGCACCAACTGATTGACAATATATAAAAATATTAGATTATACACTAAACTTTTAACAGAATACAGATGTGGTGGACTGGTTTGGCAGAACATAAAGCCCACAACAATTGCGAGATTTATAAAAAGTCTAGAAGGGTTCGAGTTTGCACAATAGATCAATTAGTTCTCTAATAATAACAATGGTAATGCTATGGCCAACAACCGCTCCGGCAGCCAAGATAATCAGGCAAAGGAACTGAGAACATTTCACTTAAAGTATTATTTAAAGAACAGAATATTTTAGACGAATTCAAGTTATTATCGACATCGTTTTTTCTTCACCTCTACTTTGATTGTTCCAACATCATAGTTTTCTTGTTCTCGTCCTGCGGTAAATATTTTATTTTCGTCATTTATAGGAAATAGTAACCACTCGCTCAAAAGTAACGCTGCTCATTAATTTTATATATAATTAAAAGTCGAGACGGTATTGCAAAGAATTTCGGCGAACTGTGAAATTAAACAGAAGGTGTGTGTGTGAGTTAGAATTTAGGAAATTTGTATCTCCTTTATCTTCACTTCTCTGTTAACTTTTAAATAACAATAATTATTATAAAACTTTAGTGTGATTTTCCGAATAAATAACACAGACATAACTAAAGCACAAGTGTGGAATGCATAAGTTTTTGTATCTTTCTCCTCATGTTGCGTATAATTATGCTCTCATTTAATTTTAATATACAATAGAGCAGCAGCAACATCAACAACGACAACAACAGCAACAGCAACAATAATAATAACAATAATAATACAAAATTGACAATATTGTGCAACAAACCATAAAACCAAATTGTAACAACTGCTTCGTAAACACCGTACAGTCTCTACCAAATTGCGTTTGTTTGACTAGAGAGCAACATTGAAAAGGCAAAAATTTTGTTACACATACGGCAGGACAACAAACCACAATGAAACGAATGGGTTCTGGTCAATATAACCACATGCCCACACACACATACACACGATACACTATCATATACAGGATAAGTTAGTTCATCAAGAATGATGTCTAGAAAATTAAATAAATTATATTATTAAAAAAATAAACAATGTTTAAATAAATTATTTTCTTGTCAAATAATGGAAATTTTAGCTTATCTTTTGTTTGCGTTCTTCTAGGTTGGGGTACTATATTTTTTTCAAAATTACCAAGTAAATCATTCAAGATTTTATAGGAGCAATGACAGATAATTTCAAAGTTGTAGATCGGAATTTGCTGGTACCCTTCTTTCGCCCAACTAATTTTGCGCTTATTTAATAGCACAACATTCAAATAGGACCTTTAGAAATAATAAGTGGTTTTTAAATAAGAGCAAAGATATGTTGACAGTATACGAGTATGCTATACTCATGGTAACTCCTCATTTGAAACTAACACGTTTGGGCACATCAACATAGGCAACGACTCCAACTTCGACCGAAAAATCTTCTGTTGCAATAAAACGAAATTTTGAATAAATGTTTATATAAAAACGAAATATTCGCCTTAAATGAGACGAAGCCAACGCGCATAAGGATCTACACGTCGCTACGCCTATACAATAGGTTACTATTTCGAACGTGTTTCAAGTCTTTGAAACCAACGCTGGTGAAGCTCTCGTCATCAATGATATGGACATGGACGACAATTGGTCGCAGCATTACCACACGTGCCACAACCACAAAGCATACATTGAGGATATGACTTTCGGCAAAATGTGAATTGACCAAACTTTCTTAAGGAGTATTTTGAGGCCGCAAAGCTATCTCAAAAAGCCGCAGCCGATCGATGAATTCAACGTCTACATAACCTTAATATCTACTGTCTTCGCACTTCCTGCAGTTCGGAGAGGCTCACGAAGGACCTTCTCCCGAGATGAATCTAGCGTTGGTCCTCTAAAGCAAGGTAAAGCCCCCGTGTTCATCATTTTGAAAGCTTTTACAGTAATCGTTTGCTAACAGCCCCATTTTTTCGGTATGATTGCCAAATCTGCAATAGCCTGCAACTATGAATAAAATAGCATCTTCCTATCCCCTACCATATATATCTTGAGCCATAACATACAATACGTTATTCATTTAGTAGAGGGGAAATGTCACATAAAGTGTTAAATCGCGAGCCTTGCTTCCTTCCTTGTCCATGTTGTCATGTCTACGCAGCTACTTTACGGTGATTTTCGAAAGCCTGACTATCCGATTTAAGTATATTTAACATTCCTGGAGCAATTTAGATATCGAGTCGACATCTATAAAAACCTAATTGCGGCACGGCTGTCAGTGATGATCCTCTATATCTCTATTAAATGTTATCTACTATCACAGCCAGCATGGAGCATGTGAATAACTAGAAGCTTCAATTTCTGTGTGAGTAACTTTATTAAACCGCATAGTTCACCTAAAAGTAGGCAAGATGGAGAAAGTGGGCATGGGAGCTCCCATGAACGAGCTTAAGATTGCGTACAGTTGAAGGTGAAGCTGAAGACGAACTGCTTGGATAACGTAGAAGCTGACGGTTATAAATTGCAGAAATTGAAGAGGATTTCATCTATAGAAGCATATAAAAGTTGGTGATAATATTTATTTAACTGAGACCATAATGATAGTTATGCAATCGTGAACAATTTTATTAACTGATTACGTTTTTGTAAGCTCAAAACTACACAAGAATAAAAACAATACTCACAACTAACTACACAGGATAGCAGACGATAGATAATTCTATTTTTTTCTAAAATATTTTAATTTCCTTAAATAAATATTTTTTTTTGTTTGTTTCAATGGAACTTGTCATTTATTCAAGATAGAAAGTATTATATTCGGTTGTGTCGAAAGAAAAAAATTCATAAACTAAAAATTGCCACTCTCTCGTCGTTTACTTTTATTACGTCGCTATCGATAGTCCGATAGCTATTGTTGTTGATGTTTTCAATAGGGCTGCTATTTTGCACTTTATAATTTTTTAATTCGACTTAAAATTCTAAATGTCACTTCAGAAATCTCAGATCCCTTTCTCCCTAATGTCAACTTATTTAAATTGAGAAGAAAGCCCATTTAAAACTTTAATTGTTTCGTTTGTAAAACATTTATTAAGTTTAGAAAAAAAGGGAAAAAGACCATTAATCAGGAGTCACATACATGGCTCTGGACTGAAACATACAACGGATCTATTGTTAGAAAAAATTTCAACAAAAAAGTGAAGTTTTTTTAAATCAAGACGGATTGTTTGAAAGAAAATAGAGGCTTGTGAAATACATCTCCAAAATGGGCGCGTTCTTAGGTTACAAAAGGACGGGTTTTGCTGTCTTTCAAAATATACTCGTGAGTGTGAGTGTAGAAAAAGAGGAGAGAAACTAAATTAGAAGGGCGGTAAAAGTCAACGAAAAATTATACTGAGTTATCTGAACTTGAACGTGCTGAAAAAATTTGTATTAAAAAATCGTACAAAATTTAACATCCTTATTATGTAAATCGAACAAAATATGTTAAGGTCGATTCTTTTAATTGCTAGATCAAAACTTTAGTTTTCCTCTAAACCTCTGAAACACAGCCTTAATATTCGATAAAACGATTCGCGTGTTGTCAGTAAATCGTATAATAGACCTGGCAACTTGATCCTACTAAAATACGAGTATAAAACAGTGCAAGGACAGTTTTATAGACATGGTACAAGAACGCCTTAATTCAACAAATTAAATCTAGCTCGGGTCCATCAGATAATTTTGGAACGATTGTTAAAAACACTGCCCGTATTTTTAAGATGGGAAATATATAGAATAAATATGCTGCTGGGAGATTTAGCCGGATCAATAAAATAGAACACGCTTAACAAGCTTGTCGAAATTTTAATTTCGAATTTTTATCGAAACTGTATTGAAACCGGATTTGGAGTCAACAGTTATTTATCGCTTCTCTGGTTCCTACTAATATATTCTTTTTATTTTTTTATTTTTTTTTTTTTAACATGGAGACATTATCGATTTTTTGGCTTATGAATTAAATATCAGAGTGTATCGAGCCGAAAACTTTACAGCAGAAAATATGGTTCCCATTGTTTTATTTGAAAGAACTCTTACTGATCCCAATCCCAATTCTTTCGCCAGTCTCTATCGGCACTTTGCCGGTTGTTTAATAATTAGGAAGCCTAAGCTCAAATTAAACTTTGAGAGCCTTTTGCTTGCAATTTTAAATAAGATAATTTTTTTAATAAATCGCATTTCAATAAAGAGTGCAGAGTTTTTAGAAAATATTGTAAAATATTAAAAGCAAAATTCTAGTCTTTAAAGAACCAACGTCCATTATTTACACATGCACTGCTTAACATGCGAGTAGTTTTGCATATAAAATAATAAATACCAGTGTATAAAGCAGAGAATACAATAAACTCATAAAGAAGAAACCATAAGTAGCATTATAAATAACACGTTAATATAGGCCCACAAGCATTAAAGGCGTATGTATATGTTTAAATAAAACACGAACACACACGCAAGGACATACAGAGATTCGCACGCTTATTAGCAGGGCTCACAAAAATGATTACGTAGGATATTAATATAACATCCAAAGACGGAAGGTGTAAGGAAGGGTAAATGTACTGGTTAGAAAGGGTGGCAAGAAAGAGACTATTCCTTATCTTGATGTCCGCAAACCTATACTTTGAAAATATGAAGCCAAAAAGGCCTTTGGGAGTTACAAGAATTCGATACACAACAGAAAGACTTTCAATACTTTTCAGTAAATGCCACAGAGACTTTCAACAGTTAGGTACTGCGGTCTTACTTCCGAAAAAACTGTGCAACAGCATACACAGGATTCAAATTGTACCTAAAAAGACTATTGATTCAAGGAAGCGTATAATATTTTTTTCTTTTTAATAAACAGTGAAGTAGCGAATGTAAATATAATTAAATTAAAATTTTTTAAATTTGATTTTGTTGCATTTTAATAATAATATAAAATTATAGCCATCATCATCACTACCATCAAAGTTATGTGAATCATCATCAATTTTTTGCTTTATCACTTCAAAATGGTTGGTCTTATGTAGAAAATATTCCCATAGGAACATAAATGTGAAAATATGGCCAACTTCCTCTCCAAAAATTTCGACGGTTAAAATTACTCAGATCCAAATGGGGACCAAATTCTTTTAAAATGTTACCAAGCTAGCAAGTTGCCTGTTGTTGATCGTTAACACAAAATAATTGTAGCCTCAACAAATTCCGGTAGCATTTATTATAATTATAAAGCTACGCACAGCACAGGAAAAAGAGATGCTAAATAGAAATTCATATACGTTGATACGATGATGAAAAAAGCAGATACACTGAGCCTAGCGAGACGGCTCTGCCAACCTAATTGTTAGTAGTGTATTAAGATTTAAATACAATAAATTAGTTAATACATTGGTGATAATTGTTAAATAACATTTTAGAGATAAGATTTGAATATTTATTGCAAATTTCTTTTTAAAAGATTTAGTAAAATAAAATTTAAGTTAAGAAAAAAATACGTTGAAGTTGATCTTAATGGATAATTTTCTGATGGTGGAGTATTTAAGTGCTGAAGCTTTGCAAAATCTATGGACAACCAGCCATTGAACCTATCAGAACCACCTCTATTGTCAGAACGAAAATTACGTAATCCCTATGTAGATCTTGCAGACGATACTTTTGCTACAATTGATTTGACAATGGCACAAAAATTTATAATTATCGTTTTAGCCATGCACGCCACATTATTGAAAACGTTTTTCAGACATTTTTGACTTTTCCAATCACATTTAATTTGAACCCCCAAAATATCAAAAGGGTATTTGGCAACATAAATACAATACAAAATCTATATTTTTCCCACTTGAAACTGCTAAAAATACTGACGTTCTATCAAACAAGACTGCTAAGGGGATACAAAAACAATTTACGGAGAAGGGGAACTAGATTTGCATTATAATCCAGTCTATATTTTTAATACTTTCAGTTTAATTTCTGGTAATTTATTATATATAATAAACTTTGCTGTCTTCATAATATGCCAAACATTCGTTGGTGGCTTTCGTTAACGAATTGTCATCATATGTGGCTAAACATACGTATGTTGACAAGGCCAACAAATTTATCACCAAAAATATGCTGATTAAACATATCGTCCAGACAAAGCTTAAGAAACAAAATAAAGATTCTTCATATTGTTACGTTTAGTACCACAATAAACGTTAATTTGTAGAGTTCGTTTAATTGCAAGAATTAAAACACACAGTCCTTAATGATTTTATCAATACACAACTTTATTCTTATTTACAACTCTTCGGTACTAATTTACACCTTAAGCTTAACACTCTTATGTACACACAGCTGTTCATTTTATGAAATCTCCAAGTCAACTCTACTCACCGCGATAGTTCAAGAAATGTTTGGAACATTTGCTGGCTTAGTAGTCTTGTATATGTGTTCGTGTGTGTGTGTATCTTCTGTTTACTTTTTCGTTCTGTATTAGTTGTTTTAATTTCTGCTTTGAATCGCGGTTCGGGGAATTTTAATCTAGGTTGTTGTTTTTGCTTTATGTTTATAACATTGCGTATTTGTACAATAGGTCGTTTCACAACAATTTATTCTGGATATTTATTTTTTTATGATTTAATTAAACATCTTCGATTATTACTTCGTAACAATATCAATATTTCTTCAGGTAATGCCCCTAGTTTTTTTTCATAACGTTATATTGTATTGGAGGGATGTTAGCTAATACAGATATCATGTGATTGAATTTTGCGAATATGATGGGCCTAACAGTATGAAGTAGAGAAATAAAGATGTATAATTTTTACACTTAAAACTATCAGCCGCATGTAAACAAATATTTTAATTTTTGTTTGAAGTACACATTAATTAACAATTACTTTAAGCTGAACCAACCTTTGTTAAGAACACGTATCAAAAAAAGTACTTTATTGCTTTAGTGAATTTCTACTAGCCCCGCCATCCGAAAGTGGATCTTATGATATAGAAACATTTCCCAAATTATCTGTATAGTGGAATATGTAAATATATCTTTAATTTTTTAATAAAAATTCATATAAATTTTTGTACTAAATGAAATTAACAAAAATAAAATCAATAAAGAAGAACTCACATGACTTGCTTTAGTAAGAGATGAAAAATGTACTCGAATAACGTGCCTTTTTTATTCGTTTTGATTCATTAAAATAAGTTTTCTTTTCGCATTGATTTTTAATAAATTTTTTTTGTTAAACCAAGGAAAGAAATGAAAATGTAAAAATTGGAACCGAGGGTAAAGAGTATGTTTGCGGATAGTGATCTTACAGCACTTTTAAAGTTGACGGCTTTCATCGACTGTGATCCATAGTAAGAGAAAACAACCGAGGTGCTCTATTTGTACACCAAAGAACATCAATCCTGAATGGTCGAGTCCACTTAAATAATAACTTGCCTGCTCTTCCGGTAGCATTAAATCATAATAAATTCAAAAAATAGAGACGTTATTATTCAATAGTTAATATAAAAACCATGACAAGATGTTGCGGAGATTCACAGAAGAGCTAGGCAGGGTTTAATTATAGAAATTGTAGAAAGACAAAATTTAATGAGGCTAAGACAAACTTTCCAACGTAAATATTAACAGCAAACTTCAAAAGATCTAGAACCTCGAACATTATATCCTCTTGAATCCCCTTCGAAAACCATTAAAAATCACATCATTATAAATTCATACTTTCATTTTTGCGCCATGCTAATGCTGAAACATATAAAAGCAAATAAACTTCCCACACTTCACAAACATTGCAACGTCTACATTAACATAACTATCAGCGTTATATAAAAAAAGTCTATGTATAAACACAACAAAAAAGTAAATGATTTACATTAAATGCAAACCAACATACGCACACAAAAATGTAGCTACATACATGCACACATGTATGTCTATGTTGGTTAGTATATAATAAAAAATGTACAACAAATAAAGGAATCCACACTACCACACACCAGAAAATAAAACAAACAATACTTACGCACGCACACGTAACTTAGCAGCACATATTATAATAAAATGAGAGAAAAAGAAAATGTTTAATAATATGGTGCGAGTAATTTGCGTGTACACGCAATACACATGTGTACCGAATATTACCACTGTCAGTTTTCAGCATCGACTAATTCTGGAGCTGCTGCTAACGCTCATTATGATGCTACTACAGCTGGCAGTTTATTGTGCGCACAAAAAGCAGTAAACAGGAAGACGGCAAAACTAGGCTGTGAGATGGAAGGCATACATAAGGATATTTAAGGCATAAGTTGGAAGGACGATGGCTGAATAATAATGATTATGGTAATAGCAAGCGATAAACTGGCAACCAAACTCAGGCGGACTTTAACACACAGATACAAGTACACTTGGAAATGAAAAATTATGTAAAAATAAATAAAATTTTGAAACAAAAACTGAAGGAAAGGAAGTAGAAAAAAGGATAAGAAAAAATATATGTATCATGCACAGTGGCGCAGTTTATAGAAAAAATTAAGTATTAAATGCTACAATAGAATTTCAACTTATACTCGAACAAAAATTGCTGAGCATAGTAACGAAGACCTCCACTTGCTGTGGTGTAAGAGACCAGACTCTTCGGTGGGATTCGCACTCATGACTGCCATCCAACCGGGGCACCCGAACTATTTACATTAATTTTCCTGTAACAGGCAAAATAATGTTGCTTTATTTGACTAAAGATGTTTTTATATTGAATTTTGTTGGAAAAAAGCAATTTTTGTACCACCAATTTTCTAAAATCCATTCGTGCATTTGAATAAAGAAACGTTTTAGTGAGTAAAATTCGTAATTTGTTTCCACAAATGATATTTTTATTGAAATATTTTTAATAAAGTCTGGGTAAGGTTAGTAGTTTAATTCATATCGCCAACATAAAATTGATCCATTGAGGCAGTGTTTCCTATTTTATTTTGGCGACAAAAATCTGATAGTGCTATCGATATTGCCTTTAAGTTTACAATCAAATAAAACAAAGAAAATTAATAAAAGTCATATCACAAGTGTCTTATGATAAGATTATTGAAAAATGTTCTGGCATCGAGGAAAAAAATGTTATTATAAAACAAGAACATAACTATCGTTTTCAGGAAGCTTTCAGGAAACGAAAAATTTTCGAGTAGATGCTGTAGAACTCAGTCATCGGACAATCGCAAAACATCAAGGAGATCCTTTTGAAACCCTTTACTCGTTACTAATATGCATGTGGTGCCGAAAAGTTTATAGATCGTTCCAGAGTTTTCCTTTAAAAATTAACATGCGGTCAAGAAGTAGATAGTGACATATTTAAGAAATTTGCCTGGAATATGGCGATTTTTCCCTGGAATGTATAGCTGGAATTTAATGCCTGCATGGAAGGGATATAATTGATGCAGGAGTATTAACTATTGTCATGCTTTTGATCTAGCAGAAGAAGCGGGCAATATCAACAACGGGAAGTAAAGAATGATTGATGTTCGTAAGAAAATGCAGTACGACCTTTACGAACACTAAAGTCTTGCATTGTCTGCCCTTCATAATCTATTCCTTTAAAAACGTCATCCTCGAAGAGTAAAATTTGTTCAATTTGGACTCATTTTGCTAATACTCTAACGACGTGTTTTCACAGTTATCTGGAACAGAGTTCGCGGCTCCGAAGGTTCGTTACCAGAAAATATTTATTTGTTTCCAAGGGAGAAATACGATGGGCCTTCGGTGGCACTCTTATCAGCTTCTTACACCATCCGACGCTTACAGGGATACTATTCGTTGCGAGTGCACATGAGCCGATTCTCTCTTCGGGGCAAATAAAATTCTGACCCGATGTTAAGAGAGCACTTCTTATTCTGGTCACTCTTGTCAGGACGTATAATATTCTGGCCTGACTCGATAATACCGGAAGCTCTGTGCCTCTCACTCAAATGTACTCTCTTCGTCTGGCTACTGCTCTAGGGTAAGGGAGTGACTCTCTTCTCTGGGCGAATAAAATTCTGGCCCGAAGCTAAGAGATGTCTCCTCTGCCCACTCAACTTTGACCACACTCGGCTGGGGAGAATAAAATTCTGGCCTAACCGTTTACCGCCTGAGGAGTATCTATACACTACTCCCCTATAACAATTGGGGCGAATAAGATATTCTGGTCACCTTACTCACTGGTTTCTCTTGTCAGGGCGAATAAAATTCTAGCCTGACAGGAAAACACCAGTAGGTTCGCTACCAGTTGGTGGCGCGAGAGACTAGCTTAATTAAGTTGAGTAAAACTCTTAAATAATCAAGCTACAAGTAGTTGAGTCGAATAAAATTCTGGCCCAACTATTTTCTGTCTGCCAAAGACTTAAATAATAAAGTTGAATAAAATTCTAAAATTATTAAGTAGGTCTTTCCGCCTTGCAAGCCACAGGCTGACTGACTTCTCTACTGTATACGCATTGCTATTAGGCTTGTATGGCTGAGTCTCACCATTTTATGATCCATAACAGCTGATAATTTGTCAGTCATGGTAGAAATGTATTAAAACAGTGCTATCATTATGTGCCGGTGTTACCTAAATATTTCCGTTAATCTTAAAACTAAGTTATTATTAATAAAAACTACGAATTTAGTTAGAGAAGCAAAAGACATAATTACATGTGGCCCAAAAACAAGGGGAAGAACTTTTGTTCGTCACAATACTCAAATGAAGCAAGTAAAGTATATAGAATCAAATAAATATTCGATTTGAACCACTTTTACTCCACGTCAATCTTTCCGCATTTCCGATATTTTAAGATAGGCTTGTTGAAAGTGATTAACATTTAGATATATCTTCATACAAATTAATAAATATGGGTATATTAGAGATGCCCCTAGGGGTGCACCAATGTTGATAACTTTGGTTTATTTCATATTTACTCTCAATAAAGCAAGTATATCAATATTCATTATAATATTACTACTTTTTCTACTGCGAAAAAATGTATGAAGCAATCTTACAATGAAGACCCCTCATAGTGGGATTGATTCATACACTTACCCGTGACAGACAGTATTTGTACACTATATGTGTGTCAACCTAAACTCCAATTAAACCGTAAAACCAGCTGGTTTTAAATGATTTTCATATCCTACGAAAGTGTACGTAGTACAAACGCAGTATGCCATTAAACAAGGTTTTTGTAGCATACTTTAAGGCTTTTTGATACTTCAAGTTTAGAACTTTTCCATTTTGGTTATGTTTTTGTTTCATAAATAGTGTTTATGCATAGAGCACATTTTATTTTTCAGAATAAAAATTTGGATTTTATCATGAAAAACACAAACCATTGTATTTCAGGGGCAATATAGGAATTAAGCATGTTCATAAACAAGTTTAGTAATATGAACATGATACATTGCAACAAAGCATTTTCGAAGGAAGCTCATTTTCTCTGATCAAAGCAAGCGAGGTGATCGATTAATCACAGAAAAAACATGATAATGGCTTCGTCACAACAACTATATATTGTTAGGGTAAATATACAATGGTTATTTGACAAAATTTTACGCATTACTTTAGCTGTGATAAACAAGTTATTGTTATTGTTATGAAAGGTCGAAAAGGGACCCAGAAAGTAAGTGGTCTGCTTCGATATTCCCCCATACATTAATATTGTTATGAAAACCACCATAGTTTAAAAATGCTGACCACTACTGTTTGTTCGCAAAATGAATTCGAATTCAATAGAAAAAAAATAAAATATAACATTTTGCTGCGTCAGATTAACCACAACTTGTCCCACAGTACTATATGCCACAAAAGAGCTTTGTTGTGTACAGCATTAAACAAAAAAAGGCAAAAAGTATATACTACTTAAAACAAGTATTTCATTAAAGGTATAAATGTCTGTGTATTTGAATACATGCAAACTCATTAACAAAACTTCCGTTTTGAACACATAATGGCGGACATAAAATTATCCTCCATTTTTACCCTTTTTTATACTTTCAATATATTCTATTATTTTCAAGTGTTGGCAAGAAACAGGAGAAATTGTTTATGCAGCATGAGAAGAAAAATAAGTTGGTATTTTTCTTTTATATATACATAACTCTGCATAACAAATACAAAATGGTAAAACTCACATCATTTATTAAACATTATTTACGGTAAGAGGTTTTTCGTAACAACAAATGTCAGACTTTAAACCATTTTAAAAATGCAAATTATTTTCAATCCCATTTTCTGTCAGCAATAATTCATTTAAAGTTTTATTCTATTAAACTTTAGAGCTATAGAAAAAATAATTTCATGTACGTACTTGAATAATTTGAAAGAAAAATGTTAATTTTATTGTTAATGTACAGCAATTAAAGTCCGCTTGTCATTATATTTATATGTAAAATAAAACAATTAACTTTATTTGAAACCTAAAAAGAATAAGTATTGATTATATTTCAAGTTACCTCTAGGGATATATTGCCTTTTGCTTCACCCTTTTGAGTTTGCATGTTGTGAGAGGACGACAACATTAATCATACTTAAACATTATTAAAAAAGTCGTCGTTTTATTTTTTTAGTGGTCCCTTCAAACGCCGTTCTTTATTTAAAGCTTGATAAATGAATGTTGCTTTACGCTTGTCTTAATAGTGAAATATGTGATATTTTATTCAAAATAGAGAAACAATTAATTACCAACTTTTAAATTTGTATAATTCTTTTTAATATTTTAAATTCATACTTGAGGGCGTATGAGTGATAGTAAATATAAGAATTTATACATTTATTAAATATTAATCATACGTACATCTGTGTTTTATATGACAGAGATAAAGTAACCAAGTACTCGTATGATAGAAATAAATATTACGACATGCAGATGATCTCCTGTTAGGAGACGTACTTTGTCCCTTGTAAGGATTGACAGGTATGTATCTCTAGGATATTTCTATGGAAGTGTTCGAATCAAAAACACTTTACTCTGATGTTTAGCTTTTGACAACGGAAAGGAGAATATTTACCATTTATGAGATGAATATATATTTCCAAATTGGTTGTGCTTTTAAAGGTGAAATATTTGACTAGATACACGGCTTTTTTTCCAAATTGTAAGTGCATTTTTAGTGCATTTTTTTTAACAGACATGAACTCCGACTGTGTTTTTAATGAAAACTTTTCTCTCGGATATTTTCTTTATTACCACCAGTAAAAAGTTTCCGATTAGAACACAGCTGGACAACTCTTTATCTAACAAATCAATTATATAAAATACGAAAGCATTGTTGAATTTACATACGTGAAAACTTTATTTCTGCTCTGTGCATTTAAACTATATATTATGTTAAACGCTTCATATACGAAAATTATAATTTTATGGAAAACAATGTATGTAAAAATTTTAGTTTAATTTAACATTCCGCATTTAACACCTTAACTTTCCACCTAAATATATGTCTTATGTGAGTGTTGGCGACCCTACGATTGAAATCACTGAAGGTGGGCTAAGTAAGCCATCAGTAACGTAGACGCTGAAAGTTTCTCCTCGGCTTAGAGTTACGGGTTTAAAAGGCTGAGTTGCGCATAAGTTGTAGGAGCTTATTAATTATGATTTTATTATATCTAGGAAGTCTGATTATAATATATTCTGTTTAAGAACATATAAAGAAACCGCCGCGGTTTAAGTTCCTTACATTTTTAGAAACTTAACAACAATTAAAAATTTGACAACAATATTTGGGGTTGGAAATGGGTGACGTAGTGTAGAAAATATAAAATTGGTATGTGCCTAGACATCACATTATTTTCTAATAATTTCCAAACAGACTTAAGTAACCTCTCGACATACTCGATTTAAATTTAAAAAAAACATGCGATACAAAATAGTAAAAAAACATAATTTCTAAAGATTTATTTGAAAGAAAAAATATGATTCATATTATAGTGCATTTCCATTACACCGAAATCTAGCAGAGAAAAAGCTTTCAGAATCTACCTCGTCTACAACGAATACTTCTGATGTTGACAAGATTTAATATTCATAATACTACCAAGGTTAAAGCATTAAAAGCACATCGTTTCTATTCTAAGTGTCTTCTATATTATATGTAGTCTGAAGACCACAAAAACATTAACAGGAAATATGAGCAGATGTGCTAACGCACATCCTGATTATAATAGCTTGTAATTATTTTCCATTATTTCATATAAAGTGAAGTATTTTTGGATACATTAATGTGAAAACCGCAGTTTTTCGAAATCTTAATGTGTGTTTTTTTCAATTAGAGAATTAATTGCTAATTAAACTCAACAATTTTAAACACATAAAAGTCTCTTAGTACAAAATAGCAAAATTGCTTATTTAGATGCTAAAAGTTAGCATTTGTGCAATGCGGGCAAATTTATAAAAATTGTCTTATGAAGCCCCTTTTTAAAATTTTGTGCAACTTTCAACAGGTAACGTAAATTTTATGCAAGTGTCAAACCAAAATATTAAAAAAAATTATAAACCTAAAAGCCGAGGAAAAAACACAAATATTTGGAAAAAAAAAATTTTGTGATCTCTTGTCAAGTTTGGCTTAGGAATGGTCTCATTTTGGCAATGTGTCCTTTTCATTTTTCGTTTTCAATAATCCTCAAAATTCTTCTCGTATGTAAATTTTATAAGTTACGATAGAATCAGATATAAATCGGCGGTTGTATTGCGTTCACGTTAAAATGATAACGAGTAAAAGTAACAAAAATATGCTAAGTTCGGTTAACAGTTCAGTGCTAAATTTCTACCATTGTTTCTAAGAAAAATTTATTTCAATGTTATATTCATAACTTAGTCTACGAGAAGAGTCAGCTGAAGCTGCTGAGATGAAAGTCAGCCAAATTTACTGTGAGAGTATCTAACTGAAGACCCTATTAGGCAGTTTAGCCAACTCGCCATAACAACAGTCAGCCTAAGCTGCTATGAGAAGAGTCATATAAATATAAACTGTTACTTCACCTTAATTACTCACGCTACTTAAAGATAAACCAACTGACAGTGTGTGAGTGTTTGTAGTAGACCACAAAATAACAGTATTAATTATATGTAGATTATTGGAACGCATTTCTCGTTCTCGAAAATGACACTGAAGATGGCACATAGCCGAAACCGGCTTGTCTTCAAACAAAACTTGACAAGGGATGACGGAAACTCGTTCCAAAAATCTACATAAAAACACCCTGTCGGAATATCAAATGAAGTATTAATTATACTTAAAGAATGACAACCGTAGCTACTTTTGTGTTCCTAATTGGACGCTTAGTAATACGCACTACGATGAAAGCTCAATTGCAAGTACAGTAGACTAGTTCTCCATTGCTTTTACAAAATAAACATTATAAACGACGGTGAGTGTGAGGTTATGGGATCTTTCACTGTATATATTTATTGTCAGGAACTTTCGTAATACTGGGGCGTTGGAAGTATTTGAATTTGTTTCAAAACTACGCGGGAATTATTGGTGCACATAATTTCCAGGTCTCCATTTAATAACGAGATTTCAGAACACTTGTTCTGCAGTGGGAAAAATTTGCGCTCTGCATTCTTATTAATTCAGAAAATCCGTATTTGACTGAAAAATCCATATAAAAGGCTTTTCATTATTATTGATCTTTTAAACAAATTAAATTTGACTTCATATTTTGTTAAAAAAGCTGTGACAAAGATTTCATTTCCACAAAAGAAATACAAGAATTCTTGCACGACTCTTTGGCAACTCAGCTATGAAATCCTGTGTGAAACTCTACTTTTTTGAAATTCTAAATACAAGTATCTATAAATACAATTTATTTAAGGAGACAATGACATTTTACTAAAACTCTTATGTTTTACGATGAAATTATAAGTGGCAGTATCATTGAAGAAAGATTGTATAATAAAAAGCGTTAAATAATTATTTCTGGCAAAGCTAGCGCTGTGTATTTCCAGCATAATTTTTATTGAGAAAATTTATGTTCCTGTAAAAAATCAATTATTTTATTTTGTAACCCTTTTAAGAAGGGCTTCAACCAGTGTAAATTTGTTAAGTTAATGAGCAATATTTGCTGTAAATACTCTAATGTCCATCATAGCACTTTAACTACACTTCTTATATAGAATTATCCCTCAAAGACAACGGATGCTGTAAAGAAATCACCTTCCGGGTTATGTTAAAATGCTTTTTGTTATTACAATGATTAAAGTTGTCCATGTACATCAACCGGTGAAAGTGTATCTATCTGCTGATATGCAATTAATCATGTTAAATTAATTTTTCCTAAGGCTAAAAAGAAAATATTGTGTTTCTAAACTAGAAATCGATTAGGTCACACATATGACTAAATACATGTACTTACTTCATTTCCCTACTTTAAGAACTAAAACCCTAGAGCTAAATTAACAACAACAACAACAACAAAATTCATGGTACAATACAAACTCTTACACAAAGTAACGTATACGTATGAAGCTGCATATTCATACATTTGTACAAACTTGCAAACGTAGAACACAACCAAAAAAAGGAACAAAATATGAACGTGGCCTTCACCTAGAATTAAAATGTCTACAGTAATTTTTTTTTCTTTTTTTTTTTTGGGAGAGTATTTTTACATAATATGCAGTTTTAAATCTTGTTGCTCTTTTTTTATTGCCAACAGAAATCAAACAACAACAATATAATAATATGAACAAATAAGTAAATAAAATATACGACAGCATCACTTTCACCCAAAATAAAAACAAACAAAAAATACAACAAAAATATGATTAAAAGCAAAAAGTGGCCGTTTAAATCAGGACATTAAAACCCCCGAAAAAAATGGAAAACAACCGTTACGAGTAAAAAAACACACGTAAAGCCGGCATAAAACTGCATATAGGACCAATCCAGAAACCCAAAAAAAAACAATAATAAATACGCACAGATACACTAGCACGCATTTACAAACTCATCCATTCACACACACAGGCATTAACGCACACACATGCAACTGAACCAAAACACGCACCATAAAAAAAACTAAAAAAGCGACTCCCAAAAGTATGCTGCACTGATGAGCTTTACGTAGGATACTTGCATGGCTAGTGATATGAGTAAATGCACGTGTATGGCATAACAGTTGTGTGTGTGTGTGTGTGCAAGTATTTGCTTAAAAGCGTAAATATTAACGCACTAACATACACACGCGTATTCCTATATATTCACATATGCATTGTTTTTCATTCATACTTTTCGACACATTCATACGCACTCGCTTAAACTTTTTACTCATTCCTCTCTTTTACAAACAAAAATTCCTCCCCATTCATTCATTAACTACAAAAATGCAAGCGAAAAAAATTAATATAAAACTAAAAAATCGAAATAAAAAATAATAATTGGACCCCATATAATTTCCAAAAAAAACCTCGACAAAAGTAACAGCAACATGCAGGAAAAAAAACAATAAAAAAATAACACAAACAACAAAAAATTAATCGCATCGAATTGACTTAATTCATATTTAACTGCAGCTCGGTAGTGAAGGAACGTCGATAAAACGCAGAGTTTTAAAAGAAGGCCAACTAACAAAATAATTTGTTTTACCTGCAGCTTCTTTGGCGTAGGAGACCAAGATGAAATCCTAAGGCCATATCAAATCAGTTGATCTCTAGTAATTGATAAATAATGGCCCGAGGGTAGGTCATGTAGACACACTCACAACTAGGGTTCCGTATAAATGATAGAACACAAAGCCGAGCTCTAATGTAATAATACGCTCATAATCATTATATTATACTATTTTTATGTTAGGCCGGCACAATGATATCGGATATTTTATACGCTGTGTGACACACCTTCACACCTCCAATCCTATCCTTCTTCCAATCCTCGAAGCATTTCTGAAATGCGCTATTCGGTATGACCATCAGCTCGTTCTTCTGTTATGACTTTATCTCATCAATTGTGGCAAAACGCTTTCCTTTCATTAGTCTCTTCAGTTATGGGAATAGGAAAAAGTCGCTAGGAGCTAAATATTTGATCCATTTTTTCAAAAGTTAAAAATCGAAGAACACACAGAAACGTGACTAACCTTTTTAGTTGTCAACAACAAGCTACTAATCCAAATTAGATGATAATGCCTCCAAATAACTAACACATGTGCACTAATATAACAAAAAACAATTTCGATAATCGAAATTCACCAGGTATATAAAACAACACAACAGGTTACATTACACAAGAGCCTGAAATCTCACAGGCTTTCATGAGAATTTTTAATGTTTCCGAAGTAGCTGAATTCGAAACTAGAGTCTGGGTTTTGGGGTCCGAGAGGGTTAGTATATGCATATCATCTTCCCTATTTAGTTTTCCCAAAGAAACATGTTTTTCTTTGCGGCATATTCCCTCTGGACCCATCTTAGGGCATCCTCCTATTACATATTCATTTACAGAACGTATATTTAAGAAAAATAGATAAATTAAAGTAAATTTTTTGGATTATCTTGAAAAGGCTTATTTCTGTCTCTATTTTTTAACAGAGCGAATAAAATCCGAAAAAATAACTTTATTATAAATATGAAATAGCTTCTGTAAACATTGTCAACACTTGCTATTTTTTGCATTTCTGCCTAAAGCAAATCTAATCCTGTGTTGTTTTTATTTTTTTAACGGCTTACGCCTACATTTAGAGTTGGCAAACAACCAATCAAATGTAGTAAAGCAAGTAAGAAAAATATAAGTTGGGAGTTAACAAATTAACTAGAAATAATTAATTTTTTAAGAAATATTAAAGAATCAACAAAAAGTTCTAGTTTTTTTTTTCTATAATAAAATAAATTCAATTACACCTTCTTTTAATTTTGACTCACTAACCACCGTCTTTATCCAGTTTTTTGAGGAAGTTATTAACTCTTCCAAATCTAAAATGTAGTAGAGGCAGTAGAATATTCTTTTTCGTCACCATGGCATTGGTAATCGAATTCTTTCAACAATTATGTCATCTTGTCTCTGTGGCCACACAAAGCCAATACAATTTCACTTTAAAATCTGCCGACAAGTAACAATTGGTTTCGATTTTTTAATTAACTGAGTAGGACGAACCGTTCTATAGGTATATTAATATTTGTCGTACAACTGCTTTACAAATTTCGAGTGCATCAGTCCAAAAGTTAATCTGAATTTGTAAACTTGTGTAATTAAAGCTGACAAACACACACAAGCCAGAACAATGGCCTTGATATCGTTGCGTTCTAAAACCGTAATGATGCTGGGACTAAATAACCCTGATGAATGGCAGAGTTCATCCTAAGCTACAATCGCCGCTAAACTGTTGATGTTGATTATGACACGCCTACATTGCTGCATAATCATTTCCTCGAAAACTGCTTTATTTTCATTTAAAAAAAATGTTCTAATATTAAAAAATTTAAATCACTAAACGCAAAAATTGTCAGAAACGTTTAAATCGGAGTATTTACTCCGAAACTAATAGAATTTTTTAAAAAAGCTTGTGTGTTTCCGTCTTATTCATATTATGTTTAATAATAATATTATATGTTTAGAATTTTTATATTAGTTTTGTATAACTAAAGACCTTTGGTTGTGGTTTGATTTTTAGTAAAAATAATATTGTCCAAACCTAACAAGCTGCAACTTCTATTTATGTCAAGATATCTAACAGGTTACACTGAAAGGTGACCGCGAAAATAACGCAACTCCCAGAAAAAAAATTTTACAGAAGACGTTGTTTTATATATTTTTTTTCTAATTTCTAGAGAATTTTTTAATGAAACATGAATTGTAGCCCACAAATGATATTATGCATGCAATATTCCGTGCGAACTTAGAAAGTCCAAATTTGCAATGTTGGTGGGGTCAAACTACAATTTACACGTGTAACAAGTTTTTGTAACAATTATAGAGACCATAAAGGAAGATCAAAGTAGAGATGTTCACCGATCTCGTTATTTGCATCATTCATGCATGACCAAGTGCAATCAAGTTTGAGCGTGATACTGCATGGGTACGATTTTTGCTTAATTGTTTCGTGTTTCAAATGTTCTGATTTTTCAAAAACAATTAGCTATAAAATACAAATTAAAGTTTTGATAGTAAAAATTACGGTTTTAATTTAAACGCTTCTTGCCAATGATAATTGATCATCTTGGTTAATTTTTCTTTATATTCACGTGATGGCATATACGCGTGGACAAAAAACAAGGCCACGAAAAAGTGATATATTTATCGCGAGCGAGCATGATCAAAATATCTGCAAGGCAACTACGAGGGCGGATCAAGAAGTCTGTGACTTTTTGAATGAAACACAGTTTTTTTTTTGTAAAACAAAAATTTATTTTTCAACATAATCTTCATATAACTCAATACATTTAGTCTAACGTTTCTCCAATTTTTATATCCCGTTCAAAAAAATTAATTTTTCGAGGTACTTAAAATAGGCATTTGTTTAGTCAATAATTTCATCGTTGGAGCTAAATCTCTTTCCACCGAGACATTTCTTTAGATTTGGAAATAGGAAGTAGTCACTAGGGTCTAAATCCGGAGAAGAGGTTTACCCGGAGAAACCCATTGTTTAGACTAGTGGTTGGTGTCCGGAGTACAGTAATGTATCCATCTTTCATCCACAGTTGCAAAACGCCGCAAAAACTCATTCGGATTGTGGTTAAACAACTCCAAAGAATCCTTTGGAGTTGTCACACGTTTACTTTTATGGTCAACACAGCTGAAATGCCTATGACATCAACAATTACTCTTCGATCGGCCAACACCATATCGTGGATTTTTTCGACAATTTCGGTTGTACTGACCTCAATTGGTCGTCCAGAACGTTCAGCGTCATTTGTACTTGTGCGACCACAACGTAAGTTACCATTGAAATCGATGGTGCAGTGTCCCCCATAGTATTTACCGAGCTTTTCCTTCGTTTGATTGACTGTTTTTTATGTTTAGCACTCGAAATTCACGTTTTTCCACTCTCAGACAAATACTCGTTTTGAAGAGCTGTTAAACGCAAAGTAAATTACTACATTTACTCAAAATTTGACAGTAGTCTATTAACAAGTGGTACTGGATGTAATATTGGTTTCCCAATATTACATAATACGAATTAAATAATTTATTTATTTGTATATTTCCCTAATCCCTAAGCGATTTTAAATTTTTTTTTTGTCCTACAAAAACCTGGATATCGTTTATGTTAAAATTGAAAGCCTAGTATTTGTGTAACAATTAACATTTTCGATTCACTATTTTACCAGACAACGTATTGGTAAAACAAATCTGCATCCAGAAGTCAATTTCGAAAAATATGTCAGTTACGTTGTATTCGCGCTTAGGAATCGGTGTTTTTCTCTACGTGTAGTAGCGATTAATTGCTAGCATTCATACAATTAACTAAAATAAGTTGGAATCTCAGAGAAGTCGAGTAATTATTTAAATAAACAACGGATAAATTTTTCCGCCTGCATGAAAAAATTTAAACTTGAGTCTGAATAATTATGTAACAAAATTTAATGAAACAAATAAATTTGTAATCAAAATGAGCAAACTTATGGAACAAAATTAGCCAGCTCTCCTTTCAGAAAGTTACCGCCTCAATATGTTAAAGACAAAATTCCATGGTGAACTTATTAGGCACAGGTAAAGCACAGTAGGAGCGCGGGCAAAACTAATGTCAACAAATACGCTCTAAGCCACTAATTCCATTTTATGTTGATATCTACGTTATCCGTAGAAGATAACTTAGGCTGTTAGGAAACTAATTTTCCTTCCACCCTTTCGGAATACAAAGTGAGGCAAAAGTTTCTAGAGCTTGTAACTGCTACAACTAAGCACCTATTGCGATTACTTTTAATTATTTGTTAAAGAACAAATTTGCGCACTTTGCAAAGAACATTTTTTATAAATTTCAAGATATTTGAGTTAACGCATGAGCTCAATAGACTTAATTCTTTAAAATGTAAAAAATAAGAAATTTCTAATTAAAAAAAGATTTAATTCGTTTCCTTCACTGACTTCACTCGTGCTGTGATTTTTGTTATTTATCATTTTTTATTTGACTTTTTTGGCAATATTTTTGTTCATCTACAAACACATGTATGTAGGTAGAGTGTGTCAGTATGTGTGTGGATATATGTTTTAACCAGAAATGCAACAGTTGTTTGTCCAACCGGCTTTAGTTTTTTATCATTTTTCCTTTTTTTCATTCAATGTGTCATTTGCATCATTATTTCGAGCAACAACTCACACTGGGCTCTGGTGTCATGAAGTATGCCCTCATCGACGTCATCATCGTTATTTAACAAATTAATAAATCATTAAATTTGATTAAGTTTCATTTTTAAATGCAGCATTATTTTATTTAAATTTACAATTTATTATTATTTTATTTCATAAACAATTTCGTTGTCATTTTCAAATTAACGTTGATTGGAAGTGATATTAGGAGGCCATTGTAATTGCGATAATTTAATTGAAACTTAGATGTTGTAATAAGTTTCAGTGAAGTAGAATAACACTAGCTTCAATTCGTTTTTTAGTCTAAGAACTTTTTCCATTATTACTTTAATTTTTGTGAAGATAATATGGGTTTGTGTGTGTGTGTGTGTGTGTGTGTGTCTGTGTGGGTGTGTGTCTAATATAAAAAAGAAATCCAAAGAAACAAAGTTTCACTAGTATGTTTTTCCTTAGTTATTTCGAATTGGTTTTTGTTATTCCCGTAAAACTTTTACCTAGTGAAATCAATAGATCTTGGAAAGGAATATCACTAGATTCAAGGTCTGTGTTGTTATTTTTAATTTAAACACATTTATATTGAACGCTGACAAGCTCTAAAATACTAAGGTCAGCAAGACGGCGGAATATTCGTACATATTTATTTTAAAGAATTCGTTACAGATGTTTAGTGTTTCCATGAGGAAGGGCAGGTAGTTCATCAACTATTAACTTCACTTTATCAATTTCATTTATTCTACAATCACACTTTCCTAAATCTAAACTACACAGTGGTCTAAACGGAAAGGTTTACAAGCACAATTTTGCATTCTTGGTGCATCAGTGCATGATTTAATCTCAAGAAGCTTGATTTGATATTTCGACGGGGTGTTTTGATGTAGATTTTTGTCTGGTTAACGGAAATTCGTTCCAAAAATCTACATCTCAAGAATCACTTTGACAACAGAAAATGAGTTAGTTAATTACTTTAACTGAACAATGTGTATTGAAATTAACATCCCCAATCATTTTAAACTCAAATTTCTCGATAACATTATTATAATACATATGGCAAAGATCATTTTTATGACACCCTGCATTAACAACTTCAACATCTCAATTCTTAGATAAATGGCTACGCTTACAACCTAAAATTTCAGTTTTTAAACAATACCAATTCACACAAGAGCCTCCAGATATGAAGACTAAATAGCTCTAGGAAGTGGTATTAAGTAGCGCAAAAAAGACTAGACAAAGAGGGCTCATACAGTACTGTGGAATGAAACACGGTAGGGCAACTAACAAAAATCCTTTGAGGAGACCGAAACGAGGATAAAACAAGTAGGACCTACAATAAGTAAGATGGTGGGTGTACTGACCGTTCACTCGGGTTTGCGGGCACATCTACGCTGTATACAATAGTGATGAGTGTAGGGCATGCAAGGAAGATGTCGAAACAATAATGTCCCAATATATCGCGGCCGAAACTCCTATCCGGTGGTCTCATTTGAGAGGCAACTACTTAGGAAGTTTTTTGTGGAACCAAATTCCTATGAGGATGGCGACAGCTTCGGAATGGAGAGCACACAACGGGCCGAAGTACTGGCATAGATGTATGCTAGCGGGCAGGGGCGACTTGTCCCCTCTCCGCAACCTACAGAAGACGAATAAACGATATTCCTTGATAATGCAAACTAAAAACGAATTAATTGTCATCGAACATTGACACTTATTAGAAAATGAGATGAATGTTTTAAACACTTTAACGAGCCTTCAATTTCCATTTAGAATAATGGCAAACATAAATATAAGGAAAAAATAAACAAAAAACCAAAGAATAATTAGAAAACATTTTTCAATTAGAATAATGCAGACTGTACCATCTCCTGACCGACGTACAACATTCTGCAAGTTCTTTTAAGGACGAAGGAACACATTTTCTGTTTTACATTCAATAACAAATAAAAAACTGCCATTAGTTAGACAAGTAACTATTGAACGCACTACATACCCCAACCACAATTCAGTTGGTTGCAAAAGTTATTTGTTTTAGATGCTTTGTTTCTGTTGTTGTCTGTTTTCTCTGCAATTTTAATCAGCAAACGACATTTATCTTATACGAGTAGTTTGCGAAAAAAACAGAAATGGAAAAAATCATTCTCTAAATGTTAAAGCAATGGTGGTAGCTTCCAAGTCGTTGTTCGCATGAGTAACTTTGACTACATGGAGTCACGTCTTCAATTTTAAAAGGAATGTATGTTGCTTTAGATAAAGGGATGATGTCTAAAGAAAATTATTTTTGTTTTTATTTTTTTTTGGTGAAATGGCAATAAATCGACAATAGCACAAAAAATATAAAATGTGAAATGTAGAAAATTGCTATATTTATATCTGTGTGTTTTGTTTATTTATTTATTTATTCAAGTGTAGGTAACTGTCTTTGTGTTTGTGTGGGTTTATATAAAATACACACAAGTCAAACTGAATTATGCAATAAGGGTTGTTGCTAAAAATAACAACAAAAACAAAAATTTAATTGAAGCTTTTTCTTTTTATTCTAATGCCTCTCCATGCCCGTGCATATTTTTATTCTAACTGTTGAAAAAAATACACTGATAATGTTAATCGAAGAGAATGTTATATTTTAAGCCAACCCATAAACGTTGCGAGCGTTGATACAACTTTTGAAGATTGTACACGAGATTGCATAGTTTGTGGGCTCATTGTATTAAGTTGTTTCTTGGTTGTATAAAAATTCAAAAAGTTTTGATTTTTTGGCAAGTTGTACAACTTGGTCTCCACGTAAAGGGGCATGTTGCACAACCTCATTCTATTTTGTACTTATTATCGTACAGATCTTAAAACTGTACTGAAATTTGACTTAAAAAGTATTTTTTTCACCTTAAAAGTACTATTTAAAAAATTATCTTCTTTATAGTATTTGTTTAATTCAATGAAGTTGAAATTTAAGCCGATTATGTAAATTTATTTGATTTTCTATATTTTTCTGCAGTATTCTATTTAAAGTTTTAAAATGGAAAAAAGTACTTTTAATGTCGTTACGGTACTACATTATTTCGTCAATTAAAAATTACCGAAAATATTAAAATTGCACTGAATATTCTATCACAGTCACATAGCTAAAAGCATGTTGTGCGAGTTTGAATCGTTATCTTCAGTCAAAATGACAAAATTAATTACCCAACTACCAATTTGCCTACCAAATCATCGTATAGTTATAAATTATTATTTTCTTTCAGTGTCCGCCAACAACTCCTTGCTTTTGCTCTGCAAGTAAAATAAGCTTTTTTCAGAGTTTCAGGTTTTACATTGCAAAACAAACAGAATTTGAGGACGGTGTAAAAGTAACCAAATATAAAATAAAGGGTTACTTTATATTATTTCCAAGATAAAGTTTTTGCGAAATTTCTGTGTCTTTTTTTTGTGCTAAAACTTTTTTTACCAACTGCAACAAAAATTAAATTTACATTTTTATGACTTAAGCAAAAAAAAAAACATGAGAACATTAGTTATGCTTAAGGAAAATATACCATGACAACGGCGTAGTCGTAGCAGTCATCTGTGGCTGTGTATCAAGCAAGCAACAGTGGTAAAGAAAAGTACACAGTACAGTTTTCCGTGCACGAATAGAACGCTAAATATCGTTCTCAGCAAATACAATCATAGCCTACGGAAAAATGGTAAAGACCATAAATTTAATCTTTAATTAGAGAAGTGAACATCTTTTTACCTTCCCTGCTATTGCTTTCCCCCTCGACTAAACTTTAAATGCCATCTCAAAGTATATTTGAAAATTGTTTACCTGAAACGCTGGGTGTTTCGTTATTGTTGTTTTTTCTTGTAGATGTAGAACCTTAAATTGGCAACACTGTTTTCTGAGACAGCCAACATTGTTCAAATTTCGTTTTTGAATTGCCACATTCGGAGCGAAGATAATGCAGAATTTGTTATCGAAACACCATTAGAACGAACAAAGTCAACGGTAAGCAATACAGGCATATTATGACTAGATCTTACCCCCTCAATTGGGAAGCATTATCGTTGAAGGCAAGTGACGCCAGCAGAACAACCGTTTTATTTCACTGGATTTAATTATCTGGAGTTTTATAGAATGACATTTTAATCACATCACATTCTAAGTTTAATCACATCGAGTTTACAGTATAACAAAATAAAAAATACATTTATAATCCTAATGTTGTAATTTGTATACTTGACTAGTCCGTCTCCATTTTATTTTGAACAATATTTGAGGTCGAAAATTTGTCCTTTTTTGCATCATGCTCCAAATTTAAGCGTCTGTAATATTATAACGAAACCAAATATCAGCTTGGAAATTACTGCCTATATTTTAAAGAATTATTCCTACGCAGGATCGAAAAAAATTGTAGAAAAAGTGATAAATATGGTTATAGATTTTGCATTCCAAAGTTAGGATTAAGTTAGGAATTATTTGCCAGTGCAGTTAATTTTTTAAGGCCGTTAGCTTTGAGTCATTATGACGAGACTGCATTGTAAAATAATATGTGAATAGTCAGATGAAAAAAAGTAGCATGAACTGACTTATTTAATTTAAGTAAAATTTCGACTCATAAATCTAAATATATTAAGGTCTACATTTTTAAATAAAATGTGCTAATTTGTTTTTGAAATATGTCAAAGAGGGCATCCAAAACCAAAGTCTCTCATCGAAATGAGATCTTTAGATTTGAAATTTTCTGAACAAGCCAGCAAGTGAATTGAAGCAAGATTTGAAAAAAGTTGTTCTAAAAGCTTGAAGAAAAAATACAACACTGTAAAATAAGCTTTCAGCGATTCATAATGCCTAAAATTAATGTTATGTAAGAACCAAAACAGAATAAAGTGCAGGTCATTGTAAATTTTATGTTCAAAGTAAACTTAAAATTATTTTGTTCTATTTTGACGAGAAGGAGAATATTTTTTTGCCGTTTTCCCTACTAGGCTGATAATTTTAATCATTTTTAAGATATTAAAAAAAAAATATATGTTGTTTTATTAATAATTTATCATTTTGCGCCCACTGTTCTTTAAGTTGTGCTCAAATTACGTTTTCTTGTTCATATATTTTTTATGTTTAATGCAAAAAATAAAAATAAAAATTATATATAAAACCAAAACCAAAAAGGAAAAATAAGAAGAACCCCAAAGTAAAACAAATTCACAACATCTACATGAATTTTGGATTCCCCGCTAAGCAACAACGACAACAACTCATGCCCAAAGTTTGTGTGTGCTAGCATAAACTTTTATTTTATATATATTTCATTTTGCTCAGCAAATTCAAATAAACCGAGATGCTGCAACGAGTATAAAATTAATATCCTTGGAGATTTAAGACACCCTGTCATTTGCTAATGTAAGTAAGACTGGTATGTTTTTTTTCCTCTGCGCCACATAAAAAATGCTTATGGTGGCCTGTGCTTTGCTCTGCTGTGCTGTGCTATAAGAAAATCAAGAGCTGAAGTATGTAGTGGCGAAATAAGAAGGAGAAGAATAAGTTAGTGGCAGTTAGAGTTACTCAAGGGTGGTAGATGTGTATTTTGTTTTATTTTGTTCGTCTTTTACTGGGCAAGGAACAAGAATAAAAACTAAACTAAAAGGGTTGTTAAATTAAACAAAAATGGCGTCCTTTTCACAAGATGATAAATTAATGTTGTATATTTGCATAAAATTGGATTAAGAGTTAGAGAGATGGAGAAAGACATTTATTTCAAAAGTTTCTTTTTCATCTTCTCTTTTCGCCCAGGGCATTAATTCTTATGGAATTAAAGTTTTTAAATATCTGAAAATTGTGTAATAAAAATATAAAAGAGGAAATATTTTTATCTTTAAGAACAAGTGCTACCTTAGACATGACTTCCAAGATCATGCCAATTAATACCATTTAGGTATTTTCTGTGGGTGGCAATGTAAAATCTTTAGTCCAGGACATATATGCCACCACCTTGGACTATATCCGAGGAAGCCGCTGGGGTCACATGCCACAAATATATCTGACATAAAGTATGTGCCCGAAAAAAAACTGGTCGCACTTATAAAACTTATATTTTTTGTTCAATTTCAGAAATGTTCATACACATTATAGCTTAAACATTGGTGCGAATACTCGTAATTTTGACTAAATAACCTTCATAAGTGCTTGCACAGCTTCCTTGCTGAAGTCCTTGGTTATGTTTCACCATTTGTATTTAAATTGGTTTTCATTTTGCACACCTTGTTGACTTTTTAGTAGTTTCGACTTAATAATGGCCCAGTAAGTTTCAATTTGCCGGAGCTCTGGGCTATTCGGAGGATTCACCTCTTTGGGAACAACAGCGACCCTATTGTCTTAGTGCCATTTTAAAGCCGTTTTGCCGTAATGACATGTCACTAGATCAGGCCAAATGATAACTGAGTCCTTATGAAGCTTAATTAAAGGTAAAAGCCGTTTTTGTAAATTTCTTGGTTCATTGAACCAGTGCTATCAAATGGCTTGCTTTTAAAGCTGCACTGGCAAATGGCTTGCCAAAACAAGAACCTTTAGGGAGCTTTTGATGTTTAAATTTATCGACAACATAGCCCCGTTTGTTTGTAAAATTGTCGTCCTCGAATTTTCTTGAAGTCCACTTTTACGTAGGACTCGTCGTCCATTACAACACGGTTGAAATTATGCATAAACTTGTCGTATAATTTTTTAGGCTGTTGTTTCGCCGTCTGATGCTGCATTCACTTTGAATGAACGTACTCCAGCTCTTTTGCGTACCGTTTGTACATACGAAGTTGACATTTTAACTTTTTTGACGACATCTTTTACCAAAAGTTCAGGATTTCGGTTCAAAGGGGTCAACACCTTTTTTGCTGTAACTTGCGATTCAAATTCTCTTTTTCTTCCACTGTCGGCTTTTTTTCACTGACAAGGAATCATTGTACCTTTTAAGTACAAAAGTTACTGATGATTTTGCCATGTTTTGTTCTTTGGTGATGTCGTTAAAAGACATGCCTAGATTTTGAAGCTTTTTACGCACCATTAATTCGCGATCGTGTTCCTTCATTGCTAGCTAAATTGACACTAATAAATTTTGAGCAAAAAGAATGATGCATTAACATAGACAAGAAACTAAGCATGTCGTATGTGTTTACATTTTGAGTTTACCGTTACAATTGTTCGCGATACGGCAATTTTCGTGCCACCAGTTTTTTTTCTGCACATACTTTACGTGGTTTCTTCAAAAGAAGAGATGAAGTTTAAATTTTTTTGAAAAGTATTTATTTATTCATCAATATTGATTTTGTCCCCTTCAAAGTAATCCCCCTCAGATATACTGCACTTATGCCAGCGCTTCTTTCAATCCTCGAAGCACTTCTAAAATGCGCTTTTCGCTTGTTCTTCGATTATGACGTTATCTCATCAGTTGTGGCAAAACTCTTTCCTTTCATTGGTCTCTTCAGTTATGGGAATAGGAAAAAGTCGCAGGGAGCCAAATCTCTGATCCGTTTTGTTCAAATGTCAAAAATCGAAGAACACACAGATACGTCACTAACCTTTTCAGGTGTCAACAACAAACCACAAATCCAAATTGACTAATAATGCCAACATATGACTAACACATGTGTACTAACATAACAAAAAACATTTCGATTTTAAAGATATAAACGTCTAAAAACAGAATCTACCGAAAATCTTCTTTGTAAAACTAAATATATATTTTCTCAAATTTATTTTTTTAAGGAAAAAACCTGAAGCTAAGTTCGAATTAGTGAAACCTTCTATTTTCCACATAAAAACCTTTCTTCAGAAATAGTTTCTGCAAACCACATTTTAAAACTTTTTTTTAAATTGTTAAATCTTTCGTACAGATCAAAATACAGAATTAAATTTAAAAAGAATTACACGCGTCTATTTCTTTAAGAAAATGAACGTAAAGGTTTCTCAAGACCCACGCGAAATGATTGAACAAAATGGTTGCAATAGCTGGTAATGCAGATGGGTCAACCAATCACGGTCATCATCATTAAAGACAACTATGGCAGCATTTGATGAAAAATTTTATTAACAAGGTTTGATTTATTCTCCAATTTCACCAATAATTTCAACAATAAAATACTATTATTAAAGTTTGTGTTTTGGGAACGTTTCTCGGGAGCTTCAACGACTTATTAATCATAATTTCGTACTAGGGAAATTCGGGAGGGCACATTGCTATATTGGACATGTAACGAATGCCCTTCGCAGTAACTGTCGACTTGAAGTTTTCAGGGTTTCGCCGACGCTCTTGTTTACAGCAACAATTTCTTTCAAGAGACCGCCAGATACCTCAACCTACTAATTGTAATCGAACCAGCTTTATAAAATTGTTCATCAACTCTTCGAATTGTTGGCATAATATAAAAAAAATTTAATTTTTATATCAAATAATTTTAAGAGAAAAATAATAAATTGTTCCACTGTTATGTTTACTCAACTATTTTTTTCTACAGCTGAAAACAATAAGCTAAAAATAAAACAGTTTGTGTGACGTAATTTGTAATTCTCTAAACGAATTTTTTTATACAGTAAATTGATGGCTCCTTCTGAAACAAAAATAAATAAATATGCACTTAAATTTCTAAGTCTTTTTATTCGTAGGTACAACGAAAATATTAATTTGCGAAATTATTTTCAAAATTTCATACTTTTACAAAACTAAAAAAACCAAATTGGAGGAGATCGATGGTTATGACTGAAGTTGATAAATATAAATTTTCACAAGCTATTTAAATGTTTAAATGAGGAAAAAGCGATACAAACTTGTCTTCATAACAACAAATAACCGAGACATTCTTAAACTTTATTCATATTCGAGGCAATCTACTTTAAGGCATGTCTTTTGACAAATCTAGAGAATTCATTATCAAATGCTCGGCTGCTATTCATAGAAGTTTCTGTATAATCTGAACCAGCTATTTAGAAATGCCCGATTACTTCTCACAAATATATTGATTCGGTCCCATTGTGCAATGTACTAATCATTTTAGATTTGAAATGAAATATTTACAGAACAAAAGAAAATAGTAAAAAGCATTTCTAACTTCCCCTAAAGTACACAAACTCTCGATATTACGAATTCTATCAAACTGTATAAAATATCAATTTTCTGGGGCCACTGATTTTTTCTTCTGGCAAACACTCTTTTAAATTTTTAAATTTAAACGAAAGAATTTAACTTGTCGCATAACAAAAGTATGCTCAAACCCTCCTAAATCTCTCCAAAACATACAACAGCCTTTTTTAGTAAATTTATTCTTTCGATTCATATTTTTTCCTCCTCATGCTGTTAAACATTTGCAAATTATTTGCACAATTATGCAAATATTTCTAAAATGCAAAAAGAAAAAATTTAAATAAGTTTAAGTCAAATTTATGGCTGACTTAACAAAATTACGTTTTTGCCCACAAATGTAAAAAAATAAATAAGAAAAACAAATAAAGGCAAAAAATCAAAGGACAACGACAACTAAGAAGACACATGAAAAGAAGAAACAGGCTACAAACTCATGAGTAGACAAAAAAAGTTATTACTGCCAAAAGCAAACGAATGCAAATTAAAATCGCCTCACTTTAACAACAGTGGCCGATGATTGTCTGAATCTACTAAAAATCATCTACTAAAATCATGTGAGTTGAAAGCGCAGAGAGAGGGCAAGATATAAAGGCCTTTTTGCAAAAATAAAACAAATAAAATTAAACAATTTTTCAAAGAGAAAAAGAAGCAGAAGTCAAGTAAAAAAATTAGTTTAAAACAATGGTATTTAAACGAGGGTAGGATAAAACCTCAAGAGAAAAAATTTTTCAAAATAAATTTGGCATTATTTGATTTAATAATTTATACGAAATAGGAGAGAGTTGTCATTAATAATTTAATTTACATGAACAAAACTTGCCCACAAACTTCTCTGTTTCCCTTCGTATTTTCAGTATCCTTAGACTTTATCCTTTATCCAACATAAATACAACACTTAATACGTGTTACAGTAAATGCCTGAGTTTTGTCGGCTGTTGTTGTTCTTGTCATTGTTGTTAACAATGAAGTAGGTTTGCTGACGACTATCTAGGGAATCGTTATTGAATTGAAAATTTTTAAGTACTTGGTTACAGAATGGAATTAATGTAAAAGAAAAAGTTATTGAAAAACGCAAAAAATAAAAATAAAGCAAAAATGAAAAGGCTCCAAAGAAGAAAGGAGCAAGAAAATAAAAGTGCCAAAAGCACTTTTTATGGGACACATGCAAAACACACACAAGGCGCACGCTAGCACAAATACTTACAACAGGAGCGTTGGAAACGGGCCCCATCGAAAACGGGATATTGTAACATCAAGCCTCTTTCCCCAATAAAATACGAGCATAACTTTTGTTTAATTTTAGTCAATTTTTTTTGATTTTTCAAGTTTTTTAAAAATAATTTATCAAACTATTTCGCATTGACCTTAGTTTTAATTAAAATATTATAGTATGTTTCACATTTTTTAGAAGTTCGGTTAAAAAATAATATTTAATAAAATTTAGGCTTTAAAGCTTATGTTCTAGTAAGCAATTTCGGTTAGTTATTAAAGCGCTAGAATTTTTGTTGCGTTCTTTAATAACGTCCTAGATGCATATAAAAAGTGCTTTGACCAAATCTGACAACTTTCGACTATATCGTGATGAAAAGACAAGCTTGTAGACATTATATCAAACGCCTTGTACAAAAAAAATTATTCTCAACTTTTGCTAAGCAAAAAATATTAAGCAAGTTTTGAAAATCACGGGGCTTAAAATTTCAGGCGGGGTGGACCTGCATGGTATCAAAGCCTCTTACACTACTCGCTGCAGGCGCAACATTAATCTCACTACGGGCTGGATTCGGTCCATTTGGTGGTGTATCATCATGGTAGTGGCAATAATTGGAAATATTTTAAATTGAACAGCGTTATTTCTAACTACTGCTGGTCTTTAAAGCGGAATACTGATAGTGAGGATTATAAAAAGCAGAGAAATACAAGTTATTTCTAAATAAAAGACCAAAAAGTTAAAGCACAAAAATTTGCATAGGTCTTTGATTTTTCATCAGATTTTACCGCTATTACCCATTTTGGAAAGCTAATTTACTTCGCTTTTTTTCAATCATAAATATCTATAGTGTTTGGTAACTCATAAGCAACTTATAGCCTGAGGAAAACAGAAGAATACTTTTTTAATGTGTTTTTTGTACACTTCAACGACTGTAACTTAGCTTTTTGTTAGTCGATTTACAAAAAATATATCTTGGTTGAAAGATAATATTCGATCCTTTTAACCAACGAAAAGGTAAAAGAAATCCATTGGGAAACAAAGAATTTACAACTGTTTAAAGCTGAAAATCTAAGAAAACCCGTTTTTCACTACATTTACCGTTATAAAATCACTTTATGAAGTGCCCTAAAAACCCAACGGCATTTTCGTCATCCATGGACTCCAACAAAATAGAATTGGTACATTAGAACCCCTGAATATTTTTTGTGTATCACAGTGTAATTTAAGAGCAACATACTGTGATTTAGTTACACATACAGGGTTTCCGCCGGGAAGGTATACTACTTTGTCTTGCCGCCATTTTGGAAAACATTAGTCTTGACACTTCATATTCGGCAGTCGTGAAGTAGAGACGTGGCAAATTTATTATGGAAAAATATTCGGTAAACCAACGTGTTTTAATCGTTAAAACATTTTAACAAAATCAATCATCGATTACTGTGACGGTGAGAAAGTTACGTGAAATTTTTGGGAGAAACAACGTGCCTACAAGACGCACTATTTATCGTGTAGTGAATGATTTCGAAGAAAGAGGGACTGTAGAGCACAACGTACTGCAAGATCGGCTGAAAACATTACTGCTGTTCAAGAAAGTGTTCAAAACAATCCATCAACCTCAATTCGACACCGTCCTCAGGAGCTTGGTCTTCAAAGAACAACTTTGGCCACAATTTTGCACAAAGATTTGCATTTGTTTCCATTTAAGATTCAGTTGACACAAGAGAAGACCATTTACGCAGCCGTACATATGACAATAGGATGCTATAATGAGTGACGAGGCACATTTTCATTTGAATGGATATGTGAACAAGCAGAATGGTCGGTGCTGGCCAATGGAAACCCTCAAATTATTCATCAGTCATCTTTGCATCCATTAAAAGTGACAGTCTGGTGTGCAATTTGCTCAGGAGGAATCATTGGACCTTACTTTTTTGAAACTGAAAACGGCGTAACGGTAACTGTCAATGGGGAGCGATATCGTGATATGATTGAAAACTTTTTAACGCCTACCTATCTACCCTAGACCCATTTTTAAAATTCGAAACATTATTTGAGAAGATATTATACAAACTAAACAAGCCTTATTCTATTTTGTTTACAAGCAAGTTAAGGTATCTATCTGTTTCTGGCAAAACTTGTCTTATGCACACACACACTGGCAATCGCTCAACGTTCTTAAACGTTCATTAACATAAGTATCAATATTGACTAAAAATCTCGTCTCGCAGCACAAAACTAGAGCAGTCTTTAAATTATTTGAAAGCATTTAACTGTAAAAATTGACTCAACCACATATTGTTGCCGGAACCAAGATATTTCCTCAAGATCTCTAAATGGAGGAGTCCAACATTTTACGGAAATACATAAACACGAAATTATAGTGATCGCCATATGTCAGTCGAATTTCTATCCGTATTTTGATCAGATTCACAACGTATTGTTTTTAGACTTTAAAACGTTCTATTTTTATTTAAATTTTTAACAAGTCATTTTACTCAATCTAATAATGAGAAAAGGGCCATAAATATTTGTTAATATTTTGGCAATACTTTTAATGAGAAGTCATGTTACATTTACTGCGTTCAACAAATCATTTATAAAAATTTATAAAACTTTATAAATTTTATTTGAAAATTACAACTAATCTGAATTTCCCTGGAGGCGAAAAAAGAGTTTCGCTAGAGTAACTAAAAGTGTCTCGTTCTCATATTTTATTTCATCAGCCTATATGGTCTGTCTTTTGGTTCTGAATCTCCAGCAATTTTTATTCCCTAAAGGGAATGTGAAGGGTACTTCATTGAAAGTATTTGCCGCATTTCCCTAAAGCAAGCAAGCTTTATTAAAAAGATTTTCACTCAAACATACAACAGTTTAAGTAAATATAGGTTTACATTTGCTTTCCATGTCGCCAGTACTTGTATTCCTCCTGACTTACTGACGCTATATTACCAATACTATCACATGCGGACACTCACAGAAATAATATCATCTTCAACCATACACAAAGATTATACAGAGGGTTTTAAGAGACGTTGACAAATAAACTAAATGAAATAATTTTCCTTTGAAATCGTTAGAGATATTTAAGATTCTTTTCGGAAATGATACCTTAGGCGCTACGTATGGTAATTTTTATCGCACGAAGGGATTCAATTTTTTGCCTCGGTTACAATAATTTTGAGAAACTGTACGTTGGATTAGACGTGCAATTTAAAAAAGTCTAACATGATCACTTATCTTTTAAATTTAAAAATAAAAAAACAGGAAAACTACTAACCTTAGATATTCATCCTTATTTACCAACCCTATAGCCATGTGAGTGCTACACAACTTCTTTCGTATCTCAGTTTCATTTTATATCAGAAGGAAGTGTCTGCATGTGCAAGTGTGTGAACATTTGTTTGCACAAGTACTTGTGTGTTGGTATTTTTATAGTCTTTAACTATCTATGAACATATCATTGTAGTTGTTAGACATAAATGTCAGCATTTAAAATTTGCTACTAAAGGCTCAAAGCTCAAAACCATTATGGTTTATGAAAGTCATTCGATTACGTTCTTATGGCCTAAAACTTCAGCAATAAGGGGTTTTTTTCTGTTTCTATATTTATATCTTTACTTCTACGTACTGAAATTCAAACTAAAGGTCTATTGTCATTAAGAGGTTCCGAAAAAAATATGAAAATATGAATGTGAGTTGTATAACAGCGTGTGTGGAATTTGGTAATTCTTGCTATGTATTTCTAACTTATTTTAGTCACTTCTTGCTTACTCATCAAAATGTTTGGCAAATACGTTTTTACTAAAAAACAAAATAACGTTTACATTTATTGAAATAGTTTTCAGATTTACCGCAATATGACAGACGATTCTTCTTATATAAATAAAATACACATACGTTATTACTTCAAACGTCAGAAGCCAAAGCCGCTAAAATAACGGAACTCATGCGGTATGATCCTACTAGACTATTTTTTGTTTGAATACGTAAAGTCTCTGGTATACAAAGACAAGCCAGCCGCATTTGCAGGCATGGAAGATAACATTAAAGGTGCCATTGGTGAGGTACCAGTCGAAATGCTGGAAAAAGTGCGCTAAAATAGGAGTTTACGGATACACCACCTACGGCGTAGGCCCGGGCAACATTTACATGAAAAAATCTTTAAAAAGTAAATAGCAGATATGCATTTATCGTCACAAATAAATATTTCATTCCCTTTTGCAAATTTTGTGTTATACTTAACATATCCAATACCTAGCAAAAACACACTGTTGGAATAATTACATTACCCTCTTGGTATTTATTAAATATCATTCCTTAACGGGTTAAAATAGAACAAAACGTTTAAAACATACTAGAAAAGTACACCTTTTAATAACATTTGTATTGATAGCTTAGGGCAAATATAAGTAAAGGGTGATTCAAGTTGAGATCCCACCGTTATAAAATTTATCATGGAGCAATACATAAGCGAGGAGCGTGTTCAATTATCCAATCGTATTACAAACATGGACTCTTGACAAAGAATTTAAAACGAAAAAACTATTGTTCAATGATGAGACACATCAACGGGTTAATAAACTATCAAATGTTTGGGCTTAGAAAATTTAGGACAGATTTACTAAAAGGAAACGCATCTTCAAAATGTAATTGCTAGGTGCGTCCAGTGGTCTGAAAGCGTCATGCGCTCATACCTTTTTAAAGATACCAAGGCAGAATTTTGGACCGAAATTACATTAAAACACCCTGTCGGAATATCAAATCAAGATACCAAGGCCTATGTTAAATAGTAAATAGTGTCGGCCTTCGAAACATAACAACTCACTTTATGTGCGACCAAGATGTGGACAATAGGAAGTCTAGTTACAAAAAGAAGTAGCATAAACAATAGTGCTACAGTTTTCCTCATTTTTAGGTCACACAGCAACATTTAGAGGCCACCGATAGCGTGAGATGTAACTACTCCCGATTTCTCTTTTTAAGCCAATGTGAAAAGTAAAATCTACGGGACCAACCGAATATGATTGCAGATTTGAAACAAGAGCTTCGACGAAAAATAACCGACATCGAAGCGCCCTTTGAGCTTGAAGACTTTAATAAAGAGAATTAGAAAAAGGTCAAGAAAAAGCTATAAGTTGATTAAAAGGATTATGTCTTTCCAAATAACTTGACGTGGAAGCGTAAATTGAATTATACACTCACATGTAAAGGTTGTTTTGCTAAGATATTTACAAATTTAAACCAATTAAAAAATCACTATTTGCAATGAATTTTAAGAAAATATTCGACCAAAATTAGTCTGCTAGTCTATTATGGTTCAATTAAATGACTACCACTTTTTATTGTTGGGCGCATTGCATTGTTAATTTTTAATCAATAAATAAAATAAATAATTGCTGTCATATAACTCCAACAACAGCATCAAAATCTCAAATTTTTATTCACCTTTTGACCATCAGGTTTCAGGCGAAAATAATTCACCTGTTTTAATCACCTGATTCATGTGCAGGTCCCAAATTCGAAATTATAAGCTCAGAAAATGTTTCCTCTAATTCCCTCGCTTATTACTTGTTTTCTGTGAGATTTTGTACTGGTCTCCTTGACACCGCAGCAAAGAACCAATAACTGATGATTGCCACTACTTGCTTTGGCCACCACCTTTTAAAAAAAAAAAGAACAATAACTCCAAGAACCCAAAGATAATTTCTAACTGTAGGTTACCTTAATTATAATGCGGGAAGCATTAAAAAATCACCCTTTGTTAATATTTATCTATGATTTTTTTTGCTACAACGTTCTTACTTCAGATTAAACATTAAAAGAAAAATTGGAGTATTTGTTCACAAGTTATCAACAGTACCACCTCGATATGTGCAACCATAAGTAGGTGAACTTAAAACAAGGCTTTTTGACGAATAGACAACTTGGCAAATGATTTTAGTTTAACATGCTTGTACAGAGTGAGGTGTCTGGTGGCAAATTTATATTTTTAAATACGATTATTTCAAAAAGTATTAAATGATGCGGAGGGAGGGCGGTACGTTAAAATTATCGATTGTGCGGATTGAGCATCGTACGATCGCTGTGGAGACATTTTTTAAGAGTAATGATTCTTACGTAATTGCTCGTCGACAATTCCGCCAACTGCTTCGGCTATGAATATCCCACGGCCAGGGCCAGTCGATCTTCAGGGACTCCCGGAAACATTGCATTAGTTGAAAGCAGTTTATGTGAAAATCCGCAACTTTCAATACGGAAAAGAGCAGCCTCGCTGGGACTTCCAAGATCGATTATTCATGAAATTTTAAAAAAGGATCTGAAGTTCCATCCTTTTAAAATTCAAATTGTTCAAGAACTGAAAGAAAGTGACTTATTTTACGGAAAAATTGTTGTGAAACGATGTTGGAGCGTTTTCGCACTGTAAATCCCATTTTTTAGAGATACGAGACTCATTTTAACTTAAACGGCCACGTCAACAAGCAAAACTGTCGTTAGTGGCCTTCAAGAACCCGCAACCCTCGATTGAAACATCAAAACCCATTGCATTGCCCCAGGGTAACTGTTTGGTGTGTCTTATCCACGCATGAGATAATTGGGCCATTTGTTTTTGAAAATTCTCGAGGCCAGGTGACGAATGTCAACGGTGAAAATTATCGACGCATGATTACGAAATACTTTTTCAAAAACGATGCCGGCCATGATCATCGAACGCATGCCACAAATGATTTATTAAAGGAAATTTTCGATGAACAAATAATTTCACGTCACGGGCCCGTAAATTGACCTCCAAATTCTTGCGATTTAACACAGCTCGAATATTTTTGTGGGGCTATGTAAAGTCGCTGGCCTACGGCGATTAGTCACAGACGATTGACGCCTTGGAAGAAAACATGGGCCTCGTTATCACTAACATACGGACCCCATTGCTGCAAAAAGTGATCGAATATCTTTCGAATAACTCCAATTAACACCATTTATCTGTTCTATACTACTAAAAAAGAAACACCCTGTATTTAAACATAGTGGAATTGTGTAAAATATTTAGTTGGATGACCATGCAATCACGTTTGAAAATTAATTTATTTTATTCGATATTTAGAAGTGTTTCGTGGCCGGTGCATGCCTTTAAGTCAAGCGTATCTGCTGTAGATTTGTAAAATTTTTTTTTTCTTAATAAAAACTGTCAGGATTTGCTTTTAAGTGCCCATTCAAATATCTATTCGTTTTAGTTTTTGTTCACATTAGATATCATTTGGTGTTATGGCAAATGTAGCAGCAACGTCAGCAAACTTTTTAAATTTCCACATCCTGAACAAAGTCTGCAAGTCGGCGAAGCAAGAGGAGTAGGCCATCTTAATATTATTTTTTTTTCCAAAGCAATTTACTTTTTCTTTATAGTTCAAATAAACTTTTTCTACACTAACGAGCAACTTACACACACACATTCTAAATATAAATACAATTTAATCTTATTTTAAATATGGGCGGAGTTGAATCTTTTTTCCTATATTAATAAAGAAATACAAAAACCAGAAGGTTTGTTTTTTTTTTTTCTCTAAAGTAAAAAATCATTTAGAAATTCTTCTTTTTCTTTACTTTCATATCCTTTTCATTTTGAGATTGTATATGTGTGTGTGTGTACATTTGCTGGGTTGGCTACATTTAAATTGTTTTAATCTTTTTCTCTATTTTATTTTAATATTATTTTCTTTTACTTCTTGCTTATTTCCTATAGTTTTGTCTTTTCTATACTTGAACAGTTTCCTACACCGCCTTTTAAACTAACGAACTGGATTTGAAATCGCTTGGCCATTCTTTGGCTGGCTGTTTTACGTTTGGTTGGTTTGACTTGAGGTTACTTGGCTGTATTCCAGCTTCTTTGCCAATACCGTGCCAGTATAGCGTTGCTTCCTTATGTTTGCTGATGTTCGTGGTTGTGTGCTAGTGTTGTAGCTAGTAGTTCTTCTTATCTAGACTCTTGGTTTATGGGGTGGTTAGAAAAGGGTTGGTAGGTTAAAGCATTTTTTCTGCACATTAAAGAAGGGTTTGAGATGATGTTGTGTATTTTTGTTTGTTTCTGCTTTCTTGCTATGTTCTATCGTCATGCAACCATTCAGCGTACTTCCTTGCTTTTTTAATTTAATTAAATATAAGTATTGGATAAAATAAAATAATTCAGCATGCAAAGTTTGCTTACAATTTTAAGCTGAGAAAAGCTGTATTTTATTGAAAAGGCGAGATGGGGTAATTTTTATACTTTACAAAATGATTTAGATTAATTTTACTGCTAATTTAAATACGATTGATATTCTGTAAAATTCAAATAAGCTTCTTTCTTATTACTTAAGCGACTGGGCAGTAGGACTAAACAGTAAAGAAACTCTATAGTATATAATATCACAATCCTATTATGACAAAGGAAGTCTAACAAAACTGACGCCAGTTTTAGAACATGGACTGAAATGAATTTTAAACACTAACCTAATTTCCTAGGCGTGTTACAATAATGACAAGAATTATTCAATATGCATTGCTTCTTTTTATACCCTTCACAAAAATGAAATTTAAATTTCACCAAAATTTTTAAAATCACCTAAAAACCGAAAAGCCCCAAAACATTCTCTTTTATGAAAAACGTCGCCATCATCACAAAATGTATGTTAAACAAATACATAAAAAAAAATTTACCATGAATGGGAAGTTCACCAATATACTACTGTGGCCAAAACCAAGAGTCATCGGCCCATAATTCCGGCCTATTTTTACGAATAGCTTCACGCAAACGACGCATAACACCCAAATAGTATTCCTTGTTGACAGTTTGGCCGATCGGAAGGAATTCGGAGTGCAACACACCTCGATGATCGAAGAAAACTGTCAACAAGACCTTGATTTTTGACTTGCTTTGACGTGTTTTGTTCGGCTTCGGCTTACCTTTGGCACGATGTTTGGCCAATTGATCATCTGTTTCCGGGTCGTAACCGGAGATCCAAGACTCGTCGCCAGTTATATTACGTTTAATGACATCCTGGTAGTCGGAAAGCATTGTTTGACAGACGTCATCGCGACACTGTTTTTCATTAAAATTGAGTGATTTTGGAACCAATCGTGATCTTTTAAAATGGTTTTCACTTATCCCACCGACATTCCAACAATATCAGTAAGGTCTCTGACTAGTAATCGTCGATTCTCGAACACCAATGCCTTGATTTTATTGACATGTTTATCATGAGTTGATGTGGATGGCCGTCCATGACGTGGTTCGTGGTCAACGCGTTCTCGACCCTCTTTGAATAATTTGTACCAATCAAAAATACTTGCTCGTGACACACAATTATCACCTAAGGCCTTTTGCAATATTCTGAACGTTTCGGCACCAGAAATTACATTCCGCACACAAAATTTAATGGAACTTCTTTGTTGAATAATTTCACTCATTGTAAAAATCGCCGAATTCGATTGTTGTACTTCAGAAAGACAAGCGTATATTAAACACTAATGATTACTTTGATGTGACACATTTGGCACAGATGTCACTGACAATCATACCAACGTAGTAAAAAATTTCGACGAATGGATTTCCGCGCGAAATTTAAATTAAAACGTCTTAGTATTTTTTGCCCACAGTACCCAAATTCGAAAATTAAACAAAAAGCCATTATTTAAAATTCACCATCAAAACGAAAAACATTAATAATAAAGAAATTTCTTGCTAAAGAACTAATATTTAATAAAAAAAAACAAAGTTTCACAAAAAAAAAAAATAACCAAATACAAGAAAACTTGAATTTCTTCACATTTTTTCGCTTTCTAAAAAGCCAAAATTCACAAAAATCATTCCATAAAAATATCAAATTTCACCAGAAATGTAAATTTCAAAAAATTCACCCAAATGCTAAAATTGCTCTGAATATTCTTAATTCTATCAAGTGTTAGAAATGTTACCGAAAATCCAATTCCGCTATTATCTACAATTCACCAAAACATCGAGAATTTATCAAAAATTTATAAGTATTCAGAGGAAAGAAAAACAAATCAAAAGAGCCGTAATTTATAAAAAAAGGCTTAAGTTGACTGGAGACCAAATTAAATATCACAAGCAATCCTTTTCACCGGAAAAAATCTGTATTGTAAATATACTGCAAAATCCAAAATATTAGTGCAATCTCTTGAAAAAATAATTCTTGGCAATTTTCCCTGAAGAAATAAAGCGACAATTAGGTCATCTTAAGAATTGGATTTTTTTTTATTTTCTTTGCCACTGCATACAGAAAATACAAAACTACTTCGAAGTGTTGAAAATTCAATTCCCCACTGTGCGCCGATTAAAATGTATATACTGGAACATCTGCCTGTACAAATGTGAGTTGTGTTAAATTGTGATCATGTGTAATAAACTCACGAGATGACGAACAATATTTGATTTAAAAGATAATAAATAAGATTTTAACTGCAAAGAAAATTCAGACATAAAATTCATGAAATATTATTTAAATGAATTCAGTTGGAACATTTTGCAAAATAATCAGAAATTTCCTCTAAGGCTACTTACCTTGGAATTTGGTTTTTTATTGGAAAGACCCATGTATGCCCATTTATATGGCACGGATTGTAGGTCCATCGATTCATTGCGGTTTATGCCTGCGGTATCAGAAAATAAGACTAGTAAACGTCTAGCGGGTATGCTAATCCGCGAAAGATTAGCGTACCAGCAAATCGTTAATAAAGAGTCATTTTGTGGGGCCAATGATGTATTCCATAATTCCAAATGCTGAATCTCATGTGTGTTGGCGTCATCGCCAATTGGGATCCTCTTCTAAACAACATTTTGAGATGCTGCTCATATGTGAAACTCGCCGTCCATATTTCGCCTCAATGATAAATTTGATAGACGCAGACTGTCAGCATTGACCCGCGTTTATTACAAACATTTTTATAAGTGTTTATAATCCAGTTTAGAAGACCAATTTTTCCTTTTTTGTTGCACCAGAATGATAAAAAATTAAACATTTTATGAAATTAAATGAAAAAAATTTTTGATATCCCTCCAAAGGCTCTATTCTGTCCATTATTATTTGAATGCGCTATATAACAGACCCTATGTGTAAAAAAGCGCCATCACCACACATCAAACTGACAGATCAAACTTATGTATGTGTTGGTAAACTTTTGTCTTGCTGGCACAGCCATCCATCAACTCCATTCAAGCAAACTCTTTTTCAAAGTGGTTTTTAAAAGAGAAAGTATGTACATTTAATTTTTTGGTTACAAAATATTTACTATATAAGGTTTAGTCTTTTTTTCTGAAAAATATGACCGAAATAGCTGACTGCTGAATAATTATTGCACTGGTGCACGCAAAAAATAATGAATCGTCTTTGGATGAGAGTGTAGTTCGAAATAGGGACTCATAACTTGACTCTTGATTTAATGTAGATTTTTTAAAGGAATTCTTTTTCATCCTTTTTATAGTTTGGGTTGGAAACAAACCATCTTCAATAGCATTTTTCGTTCTGTGAACGAAAATGAAACATATCCGACACCGGTTTGTTTACAAACCAGACTTGACAAGGGGTGATGTAAATTCGTTCCTAAAAATTACGACTTATGAAATTTATGTTGATAGAAATAAAATAAATTGTTAATTTATTTGAATGTAACTTACCTTTTCCAAGCTTTAAATTAGGAGAAGGTATTGTTGACCTTCAAGCAACAATTTCTTTATATCTATAAAATTAAAAGGTTGGCCATATTAAGGGAAAATAGTTTCCAACAAAATATTCTAAAAAAATTATTATTTCCAAGCTCTGGTTAAAGAGAAGGCATAAATACTTGCTCTATAAGCTAAAACTTAGTTCTGCAAGTGAATTTCCGAAAGTGGTGTCGCTTGGAAAACTGAAGCAAAAATTAAACTTGACGAAATTACGCACACACAATTCAAAGTACCTTCAAGTTTCTTCAGGGTTGATAGTGAAAATCAAAAGTGTGTTGATATTCGTAAATCGCCTTCAACCAATACAAAAAAGTTAGCCCTAGTCGCCAGATGCAATTTGCCGTAAAAAATACGGAAGAAATTGTCAAAATATATCAAATTCTTTTTAAAAAATCGGCAATTTAATATCACAGTATTATTCAATAAAATATTAACTGTTCTACGAATAAATCTGATGATTTAAAATAATTCAAGAGTTATTAAGATTGGAGAAAAAAAATTGCACCTCGATTTTTTTACTTATAGTAACTTAGGCCAGAACCACCTGTCGGATTCCGAATAAAAAAACTAGATAACTCTTTCAGATGCTCCTTAACAACTTTAGAAGATATCATCACAACACATTTGTAATCAGGAAAATCGTCAAATTTGAGGGTAAAATTATATAGTGGTAAAAGGGTCAATGAGAGGACATTTGACCATCTCTGGCAACACTACGACCAGCATTGCACACAAACAATAATTATGGCAACGAAATTTGTTTCTCTTGTCAACATTTTCATGCCTCTAATGTGATGAAAAATTTCATAAATATAGTCTTAGCTAATGTGTAAGCACTCTATCATAGAGCAATGTGCTTTGTACCAATTTTGGCCCGTTTAAATCGTGGAGAAGCAGGTCAAACAGTTAATAGTTTTGGACCACATCCCTAATCAATAAGTCAATTTCGATTTTTTTTCCGCTTAAGAAAGTCACAAAAGACACGAAAATATTATTAAATTTTACTTGTAAAATTTTAATCCTTCCATATTTTACACTGCACCCTGTTTGCATTCAAATAAGAAAATTAATTACGTTTCATAGTTGTTTAAGCTTTTTATTCGTATTTGAATTAAATGATTTCGAGAATTTGTTGTGAGATGTCGAAGAGAATGGGCAGACAAACACCCTTAAAATTGTATGTAACTTATTTTTTTCTCTTTGCAGGATAAAGGATAACATTGAACTGCATTACCTTTGCTGTGACAGAGCCATCTCTGGGTTCGTAGAGGAACTAAAAACACAAGGATTTGTTTCACGAGGAGGGTTGTTTCTCAAGAACAGCAAACAAAATACAAAATTCAAAAACTTTGTTAACGGAAATTGTAATTTAAATTAACATAAATAAATTAAAGTTCAGTAATCTTTATATTAATTTACTATAGTTTCATTAATAGGACAAAATATTTGTAAATTCTTGTCTAAATATTAAATTTATTTTATGCATGTAACAAAAATGTGGCGCAAATAAGACACACGTATATGTCTAATATTTCCATTAGGTTCACCAGTATATTTTACTTTAGAACCCGATTTCGACCATAGAAATACCAGAAGATGAATGAGAAAATTGCCATCAAACTATTTTGGTATGATTTTTTTTCCAGTGATTATTTATGAACCTTAAAAAAATGTTTGGCTCAAAACTAATAAAATTTTGAAACTGCAAACAAATTTTTTATTTAGTTAGCACAGACCAGGGAGCGCTACTCCGGAGAAGAAGCTTCTAGCGATAAAAACTTTACGTGTTACTGAAAATCGATGGATAAGTATTGACTTGATGAGCAAATAAGTAAATCCAACCAGACATATAATTGGTAATTTCTGTAATAAAATTATTTTTTGAATGCAAAAAGTTAAAAAGTACCGAAAGTACTTTTTATGTGTCTGGCTTCCTGTTGAAATTACATTTAGTTTTTCGATTCACCATTGGTATTTTCAATTAATTGCGTTGTTATTTTCAAAGAGAAACCTAGAGATTAAAAAATAGTATTCGAAGAAATTGACTTCTGTTAGTAAAGATAAGGAGGTTATTACGGACAATGATGCGAGGGGTGGCTTGAACGAAACTATTCTTCGGGAAGAGTTAAGCCGATATATTTCTTTTTTACTTTAGCAAATGGAAGGGTTTGATGAGCAGAATAATAAAAATAATTTAAGTTTATTATTAATCCAATATGGTGGAACCTAAGTGATGCTATACCCTCAGAGAAGTTCGATCAAATAAAATGTAAAATAGTGTTAGTGATTTTGTAGCCCCGTAACTTATTTCGCCATTTACAATACTGTTTTAAAAAAGTGAAAATGTCTACAGGTATGTGTTTGAAAAGGATCACAAATAAAGCATTCACAAATAAAGCTAAAACAATATTTTGAAGTTTCAAGGCGGTGGACGTATTGTTGCTTCGATTTGTTTCCAAAAATTATTATTTTTCACAACAAAAGTAATTAATGGTAGTGTACTAAATTTCACAAATCTATGACAACGCCTTCTATTTTTATTCCTTCGTTATATGGGTTCAAAGCACTGTGCGTCCGTCACCCTTTCTGCAATCGTATTCAAGCATTAAGACCATAAAATTGTGTATCTTAAAAGAGAGCAAGTTCTCTGCCTATAAAATAAACTCGTCTTGCGGAAAAAGGCTGCAAAGGCAAGCTTTTGACAAACTCTTTCGAATGTCTATGATCTTGAATAAACCAAATGGTTTGAATAGTATTGGAGAGGATTCAATTAACCTTTGCCTTGTTATGAAATCTACATGCTTTTAGAACGAATTTAGAACTTTATGGTAAAAATTCATAAAACAAGATTCCACAAACTCTCCACTTAAGTCCAATGTGACTAAAAAATACTTTAATTGTTATTGGCAACAGTGTGTCTACGTTTGGCAAAATAAATTGCGAAGCAGATATAAAAAACAAAAAATTCTATTAAATAAAAATAAACACTACGTACGTCTAAAGGCCAATGGGGGTAACAGTTCTAGCTTTAGAGGTATTTTAGTTTTCTGAAACACGAAATTGGAACACCTCGTTTTCCTTCAGTAGTGACAGATATTAATGCATGGCATCGATCAATCATATATTGATGATATAAAGGCCGAACTAAACACGCACGAGCTGGCAATTAATAGTTGAACTTTTGAGTTGTGTGAAAAGGTCGTATGAATTGTTCAGACTCTTGCCGCTAATTTTAATTTAATTCCTCAAAGGAACTGTACTACAACCCAGTTTATTAGAACCGATCAAACAATTGTTCAACTCAACTGTTGTCAACTTGTCAATAAAAAATGTATAGACTGAAACAATTATTATCTAACGAATGGAAATATTTTTTTTTTAAATTATTTTTAGTTAATTTTTTAACCCAATTTATTTGTTAAGGGTGGATAAGGTAGTTTCTATACGCCCAAATTTTTAGAAAAACTAAAACGTCTTATGCTCGAAGTTCTTTAGACCAAATGAGAAATCCAAAGTCATATTTATTATTAATAGTTTTGATATTTGTTGTGCATATATTTTCGATTTCGATTCTAAACTTTTCGATAATAGTAACAGGCGCATTTAAAATCAAGAGTTTCAACGTTACCAATCTCACCATCAACCCACCTAAAGTGGTGTAGGGTTCAAAAATACGTTACATTTGATTAACAGAACTTACCACTGAAACAACTGCTCTTCTCACAAGCTTTTTCACACATTTCCTTATCGCCAACAAGATTCTTAAATCCTTTTCGGACAATCACCTTTAAACTTCAACCTTAAAGTTCATTTACTCCAGCTAGACACAACAAAGAGGACTAAGTCTACCAAACCTGTTTATAGAAGATGCTCGTTATTCAGATGCTGAATAAAAAGATGTTTTATTTAAAAAATTCTCACAGATATTTTCTAAAAAAGATCCCAAAATAAAAATAAACTGGACAAAGAATTTTATTTCATAAAAATTCAAAGAAACGGAAATTTTCCTAAGATGCTGTCTACGCCAAGTATTTGCATGGGAAAGGGATGAAATTGCTTAAAGTAAAAACCGGTTTCTTGTTTAAAAACTGTAGACTGAAAAGACGTCTTTTTTTTTTGGAACGTACAGAATAAAACTTTTAAAGAAAGGGGTGGTTAATTTATTTTTCTAGCATGAGAGTTTTTCAAGGAACCGTACAGCAAAAAAATTATTTTTAATTTTTATTTACTTCGTTTTTAGTTTCTTTTAAATCACGTGTAAATTTGTAATATCAACACGTTCTTACTTATTATTCCACTTCATTTATCTTTCGATTTCGGTGCAAACTAAAATTTCTATTTAGTTTTTAGTTATATAAAGATACGCTCCAAATTACCTTAGGGTTTTGAGGACGAAAGAACAAACTAAGGATACGGATATGCCATCATACTGTTCCTACTTACATTCCTAGTGAGCGAATTTAAGTTTTACGTTGTTGATGAAATAATAAAATGGCATGAGATATCGATTGTCCTTGGAAGATGAATATTAAATACCCTACACTTTATACTAGTATGATTTTTTTTTTTTGTTATTTTAAAAGGAATGTGTCACTCAAGCAATTAATCTCTGCTAATTATTTTTGAATAATTATGTTTCTCTCTCTGGCGCTAAGTAGACGAATTACTTGTAGCTGTTATAGCCGCTTTAATAATTAGTTTACGATTGAGTGCTATAGAAAGATACCGCCGCTACGATATATACAAGTTTGAATAGAAGCTTGTACATATCAGAAATATTAATTTATTGGTTAACAGTGGCTGAGATCGGAACCCAGATGACTAAAGCCATCGAATTTTTAACAGTCAACGCGCTACAGCATTTATTAATTCGTATAATTGGGATTGCAAATAAATTCCTTCCAGCTTTAGGTGATTGCAACAAGTGATTTAGGAGTTTTCAGAGACGTCATGGTTGAATATTTAAAATGTCGTGTTAACGAAGCGTCCTTTACGGAAGGTCTTAGTTAACTTCTTAATCGTGTATAAAATAGTTATGAAATGCTCAAAAAGGAAAGGCTATCGATAGTTTGAATTATTGAAAGCATTACACGACGGATCAATTACATATGCGCTGGCAGAATCGTTGGCAATGCATTAGGGTTCCTTACGAACTCAAACAGAGGGTGACGGGGAGATAGAGACGGAGGCAATGAAAGACGACTGTTCGCTTATTATCAGTTAAATCGTTGCCAACAAATAAAATATTTTCCACGCCAAATTGAGAGAGATGATAAGAAATTTATATTATAGAACAAAGGCAGAAATTATGCTCCCAGAAAAAAGTTTTCACCGACTTACCTATCGACATTAGACTGTACTTGTATCTCAAATTCTATATCTATTTCTCGGTTCGCAAAATATTCCAAGTACTAAGTTTTATTTGAGCCATGTACTTAGAAGAAACTTTGTTTTTCAGAATCGTATCGCAAACGTTTAGGAATTTATTTAGAAACTATTACGGGCAGCATTCTCTGATTCCCGGTAATAATTGGTTGTTTTTATAAAAACCAGCATTATTTATCAGGACAATAATTGGCTGGAAATTAGGATTTTCTCTATATACAAGACAGTATTTTAGAAGAAAATGGGAGAAATTCCCAAATTATTTTTCTTCGTTTTTGAAGATACTAATTATTCACTACAGATGCCCCAATTTGTACATCTATGCTCTAGAATTCAAGACAAATTTTTGGATATGATTTTCATATTTCCAGTCCAGGATTTCGGTTATTCCTTATTTCTAGATCCCCGTGTTTTAAAATTGTAAGTAAAAGCTTTTGATAAACTTTCTTTCATTTACAGCAAATTTTAAATTTAAATTTCCAATTTAAACTTATTAGTGCTCACAACGGTCTTCTTTTTATACCCTTCACCAAAGGCATAAAAGACTGCCATTCCGTTTTATTTTATAGGCTGTATTATAAATTTCCGAGGCGAATGTTTGATATGTGAAATCAGCAATACTGCTCCACAACTTCCAGATATGTGGGCAAAATACCATTTATCTGTTTTCTTATTTATAAAGAGCATCCTTAAGTTTGCCTATAGAAATTTTCTATCCCGAGGCCTAGATAATTTATGGAACTAAATTTTGGACCTACCCACCCATTTACTAAAAATGTAATAAAATTTATTTCGCCAAAAATTCGATAATTCACAGTAGAATCGGAAATATTCGAATTTTAAAATGTTACCTTAGAAATATTAATTCCAAAAAAATTTGTAATTCCACCAAAAACCAAAATTTGATGATAAACGCCAAAATTTTACCAAAATTTAAATTATACAAAAATCATAGACTATGTACTTCAAATTTGACAAAAACATAAAACACCATAAAAACTATAAATTTGTTCAAAAACAAAAATCAAATTAAAAAATCATTAACAAATCGAAATTTAACAAATATTTTGAAACTCAATAAAAGCCAAAAATTCACCACAGAGACAAAAAATCGTAAAAAATAAACATAAAATTCACAAAATATAATCGTACAAGAGTTTTGCACCATGGTCTGAAATTTAAAAAAAAAAACCCCCGAAATTAACAACAATTTAAATTTCATCAAAAACGTAGACATTTTACACAATTTTGATATTACACAAAAGTGTCATAAACAAATTCAAAATTCACTAGAAATCGGGAATTTACAAAAAAATCAAAAACTTCCCAAAACCTTTAAAAATCACTAAATGAATTTCAAAATTGGAAATAAGTTTAAAAATTTCGGCAAATATCGAAACAGAGAAATTAAATTACCAAAATTGCGAAATTTGACACAAAACAAATTAAATTTCACTAAACTCTGAAATTTCACCATCAGTTTCGGCAAAATTAAAATTATACCAAAAAGTTGAAATCTCTCTCAAAAAAAAAATAAGCAATAAAAAACTTCACCATATTTTGAAATTTAAGAACAAATTTTACTAAAACAATAGAACATTTACCAAGCACTCCCCCTTGGGATTCACATTCTGCCCGTGGACCTAAGCCTTATGCTAGCCAGTGCTGGACATTCACACACAATGTGCGCTACCGTCTGAGCCTCTTCCAGGCACAGTCTGCAAGTATCAACTTCTACGATTTTCATCCTGGCCAGATGATACTTGAAGTTTCCATGACCTGTCACTAAAGCATTGATCCAGCTTAAGGTAGCCCTATTATATCTGAGCACCTTGCTAGCCTTTCTGCCAAGGGGCTCTTTGATCACCATTCGAGCCTGTCTACATGTGATATCCTGCCTCCACCTTTACAGGTGTAATGAGATTACCCACTGAAGGACTTTCGCTCGCACTAGGCCATTTCCCAGTGCAACGATGGGTTCTGATCCACTTCAGATCACCTTTTTGCTAGTTCGTCAGCTGCTTCATTCCCAGCAGTGCCTATTTGTCTCTTAACGCACAACGTCACCTTATTCAGAACACATTCCAGTACTAGTTTGTAATACACGTTCACTTGCCTCATGCGTTTTATAACTGACTGATTGTCAAATGCAATGAGAACCCTTTTCCCATGCACTCGGCTTTCAAGGAAGTGATCCAACGTATCCCAAGCAGTCCTGCCTGGTAAACTGACACGTACCTCCCCAGACACAGACTACAGGACAAGTTCAGCTCAACTGAGAATACACCTGCTCCTGCCCTACCACTCATAAGAGAACCATCAGTAAAAATGCTGATGTCGTTCTCCATATACTCATTGTGTATAAAGCCTTCCGCAATGTGTATCCGATGCAGCCTTTCGTTTACTTTCATGCTACTCATGCGTTCCATCGGCATCTGAGCATCCCTAACCTCTCTTCTAACGAGGTCCAGAATACTCTTATACCTGATGTTCGACCCAAAGCTATGCCAACTTGCCTCGCTTTGCATACGCAAAGCTGAATAAATAAGTCCAACGGCAGCAATTCCAACATTGCTTCCATTGCCTGTGTTGGCAACAAAATACTAAAGATATCCTCAAAATCCACTAACAAGGTAATTGCAATAGATTTATTATCCGATCTTCCTACCTAAACTTTCAACACGTTATGGTAAAACGATCTTTGACCGAATCTGCAATCTTCAAACCCGGACTGATAGAACAGTACTCTACCCAGGCACCCCAGTGCACCTACCCACAAGTGCACATAAAATAAATGTCCCAACTGTATAAGATAATCAAATATACTCCAATATGTTCTATAGTGAACGCTAACAACAACAACACCCTGACTACAACTTGTGGCCAACTCAACCAAATCTACGTACATTATATACTGCACACACAGCCACTTATCTGTGTATTATAACGTACACTTACACCTTAATTTAATATGCAAATAATATTTTATTTTGCTTGACTTTTTATTGCGTTGTCGCTGTGTGTTGGACTACAGCAAATGAACCTGCATTCACTAAAAGTTTGTTGCAAGTCTCCTTTTACAAAATAAGAAAAGAACTTAAGGATATCCGACAATACATGCAAACATATACATCCAAACGTGTACATAAAGCGGTATGTGTGAACTTTACGATGCATGTATGATGCCAGAGGAAGCGGCTGGCTGTTTTTGGTGTTTATGCTCTAAGAATATTTGATAAGTTTATGGTGATTTGGTTTAGTCTATTTGCTATATATTGCTTAAATTAAATAAAAAATATATTTTCATTAATCTGGGAAGAACAAACTGGGGTACAGTGCATGGTTTGAACATCCAACATCTCAATAGGCACTTTGTGTGTGATAATTTTGTAGATAAATCATGGGAGAGGTCATCCATGCACCTCCGTGATGAAGGAGAATATTAAAGAAGTTAAGAGAATCTAAGAAAATCTCATAAATTACACACAAAGGAGCATGATGGATTGACAAGGATAAAAAAAAGGATTTATTAATTATTTTCTTTAAGAGCCATGGCAGGGTTTACTTCAATTATTTCATGGTGGTAGCTTATATTGGAGATTATTTGATTTGAAACGGCTCTCATACCATTCCGCACTTTCACATTCGTATTCATTTGACATGGCATGGAAAAAATATGTCCCCACCATTCCACATAAAAAAAAATTAAAAACAAGTAAGAGTATTACCGGTCAAAATCATTAATTTTGCTTGTTGTTAATTTTTTCAATTTTCTCCAATTGCTTAAGAATTTTCGATAAATTTTTAAATAATTCAAAATAATAACGAAGGTTGGTTTTTTTTTATCAATTTTGGACTTTCGCTGTAATAATTCTTTTTTTAATTCTCTTAAATATTTATTTACTTGTTTTGTAATTTAATTTATGGACAAATTTAAGTATTTGTTGATTTTTTTATGAAATGCTAAGATTCGATAAAATTTAAAATTATTTGAAAATTTTATAAATTTTGGTAAAATTTACGAGTTCCAAATTTGCTGAATTCCTTTTTGATTATTGTCTTTTTTTTGGAAATTATGTTTTTGAATGTGTGTTAAGATAAATTCGAATTTAACTAGCAGAGACACAAACCGAATTTTTAGCATGGTTAATTTTGCACTCGACAGAGCTCTGTTAGCAATTTAACAGTGGGAGTAATTTTGACCTTAGTTTCTGAAGCCTACTATAGGAAGGAGGAACCAGATCCATAAACAGACCCACGTGTAAAAATTGTTCCAAAGGATAGTTAATTGACTCATAAGAGTAAAACATCTAAGATATTTAGGAAACAAAAGTAAATTGCATTGATCATTATGGAAAAATGGTGATGGGCTGCTCAAGGCACTCTATAGGAATGCTGGTCCAGGGAGTACCTAATTCGGTTTGTATCTCTGCTAGTTAAATTCGGATTTATCTTCACACACATTGTTTTTGAATATTCCCAAAATAAGTGTTATGAACTTTTGAATACCGGGTTTTATATGGAATTTAGGCTTTTGTATGATTTTTCGATTACTTGAAATTTCCAAATTGGGTGAAAATTTATTTATTAGTAATTGGTTGGGGCACTTGTTTATTTTGATTTTTTTGGTAATTTTCAGATTTTATTCTTTCTGATTTTTGTACGATATCGTGTTTTATATGATTTTTCGGTTAAATTTTAGTTTTTAATGAAATTTCTAGCATTGTAATTTTTATATAAAATTTATAGTTTTTTTTTATGAATTTCAGATTTTATGCTGAAGTTTAAATTTGCAATGAAATATAAATTTGCCACTTATTTTCATATTAACACTTTTTGGTGTAATTTCGATTTTTGGGTGAAATTTTAAAGTTTATTGTTGGACCTAACTTTGTCGAACTACAATTATTAATATTAATTAATTTTTAATTTTACTCTATTCTTTCTCTTCAGAAAGAGGATTTATTTGACACAAAATAAGTGTGAAAAGACACGAAGAATGTTGAAAACGTGTATAGGGGCGTAGAAAATGCATTCCATTCTTCTTGTTGTCTAATAAAATTTTCAATTTGACTGTATTCAAAAGTTATCACATCAAATAAATTCTCTTTCTGAATTGAAAGAATAAAGAAAACCAACTTATGTTTGAAAATTAATTAATATTTTAAAGTTTAGTGAACCTCGATTTTACGGTTATTGGTTGCAAAGTGAAAATGTTTTGCGGAAAATTTTGTTCTCTTGGTTATTTTAAATTGTTGGTTGGTAATTTTCTAGTTTTCTTCTGATGAATTCCTGAATTTTAATTAAATTTAGTAATTTTTCGGTTAAATTACGATTTTTTTTTTAATTTTTGAAAAATTTCAAATTTTTTGGAAATTGGAAATTCCTTTATGAAAATTTTGTGAAAGTTCGACGTTTTTCATAACTTTCGTAATATTCATAAATTTCGACTTTTTGGTGAAATTTCAAAATTTTAGTGCAACTGAAGATTTTCTGGTGAAATGATGAGCACTCAACTAGCGAATGTCTTATCACCTTTGAACAGTGTCATCTAACAATTATTGACCATCCCTGCTGCATTGCACAAGTGGCCAGAGACAAGTTTATGCAACCCATATAGCTAATTTAAGTAAAACTCTGTAGTTGTTGCTGTTGACTTGTATCACATTTAATATTTATGGCCTTTAATGTTGTTTAATGCAGAATATCCAATACACACACATATACACATACATGCTAACTTGCAACAGTATCTACGCAAGTTATACAAACATCCGTTGAACTAAGGGCCATTATATTTCTACTTACAGCCAATAGAAAGTGGTCTGCAGACTATAAGTTTTATTTTTTCCAAGCAAGCAAGAATCCTGCACTACCAGGATACGAGTACAAGCAGCCTTAATCATAATTTCAAATTGTTAATCAAATAGAAAAAAAGAAAAATGAAAAAAAAAGAAGTTGGAAGACGAGTAAAGAAAAACCAAAATATTGAACAACCATATTTTCTAATAAATTGTTGTAAACAAATACGTGCTTGCACAAGCATGTTTACTAAGTTCACTAGTTTAATAAAATATATATTTTTTTCGTAGTAAAAAAGATGGTGCAACTTGTGCTTTATAAATGCAAAAAGAAGAAACTTTCTGGCCTCATAACTCATTACTTGGTTTATTAACTTTGTCGTTTCTCTAAAGTGTTTTACATGCTGGTAATTATGTTTTTTTTTGTGTGTAAGTTGTTTTTACTTGTTGGTGTTGGTGTTGTTGTTGATGATGTTGTTCTATCTTTATGTTGATCTTCTAGTACTCTACATGGAATTTGTTAGGGCTTTTAAAGTTTTAGAAGTGTTAGGAATATATATGATTGTATTTTTTATTGCTTACTAAGAAGAGTAGTCGTTAGAGAAGTGTTGCGAAGTTCTTAATTCTGCATTCTCTTATCAATATTGCGGTTCACAAAAGCGTGTAGATCTAACAAATACTCAGCAAAAAGTTCAAAGGCTTGTAGAAGCAGGTAAAGGAACAGAAAACGTAATAACCGAAAACTTTTGAATGGATTTTCGTAGTAAAATAAATGCAGTCAGGTTGCGATACAGCAGCTGCTCTTAGTTTAATGTCACGTTAGTTATAGTATTTGTGCCATTACATATTTTTCAGATGGAAACCTTTTAACTAGCGACACTATTTTCTGTTATAGCCGATTTGATAGTTCTCAGTTGATTTGGAAATTATTCAGTAGTAGACTCGGCTAATCTGTCAAATTTATTTTGCAAAAATATATTTTAATTCGTGTGACTTATAGGGCAACACATTCTTCGTATATCGCACAGTGAGACTTCAGCCTTAGTACCATGTGAATACAATGCGTCTTTTACCGCCACTCTGTCCCTTCCACCATAGCTGCCTTAAAAATGAACTATCTTCTTCCTGAGTAGTTTGAAGCTACCACACGATTGAAGGCCTACTTTGCCATGCAACGCCGTTCTAAAATTAACTCACTTTACAGTTTAAGGTTAGTGAAATTCGAGTGTTACATGACATACCAACGTCTTTATTATTGAGTGATAAAATAATAAATGTTTGGCGGCTACAATCCTACTGTTACCAATATGTGACTTCAATAAGGCGTGACATGAATGATAAGAATTCAATTAATGCATAAGTAATTTTCTGATCGTATACTCCTCCGTTTAGGTGACCTAGATCGTTTGACTTAACACGAGTCGATTCCATTTGATGGGGTTATTTAAAGTATAACATCTATTCCAACAAGCCCACAACTACCCGTGCGTTATAAAAGGTAACTCAATGCTGCTTCAATGAGGTTCAGCAATATTTATGAGAATTGTTAATGGAATATTTCGAAAAAAAGGGTGCATTATTCCATAAATAACTCTGTCCAATTTCATTTACTATTTAATAAAAAATATAAGATTATAAAGACTAACAACTTTTCTATTTAATTTAAATCTTGCGTTAATTTTTGTGACATCCTTTATATGTACCACAGTCATTACGTTATTTCGATTTAAACTACAGCCTCCCCCAAGGGGTCTCACCAACGATCATTCTAGGACAAATTGTCTGTGGGTTACTGGTTCCCTTGGTAGCAGTCGTTAAGTTACCAAACAAAATTTCGAAGGTCGTTATTTCCCAAATCTTCCAGATAGCAATACAGCAAGGTGGCGGAATAAACCAGAAAACATGACCATGGAGGTATGCGACTCAGTTCGATTTTGGTTTTGGTACCGGGTGTGAAATATGCGACCACCAACGCTTCTAGATACACCTTCGTCCTGGCACGGTAAAGGGTCGGCTACATGACCTCCAACTTTTAAGTGAAAGGCATTAGTGTAGGAGATATGAATTTTCAGCAGAATGGCGTAGCATGTCATACATGGTGTAATGCAATGGAACATTAAGTCTTATTGGTAACAGTTGACTCCTGAAGAATGTCTAAGCCGATAACCCAGAAACCATTAAACATTTGGAAGCCACCATTCGACAACATGATGCGCTGTGAAATATGTGCGCCAGTCACATGCCAGCAAACTTATCCAAACATTAATGCCATAAAATTAACTTTCTATAGAAAATTGTTTACTTTAGTTTAATGTTCGTACTGATCCTCCAATTTTATGTTCCTTTAAAAAGCAATTTAAAACCCTTTTAAATTGTAAATGATTGTAGGAGACAATGATTTCGTGGACAGCTTCCTTAGATTGTCACAATGCTTTATACAAATTTTATTCTCAAAATCTGCAGAATTTATTTTGAGTGAATAAAAAAAATCCTGTGCATGTGGGGCAAGAGAAGTAGTTGGGGGAGAAGAAACATTTGTTTTTTTTTATAAAAAATGAACAAAGAAATATTAAAGTTTTTACATAATTGATGATGTTTCATGCATTTAAATTACAGTTCATAAAAACAACAGGCAGAAACAAATCAACGAAGGCACTTGTTAAATATATTTTGCTTAAAATTAATCATTATGTTCATGAAATCATTCATGTAATCTTTTTGGCCCATACAGCTGTACCGATACAGCTGTACCGGTCACTGTCTTTTTTGCACCATAAAGATGCATATTTACCACAGAGCGCGTGCCACAATTGACGGAATATTATGGCATAATGAAGCTGAAATTGCCAGTCCACATCATGCGCTTTAACACCGCTGCCCTATTTTTTCTGGGCTATGTAAATTTTTTGGTCTACGCCGATAAGACGCAGCTGCTTGACGCCATGGAAGATAACAGTCGCCATATTATCATTGGAATACGGCCTCCATTCCCACTAGTCAGACGAGGGCGTCCAAATGCCGGAAATTACATTTAAATAAAAATGGTAAATAATTATATTTCGATTACAGCCAACCTTAATGGCAATAATCAACACTTATATGCATACTACTGAAAAGCCACCCTATCAAGAAAGTTGTTTCGGATTGTCGTTTGAACATCAGCAATATAACAGCAAAACTCGTTATCTCGCTTGGATCGGTACAAAGTATTAAGCACAAAAATTTGACCCCAAGTTTAGAGTACTGAACTCTTTGAGACGAGTTCCTATTCTTTCTTTCGATTTCTTTGGACCAATATTTTTTCGAAGTAACGATCAACAGCAACGAGACCAGTTTCGAATTTCCCATTGAAACAAATGAAGAAATAACTAAATGGCGTTTCTCAGACAGATTGACAACCTAAAAAGATGAGGTAGAGTTTATCTAAGAACAAGATTATGTTGACATTTTTTTTGTAATGCCAAGGTGTAGTCCACTCGAAACTATTCTGTCTGGGCAAAAGTATATAATATTCTTATGTCAACGTTTGATGGAAGTACTTGTCTCTCGGTAATACAACGACTCACCCTGCCGTTCCATAAGCTCCATGTTGAGGGTAATCGAGACTTCCAAAAAGACATAAACGTAGGAATAATTTAACCGATTTTACCATTCGCAGTTCCTCTCTAAATTATTTATCTTCAAAACGTGGGTTGTGTTAAACTCAATATCATAATTTAGTTATTTTTCCAATATCATTTAGATGTTGTAAGAAGATCTTTGGAATGCCACTAAACATTTTATATAGTTTCTTCTGCCTAAATTAAGTGTCGTAAAGCAATATAAAAATTGCCTTATTTTAGTTTTCACTGTAGTTTTTGGTTGTGCTTCTTTCAGTTTGATTGCAAAAATAGTTCATCTTGATTTTTCTCCAACAACAATTCAACAAAACAACAAAATCTATTGCACTGATTTTCATCTCCATACATGTTGCTGCAAGTTGAAAGTTAACTATGAAAACCAAAGGAAGTGAACTACTGAAATTAGTTAAAATGTATAAAAGTTGTGCGAAATTGTTAAAGGGAGCAGGGATGGTCACATTGAAAACAAAAAATAAAGGCTCATCGATGGCATTATGCTTAGAATATATAATACATGTCACGATCTTACTGACTGGAGTGCCTTTGAAAGCAACATTCTTATTTGTAAATAATTGGTACGCTATGTAAAGAAACGACTTATTGCCGTTTATCTTTGGCTTTGTTTGAAAGATAATTCTTTGCCATTTTTATTTGAACTTTCGGCATATTGTCACCTCGGGAGTCTATTTGGAAAGTCCAAAATCCGATCACTTTTTGCAGCACTGCACTGGTAACCGAATGTCACTTAAAATGCCTCGAATGTCACTTAAAATGGCTCAAATGTTGTCCTCTAAGACATTACTCGTCTGTGACTGTTATTCGCAGACCAGGGACTTCACAAAGCCCCACAAATAATAGTCCAGCGGGCTATGTCACATTACTTAAGCATATTGCACCCAAGGACATTCAATTATTGTAGAAAAAGATCTGCCCATATGTAAAATAATTATCCTGCATAAATATTATTCTTGCTACTTTTAAATTAGTGAAGGTAAAATAAACATTCTGCCTAAACACAGCCTTTCTTTCTGGCCAAAAACAATTTATCATTGTAAAAATTAATTTGTTTTTTATTAAATTTGATTGCGTTATTTTAAAGAGAATTTTTTAAGAAGCAAATAGTGATCACTAAAGTATTTTAGCAAAACCATTTCACTTGAGTTTTATACCTAATGTTACCATATAAATATTTAATAATGTCTACAAGACCTGCGCATTCCCCGCAGACACAAAATGGTGCGTGAAAAAATGTTCCCTTGTTAAGACTCTATAAAGGCCACTGCCTTTTGTCTTAAAACTACCAACTCAGAATAGCAACGCAATCTTTACATTTTACTCACATTTTTTATTCAGTTTAATTCTCATGGCAAGTTATAAGAACGAGCAGCATATTTAGAAGGCTACCCACATTTTCACCACAAAATCATCTTTGAAAGAAATCCTATTTTTTTGGTGATTGATACCATAAATGCAGTCACAGGAAGTTAATGTTTGCTGGAGCTTTTGAATCGACCACATTATTGGTCTCTATTTTTCAAGAAAACCGTAATTGAAAACATCACGACGACTGCTACAGGTCAATATTAAACACATTCATTTGGCTCTAGTTGAACCATATATGATTTCAGCATGATGGCACTACGTGACAAACAACGAATGCCATAGTGAACATTTTGCATGAACTCTTGTAGGATTGGCCGCCAAGATCGTGCGGTTGGTCTACGCTAGACTATTTCTAGTGGAATTATCTTAAGTTGCACATCTGTGCAAATGCAACGCAATCAATCACGGCCTTAAAACCCCAAATACACTTAGTCGGATATATGCGGCAGATCTAAACAAATAAAAGAATAACTTCGGTAATACCTCTTTGTTCTATTCATTTTTAACATCGCACCGACCTAATCAGAAACCCCTATGTAACTCATTGATCAAGTTTCATCAAAAATTTATATTCTTGTTATTTTTTTCCCTCAAAAAAATTTTCTACAAGTAAAAACAACAAACTCATATATGCGTGCGTGTGTGTGTGCGTGTGTGTGTGTGTGTGTGTGTGTGTGTGTGTGTGTGTGTGTGTGTGTGTGTGTGTGTGTGTGTGTGTGTGTGTGTGTGTGTGTGTGTGTGTGTGTGTGTGTGTGTGTGTGTGTGTGTGTGTGTGTGTGTGTGTGTGTGTGTGTGTGTGTGTGTGTGTGTGTGTGTGTGTGTGTGTGTGTGTGTGTGTGTGTGTGTGTGTGTGTGTGTGTGTGTGTGTGTATGTGCGTTTTTGTAAGTTTGCAAAGGAAAAAAAGAAATAAAGTTGGCAAAACTCATCTAAAAATTGCATACAATTATAAATAATGAACTGTAAACCAGTCACAAGACGAGGAACTAAATAGTTACAGCACAAATTGAAAGGATAATACAAATTTACTGGACACTTATAGAGAGACACTCACACACAATCCCGTACGGGCATATTGGCAAGAAAGGAGATGACATGAATAAGAAAAGACATCATCAACATGCATATTTCTGAAGAGAAAGTCACTTGAATTTTTTCATATTCAAAGATCTCAGGGCGATATGCGACAATAGTTTGGGTTTTCGTCTCTGTATTTATTTATGTGGCAAGTTGTTATAATGATTAAAGTTGTGAAAGTTTCAAGTCAAAGGATACTGAGGTTTGTAGGCAAAAAGAAATTTAATGATAGTTATTATAATGAGAGGAAAGGGTTTTTATTGTGGCTTTGAATTTTCTATTCCTGGTATGAGTTAAGATTTTATTCTTTCTGAAACATTAAGTTTTAGTTGAGCTAAATTCTATTCAATAATGGAACAGATAACACTATTACCTACCGCTTTGAACAAAGAATATATCTTCAGAAATACCTTATCGATTTAACAAATCTCGATGTTAAATATGATTTCAAAAGAAGATTAAACAAAACATAACTAAAAGAAAGTGTTGCGAAAAAAAAACTGCAAAAGTTGGAAAAATTAAAAACATCTTTTTAAGAAGAGTTTTTTGGGATCTTGTTCAAAATAAATATTTTTAGCTAATTTCTTTAATCCCTACTCATTTTATTTCAAAATAATGAACTTTATTGTTGAGGGTGAATAAGCTAGTCTGTAAGCGCATTTCGTGGGTTGGCGAGGCCAGCTCATAAGGAAACATTTACCCCACTTTTTAACTTTTTAGAAAATCTTAAACGTCTTATGCTTGACATTATTTAAACCAAATGAGGAGTTAAGAGAAAATCAAGACAAAAACATTGAATTTTTACCAAAACACCCCACAACAAACAATTCTTATTTTATTATTCTTATTTGGCTTACTACGTTTTTTTGTTTTTTTTTTTTTGTTTGCCAACTCCAAATGTAGCTGTAAGCCGCAGAAAAATATTTTTTTTTAATTAAAACATATTTTTTCATTTTATCTCGATCATTATTTTTTAAAAGGTTTGTCGATTCCAAATTGTTTCAATGTTTAATGGAAACCTACCTATAGAGGAGAACTATTCAACACCGCACAGTGGGAAATCGTTTCTTGGTCGTGGCCAAAAGTCAATCACGTATTTTTGAAAAATTATTTTTATTTTCATTTCTTTTATAAAACTTTTAAAATTTGATCTGGAGTCTTAATTTTTTTTCTGTACTTGAGTACGGGTAACTCAAACGAGGTTAAATTGGTCCACGAAAAATAACAACTATAATAAAATATAACCATTTGTTGAAGCAGTCCCCATTTAGTTGGCTGTTTGTGGCTATTAAGAATATTTTAACTTTTTTCAAAAAGTAATTAAAATAAGTATAAATGTTAGATTTTGGAAGCCATAACTTGTGAAGCTCGTTACGGCTCAAGAAACGGGTAACAGTTGTAGAAAGCACAAAGCTTTATGAAAAACTTTTGCAAATATACTTGACGCTTGAATATCCCCGGGAACCCACTCCTTTCCTTTGAAAAATGTATCTACCCCCTAGATAAGTTTTGCGAGCCAACCCCAATTATTTTTAAATATATTTAGGTCGGGAGAGTATGGTGGTCAATTCAGAAGCTGAAAATTTTTGTTTGAAATGAGTTCCTTTACAACTCTGGCAATATGTATAGAAGCATTGCCTTGTTGCTTAACTCCAAATCCCAAAAATATCATATACTTTAGGGAAAGTTCTGCGATTTGAAACTATCAATCGATTGTGCCCTATTATGTTACAGCACCCCAGACCATAATTCCACCTTCTGCTGTGATGGCGATTTAAAAATAGATTATCTTTTCTCATATCGTGAAAATAATAAATAAATAAAATTTATTTCCTTCACTAGAAACCACAGAACGTCGGTCGTTAACAAGACCTCTTACTTGTGTGTCCTGTGTCCTGTGAAATCAATTTTCTTTGCGCACATTATTCAGCGGCGATTTTTTCTTCAGTTTTTTTTCGTTGAGATAATTTGCTGGATACTAGCTTGAGACCTAATGTTTGGTGCCGAGTTTCACCCATTTCGTAAGGTTTTTATAGCATCGGTTGTGTTTATAGGGGTTGGAATGCTTACTTTGTAATTCTTTTCATAGTTTTTAGTATCTTTTTGGTATTCGTGCACAGTTTAAAATCGTCGTCCAATTTAGCGCACAATGGGCCCATAAAATAATATTTTCTTCTACTAATAATTTAACGTATAAATTAAACACGACTAGTTACAAAGAATTTGATAATGCAAAGTGGTTTTAATCGCTGGAACGAAGAAAAGATTGCTCTTGTTTTGTATCTTATGGAAAATACTCTTGCGTTAAATTTTGATGTTGTTGTTCTCATTTTTCTAATCTTAAGCAAGCGCTCTGTCTGACGGTATTCAATTTGAGCTGTAGAGAAAAATTTCAAAGAGATATGGCCTACGAAAAAATTAATTTAAGTAGTTTTAATCTTGTATATAAATATATCTCACTAATTAAAAATCCCACCCCTTTAAATAACTTCGTGTCTTTATGGACTTAATGCTTTCGAAAGAATGGTGTCGCCTTTCGAAATTATAATCATATGATTTCAACACAATGATTTTTAATTTAGTTAAATATTTGAAAAAAAAATATCCCAAAATCCCATTTCAGAATTTAAGTAAATTTACTCGTTAAAACGTTTCTGCCGAAAAAAACCAATTATATTCTGGAACGTACAACGCAAGAAAATAATACATAAATAATTCTAGTCTACTGAAAAATATTTGTTCTGAAAACAATTTTCTTAAATACAGACCTTAAATACACTTATTTTACAAAAGTCTTAAATTACAAATTTACAACTTGAAATATTTCTTAAAACATTCCAAAAAGAAGAATATTTTAATTGAAAAGTTTAATACAGACTAAAAATTAAATAACCAAGATACAAGACAAGTGCAGACACACAAATAGTAGACAAGTAGAAAAAGACAAAGACATATCTAGTAAGTAGTGTTCAAAACTACCATGTGACATGAAATAATGTAAACAAAAGTTTGTAAACATGGAGAACTCTGAAGGATAACAATGGATTTCTCAGATATTGTTAAAAAAGTCATAAAAAACTCTATGGTTTTCTTAAACGGTCGCATATATTGCCTTCAAAAAAATAGCCAAAAATACGTACTGGAACTTTTGACTAACTCTCACGTTGCTCTACATATATATGAGCCGTTCATTGAACAAGTCCAATTACTTTAACATTTAAGACTTTATTAAAAATTGGAGTTAATCCAATTTTGCAGTGCACGGTTCATATGCATGCGAAAATAACAGATAGGCCTCGCACACTAAAAGTGTTTTTGGATAAAAGAACTTATGTCAACACAAGTAGTTCTCATTAAACATCACAAGTAATTATAATTTCATCCCCAGTTATAATTTCTTGTAGGAGTTCTAAGTAAGCAAAAGTGAAATAATAAAATGTTTGCTGCAATAACAACCTATGAGAAGTTGTGTCTTTTTACACGAAAACAATTCGTAAGTTACCAAACGTTGCACATCATACTTCATCTTAAGAGGTCGCTAATTTTCCATACACTGTTAAACCCATGTCAATCGTGAATAAAATAGAGCTCAAGGCTGTCCTTTCTTACATTAAAGCAAATTTCAGTGTTTATCGGTTTATCGCGCGATTAAACTCCGTTAGAATATTTAGAATATGATGTTATACTTTTGTTTCGAACTTAATTTCGAATTTCAGAATGTACAAAAAATAAAATATATTTCAAAGTCCAATTGACAGCAAACAAGCAACGCGTGTCCTCAAAAGTAGTTTATGTGAAAATATATTATTTATTTTTGTATCAGTATAATTTTTTGTTAACCTCATCATCAGCATTTTATCCGGCAACTGATTTAATTTTTGTTCCACAAATTTCTCTTCTCCCTGCGTGTCTGAAAAATTATGCACAAAAACAAATATAAAATAATAAAAAAAACATGTCTCCAGCATTTCTGTTGTTAAATGAACATAAACGAAAGATTCTTCCTTTTTTTTCTTTCTTGAATCCTTTAAATATTTGAAAGTAAGTATATCCTGTGAAGTTGCTGCTGTTGAATTGAAATACTGCACAATATAAATGTTTGTTAAGGCTGAAGTAAGATCGAAAGACAGGGAGTGTTGTTTGAATCAAAAACGAATCTACCAACACCTTAAGCAACATTAACATTGCGTTGTTTAATCGCATATTTTTCCATAGTCAGCAGAGGTCATTATGAGATTTAGGTCTTTGAGATTTATCGAAATCGCGCACTTCTGTAAAGAAAAAAAAATATTATGTAGAAGACAACCATTATGCTGCTAGCTGGCTCTCATTTATCCTCCAACGAAGATTGGTTATAAGTAGTAGCGACAGTGTTCGCTGGACAGCTATCTCTAATGTGATATTGTCATCAGATTCGTCAGTTTATTCTCTTACCTTTCAGGAAAATAATCAAGAGTATTGACATCGCTATTCAGGTCAGGCCAGTTAATGGTACCACTACTTAAAATAATTTTGCTGGAGAATAATTCGTTTACCGCAGCAATTGATAAGTCAAAAGTAGACATGGTTACTTTCAGTCTCTGAATGAACTGTATTTAATAGGCTTTGGATGTAAGTATTAAAATTAACTGCAACAACGAATAGATAAAAGTGATTTTGACGAACCGAAATGGTTGTGTCGGTACCTGCAACAGATCGTGGCAAAGTTGTGTTTCAAAATTACACAGTTTATCTGGTGTTTTCGAACATCCGAATTTTCTATTGCTATCGTCACTTAGTGAATAGCAAGAATGATACACATTCTTAGCGCTACCTATTAGAAACACTGTTTCCTTAATAGGCTCGAAGGCCGTCAGCTTGGCAAGCATATAGATAAGGCTTGCCGTAACTGAGTGCACTCTCGGAACTTCTGACTTATACCTCCACGTGGTGGCGGCCGGTAACAGGTTCCTGTCTCTGCAAGGAATCTGGATACAAAAGTCGAGCGGAGAGAAGTTAACACTCTCGTATAAAAAAGCCCCAATTCACGGTGGAACAGCATACGCCAGGAATACTTGAGACCAAGAGGATGCTTGCTCTCAAGTATGCGGATTCTGGATACCAGTCGATCTCCAGTTTAAGTACAGACTTACTCATGCATATGGAGCTCTGTGGCGGTGGACATCTTTTTCTCTATTATAGGGATGATCACGGTAGGAATCAAGAAGAGATAAACAGGAATTTCTCACGAAGGGTAGACGGGTCAATCTTTAACGCTAAGGCGTTGGGCCGTGAGAAATCAAGAGGGAAGGGCAATGTAGCCTCGCAGGAGGTGGAGAGGTTTATATTTGTAGTAACTCCGGTGTCTATTTGCCTATGAAGGAATTGTGAAGAAAACGTCACAAGGGATGGATGGGTCAGTCTCCAAATATACTTCTAAAGAAATAGGAAAACGGTAGCACACATTGGGTGTAAATGTCCAGCTCCGGCTAGCATAGGACTACAGGCAGATACTTGTTACATATGAATGCTATGGTGGACTTGGCCATTACAAGAGACTCCGTTGTGAGGAAGAAGGCCGATAGTCACCAGTCTCCAGTCTCCAGTTTGAAATCACTAGAGCGAAGAGTAAAAGCTAGTGGCACATCCCACCAATATTAACAACCATAGGCTAACCCCATAGCAGGGGCACCAAACCTTTACAAAGTTAATACTGCAACAAAACCCCGATAACATTTTCAGAAACTTAAAGTTCAAATTGCTTCGTTGTCGATGGCTACTTGGAGGAGTTCAAAAATGTTTTGTGCAGGCAAGATAATAAAACTATTAAAGTCCGCGTCGAGAAGATTAACAAATAGAGAAATTTCAGACTGCTAGTGTAGCATTTGCAAGTTGAGAACCTGCAAAATTGTCCATCACATTTCCATATAAGACAAGTATCTTTTTTACTTCCGCTTTTAAATACTCGTAGGTAGGGTTCTTTACAAAACAAAGAAACTTCTACGACTACTTTATGAAAGAAGTCTGCAAAGGACATCTTGTGCTTAAATATTTACGAGCTTTTGCTATAGTTGTGCTGTTTTGTACATAAAATATTACGGGCTTACATTGGCATATGAGGACAAATATACATACGTCTATGTATATATGTATATGTGTATATGAATGCATACGAGAGTAAATATTTGAATACTTTTTAATGCGTTTTGTTTCTTTGTCACTTGTCTCTTGTCTTTTTGTTATGAATTTTTATTTTTTTACTTCTTATGTATTCTTTATTCATTTGTTTTGTTTTCATTTGTGTTTCTCTGGTCAATGATTTCTATTTTCTAAAAGCCTTGATGTATAATATTATTTTCTTTATCCATGATGCAATTTTGATATTTCTTTTGTCTTTATAGCTCAACCCACCAGAATATAATGAGAAGCCTTATTAAAAAAAATTTAAATCAAAATGAATACCCCAGAAATATAAAACACATTCTTCGGTCTGGGAAGCACTTCTCAGCACTTTAATGTTAGCAAAACTTCTTAATCAATTTGCTTTGGGGAAGAAAAAGAATCATAAATTAGAAGATCGATTTGTGATGTCTTATAAAAATATGAAAAGAAAGAAAGTAGAATCATTAAAACTTAATCTAGAATTTCCTCGAACTTTAAAATTTTATAAAAATTAAAAAAAAATTAGTGGAAGTACGATAGGTCGTATTTGTGTAAATGCCAGACTTAAAATGCAAAGAACTATACCGGCTTTGGAAAAGCAGTAATTTCACTATCAATTGTTGATGTGTTATGGTCATAAGCAATTTTTTTTAACACACACATATATATATAATATCCATACATATATGTATACACCCTGTAGGAAATGTCGATAGTCAAACTATACTGATTCTGTATTAACTTTGTCACCAGCATAATGCTCTGTGCTGTAGACATTTACTGACCTTGGAACTTGGCAAGGTAGTTCTAATGGGACCAAATATTCTAGTCTACACTTTTACGACTTCTTACTAGATTTTCTTAATAGTAATACTGGGAGGTGGAAAAGGTAAACAACTTAATTTAAATTTGTATATACAGGGTGTTCGCCGGGAAGGTATACTACTTTGTTTGTTTATAATTTTTGATTAAATGGATCGTATATTGATAAATGTTTTATTTAATGTCGTCAATTATGTATGGAATACAATAGCCTCACAAATGCGAGCCCTTTTTTTACACATTTCACGCGGTATTTCATTAATTTCATCACGAATATTTTGTTTGAGTTGCTCCAGCGATTATTGTTTGTTTGCATAAACCATGCTTTTCCGATATCCCCACAAACAGAAGTCCGGAGCAGTCAAATAAGGCAACCATGGAGGCCAATCAACATCACCATTCCTTGAAATAACTTGTTGTGGAAAGAGGTTTCGCACCGTCTTGTTGAAACCACATGTTAGTCAAGCCCAAAGCATGCAGTTGTGGCGTTAAAAAGTTTTCAATCATATCACGATAGCGCTCCCCATTGACAGTTACCGTTACACCGTTTTCAGTTTCAAAGAAGTAAAGTCCAATGATTCCTCCTGACCAAATTGCAGACCAGACTGGCACTTTTAATAGATGCAAAGGTGACTGATGAATAATTTGAGGGTTTTCCATTGCCCAGAACCGAATATTCTGTTTATTCACATATCAATTCAAATGAAAATGTGCCTCGTCACTCATTATGATTTTTTCATGAAAATCGGGGTTGTCATGGGCGAGCTGTAGCATCCTATTAAATTTGCCACGTCTCTACTTCACGACTTCCAAATATGAACTGTTTACCAAAATGGCTGCAAAACAAATTAGTATACCTTCCCGGCGGATACCCTGTATTTTCGTTAAATTAGATGTTTTATTGAAGAAGAAAAACGTATCCTTAATTTTGCAAAAGTAACAAAGCATCAAGTACAGTCTATTTTTATTTCTTTTTTCATTTAAAGCTAAAGTGTTACAAGACGAGGTACCCATCAAAGGCAACAAAAAATGTATAGACGCTTTGTTGATAGTGTCACCAAAAAGTCACTAAAAATATTAAAAATTGTGCTGACTTGAAGATACTTTACACTAGGTTTCCTTCAGGGTGCGTAGTCGATTTTCACACAAAAAAATATATGTTCAATTCACAAGCGCCTCCATTGTATTATTGTATTGTAACACAATATTGTTGATAGTTTTCATAGAGTAATGTTGTATTATAAAACAACTTGATTTCATATGTTTTTGAAATGTTCTATCGACAGCATATGTTACCTGATTAATATGTGTTTAAACAAATCGAATTATAAAGGGAAATAAATTAAGATAATTAAAAACACCTTAATGTAAAGGGTGTCCAAAATTTAACGCAGGATTTTAATTGAAGAGAAAACATAAATTTACTCTTTTAATTGTTAATTTTTCAGGATATTTTTTTAAAATAACTCGTCGGGCAAATGCTGGCACATAACACGAATTCTTTTGTCAAAACTTTCCATGATCATTTTGCATTAATGTGGTTGTATTTCGTTAATGCAGCGTTTAATTTTCTTCTGTAACGCACGGGTGGTAAAGGGCTTGTTTACATAGCCCCTGACCTTAAATAATTATTTTTGTTTAATTAAATCTTTCTAAAAGAAAATGTGATGAGTAATTTTTTGCATTCAAATCTTAATATACATTCTCCGGTTGGGTGGGGAGAGCCATCTCGCCAGGCTCAATGCGTCTGTTTTTTTAAGACTGCGTTCTTTGTAACTTCTGGAGGCTTGATGCGCAAGCAGTACCTCACAGCTAAAGTCGATACGACCACATTCGTTTTAGAACGGACTGGTATAAAAGGTCATTGCATTCCAAAGCTAGGGTTGACTTAAGACCTCTTAACGAGTGCAATTGGTTTGTTCTATATTCTCTTGCCGTTATTTTTACCTCAAAGTAAGGCGTCGAATTAGGTGAGCACCCAAATATTTACAGTATGTTTGCGCTGCAACAGTGGTATTTGTTATTGTTGTAGGTGACCAGTTTTTCCTTCTCAGGGTAAACGTTACGTGAGTTGTTTTAATGGTTTTACCTTTATTCTTCACTCATTTAGTTAGTCCTCAAGCTCATTAATATAGATCTGGTGAACACCTGTAAGTGCAGTGTCATCTGCAAACGTTGACGTATATGTATTTGGGCTTGTTGACATACCCGATGTATAGTTGATATATAACAGCTGCACTGGAATACTACCTTGAGTCACCCCTGCAGATATTTTTCCATTTTTATAAAATTTTTGTCTTGACCTTGGTTGGTTGGTTGGATAACATGGTAGCCTGCTGCACGCAGGCTGTCAAGTAAGGTCTGAATGACCCCGTTTTGACAAGACTATACCACTCGCCAGGTAAATGGTGTCTTAGAGCCTATGCTCGCACTAAGACTAGGGAGCTACATAGATCCATCCCGTAGCCGTGAGATATCTTAAAATATCGTTGAAACGGCACCTAGATATCTCACTGAGATCCTCCAGTATGTAGTCTCCAAGAAATTTGTGTCTCCTGACAGCCAGCGCAGGGCATTCGCAGAGAAGGTGAAAAACCGTCTCCTCTTTCTCTATGTCCTTACAACTGCGACAGTGGTCATTATAGGGGAGGCCAAGTCGCCTGGCATGTTCTCCTAACACCCAGTGACCTGTTAATACTGCCAGCAACCTCGATAAGTTCCTCCGTCTCTGGCCTCTGTCTTGACCTTACTTTGAGCGTCCTATCTGTCAAATAGCTCTAAGGAAGCTTGTGGGAGTTTTTAGAAAGAACTCGAGTTATTTTATTGAGTAGCCCATTATGCCCGGCTTTACCGAACGCCAAATGCCGTTCTAATAGCGGTAATAATTCAGTGGACTTACTCGATAGTACTATGCCTCGCACGTAAATCAAACTTATAGTCCGGGTTAATGAAACAAATTATTTTTCAATAATAGGTATTGATAATCTGACTTCAGTTCTTCCCCGGCTTAGTAATCATAACTATTTCAGAAATATTCCAAGAGCACGGGAAAAAGCCAAATTGCAACATGACATTAAATACGAATAGTGAAATTCCCACAGCATAATTAGGTACTTTTCTCATCATTGATGCTGTAATACGATAAGGACCGGGTGATTTTTCCATATGCCAATTTTGGACATAAGCCATAATAAAATAACATTTACTGTTCACAAACAAATAAACCAAAGGTTTATTTTAATACACGATACAACATAAGCCGTTTGTGAGGTAAGCAATTGTGCTGTAAAACACTAATTTTTGTTCAAAGTCGATGTCTGTCACATTTAAAGGAAAGATAAAGACTTGAGGTCATTTTTGAGACTCCCCTACATTCAGAAAAAAATCATTTTTTGATTTGATTTATGTGGTCTGTGATAGTATTTTAATTAATCATGATCGCTATAGAGCCACGATCAGAGATTAATTTAATGGTTCCTGAAAGGATAAAGAAACCAAACACAACCTCCGTAACTGCAATAGAAAAGGAAAAATGCCATACGAAAGTTTTCAAAAAAAAACGCCAACAAATCATTCGACCGTTTGTAAGAATCTCTCTAAATACAAGAAAACACAGAATCGAAATAGAAATATATTTATTTGGATTTTTCGTAAATAAACTTGGCTTAAAAACAAAATTGAAAATAATATTTCAAACAGTTATAAAAACATCAAACTACGAGTTTCATACTTCCAAATACCAAACAAGAAATGTTCAAAATTTTATAATATAAATCAAATTAATATCATTATTTCTTCTATTCAAAATAAAATAATAAAATCAACTTTTAGTTGTAATTAATTTTCATTATAATGGCCAAATTGTACTCCTTGTATTCGTTCCTCATGTTGCTCCCGTTTTCGTTTCGTTCGGTTTAGTTTTGTGTTTGGTCACTTCACAAGAAAAACAACCTTTTTTGAAGCTGGCAATTTATTGTATAAATTAGCGTATTCATCAATTTTAATAACATTTTTAAACCATAAAACCACAACACAGTACTAAAACATAACCACAGCTACTCACCCATTGAGCAAGTTTTTACAGCCAAGAAAAGAATAGGACGAAGGAGACGACTGGAACAAACAAAAGCAAACGTAACAACTTACAACAGAGTAATATCTTTTAAGCAAAAATATTATTTTGAGCGAATTAAATATGTTTTGCAATGAGTCTTTAGTACCCTATGGATTCATATCACGAATATATGAGAGTAGAAAGAAGTTTTTTTGATTACGAAATGTTTTTGAATAAATACGGGTAACAGTTTTGCATCGCCGTGTCGCCGTCTACCTTTCCTTCAGCCTCTGATTCGAAATCATCATGGCCAGTTACGCGATTGAGGGGCACAACTCAAAATCATCTTTGGAAAGAAGGCGCATATTTAAATGAATGCTAACAAGCCCGCAATGCACTATGTGCCCAAGTATTTAAAAAAATGTATCAGAGGTACAATTCTTTCGTATTTTTCGAAAACAAATTTGGCTAAGCCGTCCTTCTTAAGGCTGAGCGTTATAGGGTGTATCAATTAGAACGTACTATTTTAATTTTGTATGATTATTCTGATTATAAAAATTGACCGCTACACAACACACAATTCGTTCAATGTGTAATTGAGGAAAGTGAAGTAGTTGCCGATTTTCGAAAAAATATCATATTCACAGATGAAGCGTATCTGAATCTGAATGGCTTCGTAAGTAAAAGAAATTGTGAAATTTGTGACTGAGAAAATCCGTTCACGATTCATGAGAAACAGATTTCTCGATAATATGCATCGGATTTTAATCAAACAGCATGACTAGGCAGTGACTGTGAACAGCGTTCGTTACCGAAACTGGATAGCGTGAATCTGGCCGATTTATTGCAGCGATTTATTGACATAGTGGCCAAAAATATCATGAGATTTATGGCCATGTGATTTTTTTATTAGTAAAATATTAAAACCGCGTTTTAAGACGTCTTCTGTAAGGTACGATACACATCTTTATAATAAGATACACATCTTTGTTAAAAATTATTGTAAAACTTTATGAAAATATCAATGGCCGTGGTAGCCACTTGCCGGATATTTTATTCCATAATTAGTCGGAACATGTTTACATGCTATAAAAATATCAGTACTTATTTAAAAAAAGATTTTCACTTATACCTCACCTAGTTTTATTTCATTTCAACTTCGACGCGCTCATACAGGCAATCCCTTTAAATAGTCTTAAACACGTAATTATATTCAAATAAAATGGGTGAAAAATTAATAAACCCTGTTATGAGTATTTTTCACTTTATCCGTTTCCCTGAAGATCCAACCGTGAATAAATTCCCCGATTGATTTTCTACTGACATTTTGTTCACTTAATTTTTTTGTTGGCAACCTGTATACATCCTGTCAGTATTTATTTCTTATATTTATAATGCTAAAGTTTAGAGTATAACGTTTTAGGTCAAGATCATCCATCAATGCATTCCACAACACCTGGTATCCTAAATTTCGATCTCTTCTTCTGGCTGGTATGTTGTCGACTTACTAAAAAGACTTTGTTCTAAAGCTCGGGCAATTCGCAGAATATTGATTTTGCCATTCTGATGTCATAATCTCTTACTATTCATTTCTGATACACAGCTCCTGCAAAGAATCGCAAGCAGGTACTGATCTTGACAACTGCTGGAATACCAAATTATTTGTTTGCGGACGGCAGGGAATTGTTTAGGAAATCAAATTTATATATCCTGTAATGTTGGATAAATATAATATAAAAATTAAATTTAAAGAAAAAGCTTTTGAATGAATGTGGTCACTTACAATATATCGGGTATTTCCCAGGTATTAAATGCGTCTCGTAAACCCCTTCGAACAATTCGATATTGCCTCGTTTCTTCTTCTTGTAATAAAATAATTGTTTCGATTACTTCTGATCATTTTATTTCTTTATTTTTTATTCTTATTTAAAAACATTACAGATCCCCTTATTCGTCATATTTATATTCAATTTACATTGAGAACTGACTTTATTCTTACAGCTGTTCAATGCTGGAAACAACCAGTCCGCGATAAATACGGTTTGAAGGGAATTAAAAAGTTCAAAGGAGCGTAAATTTCTCTTCTTATTTACGATAGGGCTGAATCTCTTTTCATTAATTTATCTAGGTTCTACATGTTTAATTTTATCTTGATCTGCCCTTTCTACAGCTCCTGCAAACATAATCGCTCGCAAAATAAAGAGCAAAAATTACTTATTTCATATAGAAACTCGCTTGTCACTACACAAGAGTCATTACTTAGTTATTGGAAGAGTGATAAGAGAATGGTTCATGGGATCTTGTAAAGCGAAAAGACAAATTCTTAGATATTCTTGCACCATAACAACTCGAAAGATAAAGTGAAGTTTGGAAATATTTGATTGGAGAAAATATAATCAATGGAATATAGTAGCCCATGACTAATAGAGAACGTAAGATTATTTTCTTTTTGCCTTTAACCCACTGTACTTTTCCCAATATTTATATTTTACATATCATTCTGGCACTTCATTTGATTAGTATCTAAACGGTTTTATTTCATGTATCACAATATAGGGTACAAATAAGGCTCATAAACCCTTCTCAAATGCTTGATATGTAACGAATTCTAGAGAATCATAATTTTGGAAATCTTCTTTTTTATCTTCCTTAAAACGAAATACTCAACTAAAATAAATTAATTGTATAAAAATTAAAATAAAAATATTTCTTTTATACCTCTAAGGCTTTGTTTTAATATTAACTGAACTTAGGTTGTATAACAAGAAATATTTTTATAATAGAAAATAAAGAAAACACTATCCCATCTTAACAAGAGCTGAAAATAAAAGCAAGAATAAGCAAAAAAAAAATCCATTGCAAAGAAAAAGAAAACATGGCCGCTTTAAAACAAAGAAACACTCACTAACACACACGCCCACAATGTATATGTGTTCGAAATCAAGGAGTATAGGAAATCAAGAGGGTGGTGAATAGTTGGCGTTGCCTTATAAGCGGGGTGATGATTTTAGATGTTTGTAACGTAAACTAGTGTTTAAAGTGTTGCTTTGTTGTTGGTGTTAGCAGGACATCTAAAGAGGGTTGTTTGATGTTATTAGATATAGTTTTGTTTAGTTTAGCTTTTAGTTGTGTGTTTGGTTTTTTATTTCTTGTCTCAAAAATTCTTTTAACAACGTTTAAGGATTATTTCGTCTCGACCGAACATGCAATTAATTATAAGCTTAAGGCCTTGGAACCCTTTTGTGTGAACAACACAACAACAAGGAAAAGAACTTTAGTACAAAAATAAAACTCGAAGTAAAAACTAACAACTTTGATATTTATAGCACATTAAACTCATACTTACGTCTGCAGGTATCTTGGCTCATAAAGCTATTAAAACTTGTGCCCCTTTTCTTATCGTAACTCGTTTAGTTTTACACATTATTATTAATTTATTTTATAAATTAGCGATTGTTCGTATTCGAGTATTTGCCATTTTTAAATATTTAAAATAATTTCGAACTTACGAAAACTTGAACATTTTTTAATAATTTTTTTAAAAACTAAGCCCTTTTAAATCTGATATTTTAAAATTGTCAATTGAAAAATTCGAAATTATGTTCGAAATTTCGAACATGCTCCAAAAGTTTCTATTTGCATATATTCGGTTTTAAAAACTTGAAAATCTTTCATTACAAATAAATATTTAATTAATTTAAAACATCTTTGTAACTCAAAAGTGAACAATAAGAATTAAAGCCGAATTTAAAAACACATTGTTCTGTAAAATTAACTCAACAATTCGCAAAAACAGAAAGCGGTGCCGGCAAAAAAATGTTCATCAAATTCGTTTGGGTGTTTTATATAAAAGTATTTGTTTAATATATTTTTTAATTTATTTACATTTCCCTAAGAGACCTTGGACTAACTTTCAAATCGCAGCAGCTCTCTGCTAATAATTAGGGCGTAATCGCCATTATTTTTACAAAAAATAGTTTTCAACATTTACTTTAAAGATAATTTTGATTAAAAATTTTCTTTTAAATTATTGTAATTATATATCAAATATTAATAGCCCCCAAAACAATAGAGTGATGCGTAGTATAATACAAAACCCTGCTTGCTGCGATCGAAGAAAAACCGATGTGCCTGGTTAGTAAGCTACACTTGCACGGCTTTTATTGATACCGCATCGTTTTTGCCTAACTTCATGGACCAATTATCAAGGCCGATTATATACTCCAAAATAATTACGTTAGCCACGATATGCACTTTTTCACGAGCTTCCATTTTCTTACTACGTTGGATAATTCGATAACATTTTCCCGTTGTATATTGTTCCATCTTTAATTCTGTAACAAAACCTAGAATAGTAATGCACCCATTTACTACGTACCATCGTTTTACCTCAATTTTAGTTTGTATTTAGTTAATGAAATCTAGTAGAAATAATCTGGTCCGGCCCACTGTACAAAAAATGCCATTATGGTTTTGAAGAACTGTTTTGGTGGTGATTATATAAAACACAGATACCGGTATAGAACATTTACATCTAGCAGTAGAATATAAAATTAGATACCTGCTAGACAACTTTGTAAGTCGATGTAGAAAATCATTCCATTTGCTTGATTCCCTGGCAAAATAGCTTTAGTAACACAGTACATTGAACCAATTTTTTCTTGACGAAGAGAACCAAAAAAAAAAAATTTGTACGTGTATCGATGTTTTGAAACTTTACGTCTGGCTTCTATTTTAAGGCGGGACTATAGTCACCTATTTGCCAAAATATTATCATAAATCGGCATAAAAAAACTTGTAATTCTTACATTTTAGTTATCAGGTGTGTTCTGCACTTATATGTCAAATTATACGCGAAACATTTTTGTGAAACATTTTAACTCACCAACTCGTCGCTGTGAGGGTCATTGTGTACCTTTCTTGAAGGAAGGCAAAAACTTCCCTCTAAACAGCAACGTAGCGGGCTGAAATGTGCTACGAAAATAATTTAAATGCAAGAAATAAGTTAAGAATTCAAATGTGTTTAAGGATTAAGTTCATACCTATTTACAATTAGTGCTAAACTATCCCACGAAACGGGATTTTATGAGACTAGCTTATATTGGAAATATGTCTAAGATAAAATTTCACTATTAGCCACCAACCATACAAAAGAAAGCTCTAGATAGAAAATATTTAAAAATTTCATGTCTAGATCGTTATCATACAATATCCACCATAATTCGGCTATTAGAGAGAGAATACTCTTGCCTTGATAAATTTTTTCAATAAGAGCACATATCTGATCAAATTGTTAACCGAATTCTCTTGCTAACTGATGCTCAAAATAGTCCATATCAGAATACAAAAAAAAATAATTTGAACTGACATTTGAACAGCTCATTTTAATAGCACATAGCATGGCTTTGTCGTATATTCAAACAGCAGCAGAATGATTATCAATGATGACTTTAATGCTTTTCCAGCCGGCCAGCTCAATTAATGTTACCATTTAGTAAAACTCAGCGTCGTGCATAATTTTTTGCATTCCAGGGAGAACACTTTGTTGTACAGTGTAGCTCAAAAAAGTCTCACTGCACGCAATAATTGGAGACAGAATCAATACAACCTCTACCGTTATAACAACAGAGACTCGTATTGTCATTTATTATGGATTTCGACGTTACATCAATTCTCTGGAAATATTAAATGATTGGAAAAAAAGTTCTTGATTTAATATTCCGACAGGGTGTATTGATGTAGATTTTTAAAACAAATTTTCTTCATCCCTTGTCAAGTTTGGTTTGGATACAAACCGGATGGCTATGTGCCATCTACAGTGTCGTTTTTCGTTCTCTTTTCATCTCCGTTCCAAGTCACATTTAAAGAGGATGCACAATAAATTGTCTCGACCTCATAGCGGTTATGATCCATAACTGACAAAGATAAACCTCTGAATCAAAAATGATTGCAAAAAATCTTGGCTTTCATACAATAGTTTTTTTATTGAATATCCCCCTGCATGGCTATTAGAATATCAACTGATGGTAAAATTAAGACTCAAGCGAGTTACGTATGTAATCCCACATACTCAACCAACCCTCGTAGATATAAATTCAATCATTAATAAATACATTAAAGAAACTTAAATACAAAGTCAACGACACTTTGTAACAATTTTAAAATTTTTATTCAATAAACAATTTTTTTACTTCTCTTCATTTTCTGAAATTTGATTTCATTCTTCCGCTATTTCGTAAGCATTTAAAGTCAATGACATTGTTTTCATTCATCCAAATTTTATTTCTGCTATAAAGCATAAAATACAATTTAGCTGAAATTCGAACCCTTTAAAAAAATATTGAGAAATAATTGTTTATTTTTTGAAACCACTTGGAGTCATCGATTTTCATTGCGATGACCCAATAAATAAAAACAACAACAACAACGAAGAAAACAGAAGAAGTCATGTTAAGAATAGATTTAAGAAATTTTAATAATTCAGTCTTAAGATCACAATCAAGAAATAAAGACACAAAAATAAAAATCGTGTTTTATTTCAAAACGTTATTAGCGCGGTTATACAAAATTGTTAGTGCAGCATCTTCAGGAAAATTATAACAGCTAACGAAGCTTATTGCTGCAATTACGACCCACAAGCCAAGTCTAGGAATTTTAGAAAAACATTTTTTCGATTTATTTTACATGAGAAGAAACCTTTCTGAAATTGTGCAAAAGGCACAATTGTTGATAAAGTGGTGTCAAGACGAACGACGCACATCTCCCCACATTAGGAGAACATCTCAACAAATACACACTGCCGAAAAAACTGCAACTATATTGTAACCAGTAGGAATAAATAGAATAAAAAGAAAGAAAGTCTGCTTGTGTTGAGCTTCAAATATTTGTTAACCATAAAATTTTGTTTGTTATTCGAATAATCGAATAATTATTTTAGCTAAAATTACATACACTATCTGCGTATATTAAATGTGAATAGGAATCTTAATTTAATGGAAAAACTACACAACAGCAGCACAACGCACATTCACACAACCATTACCAGTCAAACACACTCATGCACATACGCTTACATACACACACTCTTATACACACACATTAAGAAATACAAATGTTAGGAAAACTTTTAAAAGATAAAACCCTCAAATTCAGTAACAACCAACACCCCAATTAAAAAAATATGACTTGAATTCGCATACCCAAGGATGCTTAAGAAATCTACAGAAGATGTATGCCACAGGCCCATTCCTACCGAATGTAAGCATAAACTATTATTTATTCCCAAAAGTTTAAGGCAACATCATTATCTTTTATGTACATAAAAATATAATATTTAAACATGCATACACTCTTACACCCCTACACACACACACACATACACACATGTACTTTTATGTAAAACCCAAATCGCCTCTAGAGAGGGTGTTTTTTAAAACAATCATTTTCTTTAGTTTTAACCCACACACACACACCCTCGCATACACTTTCTCAAGTATGCAAATATATATTTGTTTGATTGTGTTTTTATTAAGACTCTTGGTTTGTTTCTTCAGAACATGTCCATATTTTACATATGCCAGAGTATTTTGAAGCCCTTCTACCTCTTGCTGCGGATTGTGTAGAAGTTTCTTCACCCTTTTCGTTTGAATTTCAAAAAGTTGTGTTATTTCATTTTTACTTATCTACTTGGCTAGTTGCATGCAAATATCTTTAGTTTTCCAGAGTTACAGTTGGCTCCGCAGCAACTGTCGGCACTGAGTTTGCCTAGATTTTGTATGCAACGCAAAATATCGTCAGATTACTGAGCACATGGGTTCTCTTTCTAGACATATTTTCAAGAGGAAAGAATTAAAAGATGTTAAAAGTCCCCCCGCAAGTCGACGAAATAAAATTCATCATTTCACTCTTTTAATACAGTTGTCGACTGTGATTCAAATTGTAATTAGCCATAACGCAATCCCTTTGTAATATAATTTTTTTCTTTGTAAAATATTAATATTAAGATTCTTGGTAAAGATACCTTTACTCATTCTATCAAATTTCGAATTTCGTCATTTTATAATCTTTAATAACGCCAGCTAACAAAAAGGGTGGGCTCTTCAAACGGAATTAAAAAAAAAACAGTTTCAAATGTAATTAAATTTACTTTGTCTGAAATCGGATTTGCTGTCAATTTTATTGGTACCTAAATCCTGACATATGACCTCACAGGCTTGAATTAAATTTAATTCAATCGAGGGTTCCAATTTTCGAACTATTTTCACGACATTACGCGGCAATTCTTGCCTTCCAAGTCCTTAATTGTCTCTGGCTTATAGGTATGGAGCAGGTAATTAACATACGGCCAAAGACGATAGTCTAGCAATGGTAAAAGAAATTCTCTTGTACGCCAAAGTTGTATGACACCCAAAATTTCCCTACAATTCATCGATTTTATCGCAAGCCCTCTAATGTGTTGAAACCACAGCGCTCCCACAAAAATGGGAATTTATTGAGAACAATGACGTCGCTGGTCTTTGATCAATAGTGGCTACCATTGGATATAACGCTTTGACTCGCTCAGTAAATTATCAACTTTTTTAAAAATAAATTTGTTTTGCCATTGAATACCCAACGGACAGTGGTTTGTATCCATGTAGTGATTGAAAAAATTTATATAAGGAATATGGAAATTTTCGGAAAAATAAGGCAGGCCCATACATGACTACAAAATTACGAAAACCTGTATTGCTCGATATCACATTTCGATGTAAATGCAAGGAAGGGCTCTTAGTCGGTTAAAAACAAAAACTCTGCTGACACTACCAAACTTAAACGATTGTCATGAAATAATAAATGCAACACTCAGTTGTACTAAATGAAATTCAGATGTTAATATGGAAAATAAAAAGCAAGGAGTTCTCCAATAAAAATAGCACAAGGGAAACTTCTAGCCATTTTCATATAAAAAATCAACATCTCGTATTTTTAGAGGAAAATGCTTATAATTTTTGAGATATATATAACCTTAAATATTCTTACGCTTATTACCGACATAAACGTTAATTTGTAGGGTTCGATTGATCTCCAAGTCACCTCTACTCTTCGCGGTGAACGACGCCTTTATATAGAGATCACGGCCGGTTCAAGAAATGTCCCGAACATACGTGATATTGCGCATAATTTATTTCATGTGCTGGCTTAGTAGTCTTGTCGCGTGTGTGCGTATCTTCTGTATTAGTTGTTTTTATTTCTACTTTAAATCGCAGTTCATGGAATTTCACTCTTGGTTGTTGTTTTTGCTTTATGTTTATAACATTGCGTATTTGTACAATAGGTCGTTTCACACTAATTTCTTGCTGACAATTATTTTTTTATGATTTAATTAAACATCTTAGATTATTAATTCGTACCAATTTTACTCATGTGCAATTGATTAGACTTATATTATTTTTGTTATTTAGCAGATCAGAAAATTTGATATTTTATGGGTACAACAAAAATTGTGCTAGCAGCGAATATCGATTTAATTGAGTTCGAAAGCATATCGAAAATCTTTTCAAAGCAAAATACAACGTAGCAATTATTTAATTATTTCGAAAAATTAAGAAGAGGAAGTTTAATTTTTTTTTGTTCATTTGATTATATACATTTAACTAATTTCCGAGTCAGCAAACCTTAAACACTTTTGCTTATATGAATTATGTTTAGAGAAGGATATTAAGGCAGCCAACTAAGAAGACGAATGTTCTGGGTTGAAGTAGCTTCTTATACAGCTCAGGCGTACTGCATACGAGCATTTCATCATATATTTGCTACCGAAAGGATTGTGGTTGACGCAATTCTGCAAACTTTTCTTGTTTCTGCCATTGTTGAAGCTGTTAAAACTGTTCGTTTGCAATTTCGTCCATATTTTTGTTTGCCTTTCATGTCTCTGAGCACAGTTTGTTGTTTGGTCCGAATTCGCGAACGATGGGACAACAGGAAAAATGAAAAAGCATATAATTTGTTGTATTTTCTATACGCAATAGATGAGTCTTTATTACTGTATAAAATTTAATGCTAAAACTAGTACAATATATCAAATAAAGTACAACGGTAGGGATGTACCCCACAATGGCCTTAAATATGAGGGATACAAATTTAAGTGGTTAACGCTTGACTTCCAATATATTGTATCCGAACAGCAGTCAATTGTTCAGCTTAAAACAGCTGTTTCTGTTCAATAGTTTAAAAAACTAACACAAAATATAATAAAGAGAAAAAGGTCGGTAAACCTAGTAAAATAAAACAGCTGTGGTTAACTGTTATTTTCGAGGACTCATAGTTACATGATTTATAAAGAATCTAGATACTAGTAAGGTCTAAAATCTTGACGATTCTCTGAATCTGACTTTATATCATAATCGACAAAGCCCGCACAAATAAAGACGACCAGCTAGATAAACAGGGGGTTTACAAACTGACGTGCACCTGTCAACACAGCTACATAGGACAAACAGGCCGCAAAATAAAAACAAGATTTCGTGAACATATAAGGGACTATAACAAGAAGTTGCGTAATCCCGGCTCGACACCAGAATCTAATTTCGCGAACCACATGTTCAACAACAAATGTAATCCAGCTCATATTAGGAAAACGGTACAACTACTACACACACAGCAAAAGGGACGACGACTAAACATCCTAGAAAACATGGATATATATAAACATAAGACATTTGACGGACGTATCATAAACGAACAAACAAACTCAGATTCAGACGTTATATTCGAACATCTAAAGTTAATCTACAAGACACACAACAAAAATAACGGACAAGACACTCCAAAAACAATAAAAACACATTACAAAAATAATAAACAAATTCATAATCCAATAATCACTGACTTCTTTCAACCCCAACAAAAAACACTATAAAGAATTAAAAACAAAGCCCGCACCACAAATTATGATGCAATAAAATAGTAGTCACAATAGTCTAATCTATACAAAAGCACCAGGTCCCAATTACAGGCAGCTACGTGGAAGAAGAAGAAAAAAAATTACCTATAACATCTACCTGCCATCCGAAAACACAAATTCTGATGCAATACAAAGCCATAAAAACAGTCATCACTTACATCTACCAATCCATACAAAACACCCGACATACAAGCGTTACCTGCTACCTGCTCACACCTTACAGATGCTCACGCTTTATAGAGCTCACATGACAAATAGAATTGATACAAACTTCTCAGAACGAAAAATGACACTGAAGATGCCACATAGCCGAAACCGGTTTGTCTCCAAACCAAACTTGAGAAGGAATGACGGAAATTCGTTCCAAAATTCTACATCAAAATACCCTGTCGGAATATCAAATCAAGAATCATTAAAAACTATGTGTTTATTTAGTGGCCAATATACGAAGCTTTGAACAGAATAAAACTTCATGCTCCTTTTTTACCTCCCTCTAGTATTCATTTTATTACAACAGCGTTTGTTTTAGCATTGGCAAAGTCCTTTCCTTCCATCGCTGTATCCAATTGGATAGCAGACGTACCTTATAACAAGATTTCCTTATAAATCGGTTTATTTTCAAATATATTCATCTTTAGCATTGCTTTCTGTATTTTTTAAATATCTTGAAGTCTGCATTTTCTCATACAAGTATTTTACTGATCATTTTTATTTAGAAATCAGTAGCTAAATTTCTTTAACTGGACATTTCAACCCCTTTTTCACACGGTGCATACAACAAACGAAGCTGTCCTGCCACTTATTATAAAAAGAAGCTGCAGCATCTTACTGACCAGCAAGCAGCTCATCAAAGAAAGGGGTATCTTTAAAGTTATCAAACAACTGTGTGGTCAAAGGTTAAATTTTCAGAAAAATTCTCACAGTATTTTTGTCCAAAAAAAATGTTCCACTAATTTTTGTTAAATAAATTCTTATGTTGGGAAAAATCTTGAAAATAAATCTTAACCGAGATAAATTTATACACAAGTTTAAAGTAGGAAACCCGACAAGCCTGTTTTCTTAGAGTGAAACTAAACGTTAGATGTTTCTGGAAATCCTTGCTGCTGCTTATTTTTTATGTAAAAAATTAAAAAAAAAATTAAATTAAAAAATATCAAAGTCTACTCAACTCAACTGGTGTGATAATTAAAATGAAATGGTCATTGATGCTGTACTCGGGACCAGCAGCAACACCATTTATATGTCCTTTTGAGGTGTGTGTGAGTATGTGTGTGAGTGTGTATGGGTGTGTGAGTTTGGACTATCGAACTCTCTATAAGAGCTTTAATAAAGCAGACCCATAAACTTAAATATTTATGGAGCTGACGAGACCATATAGAGAGAGACCCATGCCAACATTAAATTTTCTATGGAAAAAGTCTTACATTCCACAGTTCTTTTTTTTACAACAAAATTAAATAAGTGGAAGAATTACAACAAGTTTATGCAAATCTTTCTATGTGTGCGTTGACATGTAAGAATAAACTAAAGGGTAATTTCTTACGTGCAAAGAACTTTAACCTGGGGTAATGAATGATTTTCACTCCGATTTACCAAAGATTTCATTCAGCAAAGGAGTCAGTTATTGGTTAAAGGAATAAGCTATTAAAAATTATTGAGACTCGAAACTGGCAGCTTGATAATGTTCAGATCGAAAGACTATGTCGGCCATGTAGTTTTTCTATATATTTAGTATCATTGTTGAGGATTGTGGATGTTATTGTGTAAATAATGTGAATATTCAGACTGTGAAGACACTTTTCCATTTGTGTACTTGGGATTATAAAGGGGACTTTATTGTAGCTCTCTATTAACATTTATTTTTTGTTGCTGTTAATACTTTTTATGCTTCCGACGTTTTGAGGCTTTTTTCCACATTCGCCTATCGACTGGCAGATACAACTTCCTTATTATGCTGGTTCCCGCATAATTATCAAGTTCTTACTCTTTGCTGTTCTGATTTTAGGTTACTGACTAGTTGTTCATGACCTCTAAGCCCATCACGGAGCTCTGTCCTAAATTATGTCATTTGAGAGACCTCTCCCATTTTTCCCATTTAATAAGTAGTGCTGAGTATTTATGTCGTGTATATTTAAAAAAATATACTATAAAGAAACTTATCTCTAGTATACAGACCCTGAGTACCTGCCAACCTCGAATTTTAATATAGATTTATCTAAATCTGTGTCAATGGGTATGATTTTGTTGTTTTACAGTAGAGCCATTTCAAGCGTTAAAGTTGATTTTTAAAAATTTAAATCTTAAAAAATAACTTATGTCCTTTTAACACCTTATTCCTAACAAAATTTTATGTTAAATTGCGTTACTGTTACAAATGAAAAAGGGAGAAAATCATTTCAATATAACTTCCTAAAAAGTCGAGCTAAATAAGTCGACTTAACCATTTATTCCTTATTGCCGCAGAAATAAAGATTCGCTCTGCGTAAATTACCTTATTTTTCCTTTACTGGCAACTAAAGAGAACACAGTGAAGCGGATGTTAAAATCCTGTAAACAGCAGTAACTTCTGTGGAAAGGGGGGAGCGAGTTAAATTTGAATGACTAAATCTGACCCAAAAGGTACAGAAACATTTATACCTATGACGAAACAATAACCTAGTGTCAGATGAGAGACGGATCTAGAAAGTTGAAAATCCTTGTGCACATAGTAGAACCAACTATTGATCAGCTGTTGATGTCTGGATAATTTTATGACCTCGCAATATTTGGACTCAAAACACCTGAAAAGGTGGTATAGGATAGCTATTTGTTAACTCGAAATGCGTATCCAGAAACCCGGCTACATTATAACATTCATCTTATGACAGTTACAAAAGACTCATTTTATTATAAAATAATTAAATTTTTTGTTGAGGGTGGATAAGCTTGTCTCTATGCGCATTTCGCTGGTTGCTTAGGACATCTCATCAGGAAACCTTTGACCTACTTTTTGAAAATCTTCAACGTCTTATGCCCGAAATTTGTAAGACTAAATGAAGAATCCAAAGAAAACCAAAACAAAAATATTAAAGTTTTAAAAAAACTATTAAAAAAATTAGCTAAAAATAATTACCTTTATTTTTCTAATAAAAAAAATAAAATCCCAAAAACTCTTGTTATAATAAATATGCAATAACTTGTGCAAACATTGGCAACACTAGCTTGTTTGCTTTTCTACCTAAAGCAAATAATAGCCTATATTGTTGTATTTTTCTACGGCTTACAGCTACATTAAGAGTTGGCAAACAACCTACCAAACGTAAAAAAGATAAATAAATTAAAAACTTTTTGTTGTGGGGCTTTTTGATAAAACTTGATTTTCTTTTGATTTCCCATTTGGTCTAAAAAATGGCAAGAATAAGACATTTAAAATTTTCTAAAAAATTGGGTAAAGATTTCCTAATGAGCTGGCCTAAGCAACCAGCAAAATGCGCATAGAGGAAAGCTTATCCACCCTCAACAATAAATTGAAATATTTTATAATAAAATGTGTTGGAATTCAAAAAATTAGCTAAAAATAATTAATTTTATTATTTTAATAAAATTATTAGTTTTCAGAACATTCAGCCAACATTCAAAATGTTGGGCGGTTAAACGTAGAGTAATGTTTGAACGTCTGACGTTTTGACAATGTTTGAACACTCATAAAAAATCGCTTTTCCAACGTTGGCCCGACTATACTTTTCCGCCTAGGTGGTTTCGGTACATGTAAAATAAATATATATCACTTTGTACGTCAATTATTGAGGAGTGTTTTGGATGTGTTTTTTAACCTTTCCACCATTTGATCATACAACGCACACTGTCCAAATTGGCGCTTAATTAATAATAATTATTACTGTTTTCATAAAAGTGGTAGAAGTTGAAATTTTAGAGAAAACAGCGATTATTTTTTATTTAGTAGTTAAAACTTGGCACCTTTAGCATGGTATCCTCAAATTAAGGTATTTAAGCGTAACAAAATTCTGTTAAAAAGATATGTGTGGAAATATTAAAAAAAAATTTCTTTAAAAACTCCAAAACTGCAGCATTTCTCATATTTGATAGACCACAAGTATTGACTTAGTTGAGCTTGAATTTATTAATTACGTTTTCTACAAATTATGAAATCTCTGCTCAAAATTAAAAAAAAAAAATAGTCTTAGTAGGTCTGATTTAAAAAATGCATATAATAATAATCGTTGTTTCTAGTGGTTACGGCATCCATTCACAACACAGCTCAGTATGTTTTCGAAATTTACACCTGGTTTTGCATGCCTCTCAAATTATAAATGTTTAATTCGCGGCCCAAAGATCATACCACAAGCATATTTACCAATTCATGAATTATCGGAAGATACTTTAGGTTCTTGCAAGGAAAAACGATTTTAAAATAATTCAATATAGAGGAGGGAGCCCATGTATGATGACATTTCCTAGTTTTTTGCTAATAGATCTGTAACTATAACTTGTGCCAAAAATTGCTTCATATAAAAGACAAATTTGAAAAATAAAAATACAAATTATTACTATAATAATACAATTTATACACTTATAAATGCACAGTGCGCACATGCAAAATAAAAAAAATTAATTTTCCAAATCAGCAATTGTCGCCTAAATTGAATTAATCGCCACTTTAGGTTCAATTGCACCCATTGTGCATTGCAATTAACATTTATACTAAAGTTTAAGCAGCCAGCAAAAGTACAAAACTTCAATTTGAACAGAATTCTAAAGTTTTCTTTAATTTTTAAATTTATTTTGCTAAAGTTGCGCAATAAAGTCCTTGGGTTTTTTTGCCATTCTGCCATTCTGGAAAACAGGAGGAGAGTATAAAATATTAAAAGCAATTTAGTCAAACTTTACAAAAGTCTTAATGTACAGCTTCAGGATATTTCTTGTACTTTTTACGAGCAAATAAAATCCTTACAATATTTACTAACACAGGCAAACTTATGCATACATACATATAAAAATCTAAGTTATTTTGCATGTATATGTATAAGGCTTATGTGTGCGTAACACATATACACACACATATGTAATAAGTTATTTACCAACTACTTACTTTACAATGTACGTAAGATCATATTCAGACACACAAACACGTACAAGTCTGCCAGAGTCGATTTATTTTTACATATATGTTCGTGTGTGTGTGTGTCTCCAGTAGAATGTAAACTTCTTTAAAATTCCTAATGAATTTCCTACCATCACAAAAAAGGAACTAAGTAACTTTAGACAAAACTTTGCATTCCTCTAGTTTCTCATAAAATATGTTTGTGATGCAGACACAGCTTAAAGGAGTTGGAGGCATGAAGCCAGTTTCTTACCAACGTTGTGCATGTGTGTGTGTGTGTGTGTGTGTGTGTGTGTGTGTGTGTGTGTGTATGCAAGCAGTTGTTAAACACTTTATGTAGTCAAGGATTCCATTTTGTAACTGGAATCCTTAATAAAGCACTAACCGCCACTCTTCAAGGCAGAGAAACTTTTCTTATCGTAATTTTTCTAGTTTGTTCCTTTTTTTTTATTCTTTTATTTAACTTTTCTATGGAAACTTCTGTGCTTAACGAGAGTAGAGCATGAGGTTTTAGTTTTTCCAACTCTTTTTTTTTTGTAAATTCAACATTCTCATTTATTTTCGAATCAAAAACTTCTAGTCTCTTTTATTTGGAAAATTTCTACAAAATAAGTAAAAGTTCTTAGGTTTTTGTTTAAATGCCACACGGAACACAAAAATGGAACGAAACAAAAACCTTGCGAAGGAAATAAATGATGTCAACATTTGCTGTTGATGGTATTGGCCAAAAATAATGTCAAAAGTTTGCAAACATTTTCTGTGAAAATTGTGCAATATTTTCTATTGTCACAATGAAGGACTTTTTTAATTTGAGTTTTTGTGTTTTTTTTGTTTTGAAATCGTAAGAAATTTTGGTTTTATACAGTTTACAAATGAGTGACAAAAGGAAGGCAATTAACAAAACATAACACAGTGGTAGTGATTTCAAAATATATAGTCAAAATATTGAAATATGAAAGCAGTTGCTCTTACGCAATTCTGAAATTTTCTGCACAAACATATGTGAGATATATGCATCAAATACAGGGTGTCCCATTATTCAACGTCAAGGCGAAACCCGTGACTGGTCCCAGAATGTCTTAGTGTTAGTTTGCTGATAGCCGGAAACCCCAGGCGTCTTTCTATATAATATCGCGTATCTTACGAACATTTATCAATTAACATAACCAGGCTTGGGTGTTTAAAGGAAATAAGGGTGTCTCACGAAGAGTACACTGTATAAATCGTTGCTTCAACAAGCACATGTCGTCCTGCTAAAAACACATGTGGTCCATATTCATGTCATGCAGCTGAAGCCACAAGAATTCTGCTATCGAGATCATTAACTTTTTTGGGTTTTCAGTAACAGTCTCGATTACAGCAACCGTGTCCTCAATACTCCGACCGGTATGTGGGTACAATTAATTCAAATTAAGCATTCTTCGAATTATCATAGGTGAACGCTCTTAAATATCAGAGTTGCCACTTGCACGAACAAAATGCCACGAAATCTTAATAGTCCATGAAAGCTGGCAATGGTGGAGCGAGAATTGTAGGGGCTCATTTCCGAAAAGCAGTTGCGATGGGAAAACAGCTTCCATTTTGCAACCGGATATCTACTCCTTACTCTTAGCACTAACAATGCATTCTTTCGAATAGCCACGCAGCTTTGAAATCTTTAGAAAATTACTCGTAACAGTCGTAAAGATTCAGTGACCCCGAAAGTACAGGGTGTCCGCCGGGAATGTATACTACTTCTTTTGTTTATAATTTTTGATTAAATGAAAGAGAATGCATCGTATATTGATAAATGTTTTATTTAATGTCGGCAATTATGTATGGAATACAATATCAGATAAATGTCCGCCTCTGTTAGCCTCACAAATGCGAGCACTTTTGAACACATTTTTCATTACATTCTCACGCATTTCATGCGGAATTTCATTAATTTCATCACAAATATTTTGCTTGAGTTGCTCCAGCGTTTCTGGTTTATTTGCATAAACCTTGCTTTTCAGATATCCCCACAAAAAGAAGTCCGGAGCAGTCAAACCGTGGAGGCCAATCAACATCACCATTCCTTGAAATAACTTGTTGTGGAAAGAGGTCTCGCAGTAATTCCATTGTAATCCTGGCTGTATGCGATGTGGCACCGTCTTGTTGAAACCACAAGTTAGTCAAGCCCAAAGCATGCAGTTGTGGCGTTAAAAAGTTGTCAATCATATCACGATATCGCTCCCCATTTACAGTTACCGTTACGCCGTTTTCAGTTTCAAAAAAGTAAGCTCCAATGATTCTTCCTGACCAGACTGTCAATTTTAATGGATGCAAAGGTGACTGATGACTGATTTGAGGGTTTTGCATTGCCCAGACTAATGTTTACCAAAATGGCGGCAAAACAAAGTAGTATACCTTCTTGGCGGACACCCTGTATTAAGGAAGAAGCTATTCCAAATTTTAGCAGATACCAAACTCTACTATGAGCTCTTAATACTGCAAACTTAACAATCATATGTATAAAATAGGTGTGATAGAAATTGATTCCTGCAGACTCCGTCAAGAGAAAAACGAATCACCGAAACATGTATTATGCGATTGCCCTGCAATAGGTAGACTTAGCTACCTATGCACCAGGATACTAGCTCCAGGCAATCTAGTTGAAATAAAGCTAACAACGAATACTAGGCTTATAAAAAGTGTAGAATTGTTTTAGCTGTGCACGAGATTGAACATTAGGTCTACCAGGTCGCGGTGCTATTATATACTGTAAATAATAATAAAAGATAGTGAATTCTTATTGAAACAACCTCCACTTAAATCCAAATAAATATTTTAGCAATATTCTGTATTCATGGTTCTTTACAGATATATATTTTTTTGTAATCGCATAAATTACCACTGTCTTTCTTGCTAACAGAACTTACAAGATCGTACGAACTTCCGGGGTCAGCCTGTGTTGACCCCATTTGAATACGAACCAACCATTAAGCTCAAAATGTTTCTATTTTATATACAACGTAAATATAATAAAACTCTAATCTTTCAACATAAAGTTTAATATACAGGGTCTTCCAATGAGTGTAGGTCAATGTCGACAGCCTGTGGTGGACGCATTTTTCTTCGTGACTGTTTAATCAGTTGTTTATTTTACAGCCACTGTTGCCAAATCAGTTACGCGAGCAGCACGTTCAAATGATTAAATGTGATTATCAAAAATGTTGAGAGGAATGTCATCCTTGATGAATAGTTTAATTAACAACAGATCTGCCGTCTATGGGTGTTTAACAAAGGGCAAAGTGTGTGGATTTTATCTAGTGGCCTCATTGTAATGTTGGTCTTCAAAAACAACGATGGTAAGGCTCCCTCTGTCAATGGTGAACGCTGCAGATCAAAACTAATTGATTTCTTTTGAGACGAATCGAACGATATTGGGAACGAATGACAAGTTATTTCATAAGGACGCCTCCAGAGCCCCAATTGAATATCTGCACATCGAAGTAACGTAAAACGGCCACCAAGATTTTTTCTTGTGCGTCTTCTGAAGTTGAACACCTACGGCAATAAGTCCCAATCCGTCCGCGTCCTCAATGTTGGTTAATTAAATGAAATTTCCCACAATTTTGAATTTTCGAACTAGTCCAGCAAACCCACGGGAATTCGGGTACGAAGAGTTTAACAGAATGACAGGAAATTTTTTTAACTTAACCACACTTTTGCGCACATTAACTTAACTAATAAAATCAATAATTATAAAATGATTTCCCCAATTTGAAACACAAACCAAAGACTCCAATAATCCAACAAAACTTATACCCTTGTCAAAGTCATTAATTTTTTAAGAAATGTGTAAAATTTTACACAGGTTTACAAAAATACACGAACACAAAAACACACCTAACAAAAAATTTCCATGACTGTTTTATATTGTCCAACAACTTAAACAAATTCCTAGAAAATCCTCTTTACAAACGAAAGGACAAAGAAACAAAAATAAACAAATAATCAATATTTTGAGAAAATATATGCTGAAAGCTCTTCACATACGCTGAACGTATTTCTATTGCACAAAAACAAGACTACAAGCAACATCTTATGAAAGGGTTTAGCACAAACACAAAAAAGTACAGTACATACACAAACTTCAGCATTCAACATTTTGTGGAAGGACAAAAGGCAAGAACAGAAATTTTAAATATAAAACAAGCCAACTGAAACTTGGTAAATGAAACTTTTAAACAAAATTTATTTATACTCGCATATGAAAATACACATACATGAGCATAAATATAAATATTAGCAGACATATGTACGATACAAGCAAAAAGGACTATAACATAAAATGTCCTTTTTGACTAAAGATATAAGGCGTGGTTGTTAAAATAAGACACACACACTTGAATATTTGCACACAAACCCTACAGGCAGGCAGTCAGTAGCTGGAAGTATGAAAAGGGACCGTAATATAAAACTCACCCTTTAATTTTTTATTATTTTTGTAGAAACAAGAACAGCAAGCAGCAGCATTATCAGCCTTAGCATCAGTAGGAATATTATCAAGACGACACAAGAAAATTCTAATAAGAAATAAGCCACCATTTTAAATTGTATTGCTAGTGAAGGACAAAAAGGACTAAAACAACATTAACTGGTTTCCAGCAAAACTCACCCTTATTTGCTTTATGAGTAAAAAAAATTTTACTATTCATTAGCGGCAAACAGGGTTTGCTTTAAGATAACTCTTAGGAAATTTTACATCATGCTATAAATTTTTTTTAATAAAACATTTTTTTTTCTAAAACAATTTTTCATTACGAAAAAAGCAATATTTGACCTTAATATAACCTTTTGTTCTACAAATGGAACCTTATCAAGTGTTTGTGGTTTCTTTTCTATACGTTTTTATTTTTTTTTGGTTACGTTATATTAGGGGAATTCAAGATAGAGAAATATCTTTATACTAAATTTGTCTAAGACAATATTACAGTAAGTACCAAAATTTTTGCCAATGTATCACTCAATTTTATTGCATCTTCGATTGGATTGACAGAACCTCCTCGCCAGGCTCAATGGGACTGCTCTTTGAAGTACCTGGTGCCCAACAAATTGCAATCAATCCCGTGCGATAGGATGAGATGGACTTACTTAAATATTTGCTTGAGAATTATTTTATTCTTCCTGGATAGAATAACCTTTCAGATCTCTGTGGATATTTTCATACCTTATATACCAAGTGGTGCTGGCCGTTAAGCGTAAAATCCTAAACTGTCGTTTTTGTATGATACGAAAGCAGTCCACACATCTGAATGTAGGGCTGGATTGTTCAGCTTCTTTGGTGCCTAACCAGGTTCAAAAACATTTCCATATTATTTATTACTTTAAAATTATAATTATCGTAATTAGTTTATTTACAAGTACACGAGGGCGGATCAGTAAGTCCGTGACTTTTAGAATGAAACACAGCTTTTTTTGCAAAACAAAAATTTATTTTTCAACATAATCTCCTTTTAACTCAATGCACTTAGTCCAACGTTTCTCCAGTTTTTGTACCCCTTCCAAAAAACTAGATTTTTCGAGGTCCTTAAAATAGTCATTTGTTTGGTCAATAATTTCATCGTTGAAGCTAAATCTCGTTCCACTGAGCCATTTCTTTAGGTTTGGAAATAGGAAGTAGTCAGTAGGGGATAAATCCGGAGAATATGGCCGATGAGGTACCAATTCGTAGCCCAATTCATAGAGTTTTGCCATTGAGACTGCACACGTGTGCACCCGTGCATTATCTTTATGAATTATCCTGGCCCTATGTGGTCGTGTTCTGTTAAAATCCTCATTAAATCTGTCTAATAAGTTGGCATAAAATTCGCCGTTTATTGTTCTTCCCTTTTGGAGGTAATCGATGTGGATTATCCCGCGTCCATCCCAAAAAACTCTTGCCATCACCTAAGTGGCCTACAAACTTAGCTTGGCCTTCTTCGGAGCAGGTTCACCAGGAGAAACCCATTGTTTAGACTGCTGCTTGATCTCCGAAGTACAGTAATGGATCCATGTTTCACCCACAGTTACAAAACGTCACAAAAACGCCTTCGGATTGTGGTTAAACAGCTCCAAACAATCCTTTGAAGTTGTCACACGTTTACGTTTATGGTCAATTGAGAACAAACGCGGCACCCATCTTGCAGACAACTTTCTTAAGCCCAGCTGATCATTTAAAATCGAAACCACACTGCCATATGAAGCGCCTATGGCATCAACAATCTCACGCACTTTTACTCTTCGATCGACTAACACCATATCGTGGATTTTACACGATACACGAGGTTGTTTTTTTTTAACAGTTGTTAAACGCAAAGTAAATGACGACACTTGCTCAAAATTTGACAGTAGTCTATTAACAGGTGGTACTTGATGGGAACAGTGTTGCATTTCATATAACTACGAGGGAAGTTCGAAAGATCACGGACTTTTTGATCCGCCCTCGTAACAATAACTTCTGCAGTTGTCGTCATTTTCTCTTTCTGACATCACATTAGTCAACACGGATTTTACTTTTTTTATACGGTTATCTTAAAAAGTTATCAGCTCTTATGACTTCTCTGTTATATTATCCGGAAAATATCCAAATGTATGGACTGTTAAGTAACAAAACTTATGTGAACCTAATCAAATAAACAGGCGTGTGTTGATGACAATGTAAAAAATATTTTTTAATAAAAAGTGTTCGTAAAAAAAGATAATCAACAATTTCTTTCGTAATTTGTTTAAGGTTCAAGTTTTTCAACCCCTATGTCCAGCTTTTGTCGAGTCTTCAGTATTGCGGGAACATGTAGGCATCAATTTGAGTGAATACCCTAATATTTAACGTAGTCTTCTACAGGAACGGTGGTGTATGTCTTATTGTTGTTAGTTTACAATTTGGCTCGGAAAGCGAGATTGAAATTTTTCGAATGCAATTTTCGTATTTTAATAAAGAATTCTAATCCATCATAAAGTCAACAAAACAATCAAAATTCCCACCGGCTTCTTCAATATTCGTCAGCGTTAGTTCAAGGATTTTACTTACACTTTGTCTAAGGGCTGAAGTTCCGAAATTGACAATAGATTAAAGTAATGTACAAAACCGTAGCGTACTTTTAAGATTTCAGTGAAAATTGTTTGCTGACTTCTGTCAACAACTTCGTACAGGCAGTATGCACAAGCAGGCCTATTTTCACCAATATCGAAGCAATATGGATGGGTTACAAGAGAGCCTATTTAGAAAGCGTGGTAATGCTAGCGGCATATACATATATCCAATTTTTTCTGAAAAAAAATACAGAAAATCTGCCGAAACAGAACAGAAAGAAGGATCAACCTTTTCTTATATCTGTACAAAAAAGATATCCACTCGACTTGTATTATATTGTTAACGATGACAGAAAATATTTTATAATATTTTTTTCATCCATAAGTTTAGACACCTGTTAACAATATTCGCCACAGAACTCATTATTTTCTTACCAAAAACATAATTTTTAAACTTTTAAACAAAATGAGAATTTTTGGTGAGAATTTTTCTGCATTTATTTTTTTAAATAAGAAAATTGCTGCAAATCATCACCTTATTCTTGTAGATGATTACGGTGAGCATGCTCTCTCTGAAACTACTTATAGACATTAGCTTGTACTCCTGATAGACGTAGATTTTTTTCTAGGATAATGCCCTGTTTTTAATGGGACCAGACTAGTGTTTCATGCTGAAGCATGATTAGATAATAGCAGGAGATCTGTATAGACATTAATTAATTCGTGTAATGGGAGCAACCAACGACCATCTTTCAAAATAGCCACATGATACGAATCTGTAATTTTCTATCATGTTAAGGCGCGTCTTAATGTTGCTGTGTCAGAAAACAGCTATTCGGTTAGGAATTTTTGCCTCACCCACCTTATAGCCAATACCTTGAATATCTCACCTAAAATTTATTTCGATCTATGCAGAACAACCTGGCGAGCAAACACAAGAAAGTCACAGCTAACGATGGCAATTCAAAGCTGTATTTTTTGGAAAAACAAAAAACAACGGGAACTTTTTTGTACAGCCAATATTAATAATGAGAGCTTAGTGGAATAAATTCTTATTTGTATTCTTGAATTATTTCTACATCAAGGCAAATAAATAGTCGTTTTTTTGACGTAGCAGCGCTTTAAAAATTGTTTCAGTGTTCAGTTGACATCCTCCAAGTCTTTCCATGTAGACAATCTGAAATAGTTTAATCATTAGAGCTCTGCAATAGAAACGGTCAGTATTTGAAATCCCTGAAGGTGATGTTGTTTATCTTTAACTACTTTACTGGCACTTTGTATACCAAATAGTAAACGTAAAATACCACTTCTAATTATACCCATGTAGGCCACTAAAGCAAACTTGAGACGTATTAAAAAGTTATCGTTCGCTGTATGCAGTGGGACCTTCGAAAATTTGATCTTACGGTAACCCAAAATCTGCAGTAGCTGTTTGTGGAATGTAATATATCACATATAACGAGATTGAAGAGCCTGGAAAAAAACCAAAATCTTGATCAATTATACTCAACTAATTTAAAACGTCTGTGAATTATTGGGTGTTAATGAGGCGATTATGCTCTGTATAAACTTTGAAAATGTAAAAATACATCGCAAATATTTGAAATTATAAAATGCAGAAAAATTTATATTTTCAGTAATAAAAATATCGAAAATATCTGTATTTATTCGAAAAGTTGTCATCACTAACGCAGTAAATCGTATTATTGTTATATAAAAACATATGAAAGCATCTAGTTTGTTATTTCTGAGCACATTTGAAAATATACTTTCAATGGTTTGTGAAAAAGTTTTCAATAATATGATTCTTAATTTGGTTTTACGATAGCGTGATTTAATAAATATATTTAATACGAATTTCCATCATCCTTCCATTCTGATTGGAAACTGATATTGAAGGCGGCACATAGCCGAACCCAAACTTGACAATAGACAAATTCGTTTCAATTATCAATAATAAATTATTAAGAATATAATTTCTAACAGCTCTGAAACGGAATACCCCTACTGAAATGATTTTTTTTTTTCTTTTTTACCTTTATAATCCTAAAACGTTGAGATATCATCAACTGACAATATAAATTTGTATTTTTTTGTTATTTTTCGGACTTTCCCTCTTTCCTAAAATAAATTATGTAATTCTTTTGTACACGAGTATTCGATAAAATTTTACAGTTTTACTTTCCTGAAATTTTTTTCTCACGTAATAAAGAAAGCTCTGTGAAAGATATTAATGCCATTTAGTATTAAGGCGCAAGGCCTGATGTGTGTGTTTTGAACCGAAACCATTAGCGCTATTTTTACCCTCCTTATAACTTTGCGTTCTTTAATCATAAAATAATGAAAGTTTCGTCATAAAAGCTTCTCGAGATATGAAGATGCAAAAAGTGCATATTTTGGTATTTCTTCACTGACTCCCTGACATATTCGTCAATAATATGGGTCACTTCTACCGTAGCTAGAGAGATGAAATTTAGTATACCATCCTTGGAGAATAAGAATGAAAGGGGACTAGAAAATAAGAGTTTTTTACTCTTATTTCCATTTCTAGCCAACTTGCTAGCTTGGGAAAATTGTAACTTTCTAATATGAGAAAGGATTATGGGAAAAACGTTACCAAGCTAGCAAGTTACCTAGAAATGGGATGGTATTGTACATCCGAATAACTTGGACATCACTTCGATCTCAGTACTTTTTATGTTTTAGGCGGATAGAAATTACATAGAACAAATGTCCGCTACAGCAAAATTTATATTGAAAACGAAGCAATTTGAAACCAAATCTAAATTTTGTGATGTGGTGTTATTCCTTATATCAGCTTTTCCTCTGGTCTGTATTTTCAGTTGTAATAATTTTAAAACTGATTTCCAAATTGGGTTACAATTCATCACACCCTTTTAAAGCGACCGTTTTAAAACCGATCGATTTTTATAGCAAAATTTTTCAAGTGTATGCCAAATTTTTTAAAGCGCTTTTAAGAAAGCATATCTGAATGGCGTATTAAGTAGAAATTTGATAATTTAAGGTAGCGGTTCTCTCATCAAACTTTGCTAATTTTGAATTAAAATTTACAAATTATTGAAAAATTAAAAAAAAGAAAACATAGGCCCACTTTATAAAATAAAATTATATTTTTAAGCCCTAAATGTTGATGATGGCGTTTTCTTTTCTGAATAAATGTTACATATATCTTGCCATTTGTACATGCTTGCGTTCCTTTCCAAAACAAGCTATGCGTCTTTTACAAAAAAACAGCTTAAAGCTCAGAGTGATATACTACTCTTTTTAACAACTGTATTTAATTTAATTATTATTGTTCTATTGTAGTATTAAAAAATGCCTCGCTTTGTGAAGGATAATGCAATCTGGAAAAGTACTACATAATTATAGGGCAACATTTTTTCAGGAAAGAAAACGCCATTAAATAAGTCAAAATGTATTAAGATATCACAGGACAAATAAGAGCAGGGTCACTACTTTTATAAGTAAACTACATTTTTGGAACATATTTTCTCCGTTTTACTAATTTTGAAATTGAAATAAATAAATGCTAACAGTTATTTAATTATTTATTTAAGATCTTTCGTATCTATAGAGTGGCACAAAAGTAATGTTATAATTTGTTATTGGCTACCATTTTTGCAGATGTCGCCAAATGTCACTAATTTTGACATTAATGATGTAAATATACAGAGAATTAGTTGTTTCACCCCCAAGAACGTGGAATTATTGCTACTGCTTTTCAGACGAGTTTTAGTTAAATTTAAGACTTTATTTTTGCGCCACAAATATCTTGATTAAGAATTAATCCTGAAGTCCCTCGCTTTAGATCCATTGGATAAATTTTCTCAAGACTTCTAAGCGTATTGCTTGTTATATGAAAAGGAAATAGGAAATTTGTTTCGAAATTTTAAACGCTAATGCAATACAAATATTTAATATCGTATATATCGGGCACTACTTGTAGAACAGGCCAACATCAATCAATCGTATGCGTTTCTTTGTTATTAGTCCGGAATAGTGGATGTTCTATTGGTGATTTGACATCGCATAACTGCTCGGATCCGTGATCTCCTCTCTTATTATTAATGTATGGGGGAATATCGAAGCAGACCACTGACTTTCTGGGTCCCTTTTCGACCCCCATTTCGCTCCTCAGTTTGATTTCAGGGAACCGATCCGTAATCACAACCACCTTACTTTCAATTGAGTCTCGTGCTAGGCTTAGCCTTTACTCTTGACTAAAGTGATTTCAGACTGTCGACTGGTAACTGTCGACACTCTTCCTCATCACGGAGTCTTTTGTAATTGCTAGCATTTGTCTAAGGCTTAGTTCCCCCATGGCACTCACATCTAACAAGTGTCTGCCCATGGTCTTAAGCCTTATGCTAGCCAGTGCTGGACATTCACACACAATGTGCGCTACCGTCTCAGCCTCTTCCAGGCTTAGTCTGCAAGTATCATCTTCTACGACTTTCATCTTAGCCAGATGGTACTTGAAGTTTCCATGTCCTGTCACTAACGCAGTGATCCAGCTTGAAGTAGTCCTATTATACCCGAGTACCTTGCTGGCCTTCCTGCCGTGGGGCTCTTTGAGCACCATTCTAGCCTGTCTACATGTGGTATTCTCCCTCCAACTATTCAGGTGTAATGAGTTTCTCCATTGAAGAACTTTAGCTCGCACTAGGCCATTCCCCAGGGCAACCCTGGGTTCTGGTCCACAGAAAGCCACATCAGATCCCTTTTTTGCTAGTTCGTCTGCTGCTTCATTCCCAGCTGTGCCTATGTGTCCCTTAACCCACATCAACGTTACCTCATTCAACGAGGCACATCTGTTCAGTTTCAGAACACATTCCAGCACCAGTTTGGAATATACGTTCACTTGCCTCAATTCTCTTAAATGTATCAGTTACAGAAAAATAAACAATAATCCGCTAAAATGACATATCCGCCACAGACTGTCGACATTGGACTCTGTTCGAAAATATTCGCTCTTATTGTAAAAGCCTTTAGAATTGAGACAACAAGTGTATGAATGGGATTTTAAAATAGTACATTGTGTACAGTCAGTCGTATTTTAAACGGAATTTTAAAAAGACTTTAATAGTTTGAAATTCCAAATTAGGTATAAGAATTAAAGTTAAAGACTTGCAAATATAATCCATACTCTTTTGAGAACACATATCCCTTTTATTAAAATTGTTGCAGTTGGGTTGAAAAATTACGTTTCATAATTGCCAAAAATTGGTGCTTCTCTACAACAGTGTTAATTTAATTAAAAACTATAAAACATAATAATTAATGTCTACATAGCAGCTTATATTGAATACAAAACTTGATATCCTGTTCCCAAAAAGAAAGTTTCCCATGCTTCTGCATGATAATAAATAGTCATTAGACAGGAACTCCACAATAGTTACAGCCCAATAAATTAAAGACTGGAAGTGTCAATAATAACATCAAAATTGATTATACATAATATGTGTGTGTGTGTTTGTGTAGAGTATATTTATCATCAAAGGACTTAATAGAAAAAGGAGTATATAATTTGAACTTTGAGTAATGAAGCAGTTGAGTAAACAAATATAAGCAAAATAGAAATAAATACTAGCGACATTAAATAAAAAAGTTTCGTATGTACTGCTACAGCACCATAAAAATAATATGAATATGGAAAAACAAAAAGGATGAATATTAGTTGTGTGTGCTAATCAAAATTTGTGAACACAGTGCAACAATTTGTAGCAGCAGAATTAATGAAAATAAAAAGTTCCCATATTTTTTACAAAGCAATCGCATATTTTTTACAGAAAATGTTGACATAATATAGCAGCAATTTGAATCCCTGCTTTGAAGGATTTAGGATGGAGCTCTCGTTTGCGAGTCACCGTGCCAAGCCGCAGCGGCACATTTAAAAAGTCCATCATTTTTAAATCCTTTGTGTTTAAAATAATTTATTACTACGATTTCTGTATAACGCTTCAAATAAAGGCCAATGATGTACTTGTAGAAAATTAACTGTTTTTATAGGAGTTAATAAATACAGTGGAGAAATTTTTTAGGTAGACTTCTTTAATTAAAAAATTATATTTGCCAATAAGGTCTAACACGAATTATAAGACATATATCAGTTAACATTAATTTTAACAAATGTGAATATATAACTTTCCGACAAGAAACCTAACAAAAAAAAACACCCTTCTTGAAGCTCATCGATTCTGATTTAAATTAATAAAGAACAAGAAATAAACAAGCTTTAATCAAATTTGCCTCAAACGTAGTCGAAATTTTAGGATAAGAAAACACAGAATTACACACACATACATTAATAAAAACCTAAGTATTTAGATACCAACACATGCACACAGAATTAACGAAACAAAAATGGTAAAATATCGTTTTTCATGGAAAAAGCCAAGAAGCTGCAGTAATAAACTATTTATACGAGCAGCAGCTATAACAGAAAAAAAGGAAAGAATAAATGCTTTAGGACTACTTGATTTAAACTGGTCATCTTTTATAACTCTTTGTAGTTGTTGTCTTTACTGTTGTGTCATGTTCTAGGCATGTTTGGTAGAAACATAAGTAAAGTAGGATCCACAAATAATAAATATGACCAGAATGTAACAGCCCAAAAAATTTGCCCCAACAAGTCACATTTATCACACACATAAGACTCTGTATAAAACATATGAACACAGAAACGAATACATACATACAATCATGCACACATACATACTAACATATATATATAAGAAAATGTATATTCGTGTGTGCGAAAAGTTGTTCAAATACAAAAGTAAACCCTCACTTTTATAATAAGTTTTCTTCTTCTAGCCATAGTACAACAGTAACAACAACAATGTGTAAGAAAAAGGACAAAACAAAGTCTAATTTATAGGGATACCAGACGACCATTAAATAGAAAAAGAGTGAAGGGTATTTAAAGTTAGGCCTCTTAGCCTAATAATTGATATTGCGTTTCTTCTTAACCTGAGCGAGACTCAGAACGAAAAATGACACTGAAGGTGGCACATAGCAGAAACCGGTTTGACTCCAAACCAAACTTGACAGGGGATGACGGATACCTGTTCAAAACAATTTTAAAACCTTCCCCTTGAGACAGTCACTTAAAATTTGTTTAACTATTTGAAAAAAATGTTTTTTTGTAATTTTAACATTTTTATATGTGATTTCTGCCATTTCACTAACAAATTTTTGCAGAAAGTTCGGACTCTCTCTTTTAATCGAATGAATGTTAATCAAAAACATCATTTCATATAATATAATCCATGACGAAATTGTAAACAGCATTATTCTCTTAAATTTTGTTTTCTTCTCCTAACCAAACATTCACCGGTTCACTATGAGGCCAGTAGCTGCTGCCAAAAAAAAAAAACAAAAATTTTTTATTGATAATTTGTTTAATCTTGGTTTAATACACTTTCAAACTTCGCACAAAATTACAACAAACATGCTGTGTCGAAAATGTTGTTTGTAAATAGCAACTTTTACACTTCGCTAATCAGCTGTTGTTAGAAAATCAAATTACACTGTCATAAGGTATGATGTTATCTCTACCGGATAACAATATGCCTTGTCCACGTCCCAATATTTCTTCTGTGGAAAACTAGTAAGAAGTTGCAAAAGTGCAGACTAGAATTATTTAAATATACAAGTGAATCCCTTCCGCAATGTCTCCATATCGTCCCATAAGAACGAGAAAATTTAGACGCAACGAAAAATTAATAAAAGTTTGTTGCCAAACGATAACACAGTGCAACAGTAAACAGTTGACAGTATAGCTTCGATTCAACTACCAAGTATAGTAAAACCCTATGCTCGGTTTGGCAAGTCTGGTGACCAAATTCTTTAAGAGACTCAAAAGATCATGATAATCAGTGCATGAAAATTGTACATCAGCTAATTTAGACTTGATGATGCCGCTTACCTGTATACAGCCGTCGAACAAATTTAATTAAGACTTAATGCCAACAAATAATTTTGTTCTTCACTTTTTTAGGAAAATGTAGGGAAAACTTTACTATTTTTATTAACATAACTTATAGGGGCTCCTAGATTTTCACCAACAATATTTTGCAAAATTGTAGACATGGTGCAGCTGAAAAATTTTTGTGAAGATGGCAATACAATCTAAAATAATGCATAAAAAGCATTCTGTATCTTAAAAATGGAAAATTGTCACTATTTTTTGGATAAGTGGCCAAGTCCATGTATATTTCAAATAGTCGTAATTTGTCGCACTGTGTAACTAAAAAAATAAACAATATATATTTTAATCGTTGGAGCTTTCCTTCCTTTTGGATTCGCGCCTGTCGATTGCTAATGTCTGATATCGCCATCCTGTGAGTACCCTGAGTTTGAGGGAAAATAACTGCCAAGATTTACCCTAAGGCTATCTTGCCTTCTGTTGGTTGATCTTGTGCCGTAGCCCCGAAATTTTGGCGCAATGCAGGAACTATTTTGCTCCCCAGGTGTAACCGCTTGAGATGGCAAAGTACAGTACGGCTCTAATGACCAGACACGCAGAACAATGTAATACATTCGAAGATCTCTTCCGGCCGCACATAGACTTCAGTGAAATGTCATCAAGTATTTTTCTATCAGAATAGCCCTTGATGATAAATTTCGTTCGAACTAGGTTGTGAACTTTTTAAATGGATCCCCCGAAACTTATGGCCCTGGCAAAATTTTGGCAGAATCCATTTCTTCTTAAAATCTTGACAAATGCATATTCTTGTGTTTGTACACTGATACACATACACATATACACACATATACATCACAACAAATAGACACAAGCAAAAAATACCCACATAAGAAGACCACACTATAACTTTAACAAAGAATACACATGACTGTTACTATTTCGGTTTAAGTTTTTCAAACACACACACACACACACACACTCTTACATATTCATCCTTGTATTTATGAAAGTTGTGTTTATATTTTGGTGTACACATGGATATTAAAGTACATGTGTATAGGTGTGTATGTATCCTTATATTTCTTGTTCTAAAAGGGAAGTTAGTTCTATCACTGTAGTAGGTTGTGTCCTGCAGAAGTGTGTTTATATTTGAAATTTATGTAGGGAGTTTATGAATAATTTTATTTGCATTTCTGCATGTTTATATTTGTATCGTGGTAAATGTCTTCTTGTTAATGTGTTTGTGTTTGTATAAAAATGTTGTAGGTGTATTTTGCTCAAAAATAAAATATTAAATAAAAATGACCAAGACAACAAGATACCCCATCATGACTGCATACAAACTTCGTACTCGTACAATATATTGTTGGCTGAAAGAAACATTTTTGATTAAGTTTATAAATATTTGTTAATGTGTTGGTGGAGATAAATAAGTAAAAAAATCAAATGTGTCTTTTCGAATTAAAGAGAAAACAATACGGTATTCAGCTGTGCCTAACTAGTCTTGTTTCAACTTTACCTTGACAGGAAATAAAGGCATGAAATTGTAATTGTAAAATTTAGTCGTTAGGACAACGTATGGAGGGGATGTTTTTGCTAAAAGTTGTTGGTCTTCTCCAATATTACATTTGTTCAATTTTATTGGTTTTGAATTGTGAAGTTTTTCTGATTTTGGAGATATTTTTTCAAACGTTATTTATTATTTAAACGATTTTATTTTTAATTGTAGAAGTTTTTCCCATTTCAGAAATGTCAATTTCTGTACAAATACGTGGGGAGAGTGTGACAATTCAATGCGGCTAAACTAGGCTCAACTCACAAAACCTTGGCACAGAAATTCAAGAACCTAAAAACAAATAATGTACGCAAGTTTTGGATGTATTTCTATTGCGTCATGAAAAAAGCTTCTAAGACGAGGCACTCAGTAAGATTTTGGCTACTTTGCCAAATGTACCAAGTTTCATATAGAAATATGGCCATTGGACCCTTGAAGATATGCGCTTTCTGGAATGTCGATCGTTAGTGGGTGACTGTTGTATGAAAATTTCTAGGGTCCATATAGAATTTCAAATTCTTTTAAACAAGTGCTTTGACAAATGTAAGGCTCGTTCAAATCGCTTGGCCCTAACGGCATAATGCTACATGATTTTCAGCATCTGCTCAAATGCTAAAAATATATTCATCGGGGATTTTTCAGGACTGTCCTGACTAAATGGCAGGGCAGGGTATTACGACAGCGATACTAATGGAAGGAGATAAATCTTCCATAACCATGAGCTTGTAGAATGTTGGAAGAAAAATAAACACATGAAATAAAACTATTATTATCACATTTTTCCGAAAAGAAAGGCCATTAGAAAATAAATTTATTCATTTGACCTTCTGGAGTGTTTGGAACTTAAGAGAGGATACATAAGAAATTTTTCATTTTCATTATATCCCCATATATATTAATGTAGGGGGAAACCGAGGCAGACCTCTAATTTTGTGGGTCCCTTTTCAATCTCTTTCTTTTCTCGAATTGATTATATGCAACCGATTTGTAATTTACGACTTACCCTCATTGTCTCCTGCTAACACTTTTCTTCACTGTTGCCTATAGTAATTTCAGACTGGTAACTGTCGACGTTCTTTCCCATCAGAGAGTCTCTTGTAATTGCTTGCATGTAGCTAAGGCTAGCATGTAGCTAAGTCGAACCCTCCACACTTTGCAAGGTTTTCTTGTCCAGCTGCCAAGAATTCCTCTAATGGCCAATAAACACAGAGACTAACCTCTGTAAAGGCTTGCGAGGCTTTATTGTCCATTTCTATCGAAGTTTTACGGCCTCAGGAGTATTTTGGAGATTAGCCCGTCCTCGGATTTCTCTCTTGCCATATTAAATTCAAAGTTCCTTGAGAGAATTCATGTGATACCCACGTGTATTGAGGAAAGAAATTTCCACCCACACAGAGATTCTTATGCATGGGTAAGACTTTATTAATATGGAATATGGACTGGTATCTAGAGTTCGCATAGTAGAAACCAAGCACCCTCTTGGCAACGCATCCCTGACATGTGCTGTTTTATCTGGGGTTAGAGGTTCCTTTAAGAGAGTCCTAACTTCTCTCCGTTCGACTTATTTAGCCAAACTCCTAGCAGATACAGGAACCTGGAGGAGTTATAAATCAGAACTTCTGACAGTGTACTCATTTACGGCAAGCCATATCTTTGTACCGGCCAGCTGATGACCTCACTGTAAACATAAAGATATTGCAACGAGGATCCTACTGGAAGGCCTATCGGACTGTGACTCTTAATGCCAAATTTTTTCAGAATGGATTGGACCATGTAGAATTCAATTGCATTTATTCAAGTATGAGATGTAGGAAAAATGTTTCCTTGTTATTGAAATCAAACCTCTTGCCCCAACCCTTCTCAGAATCAATAAATAAATTTGCGTATTTTTTTCATTTTTTTTTTCATAACAAAAATCATTTTATAAATTTGCTTAAATTATATAGAAAAACAATTTTAAATTTATTATTTTTATTTGTCCCTGCAACATTTTGAAAATATTTTTCTTTTGTTAAACAAAACAAGCACAAAATAACGAAAACTATTTGCTAATAAATGTAAATTTTAAGTATTTCCTCTTCGTTATAAACTCGAAAACTTTTCTACACACACATACACATATGCATAAAATATATAGTTTTAATAAAAAATAAATAAGACGAAGAGAAAACAAAATTTTTGAGAAAAATTAACAGAAATATGCAAATTAAGAACAAGAAGTCAACAGTGTTGGACAAATTAGAGTGAGTGTTCAAATCAAATGGCTAATTATAGAAGCAAAACAAATTGTTTCATTCCACTCCGGATTTTTTTAAACTTGAAAACTTTGGCCTCTGCCTGCATAAAAAACATAATTTCTATTTAAAAAAAATGTAAAAAAATTAACAAACCGACCAATAACTCCGTTACACATAAACGAATTTGGTTCGATAACAAAAGCAAAATTACCGAAACAATATCTGCCACATCACGACCGTCTATGGTTAGACATATTTCCATCTGTTCATCCTTTGGGAGCTTTATTGGTAGAAGATTATTTTCACTTACTCGTCGCCAATAAATAACTCGACAAAGTTCTACAGCTAATTAGTGTGTTATCCAAATCAAGTTTCGTTAGCGAAAAATATTTCTAGGATTTTTACTTGTCAACGATTGTTATTGTGAAAGCCTTCACGTTAACATTACTAAGGACACTGATTTATTTTTCGACTTAAAAAATGTTTTCAATAAATATAATAAATTTACGTTGTTTTATTTAAAAAATAATTTTTAGGTATTTTTTTAATTCCAACTTATTTTTATTACAAACAATGATTGCGGCAAATGGGATATAGGAAGACGTAGGACTTTATTCAAATCACTTTTTGATTGTTTTATTATTTTTATTTTTTTTTTTTTTTGTTGTGAAGGAAATATTCTCTAAATATAATTCAAAGTATATTTGAAAAAGATATATAACTTATTGACATTAGTACTTGGTGTCTGCATTTAATGTCTCAAAGAACGAGACGCTTTTCAGTTCCAAATGAATGAAGAATATAATATGTAGACTAGATCAGAAGTTGTAAGTTCGTTTCGATGAATATATTTTGAGGAAGAACAACTTAAAATGTGTTCATCTCACTAGCCTATCAGACATCAGGCACTACAACTGGTTCTACGACATGAACCTGACATTACTCTGTTAGCCACTTTTATCCAACCAAACATTTAACTCTATACGCATTTCTCTGGTTGCTTAAGTCAGTTCATAAGAAAACGTTTCGCCAACATTTTATATAAACTTAAATATCTCATGCCAGAAATTCTACAAACCAAATGAGAAAGCTTAAAGAAACTTAAAACAAAATTACCCAGCAGGGGATGTGCTTACGTTAGGTTAGGTTAGGACAGACTCAGGCCGCCTTCACGGCAGGCTCATGTCGGGCCGCAACCTCGGTACCTTTGTGTTACCTGAAGATATAGAAGAGTAGAAGAGAGTGAGAAATTCAGGGGAATTAAGGAAAGTCATAAGTCTGTGCCAGTATGGAGTCTCTGCTAAGCCAGCGACTGCTCCTAATGAAGGAATTGATTCCGAATTTTGGAACGAATTTCCATCATCCCTTGTCAAGTTTGGTTGAGAGACAAACCGGTTTCGGGTATGTGCCATCTTCAGTGTCATTTTTCGTTCTCAGAACGAAAACTGTCTCCAAACCAAACTTGACAAGGGATGACGGAAATTCGTTCCAAAATTCTACATCAAAACACCCTGTCGGAATATCAAATCAAGAATTGATTCCCCCCAGTCCACCTTCGATATTTCGGAGAGGCTGCCGAAGTAACTGCGTCCGAGTTTAGTCAGGCGTTTGTCCTCCAAGGCAGGACAGAGGCACAGGAGGTGATATGTCGTTTCCTCTTCATTTTGACAACTTCTACAGAAGTTGCAGGTAGCCTCATTCTTTTCGCATAGCTGCCAAATTTGCAATAATATCATGTAACCAGTGCAACGATGTCCCTTAATTGTGTCCTCTCAAAACTTAGCAGAGCGCTGGTTCAAGCCCTGTCCTGTGGGTTCTTCCAACCATCTATAGACTTAGCGCTAATTTATATCGCATTATGGATATGACTCTTGCAGGCTGAGAGGGGTATGCTACATAATTCATCAATGTGTGAATCCTGCAGGCTTGCTTCTCTCTTTACCAGCTTCTCGGCCGTACAGTTACCCTTATTAGTCCCGTGTCCGCGCACCAACTCTAGGGTGATTTTCTAATGTCTCGCCATCCGATTTAAAGATGTCTGACATTCCTTGACCAGTTTGGATGTTATATAAACATCCGTTAGGGACATAATTGCAGCACGGCTGTCGGTAAAAATTCGAATATCTCTATAAAAAATTCGTTATACCACAGCCAATTTGCTAGCGCTGTACTTGACTTAGATCACCTTTTATAGCTGATATTTATCACAATTTTTGTAAGATACCTTCCCTAGTAATACGGAATGACTTGGCGTTATTCTGATAAAGAACACGCTCTGTAATTTCTCCTTTTGTGTTCCCCATTCCAACTATTCCTGATGCAAACTGCCTCTTAAAAATATAGTTTATTGAATTTAACTATGACTCATAGCGAAGAGTTCATATGTACCAATTAATATTATGAAATATTGTCTATTTTATTCCGCCAATATTTATAAAACGCCCCCTAGTTATTCTGCAATAATATATTTTTATATAGTCCTGGGTTAGATGGATCCAAAACTGCCGTTCAGTTTAATTATAATTTTAAAAAATTGCTACTATTTGCAGCAACACTGCTTTTATATTCCTTAATTTTATACAATTACATCTTCTATTTACTTCCGATTGCCTTGCTTCAACAAAACTCCAAAAAAAAATATAACTACTTGTTCGTTTTCTCCCAAAAAGGCAACAAAATATCGTCACTAAGTTAAACTTATACATGTAGTCAGCTTCTGTAGTTTAGTTTAGTTATATGATTATGTACAAACATAAAGAGCATTTTGGGTAGGCAGGCTCTTCAAAAACCCTTTGCCAAGTAACTCTTTCAAAACTTTGACTTGTAATAAGAATCATGCTCCTTAACCCTTTTTTTAGGGAGAGGAAACCCCATTTTGACTTGCTACTACAACACGCTAGTATTTTCAATTGGTATTTAAATATGAAAGGGGTTTCACTTAAGGACAAGTAGATGATGGCGGCATGTTAACTGTATTGTTTATTAATTAGTTACTTGTGCCAAATCAACATTTCAAAACGCACGACACAGCAGAACATGCATATAATAAATCCATAGTATTGAAATAAGTGTTCGTTAGTAGAAACATTTTACGCCAGACATCGTTTAATGGCCAAATTCAAGCTAACTGCTTCGACAAGAAAATAGCCGATTGATGTAGACATCGAAACAAGCCCATACCGGCCGAAAGCATCTCCTCTGTCTCTCTGATCCGCTGCTGCCCACAAGACCTTAGATTTTCGCAGACTTCACCTTGCCGAATGTGACGTAACGTTTTGGATCTGCTCCTGTACATGGTCCAACTGACTCCGAAGCTCGATTTTAAGGACTGTAAAGAACGTCGATTGTTTTCTCTGTGAACTTCGGCACATTTAGATCAGCACCCCGTTTTTCGGAGTGCATTACTACGTTGGTAATGCAAACTGTCATGTGTGAGATGATGCCTTCTACGTAAGGTTCAGCAGCTGGCAAACCATCCACAAAAATGTAGTGTCCATATTTATTTGAAAACAACGTTGGTCAACAGCTATCGTTCCAGGTCCAACTAAGTTGGTGTGATTTGACGCTGCTACATTTTTTTTTTACAATTTCTAGTAAAAGTCCTTTTTATGCTGAGTCTAAATTCAGAAACAAATTAAGAATTGATTAAGTAGAAAATAAAAAACTCAACTTTAAGACCCCCGATCAATAAGAAGATAAAGAGGAAATCTGTTGGAAATACCCAATCCGAAATTTTAACGAAATTGGCATTTTATTTATTAAACTCGTTCATTGCATTTAATGCAGAAAAATAAACAGACCTACCGAATTTGTTGCCAATCGAATTTAATTTTTTACTACCTTCGTTCTACCACTATCGTCAGTTTAGTAACAAACGTGAATAAGTAGAAGAAAATTATACGAGATAGTACTGTAAGTCATACCATATTGAAGAAATATTGAGTAGAAAAGAAATCTCTTGCGACCAAGGTCCCGAATTGCAGTTCTTTACTAACCCATATTCGTCCGGCATTTTGATGAGTACCCGACTTGTTTTAAAAATAACCGACACTATATTTGAAGATTGCCACCATGTGAGCTTTTTTAGATAAAAGCAAATTAACATTTCCTCTGTATGGCGGGTATCCCTCTACCCGCTTCTATGTCGTCAGGATTTTTTCTGAAAACACATTTAGTGTTCAAATTACCCCACAATAAATTTTAGAACCGTAGTAGTTCTTGAGATAAAAGGAAAGTATAAACTATTTTGTGTGGGGCGCATCGCCTAGCGATCCTTTTGATTTTTTTAACACCAAGTGCGTTTTGGACATAAGCCACATTAAGTTCCTCAGATATTAAAAAATTAATATTTACCCTGGTCTGAGAGTACCTTTCCACCACTCTTATGCCTTCAAACAATTTTCCTAAGTAACCACTTGGTCTGAAAAATTCCCCATACCAAATTTGATCAATCCCGGTATTGTAGTTCTTTCGATATAGAGAAATTAATATTTACTCTGTGTTTCAAAAGAAAAAATTATAAAATTTTTGAATCGATGATAAAACGCTTCCAAAATTTCAAAACGATCGGCTTAACTGCTTAGGTTTCTATAATGTGCAAATAAATTTACAAAACATATAAACACAGATATTCGTGACGATTACTCGCACGAATAAATCTATGGGATTAATGTAAGTTCTTTAAAATAAAATCAAGTGAGGGCAAACTAAGGCAAAGCACTTTCATTTTTGATCCCTATTTAGTCTGCTTTATTGCTCAATCATTTTTGGTATCGAACCAGCTTTCTTCACATTCTCACTAAGGATTAATAATCCTTTTGCTTGTGGGGTTTGCTCATAAGCTGCCCTCGGAGTAAATATAATCTAAACCAACGCTCAATTAAAGCCGCATCTATGCGGAAGAGTTCTTGATGATTGTATCTCACGGACCCGTGTCAACGTGGGAATCATTGTTCCCTTTCAACCTCGGCCTGCTTCTATTAGAAATCCCTATACCTGTATAATATGTTACATCATGTTCAAATGAAATTTAACAAGGATATATATTTGAAAAGAAAAAGCACTCCCCAATAATATTCACACTTACACAAATACTTTGTTTATATGCATTTGTAAGTATATACATATGTGTAAGTTGAATTATATGAAAAGAAAAATATGTATGAAAAATAGTAGTTTTGAATACAAAATAATAATAAATTAAGAGTGCACACATACAAAATAACAAATAAACACTCACACAACGTAATAACAAAATATTTTGAATTTATGAAAATTGCTGCTTCCAAAAAATAAATGAAAACAAAAAATTTGAAGAACAAGAAGAAATTGTAAACGAAGAACAAATTTAACACTAACTAACCCAACTAATAAAATACTCATGTATGTGTTAGTATATGAAATATTTACATACGCACTTGTTCATATGTGTAATTTGATCCTGATGGCATAGACACAATTTGCATGTGTGTATGGCTGAGTATAAAATTGTGTGAACACAGGCACACAGAAATTAACAAATAAACAAACAAATGAACGAGAGAATAAATATGAAAATATATTTATGATTTCAACAACTTTTTAAATTTAATTGCAGAGTTTACTCGAAGTTTATTGGCTGGAAAAATCACAAAGACCTGCTGATAGAAAAACTATCCTTTGAGAAGACAATGATAACGTTAAATGGAAAGTGGTGTATCAGCATGAGCCTGGTGCGTGCAGTCAATCTTCTGTGCTGGATCAAGTAGATCTCTCACTTAATTCTGTTTACGAATCTTCAAAATAATCCATATCCATATTGCATACTAATCCAAAGAATAATTTGAGATTGTGAACATGCTGCAGTTTACAGGTGATACTGGCGGAAAGTACAATAATTATAATTATGTCAACAACTACAGATTGCCGTGGCTTACGTCGACACAAGTTTTGCGACACAATTCCACGATAGTCTTAGTACAGGTTGTATTAAAATACCACCAACTACGACCCTATACACATTGGTATAGGTAACCATTGAAAATTATGGTTGCCTGGATTCTGTCAACAGTCTGCGTTAAAATGCAAAGCCAGATTGATCCAAATCAAAATACTTCAGCTACTTGTGTAAAAACCACAACATACTGCCGAGGGATTCTCACTAACAATTAGCCAGTGACTAGCGTACCATAGGTTCCTTTAGTACCCGTGATTATATTGTTACTGGTCAAAAGTATAGTCCGATCTTCTTGCAAGAAACAGGCTCTAGACAAGCCTCGTAGTCTGGTTCCCTCATCTTCACCGGTAACAGTATATCAAAGTGGTTGAATCACCAAGGAGAAATGCCTCTGAGAGCGTAGATAATGCATGCAAAAACTCTGTTTTAACACAGCAGGTCCCTGTTTCATTTACAACTCATATATATTAAGTTATTGCTTCGGTGTAACTTAAACTAATTTTGTTCTTGTATTTTCTGCATTTATTTGTGAAGCAACAGAAGGGCCCAATTTACTCCTTCTGTCCCGGTACGTATTGGGCCATCAGACTCGAACCACTTTGAATTCAACTGGTAGTAGTGCTAACTACGAAGACCGATCCGAGAGTCAATTCTGGTACAATGGGTGTCAGGAATTGCTGGAACCTTGGTTGCAGCTTGTCTACGTGTATGTTGCGGCCCTTCGGAGAGCATCGTAGTGGTTGTGATTTAGAACCAAATCGTGGGAAGGGCGTGAGCTCGATGTGTACTTGCATTGCAACTGCGTGCCGTGAACTGCTCTTCAGAACGGGGGACGTCATACATGGTCTAAAATTAGTACAGTTTCGTGGCAGTATGTAACATGTGGCAACGCTGCTTCACGCATAATAGTTGCCTAATGTTGAGAGCACCATATATTTGGGCAGGTACTTGTGTAAATTATTGACACATCTCTCCAGATACTCGTTGGCAAGCATTGCAATAATACTTAAGAACGTGGATTACTCATAACAGTTTTGTCAGCGTCCGTCACGATACACTAATTGATGAAACACCTCCGGCTTCACAGAGACTGTAATAACAATCGACAGATGAAGCGACCGGAAAGTCTCGCAGTACTCTGATTAATCGATTTTTCCTGAAGGACAAACAGTTTCAATAGTATGCGGCAATTCTGCGCACGGTTCGCATGACAATAGATATTTTTAAGGATATTTTTACTAATGCGTCGTGGTTGTGACAGCCCAGACATTTTTTTCTTGAATGTTTATGCGAACATGTTAGAGAATTTGCATGCCAGAACATTGTCACACTATGACTTGATTTTGACTAGTCAATAACTGGACTATTACTATAAGAAGAATAAGATTAAACTAAGGCTATGACTAGACTATGAATAAACTCTAACTAATGTATATTTCGAATTTTTACTTTTATAGTAGGCAAAGAACAGAAAGGCAACACTATTTGATAATCGATTTAATAGTGCAATATGAATAGGAAATCGAAACCGCGTCTGAACATTATTCAAATTTATTCGAATACTTCAATTCGAACTCATTAGCCATTACTTATCGTTGACTCTTAACGATAATAAACACACAACAAGGGATGCTGTGCTGCTTAGTTTTGATATCAATATACTCATTGTGCAATCTTGGTTAAGAAGATTCAACTTATAGAAAAAGGAAGATCCTTTGCCCTGCTTATTTGATAAATGGGCCAAGAGATGCATTGCTGTTGATCCACAATTTCATTTAAACCTTTTATGCCACGGTTAAACATACTTTTGGTTAAACGTCTATTTCAATAAGTAGAAATGCCACATTTGGGGGCATGAATGAAACACCATTATAGAATTTGCTTTGATCTTACAATTCAATTATATTTTTAATTGATTCAATTAATTATTTATTAGAAATGCATTTTATGTATTTTTTGGCAGAAATAATTTAATCTTATAATTAATTTAAAAAAAAAATAATTGAATCAATTAAAAACTTAACTCAATTTCAAGCTAAAATCATACGTCTTTAATAGCTGCAAACAATTTTTTTTTATTATTTAAAAATTCAATCTATCTTTAATTATCTTAATATTTGGCAACCCTTGTTTAATCACCAGCACAATTCACAATAATATTCTATTTAAAAATAACCGCCAATTAATTTGATGATTAGAATTTTGTGAATTATTAAATGTCCGAGTTAGGAACAACTTCAACAACCCTTAATCTAAAATCCATTTAATTTGTGTATGTGAGTGATTGTTAACTCGTATTTCAATATATATGCAAAATGTCATAAAATTTTATGTTTGACCCCACCTCTAACCCGCAGTTAAACTTCAAATCACAATAACTTTAAGGGTTAATAGTACTTCGAAATATCATTGTTGTTGCAGTTCTTTTTTTTAACAAATACAAAATCCAACCTTGACGGCAACAGCTAAAGTTGTCTGTTTGTCTGGCTGTGCCTGTCTATAATGTTGCACAACGGTTTGCATGAACGAAATGAATGCCACACATAAATGTGGCTGCAACAACCCTTAACTTGTTGAATTTCTCATGTTAGAGCAAAAAATGCTAAATAAAAAAAAAATATTCAAATAAAAAACTTAAATAAATCACAAGGTATGTTTTGGTTTAGTTTTCTACACACATTAGCGTTTAAAAAATTTGGTAACGTATTTTGCCTGACCTCTTTCACCAAGGTCATGTTATATTTTAATGTTTTAAAGGGAGCTTAAAGTTTTTAGCTCTTAAATAAATCCCAATTTGATGAACATTTTAAATTTGATTTGTTGATTATGGATTTGTTTAATATTCACAAAAAATTAATGTTGGTTGTGGCAACTAAACTATTGATTATTAAACCCCAGAACTCTATACACAGTATAGAATATAATTTTTCACTTGCTGTTTAACTTTCAATAGTGGCTTGCTTGAACCAATATCAAGGCGCAACTTACCGAAAATTATATAAAATATAAAACGCGATATATTAACATTCGACCAATTTAAAGCAAGACCGCAGATCTCTTGGAAATACTCATAGTATTCGAAATGGTACAGGTGTCGAAAATAAATTTACTAAACTTATTCATTGCTCCTTTCGTTATCACGAATAATCGCATCACTAATTCGATTGGATTATTTCTTTTTAGCTAAGCTGTATAATCTGTATAACACAGTTTAAGATAATAAGCTAGACATTGTATCTGGAGGCAAAGTCATCTATTGGCCAACAGACTTTAACGAGCTGCCAGACCTTATCGAATTTGCCTTCAAATGAAACATAAGACGAGATCAAATATTAGTCATTAGCTTAACTACAATCGTTATTTTACATGACAGTTTCTCAAATGCACTAGAAACTCTTATTTTTTATCCAAAAAAGAACACGAATTGGTTGAAATATAAAATGTTTGTGACCTCTCACCTATCTCAGAATATTGCTCAAGATAATCGGTTGATATTCAAAATGCTGTAGATCATTTCACAGATGTCGTGACTGTAGCCTCTAGAAATTCGTACCAGTCATTAGCTGATATACGGATTTTTGACAGGGAGAAGAGAAGGCTCAGAAGGCAATGAAGATCAAAATTAAGTTGTGCCAAAGAACTTTACGTGATAAACTGAGACATAAACATGATTCTACTATCGAGAGCTGTTTAAAAAACTTGTATACAACGATAAACATGGATTAAAGAATTTTACTATTCATATTTAATTAAGTGTTGCGAGTTGGCTTCTTCCCATGCTCTTGGAATACATCTGAAATCGTTCTGATCCCTAAACAAGGAAAGATTAGATCACACAGGCCTATCCTACTAACCAACACATTATCCCAGACCAACAGTTTGTTTTTCGAAAAAGGCATGATGTTATTAACAAGTCCATAGAATTGTTACCGTTATTAAACCGGCATTTGAAAATAAGCAATATTGTTCAGGCTTATTTATTGACTTCTCCCAGGCATTCGACAATGTCTGGCATGATGGGCTACTCACGAAAATAACTCGAGTTTCTCCTGAAAGCTTCCACAAGCTTCTTAAGATCTATTTGACAGATATTACGTTTAAATTAAGTTCAAAGGACCAATTTTCTAAAAATGGGAAAATTTATGCAGAGGTATTCTAGGGCCGCTGTTATATATCCTTTATACAGCGGATATGGCAACAAGCCCAAATACATATATGTCAACATTCGCAGATGACCCGGCATTTATAAGTGTTCACGAAGAGCCGAAGGTTGTCTCCGAACAACTTCAGTTGCATATTAATGAGTTGGAGTACTGGCTAAAAAAGTGAAGGATAAAGGTAAATCCATCAAAAATTGCTCACGTAACGTTTTCCCTCAGAAGGCGATATTGCGCACGTATAACAATAATAAGTACCACTGTTGTTGCGGAAACCTCTATTAAATATATGGGTATTTAAATCAAATCAACTACACTGGTTAATAGGTCCTAACTTAACCCTGGCTTTGGAATACAAAGTCCTTTTATACATATCCATTATAAAGCCAATGGCATTCAGATGTGGGGTAATGCTTGCGCAATTAAATATACAGAAGTTACAAAGAAGACAGTCTAGGATTTTACGACTTATCGTTTGCGCCCCTTAATCTATGCGAAATGAAAAAAGGTATATCGAACCTTATGCTTGTATATTCATAAACAAAATGAGAATTGTTACTAATCTTTTCCTTATTCATTTTGTGACATTCTTTGTTACTTATCCTAAGCACTGTATAGAGCAAATACTTTGCTGTATTTATAAAAATTTCTTTATTGTGTTAAATCTGCAGGTACACATCTTCAGTGAATTCAAGATACATATTTACATTTGTACTGCAGGCATGTACTACAACTAACGCTATTCATTGCTGTTGTCCTAAGTAAGGTTCGTCAATTCGCTAACCTTCATTCTCAACTTCACTAGAGATACCTCGAAATTTGTTCGTTAGTTTATTATTAATATGTATCATATTGGAATTAGTACGAATATACCAGCAGGCGTGGATCCAAGGGAGAAAGAATTTATTATTAGTTATTTTTTTTTTTTAATTTACACCCTCTCACGCTCAAAAGCTTAAGCTGCATCCGCCTTTGCCTGAAAAATACCAATATCTCATCAAAAACTAATTAATACAAATTGTCTATAAATACCATGTGCCGTCTTCGTTACTTACAAAAAATCAGATAATATTTACTGAGTATCGATCTAGACTTCTTAGCATGAAATTGATACCTTCTTATGCATGGGAGTATGTAGATAACCAGAGTGCCAATATTCACTCTAGGTTGGCTAATACAATACTGTGCAGTATGGACAGAAACCCAATTTCAATTCGTCAACTGTGAAGATATTAATTGGAAAATTGCGGAATACTGTACAAACTAGGAATTTTAAACACAGTAACGTAAAGGTGAACTTAAAACCAGAAGGGTAAAAATATTTTGACCGCAAAGCTTTTTTTGCATAGAAAGCTTCGTAATTGCCAAAATTACCGCTCTTGGGGTTCAAAGTATCGATATTTTAATATCAAGATATAAATTATCCATAACGTATTAGTGGCTCCTCTTCATATCGGCAAAACTAAAGGAGTTCTGTTCGAAAGATGGGCAATGGGGGAATTCTGAAGAGATGAACCAGAAAACTTCGCAAGGAGTTGATGGGTCTCTAAAGATACTCCTGAGAAAGGGTCAGAGACGGTAGCGAAAACTGTATATGAATTTGCAGCACTGGCTATCATAAGGCTTAGGATCACGGGCAGACACTTAAAATGTAAATGGCATGGGCGATCTACGCTTTAGAAAACATTCTACAGTTACCAGTCGACAGTCTAAGATTCCTACAGCTAAGAGCAAAGGCTATTGTTAGAAAGAGGCTCAATGAAAATAAGGTAGTCGTAAATTACAAATCGGTTGTCTGAATTCAATTCTGAGAAAAAAAGGAACTCATAAAGAAAGCGATTCGCTTCAGTAACTCACTACATTAAAAAATAAATACCTTATAATTGCTAACATTTGTCAGCGCTAGCATAAGTCATGGTATTCACATCTAACAAGTGTTTGTTCGTAGTACTAAGCCTTATTCTGGCCAGTCTTAGACATTCACACACAATGTGTTTTACCGTCTCAGTCTCTTCCCAAGTAGTATCTTTGGTGACTGACCCGTCCACCCCTCGCGAGGAAATCTAGTCCATCTCTTTTGGATTTCTGCCTTGGCCAATTAAAACCGGAGTCGCTTGAGAGAATTCATATAACTTCCACGAGTAATGAAGAATGGAGCTCAAATTCAGAGTTTGCATATTTAAGACCAAGCACCACCTTGGCCACGCTTCCCTGGCGTGTGCTGTTCCACTGCGAATCGGGGATTTTTTAAGAGAGTGTTAACTTCCCTCCGCTTGACTTATTTAGCCAGACTCATAGCACCGGCCGCCACCACGAGGAGATATAAGTCAAAACTTCTGATAGTGCACTAAGTTACAACTAGCCACAAATTTGTGAATGCCAGCTGCCATCCTATATTAGATTTTCAAAAATATATATGGTTATGAACAATTTCGAAAAAAGATTATATGGGGATCATTACTGCGATGTGATATATTAATGGGGCAAATAAAAAAAACTTATCATATCTAACTTAAATTACCGAGCATATTTTAATAACCTTCACTCGTTGTAGTGAAACAGACAGAGTCTCTGCTGGGAACCGAGCCTACGTCCTTCAAACTGATCGACTAGCGCATTACTTACTAGCCAACCGGGACTCCCTTAATAGCAATAAATTAAATATAGAAAAGTATTTTTAATATCAATAAAATTGGAATGAATATGATTTTATAATATGAGAACGCTGTGCAAGTTTAAGATCGTATGCCTCCAAAATCCGATATTTATGATAAACTATAACAGTTAACTCTGTCTGGGGACCAGTCCCGGCGGCTTACTTGGAGCCTGAACTGGATGTTTAAAAGCTTCGAGGTTCGACCAATAACTAACCCACCAATTCCACGGAACCCGATAACGATCGAAAAGATCAGTCTTAGACAGGTTATTAGTAAATACCTTTCGGAAAAGTAAGTAGATGCTGTGGTTTAGACCTAAATCTCGAAAGGATTGTGGAGCGTGATCGATCAATGGTACGTCAGCAGAATAAGTGGCTCCAAAATATTCAGCATGGGGTAAGTTGAAGAAGGAAGCAGCCGTGGTTCTAAAATTATTACCCACAATTCCACATGCGGGAATATAACCGTCAAATTTATGTTACTGTAAGAGTCAGCGTGTTCACTCTCTACAATAATCTTAATACAGACATGGTAATTGCATAAGAGCTTCAGGTTTGCCTGATAAACTAACACAAATATGATTTATGTGTTATATTTCTTTTAGATCTTCCAGATCTAGAAATTCGATTAGTAGAAGCATTTAGCCGCACATCAAACTTGCCAACGGATGCTGATACGAATCACAAAAGATTGAGGTTAGTAACCATTAAATTGCATTCGAATAAAATCTTCCAAGGTTTTTAAGAGCACAAAAAAATGTGTGAATATTTATATGCAGGGTCATTGTACACATTCATCTTTAATATTTAATTCACAAGCTTTCCCCAACAAAAGCTTTGCATCCTGTGCAAACATGTTTCTGTCATGTTCAACAAATTTTTATCCCTCTTGTGAATCATTATCAATCAAAAAAGCAGACAAATTTGAAATCAAAATGCACCCAAATTTTATAAAAAAGGCAACATTCTTTTCTAAAAAAATCACACACTTATAAAAAAAAAAGAATCTCCTAACAAGAGAAGCAAAACGAACGGCAATGAAAAAACTACAATAAATTTAGACGCAGACGTTTTGGATTCTAGTGCTTGCGCACAATGGCTTTGTTTAGATCAATGGTCAAGGATATTAAAGAAGCGGAAGCTTTATTATCCGTTACCCTTAACGCAAAACAAAAATTGTATACAAAGTCGAATGCGACTAAAAACTAGTTTCAATTAACAATGATGCTGAATTGAATGAAATGGTCCAGCAGCTTGTCTTGCTGGACCAGCTGTACTCTGTACTCAGTCATACATGATCATTTACTAACAACAACAACACGATCAAAAAACCACCACCAAAAAAACTTCAAAGTATAAAAGGTAAAAGCACCCAAATTTAAAGGTATTATTTTTTCAATTGAAAAATTGCAACAAGCTTTATGAGAAATTCTTGTATACGATGTCCTTTTTCTATAGTAAAAAAACTAGAATTTCTAGTTTTTGTTTCCAATAAAATGCGATATTCAAGAAATTCACAGTATAATTTTTTTTTTTATAAAAATTTGATATCAAACAGAATTAAACAATGTCCTTTTGTCCTTTAGAAACTAAAATTAATACCATTACACTTTTGATAGCACAGAGTCTTTTGTTAGGTTTTCGTATAAAACGTTGAGCTTTTGCGCCGACTCATTTAGTTTCATTTCAATCATCAAACGCAGCATTTCAACGGTCTATAAAACAGACAGAAGCAGTATAACGCGATCATGGATCCTTAGGGATCAATGTTTTAAACAAACAATGGCTTAGTGATGTTTTGGATTTATACATTTGTTAAATAATTTAGATCACAAAAAAATAAATTTTAAAAACAAATAAAATTAAATTAACCAAAAGCCGCCATAAAAATAGTAGTGTTACATAAATCACGAACGAAAGTCAGATCAAGTTTAATTATTTATTAAAAACTTTAAACAATTAACAAAAAGAAACCTCAAATTAATATTAACAAAAAAAAACTGTATAAATAAAATCCAAATCATGAAACAGTGTTTAAAAATTATTAAATTATTTTCTTCCAAGTGCAGCCATTAATATAAATTTTTCTTCTTTATACTTCAGCAGGTAAGTGAAGTTCATTTTTCTTTTAATTTATATAAAATATTTATTAAAATATTTCAAAGCTCTTAAATAATATTTAATTTTAATATAATGTACAGTGATTAATAAAAAACAAAATATATAGACTGCAAATAAAAATTTATTAGTTCCTTAAAAAAGTTCAGCCAAACGGTTTTTGGTACAGTACTGCCTGTCTTAACCATCTTCTGTTGGCGAGAATGGCGCCATGTTTTGATTATTAAATGTTTTTCTTAGGTACAGTCCCTGCCCAATTTATTAGGCACATTATACATAGATTGCATTTGCCATTAAAATGATAAAATACTTGTTCTTTAACTAAACATTCGTCTTCTAAACAAGCTTCCTTAGGGGTCTGGGTTTAATGCTTTAATGCCCTGAGTCATATTTTTTTATGTATTAACGAGAACGTCCTATACAATAAAAATAATCTTTCATGTATTGTTCAGTGACTGTGTTCATTTTTTTGTATATTATGGTACAGCAATATCCCGAGTGGCATCAATCAGATTTGTATTGCTTTAAGTTGGTGATAATAAGAAAAGAAAATGGCTACAAGCTAATAAATGCTATGTTCAGACATGCGCCTAATTGAGGCAATTAAATTTTAAATTGAGTTATAGACTGCTTTAGCTTACTCAATTAGCATTTGCCAGCTGAAAATATTTTCATTTTGTTGGTCAACACTTGTATTTGTGAATTTGGAAAAATGGAAATTAATAATTTTTAAAAGAAACTAATTATTTAAAACGTGTTTTCATGTGAGCCCAACAAATGCTATGTAGAACTATATGTAGCGTACCGGTGATGTAGTCACCTTAATGAATTTGCCTTGACATTGTTGAGAGTTTTTATTGCTTACTAAACACACTTCACCAGAATTTGACTCAATTTATTAATTAATTTTAATTGAGCTCAATTGGGGCCTTACTTACGCAAATTGCCTAATTACGCAGTTAATGTGCTTGTCTGAACACAGTATAAGTCTCTAGTATTTCATTTTTGCTGCCTCGCACTTTTTTTTTAACATGGCAAAAGTAATAAAATACGAAAGCGATAAAATTTTTCTTTGGAACAATTGTAAAATCGTTTAGATCTGGAAGAATTGTGGATTTACCACAGCAAGTGGTCATCTCAGATGAGTTTTTTAATCACAATAGCATTAACTTCATTTAAAAAAGATCCTCTATCATTTTTATTTTGATATAATTTCTGGCATGAGACTCCCGCGTCTGTACCCAAATTTTGCAAGCAAAATTCTTCACCGGTAAACAAATAACAGTATCTTCCGAAACATTTTGAGTCACCATTACATTTTAGACTTCATGGACTTAGTGACTTCACTGATCCCAGCAGCAAGTTCAAAAAGATACAAATCGCTGCTAAAATGAATCGTCCTCGAGTGTCAGAGCTTTTTACTGTGAGTTCTGTAGAGTATAAAGACTTTAATATGTAAAAATGGACATGCCTGCACATGTACACACTCAGTCCCTTCACCTAAAAACAACAAATAAATAATAATGATATTTTCTAATATCTATGTAAGATGCAAATAATAAAATAAACATTTTAAAAACATATGTAACTTTTATATTTAATGTCAAGCAAATTGATAGCCGATTTTAATAACGTTGACTTCTGCTTACGTGGCAGTTTTCAAGTCCCGTAATATCGGCAGACATATCACGACTGTTGAATCATATATTGGCTGTGATTCCGTCATTAGACGTGCCACTTCCTACTGCTTTGGCTTTGGCTACTATTAATCCCATTTTTATGCAAGGCTCAGACTGAATTCTACTTTTCGTAATTAATAATTTCTGCTTTCCATCTTGAAAATGGATTCGCCACATATTTTGGTTAATCTGTGGTAATGTAGTAGGCAATTAGAGACAGCCCAAACGTTTGGCTTAAGCCATACTTATTTTCACATCAACCATAGTGAGTTGCAAAAAATTTTCAACTTCTATTCTTCTATTTCCTCTTGAGCAATGGATATTTAAGTTTGTTCTTTTAAATTGAAATCAGATAGGTCTATTACAGTAACGGGTAGACGATGGTCGAGGATGCTTCCAAATTGTTTTGGACTCTTCAACTTGGTGACATGTCCAAGGGGTACGTACGATGTTACAAACACGCTATTATCTGCCAGCTCATTAAGTAAAAACTCGTCCTTATATTCTGCATGCCCAGTACTGCCATCGAATATCTCATTTGTCGAATCTTCTTTTCTATTGTGGATAAATTCATTCTGAAGCTTCAGTATTCGCAACTTCAGCTTAGAGTGCGTTCACTATAATTTTATCTAGATAGCTTTTACTTTTATCCTTTAGAACCGTTTCGTAGGTGTTAACTGATCCGTATGAAGCTCTAGAATTTAAGAATGACTAAATATTGGAGTTTTGACCATAAAACGCGGTAAAAATGTATCAATATTTGCTTCGGAAAACAAAGGATGTGATTAAATATCAGAACAATGTAAAACGGAATTGGCATCAAAACAATGCCGGTTTAATACGTTTGCAAACGTTATTTATACGTTTTCGCATATGGCTTATAACCCTTATACCCAATGCCTTTCATTATGACACCCAGTACATCCTGAACCTTACTTTTTGAAAATGGGTACCACTTCCTTCGCACCAAGTTTGAAAAAACTTGCAGACGAGACAATTCGCAATGTTGAGTTGTGCATAGAAGATTCATAAATTATAAAAACCAAAAAATAAAAAAAATTACTGCCTTTGGCAGCAACCACTGTATAATGTGCCCGACAGTTTCAGGCACAATTTTTTTTAATGAAGGAATCATTTAGTGAGGCCATGATTTCATGTTTTAGTCGGGTAAATTACACTTATTAGTAATGAGATTTAAAACCGCTGCATTGTGTTCTGTAGGGATACTGCAGGTATATACGAAAAGCGCAGTAGTCTGCTCAGATAAACAAAGGATATTTGGTGGGTAGAAGGATGGCAATTTTTTTAAGATAATTAACACTTAGGCTAATAATGCCTACCAATTACTTGGAAAGCGATACACTAAAGAAGATAGGTCGTGAAGTAGAGGGATAGAAAAGCTTATCTAATGCTTTATAGCTAACGCGTTAAACCTGTGCTATTATCGATATATGGCTCTAGCTATGGCAAAATTTTTATGCTATTTCTGATCTAACCAAATGGTTTTCATTAACAAAGTAATATTCAAATTGTATACTTACACAAATTTATGTTAAAAACAAACACACTGTTTTTTTGAATTTGCCCACTTTTTAAGGTTATTATTCTTATTAGCTCTTCCTAATATATTAATTACAAATATTATCTTTAATATATCACTAAATAAAAATTGCAATAATTTCAAATGACACTATTTCCAAAAAGTGCTTTTTACGAAAAGTGTTTGTTTTGGTTTTTCGTTCTTAAGATACCGAATAACTAATGCATTTGATTTTGAAAAGTAACGTTTTTTAATATTATATTAATTCCGACAAAAAATAATTTTAAAAACCATAATTTTTTAAAAAGTACTAATTTTTAAAGGTACTTTTCTCATTAGTACTTTTTTTAAATAACAATTACTGCAAAAATTAAACAATTAAGAATATATAATTTTAAAAAGGGACTTTTTCCAAAAAGTACTATTTATAAAATTTGCCTTGTCGAATTTAAACATTTGAAAGTCAATGCTTTTTGGCTTAAATACATTGTTTTGAACTTGTATTTTGAAATATTTTAAATTTCTTGCCGACTTCTTATACCAAAATTTGTCCCAAAAGTTTTTGAAATATTCCCAAAAAAAATTTCCATACGTAAAACTTAGGTGAGGGAAGACTCTTCCGATAAGGTTTCCCTTTGTCTTTTAAGGACTTTGGATTAGAAATTTGTGGTAAAATGAATTGTAATAGACGTTTATACATACACATATGAGTATGTTTAGTTGTAAACGTAAACAATATAAAAAATATGCAAGAATTTTATGTTCTGTTTGTGCTTTAAACTTCATATAGTTGACTTTTATCTAACAAAATCTTTTCAAACATTTTTATCTATTTAATTTTTATTTTAATTATTTTCTTTTATTGTTTTGTTAAATGTTTATACGGCCCAATATATACCTATGTAAAAATTTATATAAAACACATCATATTTTTAAGGTTAAAAAAGTAGGGATTAGCTTACAATAAACAAATCCAAAATCAGTTTATATTACTAAATTAATTGATTCAATTATTTCTGCTAAAATAAATAAAACATTTCAAATGTTTTATACAAAATTAGGAGTTTCATAATTTGTATGTTCTTTTGAATTAATGAATAATTAATTAAATATTTAATTAAAAATATTACTCAAAACAGGCGTAAGTCCGGAGGAGGGTTATTAAGATATTTATCCCATTTTGCATTAATAATTTTTTTTGCTCGCATTTTCATTTCTTTTATTACAAAAACCCTCTTTAAAATACGCAAGCTCGCTGGATCCGCACTTGTTCAAATAAATTTAAAAATTCAAAAAAGTTTTATGTCTAGAAAATATTAAGAAGAATTTAGCTACTGACTTAATGGAACCAAGTAATGATTTGATAAAATTAGCAGCGACTCCTTAAACAGCGAACGATTTATTTTTAATTTCTTGAAAATTAATTTAATTTTCTCAACAGAGAAATGACTACATTTGTTTAATGATTGATCATCTCAAAAACGCAGACAAAGAGATTTTGTTAAGTTTCAAATTGTAATTTAATTAATTTTTTAATTGAGTCAATTATATATTTAATAAAAAATTTTCAGTTTATTTTAAATATAGCTAAAAAAAGTAATTGTATTCTAACAATGTGTATTCTAACAATTCAATTTAATTACTTAAACATATTTAAATAAAATTCTGAATTTATAGAAAAAACTAACGATAATTGTTGTGCAATTTTTCTATTTGTTTTTCTTTCTAATTATTTATTTTTAAGAAACTTCTCCTTTGATTGCCCATAAATGTGACTAAATTGTTTTCTTATACCTTATAGGATACCACACACCCTCTCAGGACTAGCTACTGGATACCTTATGAAGCATCACACCCGATAACCAAAAATAACCAGCAATGAAATGAAACTCAAAGAAACCTGATAACAAAACTACATAAAATTAATTATTTCTGCAATATTTATCAAAAAACAAGTTTCGAAGCCAAATGTGATCAAATAAATAACAAATTTATTATTTCTTCAATAATTTCTACGACAGATAACACAATCTACAGCAAACCAGGAACCTGAAAACATGAATACAAAACGAAACTAAACAAAAAAAATCCTGCAAAAACATGTTTAAGAAATGCGCCATTTTATAAGTAAAAGAACAAAATCAATTAAATTCTATTAACAAAAACAACTCAAGGATGAGCAACTGCTTAAATAAAAAAATTTTCAATAAACAATGAACTCAACAACAACAACAAAAGAACTTATAAGCATAAGTAAAACTCTAAAAATATGCAAGAGAATTTAAGAACATAAAACTCAAAATTTCTAAAAAAAATCAAATGCTCTTAACTTTCAACAGCATAGAAAGGAGAAAGCCAAAAGCTTTCAAAATTTCTGTGGAGAAAGTATCTAAGATACAGCAGAAAGTTCAGGCGAATATTTGTTTGGCAAGGAGAAATTGTATAAGAACTTTATAAATAATAAAAATGTATCTATTACAAAAATAACCCCCTTCGTAGCGGCAGTAGCAGCAGCAGCAGTTATTACTCCTCTACATCTAATCTGGCTCAAAAACACAAACTTTTACTCAACTCATGTAGAATCTGAGCGTAACAGCAGCATTTTACCACCCCAAAGAAACACAGGCATTCACAATTCATCAACAACAACACCAGCAACAAAATCATCATCATCGTCATCATTATCATCATCGTCATCATCATCATTTCCTTCAACACCCCTTCAAATGAAAGCGAAATTTGTGTGTAAGAAATTCAAGGGATTTTTTTCTCAGCCGCTTGTGTTTCCTACTTCAACTGAGCAAATGATGCCAAAATGAAGCTCTTGGCTTTCTAAGGTACAAATGGTTAAATGATTGTATAAATGTGTTTTAACTGGTCATTTTTTATTTAGAAAAAAATAGGTTTTTTGTTTTAAGAAATTTTCTAAGATGGTGGTTCATTTCAAGAACAAAATCTCCAAAACAAAAAATCAACTCTACCCTTTTAAAAGCCTTTAAACAAAAGCAAATCATTTTTTTTTTTTTTGATTTTTTTATAAAAATTACTTTTAAAGGGCAAATGATTTTTTGCAAAATGATGCCTTTTGATTTTGAGGATTTAAGGTGAGGGGAATGTTTTCAAGGACCTCTATGCCTTTAAACAAAATCAAAAGTTTTTTTCTATGTCTTTTTTATATTTAAAAAATTAATTAGTAAAATTTCTTTAAAATAAAAACAAGGAAAATGAGCAAATGATTTTTATAATGATGCTCTTTGCTTTTCAGGAGTTAAGGATGAAGGAAGTGGTTGGAAGTTTGAATTAAAAGTGAAAATATATTCAGTGAAACTTCTTAATGAACAAATTTTAAACGGAACAAATTATATTACAGATGGACACCTTAAAGGAATTTTTTTTTTTTAATATTTCTACGCTTTAAATTAATTTATTTATATTTACCTTTTTGTAGAGACTTGATTTGTTAATGAAATGTGTCACGAGACTAATTGTTGGGTCATGAAAAATTTTTTTTTTAATAGAAGCGTTCACTTACTTGACGAAACTCTAAATTTAGTTATTGACAGGCGCTGATCCACGTAAAATTTTTTAAGGAGAATTAAAAAAATTCGGAATTTTTGTTTGGTTAGCCGGGTTAGGATATTTAATTTTTCCTAACTTCTCTAATATCTCCCTAAATTATAAAAAAATTGCAACCGTACAACGAAAAATATTTCAAAGGCCTCAAAAAATATTAGCACTTTGAAACTAAAAACAAATTTTATAAAAGAAAAAAGACATTTAGACAAAAAAAAACAATGTTTTGAATTATGAAAAATTTGTCTATAAATTCCTTCTGGGGATATCAATTCGATCTGGCAAGTCTGGCTATCATTGAAAATTGTTCAAATATTATAAAATTTAAATAAATTGCAAACTTGCTTGTACTATTAGAACCTTGTGATGCAACAGAGCAGAGTCTCTGGTAGAAATCGAGAAGGCAGATAGTATGTTATCGCATTACTGGGGATCTTGCAAAAACAAAAACGTTTCTTTAAGCTTTTGCCGATCAAAAATATTTTATAGTAAAAAATGTCGAGTTAATGGACTTGCAACAAACAAAATTTATGTTCGGCTTAATTCTATATTAATTACAGTTGTATTTCGCTTTGCCAATTTTAAATTCCTTTCATTTTTAGTTGTAATCAAAGTTATCACAGTATCGCGTTGTCGTTTAATTTCTTTCATTCAAAGTACAGCAGCACATTTCATTATTAAAAAGATAGATATCTATTAAATTAACATGCCCTTAAATTTTAAAATAAATTAAACTGATTGGCAACTCTAACTATGAACAAATTAACAAAAATTAAAGATGTCTCTCCAAAAACTGTTTCTTTAAAAATTTCGATGAGCTAAATTTATAACAAAAATAAAATTAAAAAAAGTTTTAAATTTAATCAAGGTTGGCAACACTCTCTATGAAAACTATCGAAAATTATAAATTTAGAAAAAATTTAAATTTTCACAAAAAATCTTAATAGAAAAAAAAGAAATCATAAAACAAATTAAACAAAAACACAAATAAGAAAACTGGTTGGCCACACTAAAATTAATTTCTTATAAAATTCTGCAAATAAAATTTTAGCTTATTTTGTAATTTATATAAAAATTCAAGTTTGAAAACACTAAAAAAAGAACGAGATTGAAAACAAATTGGCAACGCAAAAAATTAGTAGTATTAAAATGCATTAAAATTTGTATCTTTGGCAGGGTAACTTAAAACTTTTCGATAAATGTAAATCATTTTCAAATTCGATTTATATCGGAGTTAAATTTCACAAAAAAATTTTATGGTTGGTAACGCCATCATAACATCATAAGCCATTATTTAGAATTAAAAAAATAAAAAATTCGAATAAAACATTTTTCAAAACAAAATATATGATTTCGGTGTTTAGTTGGCAACAGCGCGGAAATTCCAAATTGCGACCTGAAACTAGAAAAGATAATAATTGTTAACTCTAATGCGCTACATTTTTCTACATTAAAATGTACAAAAAGTTTATAAACAGCGAAATATCCTAAAAAACAACAAAATTCTCATTAGCAATTTGATTTTAAAAAAGAATCCGGTTTAGTTGGCAATGCGTATTTTATAAATTTATAGTTTTAGCAATATGTCCTTGTTTTAAACGCTTGCAATTAATCTAAAATCAATTTTGCTATTTCAACTCACCAAATACATAAAAAAATCAATAGATTATGAGAAATAAACTTTAGATTGAAAGCTACTTTCTATATTTCACTAAAAGTGAACACAAAATTTATTAAAAATTAAATAGCGTTTCGCTACAAAAATTAGAAAATTTATATTTCACTTTTTAAACCTAAATCTGGCATTAGTTGGCCACGCAAATTTTCAATATTTATTAAGACTGCTTACAAATGATGTCGACTTTTATGAAATTTTTTAAAAAGGTTTGGTGTCAGAAAACTGAAAGCAACCTGTTAAGCAACGCATTTTAAATGCGTCAATTATAAATAACACAACTTGAATTAAATTTAAAGATGACGCAAAATCAAATGGATTATTAAACAATATTTTATATGGACCAATGACACAAAAAAGTTGCCAACTTGCGAAAAAAAATATTTAAAAATCTGCGATTCTTAGCAATAAAAGAAATTACTATAAATTTAAAGTTTATGGGGGAATAATTTAATTTGAATTTGTTTAAAAAAATTATATATTTCGACGGTTTAGGTTTTTAAATCAATAACTTGCTTTAAAAAGCTTGGCAATTCCTTATGTAAACTAAGGAAGTAAACAATGTTTTGTGGATAAGAACTTAAAGTCGCTGGTTTAAAGATTTAAAATTATGCTATTTATAAATAATGAAAATAACTATTTTACATTGAGCGGTCGGCCGCATTACCAAAATTTTACTACAATTTCTCCAACATTCAATTTAACACTTCAATAAAACAAATAAACCAAATTCCGTTTATTTATTGCAAACCCAATTTTTATGATCCCTTTCTTCTACGCCATCTGAGAAGTGGAAAAGGTCACCAAATATTACTTGTTCCCTATTTTAAGAAACCTAATTATGCATCTGAAGTTGCACAAGGTCTCCTTTTCAAAAAGATAGATATATTTAAAGGAAATCTTTTTATAAAACAACCCTTCTTTTCATTTGTTTAACAAACCCATACCCACCCTCTGAACAACAGAGCAGTGGCTTCAATTGCAAACGATGGAAAAAATGGCGACCAAATTATAGAAACTTTTCAGATGCCTTAGAAGAAAACAACAAAAATGTCATAAACCAAAAATGTTAATTATTTTATTTAATACACCATAAATAGTTATGAAATCTTTCTTCATCATTTCAAATAATTTTCTTATATTTTTGTAAGAAAAAATGTAAAGAGTAGAATTATTTAAGTCAACATCGTTTCTTACAAATACAAGAAAATAATTTAAAATTTTAAGAATTGTATTTAAGATTGAAATAAAATGCAAAAGTATAAACCAGGACATTTACCTCTTTGACAGACAGCCTGTGAAGGCATGCAAGCATGAAAATCCATTCAAACTAGTTTACTTGACCTTTAAAAAGATTTGTGTTACTTAAAATGTTGTTCGTTTTTTTTCTATTTAACTTTATGCAAAATAAAATTTTACAAGCCAATTCAACCCTTAAAAGGGATTTAAATAAGAAGTGATAAACGCCTAAAATGTTGACGATATGAATATGAAATGTGAACCCAGTTCTAAATTACCCACAAATTATAAGAATATGAATGAATATGTTTTTAACTTTAAATTTGATTTTGATGTTTTAGGTCTTTCATTAAGGCGAATTCTAAAATTTAACTTATCCAAAGAAATTTTTTTCATAACCTAAAAAAGCGATATTTAAAGCAAATACTGGGAATATATACTGGGAGTAAATATAAATAATGTTTTTAATAAAATTATAAATTATTATTAAATTAAACTTTTTAGGGTGGAAATTCCAATTTTCGAGATTTTTCTATAACCAAACGAGCCTAAATAAATTAAACGCTCTATTAGGAAAACCTGTATTTTTAATAGTTTTAAGTAGTAGGGAATATTCTATTTTTCCCTCATCCTGGATTCGCGTTTGCATTTACTGTAGCTACTTTGTAACTTTCCACGAATAGTGGGATATTTTAAATTAACTTTCTTCAAGTCCAAATACTTTTTTCCAAATTTGGGTACTTCAAATCAACTATTCGTGCTACAAACTTTTTTGAAAATTAATTCCAAATATATTTAAAAATAAAATTTCCTTTAAACATAATCCGGCCTTTAAAAATTGCGGGAATGTGAAAATTATGTCTCTTTTTAAACATTTTTTTCTACAAAAACAAATAAATTTTAACAGGACTTGTGAAAAGATCATAAAAGCTTTTTCTGTTAAGTAAATAATTTTTGGATTATAAAGTACTTGAAAAACAAAAACCTCATGAACAGCTTTAGTTTTGAAATTCGAAACTCCAAAAAATTTCTAACCTCACAGAAGAAAAGTAAATTTAATTTGTCTTCAAAATACACAACATTAACATTTGTTCTGTTTCAATTGAATAAAATGAGAATTAAAAAAAAATTATATTTCAAAACTCTTCTCTTACAAGAGAGACAAAATCCAAAGTTTCAATAAAAATTGATTTGAAAAATATGGGGTAATAAATCAAACACTATAAAAAAATAAAATGTAAATTTTAGGTTTCTTCTTTCAGATTGCAAAGTAAGACTTTCATGATTCGAAAAACAATATTTATTTAATTAAAAATTTCATCTCAAATGCTGTGAAGTTCTCGAAACACACAAACTTTTTAAGTTTCAAATAAAAAATTACCGGGAAGTTCAATCCAATCCAAAGGTTGTTCTCTTAAAATATTTAAAAAAAATTCAAATGAGGAAGTTGTTAATTTTTACTATCGTTAAAAAAGTGTTTACCAACTCGAACTTTTGTTCACTAATAGTTTATTAAAAGTTTTCATCTAAAATATTTCAATTAAATTTTTAATTGATTCGAGTCTATTAAGAAAGAAATAAAAAACTTGCAGTAATGAAAATTGTTCTTCGAAAATAAAACACTGATAGAATCAAAAATGAAATTATTTCTTCAGACCAAATTATCTTTTATTTCTTTCCATTAAAGTCAAAGATCTGTAAGATTGGGGTTTTAATGCTGAAAATTGTTTGAACTCACGTTGTAAATTTCAAATAAAAGCCAAAGGCAAACATTCAAGGATAAAAAAAATGTTATTATTTCGATTGCTTTAACTTTAGAAAATCTAAAATCGATTACAATATATTTTATCATTTTAAATATAAAGTAACAAATTATAGAAAATTTTAATAAATCCTTTAGACCAAAAACAATTTGCCCACTGCAAGGTCTGCTAAAAAGGGTGTTAACCCTTTCACGACCTCTGATGTGTAAAGACGTCAAAAGAAAGACTACCGATGGTTCATGACAAACTCTTAAATGAAAATAAATTGCATTAATTTCGCCTCTAAAAACGGTAATGGGTCTAACTAGCTAAAAGCTTTAAATTCAGTTTTTATAATTATAAAGCAACTTTGCCTGCTCAAAGCTCTATTATCAATTCACACAAATTCAAAATCTCTACACAAAAAAAATTTTTGACTAATTAAAAATGTTGTTTGGTTTCATATAGAAATTTAATAGAATTTTTAATTGATTCGAATATATGTTGAATATTTTTGTTTAAATTTATACAATTAAATAAATAATGGAATCAATTAAAAACCTATTTAAATTTCAATCTGAAACTAAACAACAACTTTATTGCAGATAAAAAGGTGTAATTACAAGACCACAAAAATCTACACACTATTTTTAACTAACCAAAAACATTTTCATTAACAAATTCAATCATTTTGAACAATTGAGAAGAGATCGACAAAACCTTGCTTGTAAATAAAAAAAACATTTTGTGACAAAAAAAGTAATTTTTGATTATTTAAAATATTTTAAAAACACAAAAAAAATATTACAAATTTAACGCTTTTTCTTTATAAAAAGTCCAATACAATAAATTAATATACAATTCCAAACGTTCAAATATGCAGGCATTAACTTTGTACTCATTTTATTACAACTTAAATTGCTATTAAACAAACGTGGGAAAACATCATGTAAAATTTTATAGAAATCGATAACAAAAATACTGGCACAATCAATGGAAATAAGCTTTAAAAATAATATAAATCAATATTAATTTGGATCATTTCAAATATTTACAATTTACAAAATTTCAAAATGGGTCAAATAACCAAAAAAGAAATTAATAACTCATGAACAAATAAATATTTTTCAATCTCGTATTTAAAACATGTGAAATTCTAAAACATTAAAAACCCCCAAAATTATAAACTTAAAAAAAACTACAAATTTGATTTCAATTTAAAATTTTTGCCTCTCAAAATTCAAATCAATAAATTTCATAAAAATTTCATTTAAAATATACAAAATTATTATACTTACTTTAATAAAAACAAAATTGTACAATTTAGATGAATTAACAGACAGTTGAAAATACTGGCAAAATAAAAACTTTCATTGCTAAAAAAAACTTAAATTATTGTTGTTTTTATTTTTCCAAAAAAAATCTTTAGCAACAAAAGAAATTTTTTTTATCCAAAAAAAAACCAACATCGAGAATTCACAAAAAGTATTGAAAAAAACGCGTCTGGTACACAAATTGCAAAACTACAGCTTAATTTTTCGCCACGCGATTGGTTCTACTCATAATTGCTTTTCTGGTCTGAAATTTTAAAAATGTCTGAATAATTCTTCGTAAACTGTTAAAACTATTAATTGTGTTTCGCTTTGCAAATTAGAACATTTGGAATACGAATATTTAATAGTTTGGCCTTCTGCAAATCGGGTAAAAACTAATAAAAATTTTTAAATCTCGAAAGTAGAAAAACTTATTTAAAGATTTACAGAAGCTATTAATATTGAAATAATAGAGCATTAAAAATATGAAAGCTTTTTTAATCAGAATACAAATCATATTATAAGAAAAACTTTCTCACTTCACTTTATGCGAGAGTTGTTCACAATTTACGCATATTTTAATTATTAATAAATTTAAAATTTGTTATCTTCAAGCTTTTTGAAAATGTTCTAAAGTGTTCTGCTCTTAGGATTCTTTGTAGTGGAAAGAAAAAGAAACAAAAGAAATAAACGAGTTCCTATACCAAATCACCCTAAACCTTTTCGGCTATCGAAACTAAACGAAATATGCAAACAACTGCCAATTTAAGAAAACTTTAACTTTAGAACGAGTTATTTACACTAAAATGCAATTCTATTCTTAGAGGTTTTAAAATTATTCAATACAGTTATACGTGAATAGAGGAGAAAAATGGCGGTTGGTGAAAATTATTTTCAAATTTCGAAAAATCCATTTGCAAAATATTTGTGGCGAAAATTGTTTCATATTTTTGTTATAATCATAATTACCACATATGCACTTACATATTTCGGTTTATAGTTGTTGAGAACAAATTGCTAAATTGTCTTCACATGACTGTGAATATGTTTAAAAAAATATTGAAAAATTAAGGTGATCAAAGTATATACATATGTGTGTTATCTTGACAATTATAATTCTATTTACTGTGGAATTATTTTCGTATAAAAACTAATTTTTATGGTTGGTTTAATTGGTACTAGTTTTATTCAGCGAAAACCACTTATATGTTTTATTCAGCGAAAACCACATATGTTCTTTTATACGCAAACGTTTTCGCAAAAACATTTCATACAAAGCTTTTATAAATTTTAGAGCAAAGTACTCTTTATACACTGTTGTTAATGAATCTCCTCCAGATTTGTAGCATTTAAATAGTTAATTATTTTAAAAACTAATATATGTCATAGCACGCGGGCCGTGGTAACCTTTACTATTAACCATAATTGAGTACAAAATATTTTTCCCATCAATCTATTACATTTTTATGCGAATTTTACAATTTTCGGCAATGTTTCTTGTATAAATATATCTACTTATTAACATTTTTTATTTTTAAATTCATTTTTATTTTATAAGCATTTTAATTGATATATTTTTTTTTCTTTTAAAGCAATACAACAACAAAAATGCATTCAAAATTCGCAAACAATATTTGGCTGATGCTACTGGCTTCAAAATTAAATTTTCAATCTGGTAATTTGAAAAAAAATATATAAGACTCTGGTATAATTAAATTAACTAAATTCAAAACAAAATTTAAAAAAAAAATACAAACGATCTTTGCACCAAAAAGCAATAATCCTTTAAGTAAAAATTCTATATAGAAAAATTATAAACGCCAAATTCAGTAATGTAACAGTAAAGAAACGAAAAAGATTAGTTGTCTTGTAAATCATGAAGGACATACATTAAATTCCTACATTGACTTAATAAAAACGAATAGCATACTTTTAGGGAGATATAAGAAAATTCCATTTTGAGAAAAAAAATATACAAAATAATTTAAATTAAGAAAAAATAATGAAAAAAAGGGATATATATTCATACAAAACAAAAAATATCATAAATTAAAATCGTATACAAATTAATAAAATACGGAAAAATGTCGCTAACTTTAACAAAGTAATGATGCTTAAGGATATATTTAAAAAATTCCTCTAAATTAAACTCTAAAAAATCAGCTAAATTTTTTCAGCTTTATAAAATTAAATAATACATCTAAAAACATATATAAATTCAATTGCAATATTTTAAAAATAAAAATATTTTGAAAGTTTTTTTTAGAATTTACTATTAAACGACGGCTTATTAAAAATTCTAAAAATCCAGGCACCGTTTCCTAATTATAAAAACTCATTATTTCTACATACCCCAAAAAGATTGCATATTTTGATTATAACGAAATTCCTCCAGAAAATATATAGAAATTTGATATAACTGTCACAAGTTGTAACTTGTATCAAAATAACAAAATAACGAATTTGAAATAATAATTTTTAGTTCTTACTTATTGGGCTTTAAAAAACATATTGCCTTCTTTATTACAGGCAACTTAGATACCTTCTAATACATTTAATTTATTAATTTTTCTATTTGGCAAAAGTAAACTAACCCTTTTAAAAGTACATCACCAATAAAAATTATTTAAAAAAAATTAATAAAAATGCCTCTAACACTAAAATTGCTCCTACTGCAGCCCTGAAGTAGGCAAGGCTTTATCTGTACTACTCAGCTACTTGTGTACTCACATTTATACATAGAACTTGAGTGGCATAGTAATTTCTTTCTTGTACTTAAAATGTATGAACCATCGTTAAAACACTTATTTTAACTCAGTATTATACTGCCTTGCACTCATAAAATTTTCCTTAAAAGAACCATATTTAAGTCCGTACCAGGCAGATACATACTTACTAAGAAGTATCTTAAAACAACATTTCATATTTTTAACATATTCATCAAACACTTTGTCATTTGTAATGTCACAATTACCATTTTATTATTTTCCCAAATGCAATCCGAAGCGAAATTAACTCTTTATGAACACAAAATGCTGCCCTGGTAACGTTTCCAATTAAAAGTCGTCTCAAATAAATTCTTTTTATGGATAAAATTTAAAAGATTTAACACTAAAAATAAGATATTTTAAAACCCAACTTTATTTATATTTGTACTTCTGGATCTAATTAAACAAAACCCCTATAACAATGCTTGTGACTGGACACTTTCAATTTTAAAGAGAGCCTCTCTCAACTCAGAAAGAAAATACATCCGTTTTTCTGGCTTCTGTCTTTTCGAACATTTTTTTTAACAAAATTGAATATTTATTTTTAATTTTAATAATATTATGGTTACATAAATAAAAATCTGAATTTCATCACGAGATCTGGTTATTAAAATCAATGATTGCAACTCATTATACATATTCATTTTTTTGGAAACAAGTCTAATTTATATTTTTATGAATCTGTTAATTCTATTTGGGAGTAAAATATAGACTAATTTTAAATTTGCTAAAAATTGCTAAATGCATTTCCAGTCAGTTGAAAATTTGTTGAGAAGCAAAATTTATTGAAAACCGAGAGACCGCATAATAATATCTACTCATTTTCAATCAGCTGAAAATTTGGGCAAGAAGCATACTGTTAGGCAAATTTAGAAATGGAAAAAGTAAACACAATTTATTCATAACAATATATTCGTATTCCTGAGAGTAAATATTTCTGACATATATCCATTTCACACTATTGAACATCAGTTCTAAAATCTTTACAATGTTGTCATCAAATGTCATAAATACCTCTATTCATAAATTAAACTCTTGAAACAAAAAATTGAACTAAGATTCAACCCAATCTTTGCAAACTTAAGCCAAGTCTTTTTATATACTAAATAATTAATGTTGCCAAGCACAATCACGCATCGATGTGATAAAAAAAATTTTATTTTTAAAAATTAAAATCAAGCCCTAAAACTATGCTTTACTTTTTAATAAAATCTTAATAGATTTAATGTGAACATAACAAAATTAAATTATAATATCAAATGTTACGCTCACACCTCATTTAAATCGTGCCATACTCTACTCGGCTTGCCAACGATTCAATGAAGACATAAACTAAACTATAAATAAAAATATTCCCTCTTCCTTTATTTCACCATCAACCCGAAATATTATTATTATGCGCCTGTATGCCATTAAATCTTAACTTGGCGTTATTTTTTCCTTCTCCTTCTTTATCTCTCTAATAACAAGTATCAAGAAAAAGAAAAGTCATTATAAAATAATTCCACTGGTTTAAAGTAAATAAATTATCAACATTATTATTAAAAGTTGAAAAACCTACAAAGACAAAAACAAAAAGCCACCAAAACGGAAGTCATAATGCGCCATTGAAAAGCTCTTGCAGAGACATAGAAATGAACGAAAAAAAAACAAGAAATATTACTAACGATTAAGAAGTACATATTAAAGCTGAAAGAAGAACAAGTCTGAAAAAAATAATTGGCAAAATTACAAAAAACCACTCTACACACTGCAACCGCAACAAATAAAGAATTTCTTAAAGAATATAGAACCTAAGAAGGGGTAGAATGATGAGCAAACAAAAAACAAACTCATAAAAATGATAAATAAGGGGAATAAAAGCAAAAATAAAACAGAGAAAAAATTGAAATAAGAAACAAATATCTGGGCATTCTTTTTTTTAGTACGTCTAAATCAAAAATGATCTTTCTATTGCAGTAATAAAGTTACACAGAAATACAAGTGAACTTTCAACATATGACTTCATTGACATTAAATAAAATAAATTAAATATTTCTTTTCTTAAATTAGGCCTTTACAAAATTATTCATGGATCCTAATTGAAATCATATTTTTTAGAAGAGAAAAATAAAGAAAATTTTACTCACGCTCCTGCTCATATGTTCTCTACTCTTTGCAAAAATACTCACGAATATATGTGAATTACGCCACAATCACAGTACAGGTTACCATTCGAGTTCTGTCAGTAACGAACTAGTTCATTCAATTGAGAGATTATTTCAGATAGATGGTAGCCACTTAAAGACAATTAAAAAAAAAACAACACGCAATTTTCAATTCTTTTGTATGGGACACCAAAATAGTTTCTGACGTGGAACTTTAGTTCGCATTTGATATTAAAATTATATTTAGAAGAGCAAACCAAAATATAAAATAATATTTAGTAGACGAAATCAAATAAACATGTTTGGCGAAATTTATTTAAAATATGGAAAAATAATTTAATGTTTTAATAGTGTTTTTAGTTAAATATAAAAATCCAATTTAACGGCAAATCCCATTAAAGCAATCTTGAAGTTGAGCTTTGTTTAATTTCTATTCAGAATAATTTTCTACAAAAGGTACAGCAGGTCTTAATTTAAACAAAAAATAAAGAATTCAAGCAAAAAATATTTTACAAAAAGTTCAAATTAATTTAATTATATTTCTGTGAAATTCCTAACTTATTAGAATCAATAACAAAATGACAATTAAAAATCTCGCCTGCAAATGTAAATTAATTTATTTTAATTCAAAAAACTATTTTAGTTTTACAAAAAAAGACGTTAAATTATCCTTAATCCTTTTCGCAAAAATACAAAATAATCATAATTTTCCTTTCAATTCAAAGAAATGTGGCTAAAGAAACTTTTAATGTTGATTAAATTCTATTTCAGCCTTTGCATTAGTTTTATCAAATAGTTTCGAAAATATTTGAGGATTCATATTTGATTTAAAATAAATTTAACGTAAATTAAAAAAAAAATTAGAAAACAGATAAATATCGAGCAAATTGAACTTTAAGAATGAAATAAGAAACATTTTTTCAAACAGAAAGAAACAAAATAATACAACTTTTAAGTACAACTAAAAAAATAAATTAAGACCAATTCTTACATAGCGAACAAAAGCCTAAACACACGGAAGCGCGTTTGTCGAATTCAAATCACATTCACAGTGTTGTCAATGCGTTTGAACTAGATGTTTAAAATTTATACAAAATCGTTTGTGTTTTCGAGCAGCAGGCTGCAAGTACAATCTTAAAATACTCAAACCTGATTTATAAAAAATAATAATATAAGAAGCAATTAAATTGCATTTATCTGGAAAATAAAAAATCAAAACCTTAATATTTCTCTTTTTGTTTTGCTGCAAACGATTTTTAAAATAATATGAAAAGAAAACTATTTTAGCTTAAACTAAAATTAATTTAAAGTCGCGAAATTTTCTACCTTTTCCAATCACAAATAATAAGAAAGTAATTATAATAATAAAAAAATAAATTTCTCAAAATTCGAACAGAAAAATTAACTCACAAATGATATACTTTTATAATTTACTACAAAATATTACAAATGAACGAAAGAAATATCTTCGGCGCTTCATTTTTAGGCATCACCAAATCATATAATCTTTGAAAAAAAAACATTCTCTTTCTTTTAAGTGGCTTTTGGCAATATGAGCGAAGTGTATTTAGGCAATAACTCGAAATTTATATTTTGTTCAAAATTGTTCATTTACTAACAATTATCAATCTGATTCTCCATAAAGTAAACGCCCTCAAATTTAATACCACTGAGCCTGCGCTCAATGGTCGAATTTATATTAGACGTGCAAAATAGTTGCAGTTTTGCGTTACCATATGCTTTTTTTCAGAAAAAAACTTTAATTGAGCCAAAATGAAAAACTAAATTTTTATTTTATTTGAAATTATTAAAAAAACAAATTCATGTACGTGCTCTATCTCCTCTCTCTCTCTCTCTCTCTCTCTCTCTCTCTCTCTCTAATACCTGGTTAAGGACATCCTTGTAGGACAGTTGGTCTATAATTTGAAATCAAAAAACAGCTCTTAAGATTAAAAGCCAACTTTTTTATTAATAAGCTAACAACAAAAAACAGAATTTAAAAGAAATAGATTATTTTTTTAACAAAAAATGACACCATTTGGTACCAACATTAACAGAAATATTTGTAATCAGAACTTTTGTTCTTTTTTAAGTCCCTTGCTCAAAACTATCAGGTTTCAAGAATTTACTTCCAAAAACTAATTAAAATTGTCAAAAATAATTTTTATTTATCTTAAAATTATTTAACCCACTATCTTTTTAAAAATAATATTAAAAATTATTTATTTAAAATAAACAAATTTCAAAAAAATAATTCCAAATTTCGTTACTTAAAAATAAAAAAAATACTCTTGCTACTTTCATCCTAACTCATTTTATTACATAACTGCCATTTATCTGTTGGCGAATATCTTAGTCTCTATGTGCATTTCGCTGGTTGCCAGAACCAGCTTATCAGGAAACCTTTGGGCGAATTTTAGAAAAACTATATATCGTATATTCTCCCCAACTGATAAATTGCAGTTTTAAAATAAAATGAGTAGCGATGAAGTTTACAGGAATTTTTTAAAAATTTTTTTAAATCTTATTGTATTTGAATTGAGATCTGATGCAACCAAAATATAACCTACAAATTTGAAATAAAAATAAATTATATATGTAATTGATATTAATTAAAATTCCGTTCTCAGTAAAAATTTAAGTCTATTTAAATAAAGCCAAATTTATTTAATAGAAATTAGTATATTAGATGCCAGAAATTAAATCAATTTTAATCATTAAACTAATGTTTTTTTAAAAAAGTAACACAAACCATTGGCAATAAAAATATTAAATTTTACCTTTATTTTAATCCATTAAAAAGAAATAAAATTCACAAAAAGTTAAGCGGCAATAAAATGCAGCAAGTTGATACAAAAAATAATATTTGAGAACAGAAAACTAAAAGCAGAATTAGTTAAAAATATATTTACTGATTAATTTCAAAGAGAAAGTCGCTCAAACACTTAATTAACTTAAAAATATGTACTTAATATGAACAATTAGTTTCGTTATATAAAAAATTTTTGCAACCAAAACGCACAATTTAAGAAAGTCAGTAAAAGGAAAAACTTAATTTTTTCAAAAAGTTATACATTGCAGTCATCAGAACCGATTTAATTGGAACAATAATACTTTTGCTGTAACAACGTAAAATTCGTCAAATTAATTATTGTAGAAAACTTTCGAAAATCAACTAAAACTTTAAATATGATTGCGTGTTTTTTATTTAAGTTTAATAAAAAAAGGTTTCTTTACGAATAAATTCGACTTCACCGGCACAAATTTTAAATTTAGACTAAAACCTAAAGTTACTCAAAAGAAACCAATTATGAAGTTAAAGAAACCAGTTAAATAAAATAAACATTCCTGAACAATTTAAAGAAAATTAAATTTAAGAAAAAATTAATTCCTAATTTATTCCTTTAATCTAAAAATTTAAAAAAAATTATTTTTTTCTAACGCAACACAACATACACAAATACAACAAAAATTAATTTCAAAATTTTTTCTTTAAAATTTAAAAATATATTTAGCCGGGTCAAAATGAAAATTAAAACCAGATTATTTTTTATAGAAAGAGAAGCAAACTGTAGACATTTTAAGCAACCTCTATTTTCTTTATTTTAGTTAAAGCAAATGCTTCGAAAATTTTAATTAATTTTTATAATTTCATTACAAATATTAACCAAACGCTCATTTCTTGCAAAACTGTCATAACTCTAAAAATATTATTCAAGTTAAAAATACAGAATCATATTTCTAATCACTGTACTTATGGCTTTATAAGAGAATATTCCGTAATTTTATTTCACTTATGTAACTAAATTAAACAATTTAAAGAAGTTTTCTACAAAATCAAATTTTTGTGAGTTATGACGACAGCCTCAAAGCAAATGAGCGATCAGAACTATTTTTTCTAAACTTTTAAGTTATTCTCAAAATTTTAAATTTATTCATTTTATAAAAAAATATTTCTTTCATTTCATTATTCTTATAAAACAAAAATTTTGAATAAAAATAACAAAATTCTCTTATTTGTACTTTTGCATGGAAACTAAAATAAAACACAAATTCTTTTTAATTAATTATTTAATAATTAAAAAAATCTCATTCGGTTTTAAAAATGTTCTTCAGTTTTCTATTTAATTGAAAGGTGTGTAAAAAGTGTTAAAATACTTACCCTTCCTTTGGCACTCGTATGGTAAAGTAACGGGTTCCTTTCAAATAAAATAGAAAACTTCTGATTTGTTTCACAAGAAATAATGTTTAAAAAATGATCTTTCGCATCATGCTGGAAGTTGTCTAAAAAGTTTTTATTGTAACTTACCCATCCTTTGGCCTTTGAACAGGTTTAAGTGATGGGTTACTTTCACATGGCCTAGAGACGTTTTATTTAGAATTTCAAAATCAGAATTAATTTTTAATATTTACTTTAATTTATTTCGAACAGAATTGATATAAAAAACAAAAATTTTAACTTTAGGAAAATATTAAATAAATAAAAAATAAAATTCTATCAATTCAAATAATTACATTTTTTAAACTTTCACTACATTTTGAGTCTATTCAACGTTTGCTTAACCAAAAAATAAACGACAAAATAAACACAAAATCCAATTTCCGATTAAGTTGTAAAATATTTAAAGATGATTTATTAATACATATTTTATATATATGAATTATTAGTTTTGTTTTAAAGAATCTTAAATAAAATTTACAACCAAAAGTTGAGTAAATTAGGAATTTTAAATCCGTTTGAACACATCAGTTAGACAATCGATTTATTTTATTTCATAAATAAATATTTTTCTTAGATCAAAAAAACAACCAAATTACTCTAAGAACTTTGATTTGCTTTCCCCCAGCTTTACTGATCTTTTGCAATCATCAGTGTTATAATCTTTAACATTTTTATATTTACTTTCACAAACATTAAACTTGTGTAATCGAAATTTGGCACTCAAAACTGATAATATTTCTACAATTATTAAATTAATTAAATTCAGCTTCAAATTTTATTTTTTAATTCTTGACTTGATATTCGGAGAGAACGAAAAATTATACTGAAGATGGCACATAGCACAAGACCGGTTTGTCCCCAAATCAAACATGAAAAAAAGATGACGAAAATTCGTTCCACAAATTTATTTTTTTAATTGAGGAATTTAAACTTTTAATTAAGGCAGTAGAAATGTTTCACCAAATCAAAAAAACTATTTTAATTGCGATAAACTAAATCACTAAAAATTAAAGTTATTTCTAGAAAAATATTTCATTTAATTGGAAAATTATTAACACGAACATTACAATAAATAAATTTTCTTACAAAATTACAATTTTTTAATTGCCACAACAAAGTTAAATTATGAAAACAATATATGATTAATAAAATTCTAAATTGATTTCACAAGCACTGAAAAGAATTTTTCATATTATTTTATTACAATTAATTACTTTTGTTTTAAAGTATAATTTTTATAGTTGTGACAACTGAATCAATTTTAAAAATACGGGTTATGTGATCTTTAGTTGTAGCAACAAAATCCTAGTTAAGGCAATAAAACCTTATAAAAATCCTAACCGACATTTTTCACACAACGGAAAACAAATTCCACACTGTTAGTTGAGACTGCAATTTTTTTGTTGAGGCAGAAAAGGAATTTTTAATAACAAAATTATAAATTTCTATTTTTATAACCACACAAATCAAAATTGCTTGAACTAAAAAAATCTTAAGTTTAAAAATAAAAATGATTACAAAAAATTTAAATTATAACAACTTTTTATGTTCACTCCTTTGCGGCAGTTTTAGCAACAAAACTATTTAGCTGACTTAGCTAATTTTTTGTTAAGATATTCGGACTAGGCCTTTAAAATGAAATAACTTGTGTAAAGTTAAACAATCATATATAAAATTTATTTAAGTAAAACTAAACCTAAAAAAGAAATTTTTAAATTTTTGTATTACAAAAAAATATATATATGTATTTTGCATCTTAAAGAAAACTTTAAATATTAGAGTACATGTGTGCGCGTGTGTGTGTGTGTGTGTGTGTGTGTGTGCGTGTTGTGACATTTTAAACTAAACTTGTCAATAACACTGAAACTTATCCTTTAATAACCTCAAAAGCAAAAACATTAACATTTCATAAACAGAGACAAAAACAAACGAAAAAAACCTAAATATCTTTAAAATCTCTTCAATTGTGGCTAAAAACCTTTTTAATGAAACTTTTGTCCTGGTACGAACTTTAAAAAAAAACAGTCTGCATCATCTTGAAAGGCCAACATAAAAAGAAAACTCTAACCCTTATATGATTGAATATATGTAAATGAATCGAAGTAGAAGTATAAAAGTAATAGCTGCCATTTAACAAATTCATTCAAGTGGAGAATATTTTCAAAAGATAATTGCTATCAATATTACCAAATACTCGTGCAAGATACATTCAACCATCATAGTGGCAGATAGACATACGCAGACACAAACATAGACAGAGAGTTATATGGCCATACAAACCGAAAGAGTAATTGCAAGTTAAAACTTCTTTTGCCAGCCGCCATAATTTGGATGGCAAAGAAACCTAAAAGAAAGTATATGAGACACTCAGTAGCTGGTCTAATACAATAAACCACATTTACTGGCTATCTGCCCCCGTTCCTTCATTTTGTTTATCTTTTTTTTTCAAAAGAATAATTGGAAAGTTTGTTCTTGAAAACGTGAAGTAGAAATTGATTTTACTCGTATTTAAGGGATACATGCTGCGAAAAGTTCAAAAAATCTTCAAGGAAATTCTTACTTTTGTAAAGACGTTGCTTAAAACGGAAGAAAATAAATGACAGCTTTTCAGTGATTAAATGAATTTTGATTGAAAACAGCTTTGTACATAAAAAATAAAGCTAATAACTTTAGAGTCATTTCTTGTTCTTTTTTTATAACTAATTGAAACAAAAACGAATTTGACGTTTCTAAGCCCCCAGACCTGCAAAATTAAAGAAATTTTAATTAAAAAAAACTTTCGCCAATATTTAAAAATTTTCCTAAAAAATCTCTCCGCCTATCAGGTGCTCCATAGCTTAACAAAAACTGTAAATTTTCATAAAAGCTTTCGAGTATTTAAGTTAGACAAAAGCCTTGTATTAAGTAATTCTGAAAAGAACTTAAAAGCTTTTAAAAACTTTAGGAAAACTTTTTAGAATACGAATTTAAAATTTCAAAACGACATTATGGTTTTAGTTTTAACTAAACTTGAGCAAAATTTTAAACTTTAAAGCTAAACAAACTTTAGTACTTGGGCTTTCTAATAATAGCGGGACGATATTGAGAGTCTGTAGCGCCCATGTTGTATTAGCGGCATTTGCTATGTCTGGACTTTTTCAATCACAGATGCCAAGACACCATGAAAAAGATACATGATTGAGAAACACCAGCAAATCATTAAACTTTTTTATCTAAATAAATAATAGTCAGCGCAAACATACGCTAAACGCGACCCGTTGGCACTACAAAGGCGACACTCTAATGTCCAATCTTAAAAAACTTAACTCAATTTAATTCAAAAAAGTTTTTTTTCCAAAGTCCAATACAATTTTTTAGCAACTTTGCTCAAAATTAATATTTTTCACTTAATACTGATTGAGGAGATTTCGTTGACGGTAATACTAATTGTATATTTGTGGTTGATGTAATAATTAATTGGATCAATAAAGCACAGACATAAATAATAACATTTTAATTAGTACCAAAATAGTACTTTTTGTATCTAAAAACTTTAATTCAAAGAATATTGCAACATCAATAAATTTCTGAAATTCAAGAAAGTAATTATTAAGGAGTATTTGAAAAAATGTTTAATGTCTGGAATTACTATTAATTTAGATCACTGGCGTTTCCAGAATTTTGTTAGCGTTCCCAACTAAATTAAATAGATTTGTTATTTTTTGATCAATTAAGTCATTGCAAACAGAAAGAACGCAAAACTACTAAAATCATATAAAAAAATAAATTTGTTTTAAATACAAAAATCTGCTTGTATTGTTTTACAGATGCTTAGGTATTTTCTTGTCTAAGCAAATACTAAAAAAAGTACAATAGTACTTAATTTTCCGTCCCTGATATCGCCAACCACTTAAACTTTGCAAATAAATACATTTTAAAGTTTTTCTTTTTAAATTATTTGTTTAAACGAATTTATCGACCTGAAATTTTTAATAACTAAGCGAATAATTTATTTCTTAATTTCACTTTTAAATTCTTTGAGCAATACTCTCAGTATCTATTCTGACCAGAAAATACACAGTGGAACAGATTTGCTTTATTTGCTTAACCAAACATTTCAAATGAAATCTTTTATATTTGTGAATACTTTAATTTAAGTTCTTTGATCATTATCAAAAACAGTCTGATAAATTTAACAACGATTTCAATAAAACGAAAATATAAAGAAATAAGTTTAAATTCAATATTTTATTATTAATATAAGTCTTATACTTTTTATAAAAAAATAATTAAGAACTAAATATTCAAATTAGATTTTTTAATGAAAAAAATATCCATTTAAAACTTCTAAAGTAAACTGTCAAAATTAATTTCCATTTAAACCATTTTAAATTAAATAAACGCAAAAACTTCTTAAAATATGCATTTAATCAAAACGCTGAAGTTGTTAATGAAGAAAGAAAAATAATGAGAAATTACTACGAACGTCAAAATTAAGTAAAGGCCAAAGATTTTAAATATTTAATTTAATGCCACAAAACAGCTACCAAAAATAAAAAAACAAAACAAAGAAAAGAAATTTGTCAAAAAAATGTAAAATGGAGAAAAAGCGTTACTAAACATTGTTCTGAACCAACACAAAATTTACGTTAAAATAAGAAAACCGAAACTCTCGTATGCCATTTCTCTAACTTGATCGGGGTTAAACAGATGCAGATTACAGTTGACACTTACGAAATAGTATGATCAGGGTCGAAAGTTTATTTCATTCTGCAACTGACCTGTTTTTTACGCTATAAAACTAACAAACAAAATTATTATTTTTAAATTCATATTTTTAATTAAAAATAAAAACTTAGAAAAACAAATATAAATCGCATTAAAAATAATTTATTCAATTATAAAAATTTAAAGAAAAAATTATTTCTATAAATTAAAAAAGCACAGTGGGGTGCTTTAAAAAATATTACAAATAACAAAATCTTAATACAACGAAATAAAATCAGCTAAACTTCCAATAACAAAAATAAAACAAAAAAATAACTAAAATAATTATAGAACTTATTAAATTACGAAGGTGCACAAAATAGCAAATAGCCATAAAAATATTAGCAATGCTAATAATTGCAGAGAGAAAAGAAACTACTAATACAACATTACCTTAAATCTTCAGAAAAACCACAGAAAACTTAACTGCCAAAAATAATGCTAAATTCAAAAATTAAAATTCTCAAAATTACCCTATTTCATTTATGTTACAACTACACATTTGTGGCATTTAGAAGCTACTAAAAAAGCAAACATCCTTAATATTCACACTTGCGATAATAAACTAAATTGTTTAGTTTGAACAAACGGCTTTATTAAATAAGAAACTGATACATTTTCGAAATACTCGCTCATACGTATGTAATGTGTGTAATAGTTTTAAACTTAAAACTAAAATCTTACCTTAAATAATTGTTATTAAAAACAAAAGGAATTTCCTGAAAACCGTCCATATTTGTGCAACATTTGAAACATATTTTAAAAATATATAAAAAATTCAATTAAAAAATATTACGAAAATACCTGATCAAATATATAAAATAGTTCCTATTTTTCTTCTAACTTATTTGTCATTAAAAAGATCATTATTAAAAAATTAAAAATTATTTAAAAAGCAATGATCACTTCTAATATCATGCAATATTTTCCTAATCCACCTATGCCACTAAAGTACAAAAAGGAAACACCCTTAAAACTAAATACGTATATTAAGAAATTAAAAAGGCTTTACATACATATTAAAAAAATCAGCAAATATAATTTAAATTCCTTCATTGCCAAATAAACTTACAATAAAAGATGACCCAAGAAGCCTTCCACCATTTGTCCACGTTTAAGTGACAGTTAATAGTTTGGAAGAAATAACAACAGTTTAGTACAAAATATCTTCCAACCATATTGATTTCGCTTCATCACATGTAAATACAGAGTAATTTCAGGAAACTGCATAAAAAATAATAAAATAAAAAAATGTATATACAATTTACCAGTTCACCAGGGCTCAAAAATTGATACAACGAAGGACTTTAATGTACCACAAAAACACAGGCAAAATTGTTAGCCTACAATTGTGCTAAATACACATTGGTTGTAGTGACAGAAATTTATAATTGAAACTTATAAAGCTCTAACGGCCGTATTCAGAAAATCTTAGAACAGTCATATAAACCACCAATAAGCAAATTGTATTCAAAAACGATTATTGTGAAACAATTTTATTGTAGGTTTAAAGTAGGTTGACACCTACAATTGTCGTGTTAATTTTTTTAGAGAACCATTGTTTTAGAAGCAATATTCTTCCATAAGTTAATAACTTCACTCAGTATAAATATTCACCCCTTTTCCGTCTTTTCCGTTATAATTTGTAAATGTTAATAGCTTAAAGCCCTCTTTTCCATTCCTCATTCAAAGCAAACACACGTTATTCGTAAACAATTTTCATCCCTTACCAAAGTAGGGTGTACAAATTTTTTGTTATTAATTTTATTTTTGTTAATTTCACTTAATACAACAATTTATATCAATTTGTATAAAAAACTAGGAAATATATTTCAAAACAATAAAAACTTATTTAGAAATCCGACTTCTCAGATCAATTAAAACATTTTTGTGCAACATTAGCTTAAAAATATGCTGGTGTTGCCAGTATAGAAATTCAAATATATATATTTGGTAAAAACCTTTTTATGAATGTGATTTCTTATTAAATGTTCAAGAGCCTAAAAGCGTGTATTAACTATTATGTACTTTAAATTTAAAATAATTTTTTATGAAGATGGCCGTAAAAGGTTTACGAATTTTCATTATTGCAATTAGAATTTAATTTATTTTCATAACTAAAAACAGTAACAACAACAACTGGCAAATTTTTACAATTCTCTTTTAAAGCTAAAACCAGCTTAATGGAAAACTTGAGGTAGCAATATTGTCGTGTATTCTTTTGAAATTACTACAAGCATGAAAAGCTTTAAACCAAATCAAATGGGGGTTTGAAATTAAATAAAGTTTATTTCTTTTAAATCTATAAGGATCAAATTTTCAATATTATTTGAGCAACAGGAATGGATTTCAATATTTTTTTAAGCTTTCGTGAGGAATTCTCCATTAACGTATGTGCTTCGCAGTCAAATTATAATAAAATTCAATTTATATTAAAACTATTAAAGCTTAAAAATCTTTCTATCAAAAAACTGCTGCTGTTACAAATGGTATTAGGAAATAAGAAAAACTTTTTATATAGAGTTTAGTAAATATTCGTCCGCAAAAAATTAAATATTACTGCTTAGTAATTTTAACAAAAAAAAAATATACCTTCCTGAAATTACTTAATTACCATTCACTTTTTGTCAATTTCATTATTACACAGAAAAATATTTTTACGCCCGTTTTTGTTTGCTTGAAGCTTGATGAAAATCAATTAAAATTTAACTAATTAAAGTATTTGATAAAAATGTTTTTTCTTAATTTCTTTTTAAAACTAAATTCCCTAATTGACTTAACTATTTATTTAATCCAAAAAATATATATAATCAAATTTAATTATATAATTAATTGAATCAAGTAAAAATTTCATTCACTTTCCAGCTGAAACTAAAAAAAACAAAACTAAAGACAACATTGAAATTTAAAAAAACATTTTTTAATTTAAAAAAAATATTCTCTCTCTTTTAAAGTTATTAAATAAAACTAAATGAAAATACTGTCGAGTTAAGTAAATTTAATTTAAAGCCCAATTAATAAGAAAAAACTACTTTTAACGCAGCATATAGTGAAAATTTTTTCGGAAGCCTTATTATGTAAAACGATCGCGAATAAAATTATCATTTGAAATGCTGTTCTAAATTCCGACCACTTAGAAAACTCATTTCTAATCCAGTCTAAAAATAATATAACTTCAAATGCAAATCAAAAGATGAAATTCAACAAAATAAAGTTATTAAAACCGTTTTAAATCGCTCCATTTTCAAAGTCCATTTTCATCACGTTCTTAACAAATTCATTTAAACAATAATGATATCGATTACTTTCGCTGCAAGCAATTTTTTTTTCCGTGAAAGTGATCATTTGAGCCAATTCAATTTACATATGTACGAGTACATGCCAGCTTTAATTTAAACAAAAGTGTTGACTTAAGACACAATTTAAAAAAAAATTTAAAGAGCTCTTTTTGTATAAAAAAAATTACATAAATGTTGTTGATCTAATTTATGCAAATATTTGTAGAACAGTAACCCACAAAAACCAACCATAAAAACACCTATTAGAAGATAAGTTATTTTATATATGCATTAGTATAATTTTTTCAACGAAAAGCGCCGTCTTCGATATCCGAGGTTTTTTAACTACACACAATTTTAATATATTTTCTAAGATAATTACTCTTAGGTATTTTTGCCTCCAAATTCTATATCATTCTATGTCGTAATACGCAATTTCAAACGACACTTTTTTATTTTTTGAAAAATTTGATTTTACGACTTACGCGACTATCCGGGAAAATCACAGAATACTCGTATATTTATTTCAGTAAAATTTCATATATATTCTTATTAACCAAAAATGTTTAAATTTTATAATTTCTAAATTTATTTGTAACAAAAATTCTATGTTTACAGCCAGTTCTCAACACATTAAAACTAATTTTAATATAAAAAATTTGAACAATATTTTAGTCATGAAAAATTAATCTTTACAACTTGAAATAGATTATCAATTTATAGTGAATTATTATTTAAGTTTTCCAAGTGAAAATAACAAAAAAATATTAAGTTTTAGTCACTAGTTCTCTTTTTTGTTAATTTAACATTTAGAGATCTTGGACTTTTATTCTTTAATTCACAAGACCATTGTATTGTTGTATCTTATATTAAAATACACTTTTCGCTTGTTTACTTGTAAACAGCCAGTACATATTATATCGCTTGTATTTTCATATTGCCAAATGTCATATACTAGAAAATAAGAGGCTCAAAATTGCATTTCTACAATAAGTATGACATTCATGGCCATTTTATTATAGTCTGCTTTTAAAAACCATTACTAATTCATTTTTATTCATCTTGCTGTCAAAAACAGGCACTCATGTCAGTATGATAGCACGAAAATCCTATAAAAGTAAAGAAAAAAGTCATAATAGCTGTTAAGTGTAATGAAAATTACCATCAACTAGTTCACACCATAGACTACACTACCGTAAAGTAATACAATAATTACAATCGATGTTACAAAACAAGTGGTTTGTGAACTGAACAAATTTTCAACACACACATTGTATAACATTGAAGACATACGAAATAAAAATTCAGATTGCAAAACTAAGTAACAATTTAAACGCGAACAAATTTCTGTTTGAATAATTTTAAATCATTTTAAAGTCTGACTATCAGAACAACATACTAAGGCTGCTACTAGACGAACAAATTTGAAAAAAAGAAAAACAAAAAGTCCATAAAAAAAATATATATTAAAATATTTTTAAAAGAGTAGAAAACTGTTTGGTCTTGAGATTTTTGATATTTTGAAAAATTACCATGTTTTGTTGTGTAAACATCAACTAAAGTCTTATTATTCGAATCAAACTTATTTTAATAAATCTTAAAAAGAACTTATGTAAATAACAAAATACACATAGCAAGCAGGCTAAACTTCTGAATGAATTGCTTAAGATTGACCCAACGACAACTTGCTTCAACTTGCTAAAATAAAATACCAATTATTTTCAAACTGAAATTTTCGAGCATATTTAGAAAAAGCTGCAAGGCGTTGTACTGAAACAGGCCTACGTCCCTTGCGGGATTCTAATTTGCAGACCCCAGATTAAGACACTGTTATACTATTATCTAGCCCAACGTAGCCTCCAGAGAGTTCTTTTGCATCCCAAAGCCTTATAAAAGCTCTATTACTGTAAAATGGCTTCAAAACATTTGTGAAATTTAATAATTTTGTTATAATTTTGCATATGACCGGAAAGGTTAAAAAGAAATTAAATCCAGACTTTTATACATATTTGCAAGCTACTTTGTATTATTCTACATTAAATTTTTTTCAAAATAGGTTCATTAAATTTGCATTATAATATAAAAAAAATAAATTAATTTAAAAAAAGATTTGATAATTTTAAACCCATATTATATATCGTTTGATCCCTACAAATATCTCCCTCTATCTCTCTCTCTCTATCTCTTAGCCACTAAAAATATAAAAAAAATCGAATTTATTGAAATTTAAGTAATAAAATAGATTTACTAATAAAACAAAAATTATATTAAAACCCTAAAACTAAGAAAATAATTATCCTTATTTACCCAAAAACCAAAGAAGTATGAGTTGTTAAAAACTTTAAAGCAAAATAAAATATTTCTGAATTTAGTTTAACCAATATTGTATCCTAAAAAAGAAGGTTTTCAAATACTTTTCTACTATATATCATTAAAAAGCTTTAAAACCCTAAATTATTTTAAAATAATTTAAAGTGAAAAAAACAATATTAAGTCATAAAAATTAATTAAATACCTAAAGAGCTTGTATTGTATTATAAATAAAGCAATCAGAAAATAGTATATTTTTTGAAAAGCTTATTGTGAAAGAAGCACTTTCGGTTAAGAAAAAATGCACCAAAAATTTCGGGCATATTTTTAAATATTCAATTAAATTTATTAAATTAAAACCAATATTTTCATATTCTTGAAAAAGTAAAGTTTTCCTTTTTTAAAATGTACTTTTAAAAAATTTTTAGTTTTCACTTATGTACTTTCCTAGCAAATGGTTAATTGTACAATTAGCAAAACTGCTGACACTTGCTAAAAAAAACATAAAACCAACACGTTTTCTAAACTATTTTTCCCCGGCGTTTAAATCGAATTTAAATGGTCTTTAAAGGGATTGACTTTTTCGTGTAGGCTATACTTCCCCAAAAAATAATATTTTCTTAAACACTTGTTAAAAGAAAACATATAGACAAGTGTCCCTTTTCTTTTTGGATGTAGCAAGCACTAGCTTTTTATGCTCTTTTGCAGCCTTGGCCATAAAAAGGGGATACCCAGTGTAATTGCTAGTGTCTTACAAATTATCGAACACACAAAGAGGTGTAGAAGGAGGTTGAAATACAGAAAAAACCCCTTAATTTTCACCCTTAAACCCAAAGAAATTGAAAATATTTATTAGAAACTATATTAAAAAGCAATCATATGGAAAATTATACATATATGAAAGCAAGAAATTAGCAGAGTCACTTGTGAACTAAAACATTGGAAGCAAATGCTTTAAATGAACTTTAATATCAATTTTAAGCAAACAACTAGAAGGAAATTTTGAAACAAACTGCAATTAAACTCAATTTTATTTAACATTTTGCTAATATTAAGAATGAAATCTTTTTTTTTTTACTTTAATTGCTGTAATTGCACTCTGTATCTCCTTTTTAGTCATAAGTTAATTATGTATGTATATTAACTAATCAAAACTAATTGTAAATATGCCTCAAAATTGCACTCATTGATTGAAACTTTAAATGCCATTTCTTTCATTTGAAATGTGGTTTTAATTTATGCCAGAAGTAAGAAAATTGCTTAAACAATTTTCCCATATTTTAAATGAGACAATTATGGCATATACTAATTACTAATTAAAATTAAAATATTATTGTATATTTCAAATAAAATGAGTTTAAGTCCTGATTAATATCTATTTAATATCCAACACATTTGTACAAATTTCCTAAAAATTGAAATTCAATCTCTTTCTTAAGATCTAATCAATAGAAATTATTTGTATTTATTTAAAATATTCCTTTGTAACGAAATAAAAAATTGTCTTTCCTTTAAGAAAACTGTAAAAATAATTAATTTATTGAAATAAAAATTGTACAAACCATTTTGCTAAACAATAAAAATATATGTGTGTTTTCTTGTACAATAATCAGTTGAAAGGTAAATTAGGCTGTTGCTGAATTTTGGATTTATGAATCCATATGTACCTGACCCCGAGCTATTAGTTCCCACTTCCACAATTACACTATTCTAATATTTTTTTTTTTTTGTGTTGAATTATTGAAAATTTTCTACAAAATCAAAAATTTATTTCAAAAAACCGAAAATTTGTCAGAAAAAAATTTTAAAACGCCAAAATAAAACTGATTATCTCAAAAAATTTTTTTTTAATTTTTCTTTTTTACCAAACTAGCGAACAATTATAAAAAATATTAAACTTGCCAACAGAATTAAAATCGCCCAAAAGAAAAAAATTCACCAGAAAATCACCCAAATTGGCCGAAAAAATCAAAAACTTATCAAAATATGAAAAATTCACCATAAATTCAAATTAAAATTAAAAAAATATTTCTCATTCTTCACGAAATAGACTTCACGGTTACCAAAAAGACAAAAATTAATCACAACAATCTCAAACCCAGCAATAAAACGAAATGTATGAAGTAAAGTCAAAAAAGGGAATAACAATTGAAGCAAAGCCGCTAATAACGTTGTAAAAGCCAAATTTTGCAAAACCTGTTTTTTGCAGATTACCGTTAAAATTACTCTCTTACATTTGTTCAAACACCAAAACATCAAAATTATGCATATTATAACCGTCGAAACGCATTTACAATGAGTCAGTCAGTGGAAGAACGTTGTAAGTTATAAACAAAATGCTACGAACGGAATTTATTTTATTTTTATTATTTTTGATAAACTAAACAAAAAAAAAAAAAAGAAAGAGATAATTTAACCGTCTAATTACATTTTTTTTGCTCTCCTGAAAAATTATTATTTTGTCATTTGCAACGTTATTCGCGGCGATCCTTCAATTTGTCTGCTGGGTTTTGTTAAAACTTTAATATTTTTGTTTGAACTTTTTTAAACATCTCATTTGGTTTAAAGAAGAATTTTGAGCAAAAAATGGTTTCCTGATGAGCTGAGTTAAACAACCAACGAAATAGGCATAGAGATATCGAAGCAGATTGCTTATTTTATGGGTCTCTTTTCGATCGCCTTCGTTTCTCGAATTAATTTCAGGCGACCGATTTGTTATTTAGGACTGCCTTACTTTCATTGAGTCTCGTGCGTGCTTAACACCAGCATTTACTATTGACGGTAGTGATTTCAGTCGACTGATAACTGTCGGTCTTGTTCCTCATCACGGAATATCTTGTAATTGCTAGCATTATTCTATGGCATTTATTTTTAATAAATGTCTGCCCGTCGTCCTAAGCCTTATGCTAGCCATTATTCGGACATTAGCACACAATGTGCGCTACCATATCAGCCTCCTCCAGGCACCTTCTGCAAGTATCATCTTTTTCGATTTTCATCTTGGCCAGATGATACTTGAAGTTTCCATAGTCTGTTACTAACGCAATAATCCAGATTAACGTACCCCTATTATATCTAAGCACCTTACTGACCTTCCTGCTGAGGGACTCTTTGATCACCATTGCATAGATACTAGCCCAACAGTTAAATTGCAATTTTATAATAAAATAAGGCGGGACTAAATTAGGCAAACGAGTTTTTTAATATAAAACTCGACAATGTATTTGGGAAAAAAAAACTCTTATAGCTAATTCACAGAAAGGGTTTTCACGACTCAACTTTTCTTTCTTCTCCATTTTATTTTGCTGTTGCTTCCCTAGTTCACCTTGCTAACGCTCTCTGCTTCTCTGTTATCGCTTATTATTGTGTTATTATTTCAGGTAACACAATTCCACCCATATATGCAACTAATAATCTCATCTGTGTTTTAGTTTGTTTAAAAGCTGTATGCGTCCAATAAAACATCCTTTCCAAATTTGTTTTAGACTAGAAAATGAATCGGATTAGAAAATTATTGTTTAGTCGGCCACTCCATACAACTCAGGTGGATTAAAGCAAATACAACAACCTTTAACCGATTTCGTATTCTATTCATGCCACCCTTATCACCACACGCAACTAAGTGCTGCCAAGTATTACAAAAAATGTAAGATTTCATAAACCAGGGGGTTGCGGAATATAAAGTTTTGAAGATTTTCGTAGCACAATGTATCAAGTTTGTTAATTAGAATAATTTTCTTTTCGAATCAAATTACGAAGCAAATCCACTGCATTTTAAATATTAAGCAATAGAAGAAAATATACTTTTCATACATTTCCGCACATGATTAATCCTAAGGATTTGTGGCTATAAGCCGCCTGCAATAGCTAGAATTAAATCAAATATTAAGCAGCGATAAATCAATATCCTAGATTTGATTTTCCGACATCCTTTGTCAAGTGTGGTTCTGAGAGAACGCTCTCAAAACAAGAGAAGACACTAAAGATGGCACATAACCGAAATCGCTTTGTCACCAAACCAAACTTGACAAGGGATGACGGAAATTCGTTCCAAAAATCTACAGCAAAACATATTTTAATTCGTAAACACTGTAGAAGCTAAAGAATTTTAATTTTCGACATAATAGTTCAAAATTCAAATTCCCATCTCTAAAACGTCGTCTAGACATAACTTTTAATTAAAATGCACTGAATTTAGCTAAAAGGAAGATTTCCAATTTGTTTTTAGTTACGTGATATTGCATTTAACATAACGTTATGTTTCGCTTACATATAAAAATATATCTATGATAGCACTCCCCAGGAAGGGAAAGAAATTTTAATAAAGACACAAACTCCAAAAATGATGCCAAAAAGAGTTTTGCAATTGGCTATAAACGTGGATGTTAATAAAAATTTTAACAATGTAAAAGAATAAACAAATACTGCAGATCAGAATTGGGCTTTTCATGAAATTTTTAATTACGATTTGAATTTGCAAAATAGGTGTGCTGGAGTTCACAAACGCGATAAATTTGATCATGTGAGTCGCAGCAGCGATAAAAATGTATACGTAAAAATAGAAACCCACCTGTTTGAAAACGATTTCAATAAACGAAATTGATATTATTAGTTTAATTTGGCAATTTGAGAGTGCACAATATGTTTCCCCAGAAATTTTTACTTTTGTTCACTTTTTTTCCATTATGTATATAATACTTAGCGAAAAGCCATAAAATCAGCTAAAATTTAATGAAACCGTGCTAGCAGTCGATTTTTCAATTGCTCTGCCTGCATGTCTAATGCTCCAACAGAAAGAAGTTTTTCAATATCTAAAAATATTTAACCTTCGGAGAAATCTCAAATGAAAATTAAAACTCTGGAGTCTCCCGTAATGATAAAGTTCGATTTTGAAATTGAGTGTTCTGAATTTACAACATTTTTAACAAATAGGCCTGATGTAATTGAAAACATTCGGTAGAGAATTATGTATCAGATTACTTCTGTTTAAGTTTATTTAAACAAAAATCTAATTTAATCAAAGAAGTTCATGAGTTTAAAAAAAAATCTTGGGTTCATAATGTAGAATTCGCATTGTAAAATACCTTTCAGTAAATATTAATTTTAATAAATGAATTTCGGTTTGATTTTAAATCCATGGCATGTGTACACTACTTTCTTCTGGGAATAATGGTAAACGTAGATATACTGGTAAACACTGTAGCGGCAATTCTTCAGCGAAACCGACAACAAAATCTACTGAAAGTAGTGACTTCTTTAATGTATTTCGACAATAAATTCCAAAATTATAATAAGTAACAGGTATAATAAAAGCAAGAAAAAACCATTTATTGTAAATTTTGTTATTTTATCGCTTTTTTTTAATAAATTAAAATATTTATACAAACATAAAAATATGTAGAATAAAATAGTAAAACATGATTGTGACAGCAAAATATGGCAGTACACTCGTAGTTTTAATTAGATTTTTAAGCTGTGTTTTATAACAGTTTTTATTTTCTTTTGAGCAATAAAATATTGAGATATGTAATGGAAATGGATTGATATTTTAAATGGTGTGATGAGTTTCACTCGATTTCTAAAATCATTTTAAACCATTATTTAATTATTGTATCTGAAAGTGCATACCAGAAGATAAATCTTATCAAATAATATACATATAAGAATTATAAGAATATCAAAATTAATTTTAAAATATATACAAAATGGGCACTTGTAACTTTTTTCGGTTTCAAATCGTTTTCTTCTCAAAATCAATTTCCATTACGTACCTGATTACTTGCACTGTTATAAGTTTTTGTTTTCATTTGTTTACGAAATAAAACGTGTATAGCTGACTTTAAAGGTTTTTGTTATCCTGTGATAGAGATTAAGTAGAATATACATTTCATATGCAATTTTGTGTGTAAAAGACCTCAGCGAATATAAAAGAATTTCTGTTCATTGTTCTACAAGGACATTAATACTTTTATGTTAGCAGAGAATTTACAAGCCAGCTAAAATAATTCTAGGATCTTCAACGGCAGCCTTAATTTTACGCAAGAACATCACAGCCTCACGACCATCGATCAATCGGTGATCGTAAGTAAGAGCCACATACATCATTGGGCGAATAACAACCTGCAATTAATTAAATAATTTATAGGAAACACAATTCATTATTCTTTTACAAAATTATAATAAAAAGAGATTAATTTACCTGTCCCTTAACGGCAATGGGTCTTTCAAAGATGCCATGCATGCCCAAGATAGCACTTTGTGGTGGGTTAATAATAGGTGTGCCCATAAGCGAACCGAATACACCACCATTGCTAATGGTGAAAGTGCCACCATCCATGTCTTCAACAGTTATGGCACCCTTGCGCGCCTTATCGCCCAAAGCAGCCATGGCAATTTCAATGTCGGCATAATTCATGCCTTCAACATTTCTGATGACGGGCACCACCAAACCTTTTGGTGTCGCAACTGCTACAGAAATATCAACATAATCGCGATATAAAATATCCTGTGGAAAAAAGCAGCAATTATTAATGGTTGCTTTTATGCACATTAATTGAATTTGAATACAAAAGCAAGATATCTAGGAGTACTATAAGCAATTAACGCCTTTGTTAACCCAGTAGTGCTGTTCTTTTGTCAGTCTTGAGTCATTGATTAAAGTGAAAGCCATAGGCTTTCAAACGATGGAAACACCTAATAATATATTTAAATTTATCCTGTGGGATCCCAATGTTGAATAAGGTATCGCACCTAATATACAAGAATTTAGATACACAATTGTCAAATACAAAACGAAAATAATGAGCAGATCACAACAATGCAAAAATTGATTGACTAGCTAAAATGGAGTAACTGCAATATGATTCTATGTAATATTTCTTGTTACACGGAAAGTGTTCGTACTTTGTGATTGTCCCGTGAAATACTGAGTTAGTTCCATGTCGTGCATGGCAGGATTATATGACCTTGCCATAGGTTGTCATAATGTTAAATGGACCACACAATTGGATTATCTTTAGAGTAGTTCTGGTGCCCTGCGGATTATTCTGTACATGCGACCATAAGGTACACTATATATTCGGAGGGAACTTCTATCGATTTCAAATCGCTTCGCTTTTAAAACATAAATGTTAATAGGATTCTTTTCTGTCATTGTTTAAAATATATTTTTTTTTTTATTGAAAGAAACTTTTCGGTGAAACAATTGCAAATAACATTCACTAGGTTATCACCGTTATACGGCCGAACATGCTGCAAAATTGATCGATTGTTTTCCATGAAAACTTCTCGGGAAAAAACTAGGAAATTTATTTTGTTTTCGTATTCATGTTTGGCCTCTCATGTATAAAACAATTTCATTACAGATTACAACTGCGGCAACATGTACCAAACCTGGTGGCAAATTACGGTATTCGATATCGATCAAAATTACCATTCGAAATCGAATTCCGTATTTTGGGTCCTGATACAATATTTAATTAATAACAATTTACACCAAAGAACATTTTCAAACAAATTGTTTAAAAAAACTTATTAACTTTAACTTATGTAAATAAAAAAAAAACAATCAACTAATCTGTTGACTCATACTTTTCAAGATAAAAATATAGAACAGAAAATCACATCACTAATCCGGTCACTTTGAGAGTAACATTGATTAACAAAATTTTGTATTAATTTAGTAAATATATAAGTAAAAAAGAATAATAATTATAATTATTTGATTATATAGAAATACTAACAAAAGCGAGCGATGCCATTGAAAGAGAAATTCTTACGTCAACTTATATATAATAAAATTTTATGAAAATTAATTTTGAATACAGTTAAATGTATGTGTGGTTTGATTGTCTGAATTTGTTTAAGTTTTTATACATTTTTAGATAAAGTTATCAAAGCAATAAAGACCCCATAAATATGCACACCGAGCGCAATTAAATATAAAAGATAATAACTAAGCGGATAATTTAAGCAGGCTCTCAAGTTCGTTTTTTATTCTTTCAATTAAGAAAGTAAAATTTTATTTTTGCTAATACGATAATTTTTAGAAAAACTTAAATTATTAGATATTAAAATGGAATGAATGAATGATTTGGATTCTCTATATCTCTCTACTAAGTAGTGTCTATTACATACATCATATATTTAACCCACCTAATGATGAAAATTAAATACGAGAGTTTCTCATATTTTTATAAGATCCATAACTTTTTGTGTTGGTTACAAAGTTATATATATTCTTTATCGTACTCCCTGATAAATTTTTTGCTTTAGCCAGCCCTCGGCTAGCATTAAAAGCAAGAAGCTTTCCTGATCAGCTGGGTTGGAAATTAGCTTATCCGCCCTCAACAAATAAATTGCATTTTTATAATAAAATGAGTTGGGATAGAATAAGCTACAATTAATTTTTGAAATAAAAACGAACAAAATAAAACTGTGAAAAGTTAGGAGCTTAAAGTGCTGTTTCGAGGAGGATGGATGATCTTTAATAAACACAATCATCAGTCTGAGGACGTAAGATTAGAAAAAATTATAATCATTAGTTTTCAAATGCATTTACCGACTCTAGATACAGTGGTGAACACAAGGTGGTCGCACTTGGTATGTGATGTTTTTATACTTTTCTATGATTATTAAAATTAAATTAAATATTTGTCTACAAATGTTGCTTATGACGTGATCAACATATCACGTTGTTTTTTACACTTCTGAATACATAATCTAAGTTGGACACTCATTTAATGTTTCTTTTTTCTTATTTGCAATTTTTCGGGTTTATCTTAACTAAGTAGTAAATTGTCCAAATATTTTGTTATGTAAAAGTTGATTATGACAAAAAACATTAGTTAGACATGATTAACAGATAGTAGTACGCAGATGTGCACTGTTAGGCAACATTCTTGAAATAAAGTTCTCCATAAGGTATCTGGCAACAATTTGAAATTACTCTAGGAAGAATAGCAACATACGAAAACGATTCCCATATTTATAGTACACCCAATTACAACCTGTAACAAAACTGAATAAAAACTTTCTAAAAAATTTAGCATTGACGTATATTCGAGAGCAATAAGTAAAATTAATCAGAGAAATTTACGCAAATCTGTTAGGCAACAATGACAAACGTATTAAAAACCCTTGTACTTTATGTGAGAAAACAACTTAATAATCAGTAATTTAATTTCTGGGCATAAGTTCGTCTTCTTTATTCTTTCTTTTTCTTATTCAGAAAGAGAATTTATTTCATATGATAACTTTGAATAAAGTAAAAGTTCTAATTTTATTCTCTTTCTGAATAGGAAGAATAAAGAAGACGAACTTATGCCCAGAAATTAAATTACTTAATATTAATAATTGTAGTTCGACAAAGTTAGGTTAAACAGTAAACTTAATAATTATTATTTCTTAAATTTTTGCTAAATTACTGAAGTCAGATTTTTCTGGATAAGAATATAACTATGAATAAAAGACGTCACTTGAAAATCACTTACCGCACCATCAATAACCGCATTAACAACGGGTTGATCTTGCAAGGCATAGGCGCTGGCCTTTGTAAAAATTGACATGAAACCAATTTTAATACCATATTTCTTTTGGAAGGTCTCCAAATGTTCCTTACGGAAAGCCATAGCACCACTAAACGGTTAAAAATAAATTAATATATACTTTAATTGAAGACATCACTTGCTTGAACCCATGCTAGGCAGGATAAGAAACCATTTTCGAAGTTTATTTGATTGTTTAAATCTTTCTAAGTTAAATTTCTGCCTAGTAAGAACTTAATGCAAACTGTTTCCTCTCACCTCATATCGATTTCATTGAATGTTGTTAACATAGCGGTGATATTTTGGGCATCCTTCAAACGTGAGGCAATTTTTAGACGCATGCGATTCATTTTGACACGTTGTTCGGTACGAGTACCAGTGATTTGACGTGAATAATCGGCTGGTGGCACCTTTATCTGTGGTGGAACTATACCAGGAGCACGAGGAATAGATGTTGAAGGAATTGAGGCAGATGGCGCTGCTGGTGGTGGTGGTGGGGTACGTGGTGCTGCGGGTCTTGGTGGTGGAGGGGCAGCAGCAGGTTTAGCAGCTGGTGGTGGAGGGGCAGGTTTAGCAGCTGTAGCTGCCGGCTTCACTGCTGCAGGAGGTGGTGTTGGTGTTGGTGCTGGTGCAGCTTTAGGAGCCTCTGCAGGAGCAGCATCTGATTTTTCCAATTTAAACAATGGCTGACCAGCCTTCACTGTATCACCATCGCTGACTAAAATTTCCTTAACAATACCGGCAAATGGTGCTGGCACACCAACTGTAGTCTTATCAGTTTCGATTTCCATAACGATTTGGTCAACCTTGACATAGTCACCCACTTTGCAAGTAAATCTAAAATGAAAAAAGCAGTCATCAAGTTTGTTAAGATTTCTTTTGGAATATATTGTGAAAAAACTTTTTTTGGAAAACCAAAATTTCTATTAATTTTTTTAGTCAGGAAGTAATTTCTTTAAATCATTCAAAATGTTTATTGACAAATTTTAAACGTTCTGATCAAATAAAAATTAAACAGTTTGCTTTCGCTTTCCTTTTTCTTGCTGTTTATTTTTAATAATATGAAGCAATTTTTCGGAATTAAAATACGATTACATTTATTTTATACCTAATTTAAAACTGCAGCAAATTTTTTGTATTGCCAAAACCTTGTAAATATTTGTGGAAGAAGGAAGAATTTCATAGAAAACCTTTTTTGTAATATTTGGTTTCATGTATGACTAACTGGTGTCAAGGGAAAAACGTTTAACTCATTTTTTAATGTTTTTAGTGAATTACTATTGTTTAAAAAAATGATGATTATTTTTTGAAAAAAATATTTAATTACATTTTATTTTTTTTTAAGATTAGTTAGTTAGTTATTGCTACTTTGGAATAATGTTGGGATTGTTATTTGTGTATCAAATGAAATAAATTCTAAAAACTCAAAAATATGATGCCTTTTAAGTCTTCTGATTACTTCTGTATCATCAAGAAGAGCGATTGTTAGTAAGTTTTGCTGAGTCTTCTAATTTCATCTTTCACCTTTAGGATTCGAAGATCATTGTGTATAAAAATATTTGATACAAACCATGAAGCGTTCGTTACTGTTCCTAGGGTTTTGACTACTACCTTTGCAATATTTCAAACAGGTTTAAAAATGGTTTTATACGAAATTACTTTATTTTCTAGGCTTAATTTAGATATTGGTCCAAGAAGCCAATACATAGTTTTTTAGCTTTAATATTTAACTGATTCTCCATCATTTTAATATAAGTCTTCCATGTTAAACTCCTATCTACATGCATTCCCAAGTATTTTACGCAGTTATGTTATGGTATTGGATTTTTATATACGCGCAAAGTGTCGCAATGATCTAAGAAAAAATTATATGTGATGTTCAATTCCTGCTGCAATAATCTCGATGCATTATTGGGGCAAGTATGTGATGCTAGAATCGCTGTATCATTTGCATTAGTTGAAATGAAAACATTTTTGTTAATTGCCATGTCTGATGTAAATATTGTATAGAGTATTGGTCCAAGTTAACTGCCTTGTAGGACTCTGCTTTTGTGCAGCATATCTGATGAATTTCAGAGCTAACTGTAACATAGTAATTTCTATCCGTCAAATAGGATTTTTATAATAAATAAAAGGGCGTAGAAAGCAAGTTTTTTAACTTGAAGCACAAACGCATATCGAGAAATACTCCTGAACAATCTATTTTGGCTTTCAATGTATCTATTATAAAGGCTATGATTCGATGGTATCGCTCCGGAGTTCCATGCTTATTACGAAAACTAAACTAATATTCTGAAATAAGGTTTAGATATCTAGTGCTGGCAATAATCTTTTCAACCATACTCTTTCAAATATTTTTGAGAATATCACTATTATTGATCTAGGACGTATCATTATTCTCTGTTTTATTTGGCTTGTTAACCATTACAATCTCTGCACGCTTCCATGTATAATAACTTTTTCCATCAATATTGTCGTAACCTGGATATTTTTAACAGTTTATAATCTTAATTTATTCAGTTACATCATTCGAAGAGACATGTTTGATCGGCCAATCCATAGAAAAAAGGCAATTTAGAAATTACATTATATAATCATCATACTGAGTTACAAATGCGTGGGGTTGAAAAGTACTTTGCAGATTGATCGAAAATGCTTCTGCTTTAGTTTTATCTGTCTTACACCATACTTCCTCCACTGTTGTCTTTTATTGGCACATTTCGTTTAGTTGTACGTATTTTGTCGCTTTCCAAAGCGAAAACTTTGTTTTTGTTGTTAGTATCCAGATTATAAAGCTGTTTATTTTTTATCCTATGGAGGGCAATTTTAAGGTCTTCATCATTTTTATTAGAGACTTGTTTAACATAAGGGTTTCTGCTAATTTGACACACTTTACTTAGTATTTTATTTCTCAACAGTTGTTTGATTTTGAATGTTATAATCAACTAATTGCGATTTCTCTGGGCTGGATGGATTGGAGTTGATAAAAATCCCGCATTTTGAATTAACAGCATCAGCAACTTCATCTGTTGTTTTTAATGAAATATTAAGATTTTCATTTCTTTTTTTTTAATCCAAGTGACAAAAGACTTTAAGTCCGGTGTTAAAGCATGCTACTATAGGGGTATGATCAGAACTTAGTTCATCAACATATGTAATAACTGTGTTGAAATTCCGTTTACACGACAACGTAAAAGAAATTAGATATCTTTCTTGGATCAGTGAGTAAATAATTTGGATTTCTCGCTGACAATGCAGAACAATTGTTATTATTTGTACAGCTCAGTTTTCTTAGGATTAACTAATCCCCATCATGAGTACTTTGGAAAAAGGTCATCGGCAACAAAAAATCTAGGCGGTAGTTGATTAAAAAATGTTTGAAGTTGGTGACTTTCAGCAATATATGTATGTAGATGCAAAATAATGGCGCAGATAGAAATGTCATCTAAATTTGATTTAACTTTAAGACATGCAGCTTGTAGGTATGAAGCCCTTACTTTATCTAAAAGTTTGTATTTTAGTGACGATTTAATTAATATTTGTATTGCAGATGCAGCGTGTGCTCTGACGTCTGGATGGTTATCTGTTATCACTTCATATCCTCTTATTCTACAAAAGGATCTACTAATGAAATGTGTCTCTGACACTAACATTATATCAATGTGATCTATTTTTAGAAAAATTTCAACTTCTTGTAAATGTTTAGAATGCTCGTTAGCAATTTGCAATATTGCAATTTTTAAATTTAGTTACATAGTTTTGCAATCAAAACTGTCATCATATTTAATAGCTTGTTGGTTAACTCTATTTGATCTTAACTTAATTTTTCTAATTTGTCAAATGAAGTTGGTTGATTATTCTTTAAAACTGCAGAATAAGATATGTTATTATTTTGTTTTTTAAAGATATATTCTTATTTATTATTGCGCATGTTCTGACACTCGCAAGAGTGTCAAATCGCATGCGAGTAGCAAATCGCCAAACTTATTTTTGCATGTTCTGCAACTCACGCGTTTTACTTGCGGTTTGCTTTTTCTCTAACTTGTGTTTACCAAAACAAAAGCAAAACAAACAGAAGAAATACAGAGGCAAAGGTTGCAGAACCAAAGAACGTTTTTAAATTTCATGTTTTTAGAAAAAATTTGTTACAAAATATCATTAGTTTTGACTAAAATAAAAAGAAAACACTATTAATTTAATTTATTCATAACTTTGTAGTTTCTTTAAAAACTAGTTTAGTTTAAATACAGCAGTTCACTTCAGTATACTCTTGCGACTTGAACTCGCCAAAACTCTTGCGAATGCGAGTTACAGAACACCTCACATGCGAGTTGAAATCACAATCGCAAATTTTGTGCGAGATGCGAGTGTCGGAACATGGCCGTATAATTAATATTTAAATTATTGCGCCTGTCGATTACATTATGTTGCATTTTTCCCATTTATATCTAATTCTACTGAATACAGCCTTTATAGCTTGCACGGTGGTGCTGAAGACAATTTACACACCTAGATGGAGAATCAATATATATTTTTTGGGCAATCAACAGTTAAATGACATAACCCAAACTTTACACAGTTAACAGATTTCCTACAATGGAACATCTTTTGATTTCATTGGTGGTACAATATTTACAACAGCATTGTCAAGGGTTTAATGTCATATACATTTTTATTATTTGAAACTGGTTCCAAATCAATGAAAAGCATTGGAAGAGATAGTTTTGTAACACTACTATAAATATTCGTTACATGTCTTACTTTATGTCCTAAGCATTCAAATTCATTTTTTATTTCTTCGGTGGGTGTTGAGTGGTGTGAGTTCTTTACTATAAGCTTTCTCAGACCTAATTTGGTAAGTGTGAAATTTAATTCCTTTACCATTTAAGTATGAAATAAGCTTTCTACACTTCTTTAACTATTGTTCTTATTTCGCCGTCTCTCAGACTTTTGTAACTTTTAATCATAGCAGAAACATCTGGTATAATAATAGGTTGTGGTTTTGGTATTTTAATTTTTTTATGCCATCATCTTCATTATCTTCGTCGTCATCACCGACGTTACTTAAACTAAAAAATCTATTAAGACTTACTTTGTGCTACCCATGTTAATGCTTCCGGCAATACCATCATTACTGCATATTTTCAACCAATAGCAGTACTTCAAATAGCTGGTATCTTGCCTTCTGTTCAAAAACAAAGTCGGGGATGAACTTTTTTTAAGTTTTTTTGCCTTAGGCGAGGTAACTACCTGCTAGCCAATCTAATCTTTATCATCCTTGCCATCGCACATTCTGACAGCAATCTAATTTATTTTGTTGTTTATATTATTTACTATATTTCGTCCCGAGTTTGCAAAAACGATTTGTTTCTTTAATAAAATATTTATTTAACCACTTTAGCGCCCTATTACTGTGCGCTCTTCAACTCAATCACGATCAAAAAGTGATTCCCTCCAACAAATTGAAAGTTATTAGCGCCTTTTTTTCTATTTAAATGTAAAAACCAACCTGTCGTTTAAATAATGTAAAACAACATTATTAAGCTTTATAAGGGACAAATTTGTTCACCAATATATTTTATGTCTTTTTTTAAGAAATCAATTTAGTCAATGTGAAAGTCGATCATAAATCTATCCTAAGAGAGCTATTTTTTTGAAAAAAAAAATATATATATATAAATGCTTGCAGTTTCTAACCAGAAGAGTTGAATAAAATCTACTAAAACTTCTTGGATGAAAAATGACTAAAAGTTTATGGGCTCGCAGTTAATATTTTCAAAAAATGTTTTAATGTTATGCGAGCTAAAATTGGAGCATGGAGAATCCAAATAAAATTTAATCATAGCTATAAACAACTGGCTTTTTTTAGTTTGTCTCAGAAATAATTCAAGATATTAAATTTTAATTTAAATTTAAATATGAATCAGATAACAATCCTGGAAATTTAAAAAAGTCATATAATTTATTATTATATCTTTTTTTGCATAAGATGGTGGCAATTAATTAAAATAATAGCAGTGAATAAATACACATGAATTATTAAAATTTATTGAAGATACTTAATGCATATTCTTCTTCCCCGAGGGCTCTTTAAAGCTCAAATGCTCCTTAAGATAAACTATTTAGTTTATATTTTATATTAAAGAATTAACCAATCTTCCATAATACACGTTTAAATGCAAAGTTTATTGGAATAAAAAATTAAGTAGTAATAGTAAAAGTATTACAATCATGGATTTGAATGAATTGCCATTCAAAACAAAACACTACTTAAACTAAAATCTAGTGAGTGTTTTATTTTTTTCTTTCTTGCAATAAATTACCATTCATAACAACACTATAACACTTTTATTTCGCATAAGCAAAGTCAAAGCCTTGCTTTAAAAGAAGCAGCAGACGTATACCCAGACTTTTTTTTATAAATTTCTATATTGCATTAATTAAAATGAAATAGAGTCGGTTACAAGTATCAGACTTTTAAAATAAAAAAGCTTAACACAATGTTAAGCAAAACTTTATATTAAAGAAAGTATATTAAGCTACGGCCATATTTATATTAAGCAAAATTCCATAAAATTGCATTCATAAATGAAAGTATTTTAAAGAGATTTAAAATAGGTAAGCACCTATAAAAGAACCTAATTTAAAATGACATTTTTATTTTGTCAGACCAAAAGGTGTTTTAAAAGCAATCAAATTCCCGAAACTAACGAAATTATCCAGTATAAATATTCTTCGTTCCAATATTTAAAGTTTTCATTCTTAAAGCAGGTATCTTTTCATTTTAAGTTTTTATTAGTTTGTAGTAAAATGCATAATAAAATCAATGTAAAGGCAAAAACTTGTTTAGTTATGTATGTATGTACATTCAAGACAAATACAAAAGGCTCATTATTCGAATAATTTTGTCATACTTTTACATATTCGTTAAAAATTGTTTTTCCAATGCGAATTTTTAAACCTTTAAAATGACTTTTTTATTTTTTGGTCAACAATTGTTTTAGAAACGGACAGACATGTTCTAGAAAAGTAATGAAATTTAAATTTGAAAAGCAAACTTTTCATTTTTGGAATTCTGAAGAAGTAACTTAACATTTTTATTGAATCTTGATATTCAAATGTAAAAAGTAAAACAAAAGCGGAATATAAAAAAATATTAATTGAAATGAATTCTACTTCAAAGTAGAATGCAGAACAGTTTCAAATATTTCTCCACAAACTAACAGCATTACTCGATATAAATACTCCCGTAATTTTCTTCGTTCCAACTTTTACAATTCTATATTTAAAAGCCCCTTGGTTTATTCAATAGTTAAATTTTTTTATTGATTTGTACAAAAATTCATTTTAAAAAAATTAATAATATATTAAAATTATTTTAGTGATGTAGACACAATCAAAACAAGTGCAAAAGGCACGAATAAAAATTTCATCTGTTGAAAAAAGTAGTGCGAATTCATATTTATTTGAAAAATTTATTTTATTACAAAACAATAAGACCGTACTACAGATTCAACTATCTGTATGAATAGGACGAGTTTTCGAGCATCATTAGCTTATATTGGTGATCGTGTTGCCAGTCTAAGTTTTGCATGGGTTTTCCTAAGAAAGGCCAGTTAACCTTAAATTGGTTGTGAGGTTCTCCATTTTAAACTTCCCTAAACATTTTGCACTTGGTAAGACAGATTTTCCGTATCCATTTTTGCATATTGGTTACTTGATGTGTTTGTACCCGGTATAAGATTATTCAAAAATTGCGAAAGGCAGGAAAGAGATAGTACTGTACTTCACATTCTAACTTATCGACCCCTTGCGCAAACTGTAAAAGGGGACTATCTGTAAAATGTTTAGTTTTAAATTTTAGGTGTGGATGTATTCACTTAATTGCTAATAAAATCAACATTTGTTCATCGATTTTCATGATATATGGGTTATTTTGTTCGTCATACCCTTATTTTTAAGGAGAATAGTTAAGAGGTAAAGATTTTGCTGTTTTTAATTTTTGCGGGTTTTGAGAAAGACAATGTTTTTTTTTTAATTTTGCATAAAACCCCACTTTTTTCGATATTGATTTGTGAATAACTAAAAAACCGCTGATGAAGTGAATAAATCATAATAATATTTGCTTGAAGGCAATTTTTAGGACTGAATCCGATAAGGATATCCATATATCGGCGATATTTCAGGTTTTCCGATCTATAGGGTCCGGCGATATATTAATATACGTATCGCACGCATCAAAAATGGTCTTTAGTTGACAATGTAAGCAAGGCAAGTAACATAAAACATGCATAACGCTTACTGTTTTTAATTGAGTGTCTACATGTATTTCATACATTATAAATTTTATTTAATTTACTTCGAATTTAAATTCAATAGCTTATCGGTATCGCCGATATTTCTGTTTGCGATATTGTAATAGCAAAGAACTGAAAACAGTTGTATTAAGTGCATTAAACTCCCTAAAGGTGTCATAGTTTTTCTCAAAAAGGAAAAATAAGTTCAAACTTGTAGGTCTGTATATTTAATAACTATTTCTTATATATTTTATCCCCGCCAGTAATTCTACTTTTCAGAAAAGATCATAAAATATTTTATTTTAACAAAAAGAGGAGGAATAGTGTACGATATAAAACAAAACGAATAAAGTTGCAATGCGGCAAAATTTGAAATGGGCGAAAATATGAGAAACTCTCGTACTCAATTTTCATAATTAAGTGGATTAAATATATGACGTTTGCAAAATACATCGGTCATTAGAAAGACACAGAGAATGCTAATGACGTACATTTATTCCGTTCTGCGAGTGTCTAATACTTTACTTTTCAGTATTCGAAAAATTATCATAATTATGGTATAGTTAGTGGATACGTATCGTACTGTGACGATTCAGCTGACAAAATCAGTCACATAAATAATGCGCTTTACTATTTATCTAATATGTAGCGTAACTTTTGTAACGTAAAAATCTATAGCTGCCTGAGTCTTTTACTTTCGTTAATGCGTTTTGAATAACTAACACCAATAGTTCAACGATACTAAAAGTGCCAAAGCAAATTAAAACAAGTAAACTCACCAGCGCATGTATTGACTTTTTTAAATGTTTCGTTATTTCCGTACTACGAACCTACTAATTCTACCATCAAAAATATATATTTTTGTCTTAATTGAAAGAACAAAACTATGTACTTGAGCCTGAATAATTTATTCGCTTAATTAAAAAAAATAATAATATTTTGTCAAGATCTCCTTTCTTTATCTCATAATATAAGGTCTAGAATTATTTTACTATTATTGCTATCATTAAAAAAATTTAAAACTCGTTAAATGTTAAATTGTTTAAACAAGGATAATATAATTAGATTTTTTTAATTAGTATTAAATAAAGCTCTATTTCTATGCATTTAAAAAGCTTACGCTGCAAAAAAAAAATTAAAGGAGGATTAAAAAAATAAGCAGTGGTTTTTGTTGATTGCTGAATTATTTACTTATTAGAACGCATTCTAAATGTCTTGCTAAAACGTAATAAAGTTATCATTACGAAACTCTTGAATTCGAACTCATTTAAATGGTAAATGATGCCGTATCACACACGAAACAGTTTACTATTATAAGCACCAAACCTTTTACGATTTTTTGTTTGCTAGAAAACTGTTTGAAAACATGCTAGCTCGCCCTTATTTCATAAATGGTTCTCCATAATACATCACCCTAAGAAGTTTTGCATGATTGGCGAACTAAAGAAAACGTAAAGTTAATAAACTTCTTTAGTAAGTCTCGTTATATAAGACACTATTGATACAAAGTAAAAAAGACAAGGCAGATCCAATAATTGCAGAAAAATATTTTGAAATTACTATTAGTAGTATATTCCATAATTTTTTTTTTATTTTAATTGAATAAAATATAATAACGCACAAATTATTCAAAAAATTCTAATAATGATTATAGCTACAAATCTTCTTGGTAGCAGGCATTATTATTATAATCAGTGTTTCTATACGTAGAGACGGAAGCATATGAAACCTCTACTAAATAGTGCCTGGTACTTAAGCCTTCTTTACTAATACTACTTTAAGAATATTGGGGGCGAAAAGGTCTAACTAGACATAATTTATTTGACATTTTCAACGATAAGAAGCAGGTCTGCTGCAATTTAGTGCAACTATCGCACCCTTTTTGTGGAGATGCAATTTCTTGTGGCCTTCAAATTGAAAGAATAAGTGCATGGAAGTATACTTTTTATTGCAATAAAATCTTTTTTTTTTTAGTACCAAATGCTTTACGTAGGTCTTAAACGATTAGAAAGAAGGAACATATAAGTTTGTGTTTTTAACAGATTTTTTTTAGAATCAACATTAATTGTCACAATTTTTTTATATCTGCTATTCTAGAGATAAAAATTGGGAAGGAACATCGTATTTACAAAAGCCGAACACGAATCAGTGAAAAGGCTTGGCAAAAGTGCCGCATTAAATTTAGTGCATTTGCAAAATAAATTATTAACTACGGTTACGATTTAATATAGTAAAACTATGATCAAATTAACATTGTAAAATTATTAAAATTCTATAATTATTAGATTATTTACATTTCATGTGTGAAAACTAAGCAAATATTTTCTGACTACATAAATCACTTTCCTAAAAAACACGTTACACTTTCAAAAGGTATTCAACAAAACCGTAAAAGCTAATGACCCGCATACGGGTCCTTGACCAGAAAAACATGTTTTATATACATATGTATATAAAATAAAACTAAACAATTAACAGCGCATTAAAAAACATCATCTAATACATAAACAAATGTTTTAATTAAAAACATATAACGAATTGAAAGTGCATTTAAACTCCAATAATAATTATTAAATAACTTACTTAACATCACCTTCCGATACGGAATCAGCGAAAGCTGGCACTTTTATAGTTTCCATATTCCACAGATTTAAGGAAGTGTGAAAACTTTGAGTGGTCACGACACCCAAAGGTCTATAAATGCAAAAATATGTTAAAATTAAATAAAAACGAATGTAATTTTTCATAACGACCTGCTAGAAGTCACTCTCGTCTGGGATTCAGTAAATAGTTTAGCTTTAATCGTAGCTAATCCGGCATATTGACGCACGACGTTGGCACTTTTTACCTGTAAAAGAAGCAACAAAATCATATTCTTAAAAGTTGGTAATTTTTTTTTTTTTTTTTTTGTTGCAAACAAACTAAATGATCCACATTATTGTGGCTCGCAGTTAAAAAAAGTGAAAATCAATGGTTGCACAACACTTTAAATAAAAAAATAATTTTTGCTTTAACATATTAAAAATCATATACTTGGCTTTTTTATAAATTTAAGCAAGTGGTCACGTGAATAATCATACTTTTGTTTGGGCAACACCTTAAGTTATTTTGGATTTCCAATAATTTTCTTTTGAGATTACTTTTTCTCATTACATAACATTTTGGATGCTCTTTATTTTTCTTTAATTTTTTTACATTTTGTGTTACTATTCAATGCTCGAAAAGAAAACATCCCTACCGCCTCGCCCACAATTAAATCATTTATTCATTTTTAGTAGGCAATGGATGCAAATCCAGCAAGCCCATCGTATGGTCACTTATTCAGCCATTTACTTACTTCTTGACTGCGAGCCGCTTGCATACCCAGACTGAGCACATTACGCGGTAAACGTCGCGACGATAACGATATTATTCCGGACATTTTATTTTATATTTGAGCTATTCTTTTTATATAAACAAATTTAGAAGTTTCCAAATTTTCGTTTTCCCGAGACCTTTCACTTATTTTTTACTTATTCCTTTAGGTTGACATGCGACCCACTAGTAGCACCAATGAACGAAAATTACATGAGAGCAATGTGGGGTTTAAATTAATACTTTTTTTTTATTAAATGTCAAAATAATCATATGATCTTAGTTGCCAGATGAAATGGGAGAAGTATCTTGCAATCTGACGTTAAAAATCGTACGATTGCCCAAAAGTGTTTTTAATAGGCAAAATTACAATGTAAAATGTTTATGTTCACGCTTATGTTTTACGTGGAGAATACGTACTGTGTATTCGACATAAATGTATAAAAATCGCTGTAAATGTTTCTGTTTGTATTCAAACGCAAATTCTTAGGCTTAAACGGATCATCTATTGGAATAAAATAATATATATTATATTGTTAAACTGAATAAATATTAAAAAAACTTTGATTAAAACTATATTTAAATTTGACAGAGTATGTTCAACATTATTTCTACACAAATTGTTTTTTGAGGGCGTCATAAAATTATATTCAAGCACTATTTTTAGTTTGGTTGGAATGCAATTACATATATAATTATCGATTGAATTTCCGAGACCCGTTGTAGTTGAACAGACTAGAGAGCAAATTATGGCATATCGATCGAAATTTAAATATCATGCTTACACATCCAGATATAGCCGGATTCAAGCACCATATAAACGCCCAAAAATTCATTAAGCAAAAATATACGCACGGCATAGTATTTTAGTTTTTAACTTTATGTTTGAAAAATTAAAACCGGTCTGATGCATATAAAAATATTGACTAATACTACTTTAAAATAATAATACTGCCTAAAATTAAAAAAATATATTTTAAATTTAATTACAAAGCCATAACCATGCAGAAGAAATTTGTTTATTACTCAATTTCAATATTTGCGTTTGTTTGTTTGTTTGTTAAAAAAAATTAGTCCCACACATACGTTGCGTGTAATAATGAAGATTAGCCAAGTGAGGTTGCTCTTGTTTTGAAATATTAAAGTAGTTCGATCATTAGTTTTGAAAATTTTTATAAAATAAAAGAAATTTTATATAGAATTTAATTATGAAAGAAATTTTATAATAAAATAATGTTTATAATAGAACTAAAAGAAGTATATCGCTCCTTACCAGGCGTTAGTAATTTGTGGTTCTGGGATGAAAAAAGCAAAGAATAAAGCGACATAAAAATGCCAAATGTTGAAATTTTTTTCGAGATGCATGTACATATAAAGACAAATATCCAGTCGCTGAAAATGCAAGCATTAAGCTGATTGTAAACATTTTTATTCACCCGTAACAATTTAAAGAAAATTATTAAGAGAGCTCAACCTGAGCTCGTTCAGCAATCTCGCATGGATAAACTCATGTTTACCAGTCCTTCATCCATTTTCGTTTCTTTTCATTTTTTTATTTGTTTTTTTATGCTAATGCACTTTTTTATCTATTTTTTTTAACATGGGCATTGAAAATTAGAAAAGTGTTTGGCCAATGTTATGTTGTAAGTCTTGTTTGTTGAAAATCACATAAAATTGAATATTAATGAGTTACATTGACACAGTCTGTCATAAGCCCAACTATTTTCGCAATCAATATTGAAACTGAATATTGATTTGTCTATCCCTGTATATTAGTAGCTAACACCAATATCTTAAGTTTGAGAAAGGTGCCTAGTGTAATAAGAAAAGTGGGAAAATAAATCATAAAATATTTGTTGAAGTTTTACTTAAGCCTTAATAGCTGTATTCATAAAACTTTAAACAGCGTTTTAAACCATTGTTAAGCAAAATTTTATAAATTTTAAAAGCCATATTCTTGCAGAAACTAACAACATTATCCAGTGCGAATATTTCAAATATCTTTTTAATTCGAATTTTTAAATTATTAATTTCAAAAACCAGCTTTTCATTAAACATTTTAAATTTTATTCATTAGTTTTTAATAAAACTGCAAAAAATAAATGGTTCCCTGGTGGTAAATATACACATTATTTTAGTAAGTAGTTAGTTAGTATTTAAGTAAGGCATGTTATCCGAATACAATTTATTGATTCCGGATGTGTGATTGCACACATCCGAAACCGGTTTGTCTCCTTATGCAGGGATAAAAGACAAAAAGTAATAGTTATTTCTTAATGTTTATATATTTGGTTTGGTCAACTGTTGTTAATTTAAAGATAATAATTTTTATATTTTCAAAGAAAAAAAGCTTGCACAAAAAATTATCTGAGAACAGTATCAAGCACACAATTTTCGTCGTTTTAAACTGCATTTTTATAAAATTTTATGCTTTCTATATTCTAATTTTTTTCTGTGAGAAACACGTATTATTTGCTGGTATTTTTTTTCAGAAATAATTATTTTTATATATATTATTATAATTTTTTTATGCAGGAAAAAAATTAATTTTTGCTTTAATTGCATGTAGCTCTTCTTTTCCTAGCTTTGAACTTACTTGAAATTAGAAGTAATAATTATTTCTGTAAAAAAATAATAATTTTAATTCTTAATGCAAGAAAATAAATTTAGTTTAAAATGATGAAAATGGTGTACTTGATATGATTCTCCGATAATTTATTTTGACGGATTTTTTCCTTTGAAAAATAATTATTTTTTTCCGTCCCTGAAAATAAATTTCATAATTTCTTGATCGTTAGTTTTATTATTGTTAATTTCACTCAGTAAAACATCTTCCGAGAATTTAAAAAAAACGCGTTTATTTAATTTAAAACAAAAAAGATCTTAATATAAATTTGACTATCCACATCAATTGAAAAACTGATGTGCAAAATTGACACGAAAATAGAATATCAAAAATACATATATATCTGTTAAAAGTAATTTATTTTGTTTTATATTCGTTTTATGTATAATCTATCCAAGAATAAGTAAATTTTATAAAATAAGAAAATAACATTCATTGTTAATCTCCAATGAGAACGACAATATACAAAAATAAAAGTTATGAATACGAAGCTTTGAAGATTTAAAATGCGTTTTAAATAATTTGGGTTTGATACCTGAAAAATACCAATTTTTATTATTATTATGAACATTAATATCGTGCCCTTTGTTGATTTTGTTAAACAATCTTTGCACCCAGCGAAATGCGCATTCAGATTTGCTTATTTGCCAGCATATTAAATATTTATATAATATACTAAACAGAAAGATTTTGTGTATTGCAGATTCGTACCATTAAAGCCTGCTACATATACTTAGTTTAAATTTCAGTATTTATTTTATTATATTTCGTTGCTAAACAACACTGTTTCAGGTTGTGTTCATGCTTTTTTGTTTTGATCCGTTTTCATAAATATAAACAGCTGTTCGACATACATTCGAAGCCGCCGAAAACATTACGAAACAAGAATGGTATTTTTCTAAATATCACAAAAAAATTCAACTAATGTTAATTTAATTTTAACAAAAAATTACAAAATTATGTCAATACAGTACCAAAGATTCATTAAAGTACTCGAAAAGTGGCCAGTAGATAAATCCAAAGTCGGCAGGTAATCTATGCAATTTTTGAGGCACTAATCCATCCATGTGCGTATGCATTCTGTAATCACTGCATTATATGTATGTATGTACATACGTAACTTGAATTTTTCATTTATAACTATTGTTTATCTAAGGCTTGGTAATGTGAGCTGTTTCGTTAAGTAGAATTTGTATTTGATCTTTATAATTTAGAGGGCGAACAGGTATAAATAAGTAAACCACTATACGTACATATGTACGAACATTAATAATTATTCAAAATAAAAATGGGCGACTTTTCTCCATCATTGATTAGTCGCTTGTGCCTTTTGCTGTAATTCAGTCGATTACTTTGAGCATCTATGTAATTGTTTCTAATATTTGTAGTGAGTTGTGTTGTGTATCGTTCTAAATATTTACAACGTTTGTTAAAATATAGAAGAATAAAGCCATGTCTTCTAAATTTGTCTATCAAATCGAAGAGTAAGTTTCCGTATACTTACATACATATGTACATATGTTTGTACCAACCTTTTAAATACTAATTCCTTTTATTTTAAAATGTTCATTTTCAGTTATTTGAGTATCAAATTCAAAAAGTATTTTAAGAAACACGAAAATTGCAATTTTATTAAATTAAATTAAAATTATTTAACAGAAATATTAAATGTTTTTAAGTAAAACGTTTTGTAAAAAGTCTTATAATAACTGCGGTCATGTTGTTTTGGCGTCGTGTGCCTGTTACTTGACTTTGTAGCACGCCCATATAACCAGTGATAACAAATGAAGACATGTGGTACCACAGAGCGTTCGCCACGATGCACATAATGTTTAAATTGCGAAGGTGGCGTAAATTGACCACTAAGATCGTGCTACTAGTCTTTATCTGGAATTTTAAAAAGCTATACCTTATTGAACCTCTTGTAATTGTGCCTCTGTAACCACGTTAAACATTAAAAACCGTATATTTGTATACATACAAGTATAAATAAATTTGAAATAAAAATTCTGCTAAAGGAAAATAAACGCAAAATGGAAAATGTAAAGCCAACAATTCGCTTAATTCGCAAAGAAGTTTATAAATTAAAAGGCAAAACATTGAATCGAAATATTGTACCAAAATGGATAAAAAATCTTTAAAATCTCAAAGTCAACCAATTGAAAATATAGGAAATTTTATGCAAACAATTAAATACCAACAAAACCGCAGAGCGAATTCAAGTATGTTAAGTTGAAAACTAGAAAGTTCACAAAATTAAAAGTCGAAAAAATAAATGCAAATCAATCAAATTAAAATTCAATTGCATTAATATAAAAGACCTTCTTCATTGGCTATTATAATAAAATGAACGTCTTTGTCCTCAAACTTAAGTTGAATATATAAGATGTGATACATCTGAATTTAGTTCCCTTAGTGTCAGTAATAACATTGTGTTAAGTTATGTGATACTCCTATAGGCTATTTGAAAATACAAACTATTTGTCTCGATCCGAGTTTTTCATTATCATTCTTATACACTTTTTATGACTGGATAAACTTGTACACATATTAGCTAAATGTTCAGTTGTGTTGTTATGTTCCTTTTTTTGAGTGAGCCCTACTAATAACGTTTTTATGCAGTAAAATGAGCAAAGGATAAAGCGCTATTAAATTTAAAATTTTGATCAAATAAAACAAGTTATGTTTTTCACGTTAAGTTACATATAATATGTAATTAGATATTCACTATTACGTGTAATGTGTAATTGCGTTTACTCCTCGATTTCAATTACAATATATAAATTGATATTTATTATGAAAATTTAATTAGCAAACCAAAATACATACTTATGTACATACGTATGTATATATCTACATATCAGACTTGTGCAACAATAGTGTATTAATTGCAAATTTAAAATTTTTTAGTAGAAAAAAGAACTTTTTGATTTTATGTTGAGAGTATATAGAAAAGGAAAATTTAAATGATATTTTTTTTTTATAAAATTGATAAAACTGCAGTTAATTTTTACAGGGGTAGATATATGTATGTATGTATGTATATACCAAATGTCGATTTTTTCTAAAAAGTAAAAATACAAAACTTTTCAGGGTTTTTTATATAAGCTAATGAGGCCTGTGATTATGTTTGTAAAAGAAGAAGAATTTTTATTTAAAAAAATTAAAATTTGCCATAAAACCAACAATATACATAATTTATAGTTGCACAAGTGAGATATTCAGAATAGACGAAAGTAGCATCAAAATAGAACATGCTATAACTGAAAGTTTGTCTCATGTATTTAAAATACACAAATAGGTATTTGCACAAGCTAAGTTTCAAAGGGTTCAGACGGCGTGTAATATTAGAATGGGAATTTAAAAAGTCGTGTGTTAACACCCACTAACTGGAGGAAACATATTTTTGCAACTCACTAGGATAAAAGTACTAATCTTTACATTTCCTAACCCCCTTCTTCTTTTTAGTGGAAATAACAAATAATTTTTTTGGTCCACGAAAATATGAATTTGATTTTTTCCTTTATACGCTTTAAGGCATGATCAGATGGGGCAAATCATCAAATTAAATACTATAATAATATTTATATATTGCCTGTTTGCTGCGTTAGGTAAAATAGGCATAATATTTCATATGAGCTGAGCTCACAGTGAAATTATTGTTTAATTTACAAAAGGTATGTTGGACCTCTATAAATACATCCATACGTATGTACATATACATATGTATGTATGTAGTTATGTATGGCTGCATTAATTCATCTCTCTAACAAAATTTACCAAATTTAATCATTTTATTTATTTATTCAATTGGTTGCATACGACTTCAAACTAATTTTGTTTTATTTATTTTATAAGTATGTACATACATACACACATACATATATTCTACATATTTGTCATTCGTCTCATTTAAATTTGTAACCAAAATGTGTAACATTTTTTATAACAAAAAAAAAAAAAACACTCTTATTTTATATATGTATGTACTTTCCTCATTAGGGATCTTGGTGAGCAAATACGTAAACAAATAAAAGGTGTATCGAGTCCAGAAAATCTAACCCAGGATACTACAGATAAGCTCACCAAACAAATCGATTCTCTGGAAAGGTTAGCCAACAATACCTACGGTCGTAAATATCAACGTGTGTACGCTTCTAGTGCCACCGGTTTAACAGTACAGCAGTGCAATCAAGTGCTGTCTTCGGAATTTTTGCAATATTTAAACGACGATAAAGCGGAAAAATAATAATTAAGAAACTTGTATTAATTTTATTCAGCAAAATGTGGCGAAAACAATTACTGAAATCTTATTGTACCGTGGGTGCAGATCAGACAATTAAACCACCTCATTTACCTGTATTATGTCAAGAGGCCATTCGTTTTTTAAAACCATGTTCACAACAAATATTTATAGATATGACGTTTGGTGCTGGCGGCCATACCAGTCACCTTTTAGAACAACATCAAGACATTAAAGTATTTGCTTTGGATCGTGATCCGGTAGCTTATAATTTAGCCAAAAGTATGAGTGCTAAATATCAAGGTAGACTAATACCTTTATTGGGCAAATTCTCCGATTTACCATTTCTTTTGAGAGATCATCAGATTGGCCGTCATAGTGTAGACGGTATTATATTCGATTTTGGTTGCTCTTCCATGCAATTTGATGAAGCCGATCGTGGTTTTTCCATATCAAAGAACGGCCCCTTAGACATGCGTATGAGTCGTGATCCTAATAAAAATACAGAACAAATAACTGCTGCCGATGTTATAGCCAGAGCTGAAGAGGCCGATCTTGTGAAAATTTTAAGAATCTATGGCGAAGAAAAGGCTTCTAAAAAGATCGCCAGAGCTATAGTTGAGGCCCGTGCGGCCTTTCATAAAATCGAAACTACTAAGCAATTAGCAGATCTAGTGGCTTCTTGCATAAGTGATACACCTTTCAGAATGGATAAATTGCAACGTCCCTCACACGTGGCTACAAAGACATTTCAAGCTTTACGTATTTTTGTAAATAATGAGCTAAACGAAATAAATTACGGCATGATATTGGCAAATGAATATCTTAAGGCAGAAGGACGTTTAGTAGCCATTACATTTCATTCGCTAGAAGATACCATTGTTAAGCGTCATCTCAATGGCAATGTGATAGAAGGTTTGGCTAATCCTGTACCTCTAAAGTACTGCAGTCATGATGTTACACACGATAAAGGACTAGTAGAGTCATTTGTATCCACCAACTGGAAGCAGTTGCATAAACATGTAATTCTTCCTGACGATGAGGAGGTCAAGCGTAACAGTCGTAGTCGTTCGGCTAAATTGAGAGCTGCCATTAAGATTGAAGCGTAAATAAGTGAAGATGTTTGCTAAAAAACTTGTTTGATAAAGTTTGTTTTTTGTAATTTTAAGTGACATTTTGTTAATTTTAAATACATAAAAAAATAAACAGAACGAAATTAGTTTGCAAAGAAATTGGCCTGAATTAAAGCTTCGATTATATTTATCGATGTGTTTTTTTTTTAAATTTATTTGTAAGACTAAAGAGTAGTAAAATTAAAAAGAATTTGCAAGAGTGTGTCTTATTCGTATACCAATTATTAAAGCCAAGTGCTAATTAACCTACACCTACATACGTATTCGACTCTTGAAATCCACTTATGGGATTATTCTCTCCACCAATGTCAAATCTGAGTTACTATATTCCGTCCTCTAGCAGTTCAGATCATTGAAAAATGTGTATAAACCATCTTTCAAATTACTTCCAATCATTCAAATATGTATACACAGTTACTTTTTTTGAGTGTTCAAGGGAAAAGCCACAAAAAAAAACTAACTTGGTGCAGTCAATCGAAGTCTAACGATTAATCCATGCGAGAGTTGAGACGCAAAATATTGGAAGAACGAACAATCAAACAAGCTAGATTTTTCATAAGCGATAATGACGATGACGCACTCACGTTAATTCCTAAAATGTGGTAAACTGAACTGCTGACAGTTGTTGTTATATATGTACATATGTATAAAGTAATTCATAATTTGTCCTTTATATGACCGATTTTTCTGTGACTGATGTTAATTGAATTGAATTAAATTAAAATTTGCCTTCCTTATCGATTTTTATATGCTTGAAGTCGTATCAAGATTTTTGAGTTATGATTTTTTTCTTTTGCTATAAATTAGCTATATTATATTTAGTTACCTAAAACGCAAAACGCCCTAACTTGATTAAATTCGGCATTAAATGCAATTTTAAATTGCTTGTATGTACACAAAACATTAGCATAGTGGATGTACATATAAAATTAAATTATTAAAACACGTTACCTACCTATTTCGTGACAATTATATACAAATAGAATAACTACAATTAATCCAATTGTCGGCGAAAATTAAAATATGTCTGAACACTATTTGAATATCATTGCTGAAGACAAAAGAATCAGACAAAATTGTAGACATTGTAGTCAACAATATCGTGTGGAGTTTACCAAATGCTTGGATATTCTGGAGCAAATGTAATGGATCATAAGTCAATGTTTTGTGAAAAAAGTTTACACCCACAGTGTTACTATACTAAAGTTTTTCGTAAAGAAATTTTTGACTCCTGGAAAATGTGGTAAGGAAAAAAGATTTACGTAATAAACCTACCCGAATCTTTATATAGGCAAAGTATTACAGTTGAAAACTTAAAATGCTTATGCACAAACTATTAATATTTAAAGCATGATACAAATCGTATGCAAGTCTGACAATTTTCCCCATCAATGTTAGGATTGAACGAAAAGATGGTATGATTATGGGTATGTTTAAGTGGCTTATATGGCACCCGATTTATTTCTCCACCGATACAAAAAATGCAGAGCGAGTTATTTATAAGCTTTTTGCACAAAAGGTTGCATAATTTAACAAAGTTAGAGTCTAACTATCGCCGGCAGTATAAGAAGATCCCTATTATGAGACATGTAATGAAAATAAGGAGAATAATATCACACCTATATCATATCCAATTTTAATAGACCCATTTATGTCATCAAAGTACTCTTTAAGCCAAGGAAGAATCAGTGTGGTCTGTGACCTAGCTTACAAAGCAAAGAATCTATTGCAAGAGCAGTTCATCATTCATCGAAATGTAATTCACAAAATCAGAAATTAATAACTAAATGACAAAATCTCCAGGATTGAAAAAAACTGCTACCTGCTGCCTGTCATTAATTTTATGACAACATCCAATTTAAATATTAATTTAATTCCTTTGAACAAATTTATCGAACTGAAATTTTGTAATAAGCGAATAAAATAAAAAAAAGTACGATAAAGCATACAGCGAGTAAAGTTACAGTGGGACAAACTTCGCGCTAACCCAACAAAAATTGTAAAAATTAAGGAAAATTTTCATCACTAGGTGCGTTAAAAATATGACGCTACTTAGTAGAAAGGCACGAATATTGCTGATGATGTACGTGGCGGCACAGAATATGCATGCATGCGTTCCATTCTGCTAGTGTGTAATAACTTTTTTTCATGTAATTTAAAAATTATCGTATTAAAAAATATATTTCTTTCTTTATTAATTAAAAAAATAAAAAAACGAAATTGAGTCTGAAACAAAAGGATATAACTAACATAAAATAAAAAATTTGAACAATTTACACAAAATATATACAGAAATTTAACATATTTTTATATTTTATTGGAAGAATTTGCATTGAAAACCGTGATATATATTATTTTAACATGTTTTTTGCATCTACTGTTAAATTGTTTAAATCTTAGTTAGGTCGTTTTACGTATTAGGTAACATTTTGTAAGTATTTAAATATTTTATCAACTAATTTTCATTATCAAATTTGTTTTGGTTTAACACATTTCTGAACTATTTTTCTCTCTTTATTCAACAAGTGTTAAGACAGGTTTTATTAAATCTCGTCAAATATCTTCTTATCAGTGAAACTGTGCTGAGAAAAGATTGTAATTTGTGGGCAATGTTTTTATATTTTTCCACACTTCATTGACCCTTAGAAAAATACAATAATTAAAAACGCTTGATAATCTTTATGTGAAATTTAAAACCAAAGATAGATAGGACGCCGTCGATAGTAAATAAACAGTTCTATTTAATCTTCAATTGCATTTTGTGGGTAACGGTTCGAGTGATATTTTCGAAAACCTTTTAAATTTATTTATATTTGATGTACTTTATTTAATAGTGTTTTTGATTATTCTTCAACTGACGATAATATGGCTGGGGCGAAATTAATTTCAGGCACACAAGTGGCAAAGTAAGTTATCGAAATGGAAAATAAGGGAGCAGATATGTTATGGATAATTTCTTTATTGTTATCGTTTTGAATCTACTTTAGTGAAATACGTCAATCTTTAAAACAGCAAGTTTTAGAATGGAAAAATAATTTACCAAGTTTTGTCCCCGGTTTACGTATTATTCAAGTCGGTGGCCGTGAAGATTCCAATGTTTATATACGCATGAAAATTAAGGCTGCTAATGAAATCGGCATCAACGTGGAACACGTGAAATTGCCAAAGACTATAACTGAATTAGAGTTATTAGACAAGGTAAGTCAGTATTAGATTATTATAAAAAAAGGATTTAAATATTTATGGATTATAGAAGTTAGTTTTAAATAAATCTAGTTTAGATTTTTACGGCTAATAATCATTATTCTGCAAATTTAAACAGAAAAAAAATTGTGAAAAATATTATACAATATTAGGAAGTTCACCAACCTATTTTTTATTTGTTAGAGTTTTTTAAACAAAATTGATTTTAATAATTATTTTTTTAGTTTTGTTTGTTGCTTAAAAAATAATAACTATTTTTCAGGAATTACTTACATTTTTAATTTAAAAAAAATATATATAAAACTCAGAAAATAACTAAAAATAAAACTTAAAAAATAAATATGTTTCAAGCGAAAAATAAAACATGTAAAATAATAATTAAAAAGTAATTTTTGGAATAAAAGTTATAACCGCTACAGTCCCAGCTCAAAGGTTTGTAAATATTAATCTTGGTTTATTTCATTAATTGTTTGAAGATGTTGCTTTATACTCTCATATTTTCTTAATAACCATTTTTATTTGTAAAGTTAAAGTTTTAAAAACAATTGTTAGGCCATGTCAAGCCCATCATTTTAATAGTTTTAAACAAGATTCTTTTAAAGTTATTTATTTTGATTTTTTTTTTTTTTGCAGAAATAATTATTTTCCTATTTTTATTTTTTTTTTGTCGGAAATTAGTTTTTTTTCCAAAGCTCGGAAAATAATTATTTTTAATATAATTAAATATTAAATAATTAAATCGCGTTAATATCCCAAGTAGTAAATCAAAAATAAATTCACAAAATATTGTTAGTCTCACATTATGAAAGTTTTTTTTAATTCTTTTTTAAATTTTCAGTCGTGTGTGTTCACACTGAAATTTTTTTTATTAAAATTATATATTATTTTTTTATATTTTCAAACCTTAACCTAAAGCGTTTTTACATTTCTAAAACAAAAACTAAAGCGTTTTAACATAAAGCTTTTTTAAAAAATTTATAAATAAAGCAAAGAAATAAAAATTGACAAAGGTCTCTACCACATCACGTTAGTTTCTCCCCTCCAACCTATAAACATAGACTTTCTGACAAAACTGCCATAATATGAGGCCAGTATTTAGGGGATCTAGTCTCTTCGCATTTCGTTGGTTGCTTATTGAGTTCATCAGGAAACCTTTACCCAAATTTTAAGAAAATCTAGACTCTGTTGTAGTTTCATAAACAAACATAACATTTTAGTAATTTATAAGCAATAATATTTTAATAATAATTAGTAAGTACCCGTGTCAAAAAAAACATTGGTAATATTTATTTGTTGATTTTGTTTCATTAAGGTGCAAGGTAATGCGACAGGCCAAGTTCGGGCCTAATGAACACGTGTATATACAAAAGAAACCATTTGCGTTGTTTTTACCCCTCCCCTCATAACCTTGCTTCCTTTAATCATAAAATAATGAATCTTGAAACATAAAGATTCTCCATATAGGTAACATCATAGGTCAAGTTTGACCCAGAGATATGAGGTTGTACAAAGTGCATACGTATTTTGGTACCTGTTCACGTACTCACTCATCAGTATAATGGGACACTTCCACTATAGCTAGGGAACTGAAATTTGGTATACTGGTAGGACTGGGAGAATGGTGGCTAGGGGCTAGGGGCTAGGGGCTAGAGACTAGTGTTCTTCCTTATTTGTATGCGACACTTCCCCTATAGCTAAAGAACCTAGTCATGAGATGGTATTGTACATCGATGCAAGTAATCGGAATTAGCTTTTTATCCATTTTTTGAGAAAATCTGTTAGGCAAAGTATTTGGAAATAAATAATGATTGGCAATTGTTTCGTAAACAACTGCATAAAACGAAATTGTTTTCATTTCACCTGCATGAACTTTTATAACAGAGATATTTTTCCGATATTAATGACTTCGTCTAAATATCTCTTTTACCAAATCTATTTGTTCAAATGTTCAAGTAAAGAAACATTTTAATTGTTAAACTTAATTGCTTTTTTTTTTTTTTGGTTTACTCAAGATCGACTACCTGAACAATGATCCCAATGTACACGGTATCATTGTACAAATGCCTTTGGATTGTGAGAATAAAATTGATTCACATAAAGTAACCGATGCTGTTTGGCCCACAAAAGATGTTGATGGGTTGCACACCATGAATGAAGGTCGTGTATCAATTGGCGATTTAGGTGGTTTTATGCCCTGTACACCCTGGGGATGTATAGAACTAATTAAGCGATCGGGTATTGAAATTTCTGGCGCCAATGCTGTGGTTTTAGGACGCAGTAAAATTGTGGGTACCCCAGCTGCTGAGCTGTTGAAATGGCACAATGCCACCGTAACAGTTTGCCATTCAAAGACAAAAAATATTGCTGATATTGTAAGTAGACAAAAGTTTAAAATCTTAACATCTTTTGTACAAATCTATGTATATGTTCTTAGTGCCGTACTGCTGATATTTTGGTAGTGGGTATTGGTGTGCCAGAAATGGTTAAAGGCTCTTGGATTAAGCCCGGTGCCGTGGTTATTGATTGTGGTATTAATGTTAAGCCAGGTAAGAGAAAATAGATATAAGATATACTTTGGTTTACTTAATAACTTTTGTTAAGAAGCGAAAATTGTTTAAAAGAGGCAACAAACCATGGTTTGCAATAAGTGAAATACACAAATACATATAAACATGATAATGTTTGGTATTTAATTTATTTGTATTTTTAAATTCTATTTGCTAAAATTAATTTTAAAATTATAAACATGAACGCGGGATTTGGTTTGGTTTATGTATCTTTTGCCAAACCAAGAATGGAAATCCCCTGTAAATGTTTTCTCCTTTATAAAAAATTTTATTCAATTTATTTGTTTTCTTTTTATTTTACTTTATATTTGGACATACCCACATACACACATATATGTATTTTGTCATTTTCAAGTCAGTTTTACTTCAACTTTTCTTTCTAACGGACGTGTTTCAAATAAAAAATTAAAAAAAAAATTGAACTCAAAATTGTTTAATTATTATTCTTCTTGGCTTTAAAATTATATTGTGTATATTTTATAAAAATTATGAAAAATTGATTAAAAGCGAAAAAAATTATATTATAAACGCACTGTGGGACCGTTCATAAAATATTTCTCTAAATTTACAAGGCTCATTTTCAATTAAACAGTTTAATTAAACGGCTTGAATTAAGTAAAGAAACTCCTTCAAAAACGTTAGTGTGAAATAAGTACGTCGAATTTTGATTTTTCTTTTGAAAAGGGAATTTTGTAATAATTAGACCGATAACTAATGCTGAAATGTGAAGTATAACCTAGTGTATTGAAATTAGGGAATAATGCATTTTAAAATCTGTCTAAGGTTGGCTATACAAAAAACTTTTAGGAACCGATATATTCTCTAGATATACATTCTTAATGAAAATTCGTTAAGACCTCCCATATACACGAAAATATAAGTTGCTTTTAGTTGTCTAGGGAGCATAGGCCAATAAACATTTAAAAGATACCCAAGTTATATTTTAAATCATATATTAAATACACCATCCGCACAAAAACAAATGTGAAATTAAGGCCAAATTCCTATCCAAAAATTTCGGCCCTAAGAAGTACTGAGATCAAAATGAGAACCATTCCATTTCTAGGGAACTTGCTAGTTTGGTAACATTTTTCCCATAATCCTTCCCCATATTAACAAGTTCGCTATAAATGGGGTGGTGTTGTACATATAAAAAAGTTGATCATCCTTTTGATCTAAGTATTTTTAACGGCCGAAATTTTTGGCGAAGAACTTGGCCTTCTTTTCACACTTATGTTTTTGTGCGGATCTGATTCATTTTTTAAAGTTATTTTTGTTTGTTAATGTATGTATAAAATTTCTTTTAAAGCTTTCTACTTATAGCGGAAATGCTCCATACAAAGAAGACGGGACCCTAGTCCACCCATCTTTCTCATTACTTAACCTCTAAGACCTACCTGTATACCAAATTTCAGCTCTCTAGCTGTAGCAGATGTGTGCTATTCAAATATGGAGGAAGACTAGCATATGGTTTCGTGTAATCTACACGCTGTGTGCATTAGGCTTGAACTTGGCCTGCCGCAATACCGTGCGCCTTAAAATGCCTTGTTTGTGTAACTATGAAAGTTTGGTTTTTTTTTATCCCATAAAAACTTTTTAGTTTCCAACAAGGTAGGCTTTCTTTTACTAAATTCAAATTACTTGATTGTTACCTTCTGGTATGTATTTCGAGTTACAATAATTTTCGATTGGTTTAAAATCAATCGAAGTTCATCACAGCATCTCACCTGTTTAATTTAGTTTTTTTTTCAGTTGTCCCATTGTGCGCCTATTAGAGAATAGCGCATATTGCATATTTACTTTTACGTAATTTTTAATGCACATATTAAATATTATAAAAAAAGGACTGAAAATACTCAATCAATTTAATAGCGGTTTTAGTGAAAACAAGATTCAATGCAAACTAACGCTGGTAGAGGAAAACTTAAATAATGGCTTTAATATTCAATGTGTCTTGAAAATTGTTTTAAAGCAGTAAACCGGTTGACTGCTAGCAGTGCACGTATTCAACTTGCTGCTGTTAAAGCAAACATTTTAAAACAAACTTATCTGCAGAGTGATGACAGCTGCAACGACACCACACTGCTTTTATGTTAAAAAAAAAAAACATTTCAATGCAAGTCTTGAAAATTATCTACAATTTGAGCCAGATTAAATGATAACCATTTGTGAATGGATTTCCATGTAAACAGAAAATAACCCGTATAATATTTTGTGTTCAATTATACACAAACATGATTTAAGAAAACTAAACAAATCAACTTCAAATAAATTTTGTATTATTTTTTCAAATCTCATCTTATCAATTTGTTTTGCCCCCACTGATAGTTAAGGTCGCTTTTGGATTTAAAATTAAATTAAATAAAAATTGTTGGCATTCTATCACTGACCTTCATTAACTAAACATTTTAGAATTTCTGTTGAAAATATATATGTAAATCTCTTGTAGATGCAACCAAAAAAAGCAACAGCCGTTTAGTGGGTGATGTTGATTTTGAAGAAGCCAAATTGGTAGCTTCAGCTATAACTCCAGTACCAGGTGGTGTTGGTCCCATGACAGTGGCCATGTTAATGAAAAATACCGTACGTTCAGCCTGTACAACAGCTGAGATTTTACTAAAAAAATCCTGGGGCTTGTCATCTTTGACTTTAAGACCTCTCCGACCAGTGCCTAGGTAAATATATACATAATTTATTCATTTTAATCGTCTATAGTTTTATTCTACTTGTTATTTTTTTTTTTAGTGATATTGTTATTGCTCGTTCCCAGACACCGAAAGATATTTCATTGTTGGCCAAAGAGATCGGCTTGGTAGGCAACGAAGTCTCTTTGTATGGCAAAAAGAAGGCCAAGATATCTTTGAGTGTATTAAAACGGTTGCAGTCAAGAAGTGATGGTGCTTTTGTTGTGGTAGCTGGGTAGGTAATCTATTATTTGTTGATATTCATTCGTTCATCTTATTTGTATTTGAATTCAATTTCATGCAAACTTTATGAAAATTTTTCAACATAATCTAATCAAAAATATTTTTTTAAATTAAAACTATTTCCTTAAAACGAATGCTTTAAACTTAATTAAAATACTATTGTCCAATAAGTTTTTCCAAAAAATACAATATAAAAACATTTTATACAATTTTCCTTATTCTAGCATTACACCTACTCCCTTGGGTGAAGGCAAAAGTACTACTTTAATCGGCTTAGTTCAAGCCTTAACTGCACACAAAAATCGCAATGCTATCGCCTGTTTGCGTCAGCCTTCACAAGGTCCTACTTTTGGTATTAAGGGTGGTGCTGCCGGCGGCGGTTATGCTCAAGTTATACCCATGGAGGAATTTAATTTACATCTTACCGGTGATATTCATGCGATAACAGCTGCTAACAATTTATTGGCTGCCCAATTGGACTCACGAATTTTTCATGAAAATACTCAAAAGGATCAAGCTCTTTATGATCGTTTAGTGCCCCGCATTAAGGGCAAAAGGAAATTCTCCAACATCCAAATAAGACGTTTGCAACGCTTGGGTATCACTAAAACCGATCCCGATACTTTGACAACCGAAGAAATGGCTAAATTTGCCCGTATAGACATTGACCCTGACACAATAATGTGGGAACGTGTTGTAGACATTAATGATAGATATTTGCGAAAAATAACCATTGGACAATCTCCCACAGAAAAGGGTTTCACACGTACCACGGCCTATTCAATTTCGGTGGCTAGTGAAATTATGGCTGTTTTAGCTTTGGCCAAAAATATGCAAGACATGAAGGAAAGATTATCAAAAATGGTGGTGGCTTTCGACCGTAAAGGCAATCCCGTTACAGCTGATGATTTGGGTGTTACTGGAGCCCTAACTGTGTTACTTAAGGATGCCTTAGAACCCAATCTTATGCAGACTTTGGAGGGTACACCCGTTATGGTACATGCTGGTCCGTTTGCCAACATTGCTCATGGCTGTTCTTCAATTGTAGCCGATGAGATTGCTTTGAAATTAGTGGGCGATGAAGGTTTTGTTTGTACTGAAGCCGGTTTCGGTTCGGATATTGGTATGGAGAAATTCTGCAACATTAAGTGCCGTTCGATGGAGCGCAGCCCTAATGCTGTTGTTTTGGTGGCCACCATAAGGGCCTTAAAAATGCATGGAGGTGGTGCACCTGTAACACCTGGTGCTCCTTTGAATAAACAGTATACTGAGGAAAACTTGGAATTACTAGAGAAAGGATTGCCTAATTTATTGCAACATATTTCGAATGGTCATGCCTTTGGTTTACCCGTAGTGGTGGCCATTAATTCTCATAGGTAAGTAAAATAAAATCATCATCATAGCTTTAATTAACTTAGAACTTTATGAACCCAAGACGTTTTCCAAAAGTTGCAAAATTTATAGACTTAACAATTCCTCTAACAAGAGCTAAATTAGAAACCTTAATTACGCAACTGATTTTATGTAGTTTTTAAAGTAAGATTTGGCCTTTTTCAATTCTTCCAAATATGTATTTGTATATTCTAAAGTTGGTGTCACTACCTTAGTTTAGCTAAATCATCGTGGTGCCAGAGAAGGTTCTTTATAAATACTAACAGAAACGAAATATTAAATTCAATTAATCCGTTGAAAGTGTTGTGAGTTGCTAAAAATAAAATACATGTTTAAAATTTTAGTTCTGATACTGTCGCTGAACATGAGTTGGTTAAAGCAGCTGCCCTTAAGGCTGGTGCCTTTGCTGCTGTTGTCTGTACTAGCTGGAGTGATGGTGGCTGTGGCGCTGTTGAATTGGCTGAAGCCGTAATCGATGCATGCAAGGATTCCAACAACTTTAAATTTCTTTATGATAATGAAATGTCTTTGCTAGACAAAATGAACACGATTGCCCAAAATATGTATGGAGCTGCTAAAGTAGAGCTAACACCTGCAGCACAAAATGCTATGGAAAAGTTAACCAAAGCTGTGAGTATTTTTGTTGATGTTGCCAAATTCTTCTTCTGATTTTTAATAATACTGCAATGTGCAATGATTTTTTTAGGGATTTGGTAACTTGCCAATTTGCATGTCTAAAGTGTCGAGTTCTCTTACCGGAGATGCTGCCATTAAGGGAGCTCCCAAAGGTTTTACTTTGACGATAAGCAATATGTATGTCTCGGCAGGTGCTGGTTTTGTGGTGGCCATGTGTGGTGAGGTGTCTAAGATGCCTGGTCTACCTACACGTCCCAGTATTTATGATATTGATTTGAATACAGAAACTGGTGAAATTGAAGGATTATTTTGAAGCAAAATAAGGCGTATGGTAGGGAATTAAAGACAACAAAATATATTTTTGATAAAATTGATTATTCTTATTTCAATAAGTTTATACTTTGTAAAGTGAATAAATTATGTATATGTATGCCTTGTTGTAATAAGGATTTGTTCTCATTCTCAAATCCTTTTCAAATTGTTTACTTTATCTTTGATGGAGAAAAATTCATTGTTAAGAATTTTATGTTCAAACTTGGAGGTCGCTGTTTTGTTGCTGTCATCAAAACTCTTCATATTATTGATTTCGAATAAAGGGTCATCATGTAAATCTCTAAAGTCATCTTCGTCATCAGCCGAATCAGAACTGTGAATATTAAGTTTAAAAACCAAAAATGCTTTATCTCGTTTCCTTTCATATTCACCTGGTTTCATTTTCGTAAACCCTTTCGTTCTGTTGTATTTCATTCGTCTGTTTTTTAAACACTGGATTTGATCCCTCTACTGAAAAGATATTCATTGCGGGCCCTGCCAATCTATTAAGATTTTTTTTTTGTTGCCTTTTTAAAGTTCGAATTTTAACTACATGTAAAACGATCATTAGGGCTGATATGCTACCCAACAGTATATTTAATATCACAAGAGCAATGGTTAGGCAATTTTTTGCAAATGCTGTTTGTGTATCCAAATTTAAGTGAGGTATACCGTTTAATATTAAGTTGTGATGTTGTAGCGAGTTTTTTACTGTTTTTGAATTAGGGTACGATATGATCATTACTAGATAGTAGACATCTGCATTGAATCATTTAAACGGCCTTTCAAATCGTTTGTTATCTTTTCAACTCGGCTTTTGTTAGATGTCGTGGTTTTCAAAACGATTGAATCAACACAACCAATAACAAAAAAAAATTTAGAACTCATAGTACAATGAGTTTAGATTCAAATGTGTAGAAGTAAACAATGTTTACTAAACATATCACATGTGCCATTTATATTGCTTCAAATCATTTTGTATTCATGCATGTTACTACTTACAATTTCTTATATGCAATGTTGCCTTGAGAAAAACAAGTCAAGTTATGTGTTAACTCTCTCACCTCAACATGTTGAGAGTTGAATCGTTTGATAAGTTTATGTATATGAATCGACACAATTTGCTAAACATTTTTGCAATAATGTGTTTCTTGTGTTTTGATGCCTTATCACGTTGTTATTTTTAAAACAAATGAATTGATGCAGATGTCTACTAGATAGTATCTGTAAACCAAGATGTGTGCCATCTATAAAACCAATAACTACCCAACAAGAAATCCTGTTTCGCTGGAAGCAGGTTTATGAGAGGGTGTTGAGTGGTATCCTCCTTCGAAATTCGCTTTCAGAATTCATAATATATTTTCGTGATATCCCTCTTGTGAGCATTTCTTTCGTTTGGTCGTATTCTGTTTATAACTTATCGTGAAATGTATAATTTTTTGTTGTTTGCCTTACAGTAGTGACTTCTGAGATGCCCGACTATAAGCGAATGTGTAAAAAAATTAATTTTTTTCTGCATTGGTAAAAAATTTATCTATTGCATTTATGCAGGCAAAATATACGTGCTTACTATTATGCGCATTTGTATGGCAAAAGAAGTAGTATGTTAGGCTTATTTTTTGTTAGCTATAAATAGAAAATTATATTAGTATTTGAACATTTCGTCACTACATCCAACCTCAGGGGACTCTGCAATATCACATAAATACATATATTCATTCATTCATATAAATTTTTAGGATCAAACCTTATGAATGCCGGTAACTGTTTGGCCTCATCGCTTATGCATCCTTTACATTTTTAAACAAATTTTGATCCGAACGCCGCAATCTGGTTATTCGATACGTCATGAAATTCGGCTCAAGATTCGTTAAAGTTGGATAGGTATTTTTGAAGATGTTTTTTGTAAATATTTAGTTGCCCTCTATTATCTACATATTTAGTATGTCGACGTTGGTGTCCATTTTGAGTCAACATTACTTTGAGTTGCAAAGCGTATACAAAATATTATAAAAGTAATAACATTGTACACAGCCATTCTTCTCAAAATCGATTGAAATTCAACACACCACTTCAAAACGATAAATTTCTATCGTATACCTGATATTTAAAAACTTTAAACAGTATTCCTTAAGTTTTACAGAACGTAATTATTACAAATTTAAATACTTTACGTTACACAATAAATTTAAGTCTTTTTTTTAAGGTTTACTTTAGTTAAATATTTTTTACATGACTATAACTACGAATATTTATATCAATACTACGCACCTAGTTGTTTATTTCCAGCATTCACCATTAAAATAATAATTGTAAGAAGGATATTAATGGGAAGGTGGACAATATACATTTTTTCGTTATTGATAATTTTAACTGCCGGAGATAAGGGTCTTACTTCTGCTATTTTATTCTTTAACAATGATGCTTAAAGATAAAAATTTATTTCATACACATTTCAAAATATCCATGAATATGTATGTATAGAAGTTTGGCAGATATCTTTAATAGTTAAAGGCTTTTTTCACTTTGATATTTTAACAAATTAAACATGTTAGTTTTAATTAATTACTGTTTAATAATTATATTCTCTTCGCAAAAAGTTTGTGAAATTCATTTTAGCACTGGCGTTTAAAGTTTTGTCTACGCCTGTTAGTTTTGTACTGACAATGTTATTGATTTTATCGTTGTTTTAAATACAAGATCAATCTCAGAAATATTGGGTAGCCTGAAAAAATTGCATTGTTTCTCTTTTTGATATAAAGACAAAAAATAATTTAACATTAAAGTAAAAGCTTTATTTAATTGCCACTAAAATAAAAAGTTTTATAACGTGTTTTTATTTATAAAATGGTATTTCCACACGACCAGATTTCGTATTTACTATCTCCCAACAGGTACAATGAAATGTTAAACGATCCATTTGATCTATATAAAGTTTACCATCTAAATGATCCATTTCATGTTGTGCAATGCGAGCATTCCAACCTGTAAGTTGCAATTCACAAGGAGTATTACGTTTGTCCACTCCCGTTAAATTAACACCTTCATAACGTTCAACTTCTGCAGAATATCCTCGAATACTCATACAAGCTTCAGGATGTTTATGTTTAGTGTAGTTTGTAACTTTAAGAGTGGGGTTAATAATAACCTGCGAAACAAAGATAGAAAATAATTACATAAGTATTATGTTAAAAGACGTGTTTATAACAAATAGCTTACAAATAATTTATCTTAATTGGGCTAGCAAAAGGAAGAATAATAAAGTCAGTAAGTAGTCTTAACAATGGATTTGAATTTTCCTAATCTAAGCTACTCCTAATCTAAGAACGGTTAAATAAAGATTTCTAATGTATTATTTATCGTACTAATGCTCTGATGTAGATATTAGAAACAGTAAGGAAATTATGTAGCTTATAATTGGAATATGTTTCTAGCATCAGCGATATTTAATATGGAGTTTTTTTTAATTCAATAAATTAAAGAACTCTGATGCAAAACCATCTACACACGTGCGAAGCTCTTTTTAAATAATCGAAACTTGCCCATAGTTATTATGGTACAAGGTTCATTATCATCTATTCCATAGTTTGGGATTGGTATTATTATACTTTGCAATTTTTAATTTATGTAATTAGGAGTATTAAAATTATGACGTTTTCTTATTTACTGTTTACTTACTGTCAGTGGCAGTGGTGACATTTTTCTCGCCTCGTAAACCTGTTTGGTGAATTTTTCACTTAAATTTTTTTTAAATTCCATTACAATTATACGCAACGAAACACCAATCTGTGGTGCAGCCATGCCCACACAATTATATTTTCTTAGAACCTGAATCATTTGTTCAATTATCAAATCGATTTCCTTGCTTCCTAGCATATCTTGAGGCACTTCAGCGGCTTGAGAACGTAAAACCGGATCACCTACTTGAGTAAAATGACCATAGGGTGGTAGATTGTATCTTTTTGGCGTCCAGAATTCACGATACTTTTGAATAAATGTTTTGCATTTTGTTGGAGAAGCATGGAGATATCGTTTGGCAGTGTTAAAAACATTAAGAGGTAAAAGATTAAGCCTTTGTAAAACCATTTAGAAAATATTCTTTACGCAATTGTTGGAAGAATAAATAAATTAAATCGGCTAACAAAATGTAAACAAATGTCAGCTGTGTGCGTATTATGTTCTCAACATTTGATAACAAAAAGTGATGCCAAGTTATTGACAGTAACGCGGAATGTTAAATTTAACAGCACAAGTAAACTTTAAAGAAGATTAAAAAAATTCTGGTAAATTTGAAATTCTTTATACATGTAAAATGTACAGTATCAGTAACTATCACGATTTCTAAAAATTTGCTAAAATCACAGTTTCTAGATAAAATAATTCAGTATTGCGATATTTATTTGGAATATAATTATTAAAAAGAAATAAATAAGATAATGACAAACCATTATGAAGACTGACTGCGTGTCCAATGAAATGCAAAGGTGGTAACTGAATCATTTATTTTCAGCAATATTATCATGTTTTGGTGTTGGAGCATGTCATGGTATTTGAAAGCTCAAGATAAATACACTGCATGTGGTTGAGTCTATGTTTAATGGGGGTTCGATTATACAATTTCAGATTTCTTTTGTTAGCAAAAGTATTTACCTTTACTCCGTTTTTTTTTTTTAAATTGGTTTCAATGTTGTGTGTTTTGAAATCGGACCAATTGATCTCTAGTTATGATGAAATAAACTAGTGTAACCGTCCTGTTCTAGGAATGCCGGATATCTTTAAATTGGATGGTGAGACATTCAAGAATCTCCTTGAAGTAGATACATATACCAATACAGGTAACTGCACTGCCGATAAGATGGCAGGAGACGCAATTAATGGATATCGTAGCAACTATTACCGGACATTGCAGATTTGGCAATCGCGCCAAGAGGATGGGGTAGCCTGTGAATGTCAAAACGAGAAGGGAGAGGTAGTTCATCACTTGTGAATCTGATTTGTATTAGATACCCTACGCCAAGTTCACCTCGGGCGGAGGACTTTTGCTAGCCTCTCCGAGATATCCAAGGTCGGAATATAGAATTTATACTCCTTCATAAGGAGCATAAAGTGGTTTGGTAATGACTCCACAGCGGCACATACATATGTAGTTACAACTCAGCCCCTAATCTCCATGCAAACCTTTAAATCTACACTGCATCTACGCACTATTTTTTTATTTTTCTTTACTTTGCGTTAACTTTATTTTCATTTCTTCCTCCCATTCTCATCAAGCAACACAAAGGGACCGATTTAGCTGACCCACTTGGTCCTGTGCTAACCTAACCTAACCACATATTTCTCATATTTTTATTTAAAGGAGGATTCCTTGATTAAAAGAAAAGTTATAATTAATATTATATTCAATATTGGAACCAATTTTGTTACGAGGGTTTTGTGTATCAAAAGTAATTATAACGATAAGTCTCTGCGCACACATGTGATTCCAAAGTTTGTAGGTGAGAGGCGAATAATGAATGGAAAATGAGTTGAGTGTACTTGCAATTCTCTTTTCTTTTTCAAACTCGCATTATTCAACTTGGAGTTAGATGTAAGAAAAAACTAAAATTTCAACAACAAAATTGCAACATGTATTTAAAAAAAATTGCTAAAACAAAAATTGCTTGTGTAGACGGAGACTACATAAGCAGAAAATAGTTAATATTCACTTCAGAAATGATTTCCCATTAAGGTCAATAAACTATTAATTAATTGAGGACCTTAAAAAAGAAAGATAAAAGTGAAAAATCAGACGAAATTGTATAGAGCTGTGGATTATATTCTGGGGTTATATATGTTTGTAAATGTAAATACAAAATTGCAAGTGTCCATCTAAATTAAATATATGAAGTCAACTATAAGGGTAGCAATGGCGATATATGCAAAACAGTATATGTTGGACCGACAAGCAAAAAAAAAAGACAAGAACAACATCACATAGATCCAACATAAAAATAAATGACAAATTCTTGACCAAAAAAGCAGCTCTCTCAGCCCACCGTGCAATAAAAGGACACCAACCAGTTTTAGTAGGGGAAGAGCTCTTCTAAACTTTACATGCAAGAGATGCTATATACAATAAATATACCGATTGAGGAGAGACTTAATTACGCACATGCGCCCTACTTGAAGCAACAAAATTTAAAATTAAGTGACCAAATTTGGTGTTCACACATCCATATGCAATTAATCTTACTCAAATATCATTTGATAGCTGAAAATATTTTCATGACCCGACAGTGATATCATGTGTTATGAATTTACCACCATAATTCGAAAGATATACCTAAATTGGTAACAATAATATTTGTTATCCATTTTATAGTATATAATCGTGGTTATGTTGTTGTAAGTTGTCGGGTGCAGTTAATGATCTATTACATTTAATGTGTTAATTTTATAGAATTTTCACACTACACAAGAGCTGCATTGTGAATTTGATTCAATTTATTGTGTAATTAAGTACTAACTGCTCCATTTTTTAATTGATTTATTGTTTCGTAAACTGAGCGTAATTGTGTTAATCTCCTAATTGTGCAATTTAGACGCTTGTGCACATTCTATTGGCGATATTCATGCATACTTCCCTAGAGATGACCGAGAAAGTTGTTCGAAATATGGAATAATTTTTATATTTATTTAACAATAGATCCCTGAGAATTTTGTAATAAAATTTAATTCAAAACTCTTTATAAAAAAAGAACAACCACATATAAAATTTAAAGAGAGGTCTTCTTTATCAAAAACCTAACTCAGCTGGGAAGATATTTGCGTGCTTTTGTTTCGTTTTATACAAATATTTAAAATAATTTCGTTCGAAAATTCCTTTTTACTAATTTGTTCTTGACGCACATATCTTGAATTCTAATTATAGTTGATAAACATGTCAAACATATGCAAAATTTGCAAGCCGGCATTCCAAATAATTCACTTGTTCTTATGATGTGACTGTAAGAGTGTTTGACATTTTGTCAGTTTAGAAAATATTTTTTGTAACACTACTAGACTTGTTGAGGTTGGTGTGCATTCTTAAGAGGTGCTAGTCGACGATACAAAGAAAACATCTGCCTTAAATTAAGTAATTTGAAAAGATAAATGTTATCCCTAAACACCCACATGTCCTCACGATACTTAAACGAATAATAGGGTTATGCAGTAACTAACCATGATGTTGACACGACTCTGTGTGCCTTCCTTATGTTGTTTGTGGTAGAATATTATTTTCCATGTGTCCATTTTCTCAATAAAAATAAATACTATTTCCTTGATTTAATGGCAACATGTTGCCCGTAATAAGTTGTCTTTTTAAATCTCTCAAGAGGTCTGGTTTTTGGGTTTAAAGCGTGGATCATCTAATGTTTGAAATTTGAATCGGCTGTGAACAAAAGCAATGAATAATTTTTTAAGTCACAGTTCCAACTGACATCAGAATTTAGGCTGGTTTTTGAAGAAAAATTGCCCACTGATGCCACTGTTCCAAATATCGTAGGAAATATTTCACTCTTTTTTTAGGTGCATTCACTTCTTAGTGATAACGTTTGGCGATTATGAGCCTGAAATGGGGCAATTTTGCTTATTGGCATAGCAATTTAAAGATATGATTTTTCAAGAAGAATACTCTTGTAATTTTTAGTTATTTAGTATAAAAATATACATAATCATTTACTGATTGTTATTGACATATGCTAGTATCTAATTTCTTGGAAACCACAAATATTGCGCATTTTGCTTAGATACGAACCTTAAAGACTAGTTCTACTTTTTCCAATTTTATTAAGCAACTCAATATGATTTTCACTAAATTTAATTTTTTTTGTAGGCCTCTTTTGAGTATTTGGTTTTTTATACCTTTTACAAAAAGATTTGTCATTCCGTTTGTTATTTCTAAAAAATTAATTTCCGGCCTAACAATGTATGTATATTCTGAATCTTAATTGGTAGGGACGTTCAATTAACAATGTCCGTCTGTCTGCTGTTGAAATCAAATTCTGATGGAACTATAGAACCTAGGATCTTGAAATTTGGACCATCTGATCAGTGAGTTTGGCGAATTTAAAATCAGCTATATAGGTTCACAAGTTTCCGAGATATTTTTTTATGTTTTTACTTCTGCGGGAAAACGTTTATACACAAGCCCATAAAATTCGCATATACCTACAGAAATTACCATTCCGAGGCTTCCTCAAACCTTAAAATTTTAAAAAGTAACAAAGAAAGCAGGATTACTCCAAAAATCGAAATTGATAAAAAAAATTTTTTTTTCAAAAAATCGAAATTTATTCAAGAACCGTAATTTTACGAAAAATACCAAAAACATTATTATATTCACCACAAAAAATTTAAATTTCACCACAATTATGTAATTATGTCGAAAAGCCGAAAAATTATACAAGTGGTGAATTGTCAAAAAATTTGACAAATTCACTAAAAAATTTAAACTTTATGAATTTTAACAAACAGAAATTTTACGGAAATCAGAAAATTTTCCAAAAAATCGAAATTCACAAAAAAACCCAAATTGCAACCAAAAATTACGAATTTGAAAAATTTTAAATTCATTAAAAATATACCATAAATCGAAAAACTGGAATAAAATAATTTATTTGCTATTTAATATAAAACTGAAATTTTATCAAAAATACAACAAAAACCAAAATACCCAAACTTTTGGAATTTCACCACAAAAAGTCAAAGAAACAACCAAAATTTCACAAATTTACCAAAACCAAAAATTAAAAAAAAGGAAACCTTCAAAATATAATATAATATATCTTACACACATTTCATAACAAAAAAATAAAAAAACTCATCTACACATTTTAAAATTATAAAAAAATCCAAGTTTTAACATAATTAAGGATTTCTCTAAAATGTGAAAATTCTTTCCAAACTTTAGTCTAAAATTGTCTAAATTACTAAAATATTTCAATAAAGCAAAGATTAAAGCAAACCGAAACTGCACCGAAATATTAGGAATAATTTAAAATTTGGTGAAATTGTATGAAAACATTGCCATTCTAACAAAACCGATGTAACAACACAAGTCCTAAAAAACAAACTTCACCAAATTTTTAAATTTAACGAAAAAATCTAAAAATACCCAATTTCGCCATTATTTACAATTCAACAAAATATCGAGGACATATCAAAAATTTATAAGCATTTGAAGGAAAGAAAAACACACCAAATGAAAATGATAAAGCCGGAGACCAAAATTAAATATCTCAAGCAATCCTTTGTATCGGTAAAAATCTATAGTACACTTTTAGTAAGTCATACTTTTTTTAAAAGCTATATACGATTCGGCACAGCCTTATTTGTTTTAAATATTTTTTTGTATTAATAATCGGAGATTCACAAAATTTAGCACAAATTACTATAATAACTAAATGTGGAGAATAAGCTTGTGTTTGCTCGACTTTTCCCAAAACTTCATAGTTATCAAAAATCTATTTTATTCCATCGCTTTAACTTGTTTTCTTAAATTCTAGTTGTTTCCCGTCCTATATACCGCTCTATGAAATACAATAAAACCTCCATGGCTTCATTTGCAAATAAAAAAAAATATGAATTGAGGTTAAATAGTTTGTGAGAATGAAAATGAATTCGTTTGAATGCATTTGAAAAATAGTCATGATAGCAAAATGTCTACTACAGTTCATAATTACAAGAAGGCTTTACTGGCACTTGTTGTTTTTCGAGTGAATATTTAAGAGAAAACTAAAAATATAAGAATAAAACATCTGACGTTAAGTTAATTTTAATAAGGAGCTAGCATTCAGGACAAAATCTTTTGTATTGCGTGGGAACAGGGAAAGATTATTACGGAAAGGAGTATAGAGGAACAAAATACTCCTAGCCACACTTTGTGTAGTTCACTTACATGGGCAATCGAATTCAAATAGTGGATCTATTGCTGAAGAGCAATAGACAGCATTTTCTACAAAATAGTTTGTATTCCATCCGGACAAAAGTGTTCGCTACTTACAGTAGTTTCAATGATGGTATAATTGTTAACTATACCAAGATCGGGGCAATGAGAAGGAGTTGTAAATGTGTGAGATGAATAGTGTAGATCATTAAGCTAGCAATACCTGCTGTAAGTTTTATCATCAGAGACCTACTGAAAGTACGTATATTTGCTGACAAATTTTCTTTTGAAATACTTAGAATTACGTTTCGGTCTATTATGTTCGATATTTCTAGGAGCTCAGCAGAAAAACAACCCAACACTATGACTCCAGAACGATCATGTTTATTTATTTTGATAAAAAGCAATTGAATACGACAAAGAGTTATTCTGTAATGAGAACTAATTTTGTGTATTTCGTTACGTATGTATGGCGTGTGTTAACTTGGTAGCAGGAGCTTATCATCTCTCTTCTAATCGATAGTACCTTACTGCACAGTGTGGTATTGGTGGCACTGTGAACTTCTTGCTGACTCTGACAAATAAAATTCACTGTAAAACTAAAAAATATAAAAAGCTCTTACATTGGAAATGGAGATCTTCTACTATAAGTTTTCTATTCGTAGATCACCCTAGAACCGACCAAATTCATTTTTATCGATGTGATATATATAAGTATAAAAAACTGATCAAAAGTAGGTGTATTTTTCTTCCATAGTTTCAAAGCAGCCACATTTTTTTTAAGGAAAATAACTTTCAGGTAACTAGCTAATTTCAAATAATTGTGCTACTTTCTGTGGAAAATATATAGCACTAGGGGAAACAGGTGGTGAAGTAAAATGTATAGAATAGCTTCAGACTTTAACAACTTTGAAATTGCGAGTTATATTTATTTTTAGAACAGTGTTATATAGGCACATTACTTGAAGATAGTGTAGCCATTTCATTAGATATTTTAATTTGCCCACGATTTAGTTCTATAGAGTGTTACCGACGAGTATCAATAGAACCTAGTGCATAACCGAAAACCGGGCGACTAAATCCATCGAATATTTAATAACTTAACAGAAGTTCAGACTTATACCTGCACGTGGTGGCGGCCGGCAACAGATTCTTGTCACTGCAAGAAGTCTGGCTAAATAAGTCGAGAAAAAATTCCTAATCCACGGTGGAACAGCATATGATAAGGATGCGTGGCCAAGAGGGTGCTTGGTTTCTATTATGCGATCTCCGGGTACCAGTCAATCTCCAGTTTTAATACAGACTTACCCGTGCATATGGAGCTCTGTGTGGGTGGCCGGACATTTATATATATTTTTTCCATTACAGGGATGACTTATGAAGCCTCGCGAGAGGCGGAGCGGAAGGAATCCGGAAGAGTCGGAAAAGACTGCCCCACGAGGGGTGGATGGGTCAATCTTTAAAGGTATTTCTAAGGCGTTGGACTTCGATACGGATGGGTGCGCGGGTTAATCTCTATAGGAACTCTGGTGGTTATTGACCAATGGAGGAATTCTGAAGAGAGAGGAATTTTGAGGGTTGGACAAGAAAACCCCTCAAAGGAGTGACGGGACAGACTTAGGACTACGGGCAGGCACTTGTTAAGTGTAACTGCCATGGTGGACCTAAGCCTTAAATAAATGCTAGCAACTACATGAGGAAGAAGGTTGACAATCACCAGTCGACAGTATGAAATCACTATAGTCGATAGTAAAGGATAGTGGTAGCGCAAGACTTGATTGAGACTAAGGGAGTCGTAAATTACGATTCGATTGCTTTAAATCAATTCGACAACAGAAGGTAGTCGAAAAGAGATTCATAAAGTTAGCGGTCTACTGCGATATCCCCCTACATTAAAAAAAACACATATTCATCCAGTGTCTAGTGCGGTTGTTTAACTGTTTTTACTTTGTGTAACATTTTTAAAATGCTCTCTAGACATGAGCAAATATAAACACATCACACACAATTCAATAAACAAATACATATCTATTTTAACTTAAAATGCAAGCAATTCAAAATAAAGCATTAAAGCGTACTGACAGTGCGGCAATTTAAATGACATCATCATCGTCACCTTCCTTTCTAAAGAGAATTTCAATTATACAGGAGTAACCTGCAACTCAGCATGTATAATTCATTTTGTCAGTGTCATTGGCAATGATTATGGCGAAAAGGTGTGTGAGGAAAGTGCAACAAAGTTACAACATACATGTATGTATGTATTTATGTATGTATGTATGTATGTATGTATGTATGTATGTATGTATGTATGTATGTATGTATGTATGTATGTATGTATGTATGTATGTATGTATGTATGTATGTATGTATGTATGTATGTATGTATGTATGTATGTATGTATGTATGTATGTATGTATGTATGTGTCCATGTATATGAATCGAATGTGTGTTAAAATAACATGACAACTGCATTATATTGCGGAAAAGTGCAATTACAGGGGGGGCACTAACAATTATTCGTGTCTGAAGGCATTAGAAAAATTGAAAGGTAGTAACGCTATTTTGTTTGCAGCAGGTTTTTTTTCAAAACATGTTTAACACATACGAATTCATAACTATTGTTTATTGAATTGAATAAATTACAAGGAACTATATCAGGTGAAAGCGATTTTTGGTCAAGTAGCCCCGTACAAGATGAGATGTGGCAGTCGGTGGGTTGCCCATAATTCTGAACTTGTGTGACAAACATTATGCCTCAATATTTTTACTGCGTGCAGTGCAGAAAGAAATTCGAAATGAACCACTCAAAGTCAGTTAGTGAAAGCAGAACGCTCTAATTTACCTCAAAAGTGGAATTCGAAATACTGACACTCTCGATGTCGTATCGGTAAAAGCGAAGTGACAACTGCTCCGATATCATCTTTAAGGATAAGTATCGTGATTCTACGATACCAGTATGTCCTTTGGTAGCAGAAGTAGATGGACAATCAAAATAAGGTAGGACATTAAACATATCAAAGCCCGCGTTTTGTTCTCCACTTGGCAGTTTACTACAACCACGAAACTTCACTTAAATTCCTTACTGAATAACAAAGACCTTATGAGAAGACCCAAATGGGGATAAAATAAGGAGGTGGCTGAGAGAAAATAAATCTGATATCAGTATGATGGTGAGTTTGCCGACGAGTTACTAGGGCTTGCCGGGATGACGTCAGAGCAATGGAACACTTCGACTAGCAACTAGTCAGGAGGTTTGTACAGAGGATTTATTAGGATGGTGACCTTTTCAGCATGGAGAACACACAAAGGGCTAATGTACTGACCTAGGTGTGTAGCGATGAATGTCCACTACACTCGACCTATTACGAAATCAGCTGAACACAACACAGACAATAGTTTGGTTACCAACTATTGACAGATGGTACTTTTATAGATTTTTAAGCATCAACTCTTAATTTAAAATATATCAAAATATTAATTAAATATACTTCGTTCCACAATATTCATACAAATACCACGATTTTTTAAAGATCCCATTTTCCTAAGGCATAAACACTAAATTATATCTTACGAGCATTAAAATCGACCCTGTTTGCATGACCTCATAGTCAGATTATACCCTGTATCGCAAATCTCCGAAATGCTAAATCTATTATTGAATAACAACTAATGCGGAATGCTGGTCTCATCTGCAAAAGAATAGTTTGAATTGCCAATTTGGCATAGAAGGTCGTTTGGAAATATTAAGAAGCAGAAAGTACTGAGTCTGGTGGTACCCATGATTTAACCTTCAACACGTTTGATGGAATACCCCCGAAAGATGGTACAGTAGACAACCCTTACGACCCAACTATTCTAAAATTCTTTAGTAGAGGCGAGAACCCTTATCATATTTATCCAGTGACTGCAACCGACGTCAAATTTTAAGACTGACACATGTTCTCTTTGTTAAATAAAGGTTGCGTGCTCCTATTCCTTTAGAAAGTGTCCTGATAACGTAGTTGGTTTTGGTAATAGCCAGTAGCAAATTTAAAGTCTATCAGTTTTATAGATCCTCAGGTGTTGAAAAATTAATATTTATTGTGTATGGGGGGTTGGTCCTGTTCCCACTCAAAGGAAAAAGATGCCTATTACCGGATGAATAGTAAAACATAAAAGCTTAAACATTTCAAATCGGCCGGGCCAGTCGTCGTACTAGGCTACAAACATACATACACATATATATACTTTATTCTCCGGTGATTTAGTGCCTTAAGTAATATCGGCTACGGAGGGAGCTGTGATGTATAATAGTATGAATAGAAGAAGCTCATAAATATCAGCACAGTGTATAAATGCATTATTAATTTAAACATGTTTATATGCTTTATAAAATTAATAATAAAAGGTCATTCTTAAGAAAAATTTAATTATTTTTTTAAAAGTTTTATTTTTCTTTACAAGACTATGCAAATATGGCATATCACAAAATATACATATTTACGGTTTTCCGCTTGCTCACAATGCTTGCAGCTTCTTACTTTAATAATCACTTTTTTATGGTTACTTGAATGATTTAGTTCGATTTTCTACTTCCAGCCGGCTTTGCAATAATTTAAATCAATTACAAATAAGACAATTCTATGAATTCGGCTCTTTACTTTTAAAGTATTACTGACAAGTCATACTTACATATTAAAAATACACATGTAACTAGAAGAGTTTGTATTTTTTTCATATTTGCTTTGTGAAGAACTTTTTCACTGACCTAATTTTGTCAAATATTTTCACAAAAATATTTGTAAGCCATTGGCAGCAGGCAAGTAGTTCAAGCTGAAAGCCTTGACATTGCTTTTTGAGTTGAAAAAAAAGAGAAAAAAGTTCTTTTCATATGCTGAAACGTTGGCAATAATATTTGCAATAAGTGCTAAAATTTAAAAATATTGTGCTGCAATCAAATTTTATGAATTTAATTTAAGAATCAGAGAAGCAGAAATAATATGTTTTTAAGCAATATCATTAATTTTTACTGCAGGAATTTTAGCAGTAGAAGTTGATTTGAAAAAATTGTAAAACGCCAAAAGTTTTTAGTTCCCATAGAATATAAGTTGTCAGTGATATTTGCAGAAATATGCTGACATGAATAATTACCCTATATCGTTTCTAGATAAGTTGGTAGGAAAGCAGTTTCGGAAAATTTGTTGCTGCTTATTTCTTGGTCACACTTGGAATAAAAACATTAGAGCTTTAACTATCACGTTAGCCACTAATAAGGATAGGTTTAAGTTTTTTAAACATGTTCTTATTTGCACAGGGGTTTAGGTATAGAATTTTCATTGAATAATGCACATATTGTTACGAAGTAATAATCTAAGATGTTTAATTAAATCATAAAAAAATAATTGTCAGCAAGAAACTGGTGTGAAACAACCTAAAAGTTATAAACATAAAGCAAAAATAACAACCTAGAGTAAAATTCCACAAACCGCGATTTAAAGTAGAAACAAAAACAATTAATACAGAAGAAAAAAGTAAACAGAAGATATATACACACACGAACACATATACAAGACTACTAAGCCAGCAAATGAAATAAATGATGCGCAATATCACGTATGTTCGAAACATTTCTTGAACCGGCCGTAGTCACTATATAAAGGCACTGTCAATCGCGGTGAGTAGAGTTGACTTGGAGATCTCATAGTGAACAGCTGTGTATACATAAGAGTGTTAAGCTTACAGTGTAAATTAGTACCGAAGAGTTGTAAATAAAAGTAGTAATTGCCGGATAACGCTGTGTATTGATAACATCATTAAGGACTGTACATTTAAATTCCCGCAATTAAACGAACGCTACAAATTAACGTTTATTGTGGTAATAAACGTAACAATATAAATAGACGGATACCTTTTTATTATTTTATTATTAGTTTAACAATTCACTGAAGCCTTTTTATGTTAGTCATCTAGTTTCGAGAAAGTTATAGAAGACTCAAGAATCCAGTAGATATGTCTTTAGCTATAACCGCTTCTTATCTGTTGCTTCTTTATTAAGATATGTGTTGTTGTAACCTCTAGCCTGCTTTGTTGCTTAAGGTGTTGATTTCTTTGCACTGATGCTGTATCTAGGTGTTGATGTTATGTCGTTATTGTTATTTTGCATGTATGAGCTTATGAGCATTATGTTTGTTTGTTTGTTTGTTGTACTCTAAGCACAGTATAGTACAGCACAGCACAGCGCTGTTGAATCCAACCATGCTGAAATTTAAATGGATGATAATTTAATAAGGAAATGTAAACATAAGCTTTTGGACCGCCCCTATAGATATATTTAAAACATATTTTAATAAACATAATCTGTTTGCATTAACCAATTATTGTTATAGAGAACATAATATAGATGTCGTAATCATGTTTTTACCATGTTTTTTTATCTACGTTTGTGTGCTCTCTTGAGAAAATTTTATATAATTCGTTTGCAGTATATATTTTTTAACTCAATTCCACCCAAAGTGTGGCTAAGTTTTTTTTTCAATTAAATATTATTTTTGCTCTAAAATTAGTTCAACATTTGATTATGAAGCAATCGGATAATTTGAAAGCTTAGAGGTAAAAGTAGCTTTAAAAGTAAATTCTTGTTAAATAGTGACTAAGTAAGTAACAAAAAGAGATATGTTTAATATATATATATTCCTTTGGAATTAAACGAGATGAATTTAACCATAAATTTCAATCATAATATCTTTCTTTTAGAAAGATTAATCACGTTTCTTCTTTGCGTGCACTCGTGGTCTTTTTTTTTAAAGAGAATACTTGAATTTTAATGCCAAGTCAGATAAAAGCCTCTCTTATAATTATCTCTTTCTGTAGTTTTGCAAATATTTTTAAAAGTACTTTTATAGCATTTCGTGATATTGGATTTATTAACGCAAAGAGAAGACATGGTTGTCGCATGGCCACGAAAGCCATATTATATATTTGTTGTTCACTGCAGCAATAGATCTGTTCATTAACTCGAAAAACTAGCAACGAGAGAGTAAAACAAGAGATTAAAAATGTGTGAGAAAAAAATTACTTGCAAGTTTTTGATAGTAAAATTTTTACTAGCAAGAATTTATCAAACAGCTGTTTTGTGCTTTTGTTTACAAAATAAATTATTGGAAAAAATTTAGAAAAAGATAATTTTGTAATATGGAAGAAAATGTAAGTATTTGGTAATTAAATGAATATAACAAACAATTACTATGTTGTTGCTTTTTTATTTTTCTTTAATTTAGCGAGAGCAACAGACAACAAAGAAGTTCAAAACGACGGAGATATGTAGTACTCTTATTAAATTAAATTAAACAAAAGTAAACAAACCAGGGATGACACATTCAGTATAATTGTACTTTTTCTGGTACAATTCAACAATAATGAAAACGTAAATTTTTTATAAATAATTTTAAATAATAATTACATACATATATGTATATTCGTTAAATACTATTTCTGATATACATAAATATTTTGGCATTTACGTTAAAGTTAGAAGGCATATTACCACTTGCTACAAAAAAATGTACATACATTCAAATTATAGATAATTTAAAGCATTATTTTCTTTTATTTTAGTTTCTTAATAATTATTTCGGTTTTATGATTTTAAATAAATTTCTTTAAAAGCAACATTGTCGTCATATAGTGGTATGTTATATTATTATGGTTACTATAGTACAATTACTTTCAACAACGTACTATTTAACGGCCAGTCAGTACAATTTTAAGTCTTATATATCATTTCCATCGCGACCGCAATTTACTTGCTAATTTTTTACTAGAAAAGCGTTTTTTCACATTTGGGAGAGTCATTTTGCAATTTTCAGCCTTACACTATCGTTGCTAGTTTCTGCTAGTAAAGTTACTGAACAGACCTAATATATATGTGGCGAACAAATAATTATTTTAGTTGCGATTCTAACCACAATAGAACGTGGTAAAATTCGTTTGGTGTTTAATCAAAGTATTAGGGTGCTGAAGCTTAGGTAAGTGGTTAGTTCATACCTCAGCCGCTGCCAATCAGTAACAAACATTTTTTGCTTCTCTATTATTCTCTATTATTGTTATCTACCATAATTATATTATTTATTTTTTTATTATAATGTAGGGGGACATCAAAGTAGACCGCTAACTTTATGGGCTCCTTTTCAACGCCCTTCTTTTCTTGAATTGATTATAGGCTATCGATTTGTAATTTACGACTACCTTAATCTCATTCAAGTCTCGTGCTACCACTAGCCACTAGCTCTCGACTGTAGTGATTTCAGACTTTCGATTGGTGCCTGTCGACCTTCTTCCTCATCAAGGAGTCTCTTGTTAATTGTTAGCATTTATCTAAGGCTTAGGTCCATCATGGCATTCACATTTGACCAGTGTCTGCCCGTGGACTTAAGCCTTATGCTAGCCATTGCTGGACATGCGCACACAATGTGCGCTACTGTCTAAGCCTCTTCCGCAGGAGTATCTTTGGAAATTGACACGTCCACCCCTTGCAAAGTTTTTTTGTCCATTTCTTCAGAATTCCTCTATTGGTCAATAAACACCAGAGTTCCTACAGAGATTACCATCTCCATTCCTGCGAGGCTTCATTGTACATCCCTATCGGAATCTCACGGTCCAACGGCTTAGAAGTACCTTTAAATATTGACCCGTCCACCTCTCGCGGGGAAATCTTGTCCGACTCTTCCGGATTGGTCAATTAAACGTAGTTTCCTCAGAGATTAACCTCTCCGCCTCTCGCTAGGCCGCATAAGTCATCCCTGTAAAGGAGAAAATAATTTACGTCCACCCACACAGAGCTCCATACGGGTAAATCTGTATTAAAACTGGAGATTGACTGATATCAGGAGTTTTTATACTAGACGCCAAGCACCTTCTTGGCCTGTGGATTAGGATTTTACTATAAGAGAGTGTTAACTTCTCTCCGCTCACCTTATTTAGCCAGACTCCTTGCAGAGACATGAACCTGTTACCGGCCACCACAAGGAGGAGGTATAAGCTAGAACTTCTGGAGTGCTCCTAGCTACAGCAAGCCATATATTTATGCCTGCCAGCTGACGGCCAAATATATGATTTGTTTACAACCATATAATTCAATAATAATATATTGCTCTCAGATAATGGTTGTCTCAACTCTGTTGTCTTTGCATATTCTTGCTTTTCAGTACTCTTTGATAAATAATTTTTTTAAAAGTTAAGACAACTTGACATAGATGTAATTAGAATTTTACATTAAACTCGCAAAAGTATTAGTGACCACTTAATTGATTTCTGTTTTGTTTGCTAAATATTTTGAAATCCTTGCAAATGATTTGCGTTTTTAAGTTTATTAATTATAATGGCTTCTACAACTTTTGAAAACTTTCTTATGTACATATTTCGAAGTTTTTCTCTCAATTACGTATCTCTAAAAGAAACATGCACTTCGAATTATTACATTGGCTTAAGCCAAACAGAGTTAATGACGTCAACGTACTTGCAATAACTTCTCTTGAAGTTTTTGTTTGATCAAACATTTTTGCTCAAATTTGGCTGTAACACTAAACAGCAGCATCTAAAATATAACTTTGCGTAAATAATAGCTTTAGAAAAGTTTTTCCTTTATTGTGGCAGACCATAAGAAACACGAAAAATTTGTTTCTTAGAAAATTAGAATGAAAAGTTGTTTTGAACATGAAAGTGAAGTTTTAATTGTTGGGTATTATTTCTTACACAAATATCTATTCGTGGTGCAAATTAGTTGCCAAGTTGCAAAATATATGATTTTATAATGAATGTTGCGCGAAAATTTATTCTTACCGGGCACACGTCATTTTGCTGTAGTCTAAGTTCGTAGATGAAAAATTCCACCTCTTATATTTTCTTTGGTTCTCTTTCTTAAAATATAATTTCTCTTTTTAGTACAACCTTCCCTTTACAAATAGGTTGTTTAAGAGAGCAATTTAAAAAATAAAACTGATTTTTTCAGCAGTTTTTCAAATATGTTGTTTTATACTTGTGAAAGTGAAAGTTTAGCAAAATACTTTCGCTTGAAGATATTCGACATCATTTTTATAACAAAAAGAATTCAGTTGTGTCACCGATGAATTTAATATTTGCTACAAAATGGACATATATTGATTTTAAAACTTTATAGCTAAATTTATACGCTTTATAGAAATTATCTAAAAGGCTGAAGTTGTCAGATGCCAGAAGACAAAAAAAGGAATCAGAATAATTTTCGAGTTAATTGTTACTATTGTCGAACATTTTTAAAACTAGAATTTGATTAACTTACTACAAAAAATAAGAGTTAATTAAGAAGGGAGGGAGTTAATTATAAAGTAGTGCGCACATAACTTGGAGAACATACCTCTACGGACTCTTTAAACACTTGATTAAACACAACCGGACAAATCGATTCACAGGGTACAAAGAAATCTCTAAATAAAACTTTAGTCATAAAAGTTCCATTATTTCTTTAATTTAATTTAATATTTTTACTCTTTAAAACCATTTACTATCCCTCTACCATATGAAGAGTTTGGTAAATAAAAAACTCAAATATTAAGTATACGCACCATTATGAAGACAATAACGGATAAAAATTGTTAAGTGACACTTATGTTATTGTAAGGCTGGTAGCCGAAAAGATAAAAAATAAATGATTTCCAACACAATAAAATATGTTTCAAAATTTGAATAATTATTTATTGTGAATAGAATAGATATTAAAACAAGTTTTTTTATTTGATATTTATATTTTTATCGACCAATTTACTCCTCATTACACCCAGTGCACACATGCATCCAAATTAATACTAAAACAAACCATTCGTATCGGGTTTTCAATAAGATGTTTTATCTTATTAAGCGGTATGTTGGAGCACACTTGAATACGTTCATTGCAACTTGTGCCCCCTAGTGGCGTTGGCCTAAATGAAGATCGTTGAATTTGTGGTCGCTGAGTGACACAAATGTAGAGAAATAATCTTTTTTGAAAACTGCCCTGATTCGCGAAAAATCAGCATGCTTCAAAGAACGTATGGGATATACAAGCATGATCTACTTACTTCTTAGTTAGAAGCTAAGATAGGTAGATTGGTAACAAAGACTAGCAGGGATGAAATGAACATGTTGGACGAGCTAGAAAATGACCCTAGAAGTGAAACAATCATATGAAATTTTAAAGGCGACAACCATGGAAACTCCGACATATAGTCCAGTCAAATTAGATAAATCGAGAGGAATAAAAGTTGATATAGTTATATGGTATATATATTTAATGAAACTAGGGAGTCCTGGTTGCGGCTGGTCAAGCTAGGGGGATGGTGATATTTTTTTTCGCTTAAACGTCCAAAACTATTTTTAGTGAAAATTGCTTTATATGAAAGTTATAGCTGATAAATTATTTTACAAAAATATATCTATTCGTTTTTTACATAACGCTAAGAAAAGCAAAATATTAAAAAAATGTGTATGGTTTTAAACATAATAAAGCGCACATATTAAAGGCATAGATATCGTCGGTAGTTGGTAAAGAAAACAATAGTGGTTTTTTAAACATTTTCATGTAAAAACTCTCACTCACATTAGAAACGTATATTGCTCGTTTCCTACAATTTAAGTGGTCACTCCAACTAACTTGTGCCACTTTAACAAAAAACTAACTAAAAAATATGCTACTGAAAAAGTAACAATGTTCTTGTATGAAATGCATCACTTTGAAACAAGAGAGACACAAGAGATAACAAGCAACTCTCAGTGCGTGTTCTTGTTGTTAACTTTTTGTGTTAAACTTTATTAAACAATGTCGATTTTCTTCGCCGAACAACTTTGGAATGAAAGAAAAGCAAAAAACATTCTCAGAAACTTCTCCTTTCTTACCACCTTTTTACAAGCATTAATTTTTAACACTCGGAAAAAACGTACCAGCTCCGTCTCGTTTACGGGTATGGACATTTAACATGAGAGATATTGTTTTAATTTTGCAAGACAAAAAAATAACAATATTGAAAGTAACTGCAAAACATTAATGCAGAGCGTTGAATAGTAAAGGTAAAATATTGCAGGTGTTTGTTAGGAAATTATTTTTTTTTTTGCCTGTTCAACATGATTGCTATGCTGCGTTATATTGACAATAAATTACAAAGCGTAATTATTTACTTTTCGAAACTATATATGAGATTAATAAATATTAGTGCAAACGGAAAAGATCTCAAAAATAATCCAGATTTTTTAACCAGCACATATTCTTTCTTGGCGCACAAACGCACTTCATACTAAGCACTTATCTTTTTTCTTAATAGATGTTGTTACTGATGCAGAAAATATATGATATTTTGGTTCCTTATTTGATATTCCGACAGGTGTTTTGATGTAGATTTTTTGAACGAATTTCCGTCATCCCTTGTCAAGTTTGGTTTGGAGACAAACCAATTTCGGTTATGTGCCTTCCTCAGTGTCATTTTACGTGACGTGATGGGACATAGTGGAAACCAGTTTGTCTACAAACCAAACTTGACAAGAGATGACGGAAATTCGTTCAAAAAATCTACATTTAATATTTTGCCCATGGAAATTGATTCAAAAGTATACAATTCGCGATGAGTTACAAATAGAATATGACAAAGCGACAGTAACTATTCAATAAAGTTTCACAACCCTACGAAGCGCTGAGATAAGCACGGAATGCTCCCATGTAGGCAAGTTCGTCTGCGATGCCATCTCGACATTCCCATACAAAGTTACAAATGAGGAAGCAGTTATAGCAATTTTGTATTTTAAATAAATTCCTTAGGGTACTTCTGCTAATTGTGTCACGAACAAGCTGCTCATACGCCAGTCTATTTAATAGAATGTTCAACTTGTGAACAAATTCTGGAGGAAAAAAAAGAATTAATTAATTTTTTTCTTAGCCCACAAAATATTTAAAATATAAACTTTTTTAAAAACGTAAATATTTGTTGATTATCAGCAACTATCAAAATTTATGAAAATTTTACAATTAACTCTGCCGACGAAGAAAAAACATTACAAAGAAATGGGGATAAGCGCCTTGATACAGCCAGCAGAATTGAGATTTAAATGAATAACGTAGAATAATTAGTAAGACATTGACGATGGTCATGATGAGGTTGAAGGTCAAATGGCCGTGAAGTGTAATGGGTTGACTGATAGAGTTTATTAAACTTTTGTTAAATAAAGATTTTTATGTTTTGAAATATAAAAATACCTTAGATAAATCACAACTACGATATAAAATATTAAAAGGAAAAAAAAAATTACTAAAGTTGTAAGAAGAAAAATTTCAAAATAGAATTCCCTTGTTAAGAGAATTAATAATGAAAATAATTTTAATGGCGTGTTTCTGTAACACAAGCCAGCGACACGTTCACAAAATTTATAGGCCAAGTACTCATTTTTAGTTCTTGTTGATCTCATGTATTATAGACACAGGTTATAAGGTTTTATAGATTGACTTAAATACTTAAAATACAACAATCATTCTTAGTGTTGAAGGTGCAACGCCTAAAGCTTGATCTCGCGAATTCATTTAAGCTGGCTGCACGCAAAGAAATCGACATGGTTGAGGTAATCATACTCTAAGAGTAATACATTATGATTGAATTATATTGTTGTAAACAAATCATATTATGATTGTAGATAATAACAGCATAATAACGATCATATGCGACTAAATCCAACGATTGCTTAATAGTCAACCCGCTGGCCATTTAAGTCACATTACTCTCATGCTTTGATTAATCACCAAAGCAACTTTACCTATTATGTGCAATAAGAACATTTTATGGTTAAAGTTATATTATTTTTGTTTGTAGTTAGAATTTTAGCAAAAAATGTATCGTCCAATTCAAACATGTTGCAATTTTTATGGATAAAAATCATTTAATGGTTAAATATGAAAAATATCCTATTTTTCGCAATTAAAATTATGTTTAAAATGTTTTTAATTTACCATTTGTCAGAACAATATATTTTTATAGAAAACATAACATGATTGTTGTAACCATTCCAAAACCATGATTTTTATTTTATTTGATAATCAACAATAGTTTAGGCATAGGGATTCAAGTATATATGAAGAATCTATAAATGTACATGTGTGTTTGCTACATTCAAGGCAAAAACCACTTAGTACATAGGGGATTCTTCTGTATACATACATGTATTATTGCAAAAGCAACAGCTGCACGAATGTAAAAAATATTAAACCGCAAAACAGCGCTACAGTTTTGTAAGCTGTCTGATTATCAGGAACTAAATTGCCATTTGGTGTGAAAAAAGTGGACGCGTCTGGAAGGGTTGGCCGCTTAAGAGGCAAAAATGTTACAAATCCTTAAAGATTTTCTGATACTACATAAAGTGTGCGTTTATGGAAGCTGTCTTTCCTTTAGGAAAGCTGTCTTTCCTTTAGAAAGACAGCTAGTAGTGTGCTAGTCTATCCGTTGGAGGCCGTGGGTTCGAATCCCACCAAAGACTCCGATCTCTTTCACTACAACGAGCGTAAGGATACTACTGTGGTCATAATTTTAAATTTCTTTATTTATTCTCTCAAATATATTTCGTCCCCCTCAAAGTAATCCCAAACAAAACATTATTACAGCCAACCGCAACTACAAAGGACTTTCCTTACGAAATTTAAATAAGTCAAATTCTCTATAAATTCATTTCCCTACAAACATTTAATTGTGACCTATTAGTAAATAAGTTTTTCTGCAGTTTGTTGTTGATTTTAAATATTTGCAATTTGGCGTAGTTTATGTATTTTTGTTTGTTTTTCTATTTCCACTTACTGTTGTTTCGTGGAATACAAATTATTTTTGTGTCGCCGACACTTTAGTTTTGTTGACAATTAAATTGTAACACAAAAACAATTTCGTTTATTGTTATGTTGTTGCTAATTGTGTTCTATTTTAGTATTTGTTGTTATTTTCCTTGTAAACGAATTGGTAGCAGTTAAACTAGTTTTGGTTAATTTTTAATGAAAATAAGTGCGATTACAAGTATAAATTTTGTTTAACATAAAATCTTATTGTGTTTGGTGTTGGAAATGTATTTTCTTAGTTTATAACGAACTTTCTAGTTATAAAGTATAGAACTTGACAGTGTTTGGCAGCCATATAGTCTTGGCACCATCTATCAAAATGGTCGATGAAAAAAGCTACTCATTATGACGCCCAAAAATTATCTTTAGCAAAAAAGTGAGTCTTTGGATAAAGAACTATATGTGATTGAATTTCGTTTACTTAAACATGTAATGAAAGTGCATCACAATTAAATTTTCAAATCGTAGAGTGATATTTTAGAGCCTGTTTATGTAAAACAAGCGAGCGACTCGTATGCAAATCTATATAAAAAACACTCATTTTTTATTGCTAATGTCTAGAAACATTTAATTTAATTATTTTCTTTTCAAAAAAATAATGTCCAGTACATATTTAGTAAGACCTTCCTGCAGTAAAAATATCGGAAGTGTTTAAAGAGTTGTGGCATTTTTTTGGATACTCAAAACGCATTGAAATATTTTAAATAAATTATTAAGCAATTTTAATTTCTAGGCATGAGTTCGGTTTTCTTTCTATTCAGAAAGAGAATTATTTATTTAATATAGACAACCATGAAAACAGTAAAAGTTTTTTTTAATTTAATTAGACATCTAGCTGAATGGAATGCATTTTCTATGCCGCTACACACGTTATCAACATTCTTCGTATCTTATCTACTAACTGTGTGTCTAAACATCTTCTACTTATACCAACATTTAAGACAAATGGAATACGAGAATGAGTTTTTTTTCAATTTTCCAATTTTCCATATTGTAGACTTTTTCCCTGGTTGGTAACCTAGATTTCAATAAGAGCAAAATATTTGTAGTTCGTCAAAAAACAATAAAACTTATTTTAAATAAATTGTAAACTCAACCAGTGCTCAGTGCCACATTTTGCCAAAACGACGAAAATAAAAAAGTTGCCTTGACTTTTAGTACTTATTATGAAACATTTCCTGTAACATGGAAACAATCATAGTTATCAGGATAATTTTTAAAGCTTTAATTTTATTTTACAGAATCTTTATATTAAAAGAAATTTACAATAAGGAACCTTTTTAAAACGTGTTTATTTATTCGTAGGTTATTTTAGTTGAAAAGTATATTTTAACAATATACACGCCAAAATTTTTAGTACTACACACTGGGACCCTATTTACCATAACCCTTGAAGTCAACACTTCTTTATAATCGTTGTTCACACTTTAACGTTTTACTCGATACTAACCGTTAGCGCGACCATCCCAGTCTTATTATAATAGTCGTCTAGTTTCCAGAAACATGTAGAAAACGCAAGAAACCAGTGGATATTTCGTAAACGACAAACATATTTTCTATTGTTTTTTCATTGTGATGTTTGTTTTTGTATGTAACCACTGTCTGCTTTGCTTCTTAGGGTGTGTATATGTGAGTATAAATCCTCAATTCCTGGAATTCGTCTTTACATGTTGGTGTTATATCGTTGTCGTTGCTCTTTGTGTATTTA